>OX439474.1:28368137-29008818 GCA_949320105.2 Crepidodera aurea
AAAAGAAGTCCCAGAAGATCAAATAGATAACCCAAAAAATATTGGTGCACTTTCTATAAAATATTAACAACGATATTAAAAAATAAAAACTTACACAGATGTAATAAAAAAGGAATATTAAAATGGGTTTCAAACTGAAAAGCCAATACGCCTATTAACACATTGTGAAAAAATGTTACAAAAAAGAAAAATCGTAATTGCATTTGTAAACTTTCTTCAAGCATCTGACGAACTTTGACTTTGTCAGCTCTCATTTGTCAAACTTTGACCTTGTCACCCGTCATTCATTAAATTTTGACTTTATCACCTTGTTTTTTATAACATCAATGTTTAGGTTAGCCATTTTCATTGCTCAATCTCTACCATCCCGATCTCTATAATTTTTTAAACTTTAAACTTAATTATTTGGTCGCAAACCCACTTTTGTTTTATACTTACTTAATTAAAAAGAATTAGAACTTTCCGTGGGTGGCTGACCAATTTGCCGCAGTGCAGTGCCACTTTCACTGGTCCCACTGACAAGCATTTGAACATCAGTTCACACTATTCAACTGTGATTCAACTCGACCTTCAAGTCCCCAACTTGAATGCAAAAGTTAACTTCTACTTGAAAGCACGTTTCAAGTTTCTTGAATTCAAGTAAGATGATGTTCACACCTTTCAATTTGTTGTACCAATTATTACACCTGAATTCAAGTTCAACCCCTTTTTACGCCACTCGATATATAGTCGATACGGTTTAGATCGGGTGATCGTAGGTGCCAAATTTGGGATTGGTTTCTACCAAACAATTTTTCCCTAAAACGTGCTGAAGTTACATGTGTTTTCTAATAATCCCCATAAACGTGACTGTTTGTGAAAATGAAAATTTCTCCTCTAGTGCCAGTATGCATATTTTGGAAAATGCGTTTTTTGTGATACCAGAAAATTCTATTCTTACCGGAAAATTTTTGGATTTTAATGCTTGAACTATAGTAAATTTATAAGGTTGAAACATTTTTCTATTAAAACTTTTCATACAATGGGATTGTTCACTCTTAATTTACGGCTCAGAGTTCTAAAAGATGGCTTTTTAAAGAAATCATTTAATATTGTTTCTTTCAGGAGCACAGTTCTTTTTGTTCGTTGCTTTCCTGAATTATTTATTATAATTACTGTTTCCTGTCTTTTTCAGACTTAATACTTGCAAACGTAAAACAAAGTGAAAGTCGCCGATTGGAGAATTGTTGTTCGTTCAAACGGTTTTATAAATTTTTAAAACAAGTTAAAATGAAATTTATATTACATTTCTAAATTATCTACTTACATGAAACTTAAAACTACAATGCTCTCTTAAAATAGGAAACCTAGTCGCTTATCCATAGCATTCCGTTATTGCTTTTGTTCCTCCAGCTCGAATTCGCCCCAGTCCCGATCCCATCGGGCACGCCACTCCGTAATTAGAGTTGTCAACTTCCGGAGGTACACCTGAACAATGCTTCCAGAAGTTGCTGGCACGTCTCGAATTATGGACATAAATCTTGGCACCGACAACAGCTGTTCTATTCACGTAATTCCGTTTGTTTTGTCAATTTCGGTATTTATTCTTTCTCCATTATGGTAATACAAAAACGGGTCATTCTTTCTTGTCGTCGCCACACAACCAGCGCCACCATGGCTTTATTGGAATTTATTTGGGAGTTGTAAATTATGAAAGACCACCGGACTTAAAGAAGAAGCTACGAAGAATCCGCGTAAATACTAGAATTGATTTTAATGATTATTCTTATCAAATGTAATTATAATCCAGTAAATGAAGGAGGAAAAAAAGGCCAACCTTTAGATTATTAGTTTCCATTTTTATTTTCCGGTTGAAAGTGGCTTTTGGTACCTCATTAAAGATGAGACAAAGTTTGCGTGAAAAGCTCATGCGACGGCCGAGAAAAAAAGACCAGGAAAATCGGTTTTCCGCGAATATCTTCCAAAATATGGCAGTTAGAGATTTTCAGTTCAGATAAAAATTGAAGATAAGTTAATTTTCTACAAAAATGGTCCTCATGATTTTTTTCGCAACATCAATATTTTCTTCAAAAAAATCGGGTTGAAAAATCGGAAATTT
This sequence comes from Crepidodera aurea, assembly GCA_949320105.2. NCBI lineage: Eukaryota > Metazoa > Arthropoda > Insecta > Coleoptera > Chrysomelidae > Crepidodera > Crepidodera aurea. The sequence continues at coordinate 28,370,236 of OX439474.1, forward strand.
TGAGACTCATGAAATAAGCAAGTTTTTTACAAAATTTGAGATTTGGGGTGTTTGAAATCCATTATTTTCAATGTTTCGGACTGTGGAAACCAATTGTAGATGGTGCCACCACATTCTATCCATTGCTAAAATCCTCGATGCCATAAATGAGAAACACCGTAAACCATATACTTTTGAAGGATATTTATGTTTCCGAGGGTCTTGTTTTCCTCGCAGATGAGGCCTCAAGCTATACTTATTAGGAAAACAGGCTGTAATATTAATTACAGCAGGATGGACTCCACCAATTGGCTTGAAACTAGCGACAATCAGCTTTGCACATGTGGCAAAATATTGAAGCTCATTAGGTTTTTGGTAAGGAAAACTCAAAATCTTGTTACTTGTTACTTGTTACTTGTAAACAAATGTTCTTGAATAAAAACAACATGAACAAATGTTTTAGGATGGTGATAAAAGTTAATTTTGACGAGAAACCTCAATATTTGTCCAATATTCTTGACTTTTGTCACTTTTCTTTCTATAATTGACAATAATATTTATCAAAATAATGAAAGAAAACAAACATACTTATATCTCCAAGCGTAGCCGCATTGACTGTAGCAAACGACACGAGCCCCGCATAGAGCGCACACGCGACGAACGACGAAAGCAACGAAAGTAAGAAATTATAGCGTGTACATTAATACTCGGGTTTTTTCCCATGGCTCAAATGATACGACTTTATATACATTGATGGAAAGGTTAGAATTCCCCCTTCACACTAGTGAAGGTGTTAAAATGTTAGAAATAAAGAGCAGGGAGAAAAATGCCTCCAGGCACTTTCAAATGTGGTATAGATTTACAATCTCCTGATAACTTTACAGCTATTTTAAAACGTATGATTTTATTACATTTAAAAACAAAATAAACCGACTCAGTCTATCAACCAAGACATTTTGTTTCGTGGTTATAAATGTCACCATGTAGCCGATAGTCCTTTAAAATTTCAATTTGATTATTTCGAATGACTCGCTGACTGAAAGTTTAGCGAACATTTTGAGTAACAGATGGAAATAACTCGACATTTTCTTCGAATAAATCAAATACGGAAACGTTCATTTGTCTACACCCTTTTTGCGAAATTGAAAATAAAGGGAATCATCTAAAATCCGGGTTTTATCCAGGGGGGATTTTTCAGTGGAATAATGTTGTTTGGTTTTGATTGACGTCTTATACATTAGAGTTATTTTAAGATTAACCTCTTTAAGATAATAATGTTTTATGTAACTTTTTTAATCAATTAATGTTTTTGGTCGTTTTCTGCTGTAACATAAACTTGGATTAAGAGTGAAAGCGAAATAGTTAGTAATTAGGCAGCACAATAAAAGATTGACTGATGCGGTAAGTAATTTCTAAACGAGAATGTGTGATGCCAACATTCTATTCAAAAATGAAGTGATTGTTGCCAAATTTTGTTTATTTGGTGGATTAATCTTACCGGAAGGTATATGTATAACTGATGGATTATTAATATCTGCTAAAATAATTAAAGACGATAATTTCCTGACAGCTCATAGAATGCAATATAAAATTTTGATAAAAAACTGTTCTACATTGAAGTGTGTTGGAGTAAACAAAATATTGTCAAAAAATGTCATTCTAATTTGATTTAATTATCGGATATTCTGTAGGTGAAATTGATCAGTCAAAGTAAAATGATTTTAAATATCTTTAATTATTTACAAAAAGCACTTTGATCTAACAAAAACGATACCTATTTATAATATTTTTTATTGTTTCACTTTATCATTATTTGATTTGACCTGGCATGAATGTGGTTTCATGAAGAAACTGATCAAGTCAATGGGAAGCGGGAAAACTATCGTAGAATTCTTCTCCGCTGAAATGTTGTTCAGAGTTTGTAGATACCTCAACTGAAAAAAAAATATTAATATTAATGAAGGAAGATTAAAAAATCATAGATATTATCATACGAAACTAAAACCGTTCAGCGTCATCAATGGCGTATTTGGTGGTATCAACAAATGAAATATTGTTATTTGAAGTTTGACTGAAAACTAACCGAACATTTACCGAACGAACAAGAACGTTTCTTTGGGTACGTATTTTTTTGGAGGTTACGTATTAAACATATATTTTCTACCAAAAATTGTATAGGTATAAAATTGTTTCTACAACCCTTAGATATTATATGGTCTGTTCACGATGTCAATTAATTCTGCAACAACATTGTGTACGCCTATGAGATATATGTTTTCAATTGTAATGTGAGAGCTAATTTTGATACTAGTTGGTATTAGTTTTATGAACTGTAATTAACTACAACGTTATTAGCCTTTTACTGAGTATTAATTCCATTTTAAAGTTTGTTTGACGTTTTGTTATAATAAAACTGTTTGTTTTATTAAGAAAGATATTGTATATTATAAGGAAATTAATTAAATGGTGGTGTCTGTTAGCCACGTGCCCAAAAATACCAAAGCAATTCAGTAGCCGATGCAGAGAGCTCGTAGCTTCTTTAATACAATATTTTGAGCAAGAATCTGATAAAAATTGTCCTTTACTTCCCTTTGTTGCTATTATAAAAGTAAGTTTATACTTATAATGTCTAGAAACGTTAAACTAATCTCCTTTCTTTTAGCGTATATCCGCAGCCTTTAACTATCTACTATTTCACAAGCAGCAAGGAACAATGTAGGTTTAATATTGCCGACAAATTTTTTGTTTAAAAAAGTCGCTAAAAAGAGAATACTGAATAAAAGTGCCATTCGAGTTTTTCTCAAAAAAGGCCAGTAAGTGTCATTTCATCTAATTATAATAGTTATTTATGGCACTAGTCACGCGAGAAAATTTATATATAAATTCTCAAGTGACTTAGGAAACATAACACGCGAGTGGCATACAATGTTTTATCCAACAAGTGGAAGAAATCGTTTTTTATGAGATAATAATAATTAATAAGCTTTGTGATCAAATCAAAGCTACTTGCGTCTCAGTGCCCTATAAAGGTCAGAATGACTTGACAGTGACTTTTTTACATTTTGGTCAAAGTAGGCTGTTTGTTTGGTTGCCACGGGCATGATACATTGTTAGCAAATGTTTAAATAAATTTTGACACTTGTCAGTTTTCCTTTCAGAAAAGGGATGCTTTTTTGAAGAAAAAAAGTCTAGAAAATGAAGGAAACCGATGACAATTACGTTGCTGAGGATATCCTTACGGAAGCGGAAGAAGCAGCGATGCAGATTTTGCCAGAAAAGTCCCGAGATGCTTACAAGGAGTTCAAAATGTTTGGGTCTTGGATGAATTCACGGAAGATAAAAGGTATCGATGAAAATGTTCTATTGGCTTATTTTTTACATTTACAAAAAAAAATTAGCCCGATCGTCGCTATGGACCAAATACTCCCTTCGCTCGACTATTCACCTTTATAAAAAATCGACATTTCAAAATATGGCAAACTAACGAGCTTTTTAAAAAGCAAATCACAGGGATACAAACCAAAGAAGTCCAAGACATTAGAACGACCTGAAATAGAGAAGGTTTTAAACGAAGCTCCTGACAACGAGTACCTGTTAATGAAAGTGGCTTTGATTATGGGGATTAGCGGTGCTTGTAGATGCGATTAATTGTTCAATTTGAAAATAGAAAACATTCAAGACAAAGGGAAATATTTTCACGTAGTTTTGCCAGACACTAAAACCAAGAAATCGAGTTTCTCCATACTTGAAGAATGATTTCCAGTCAACCCGATCAATTTGTGTAAAAAATACATGTCTTTGAGACCAAAAAATACTAGTTCTAGCCGCTTTTTTGTTTTTTACAAAACTGGGAGGTGTACCAGCCAGTGTGTGGGAATAAATACGTTGTCGAAGATACCTTCAAGAATTGCAATTTTTCTGAAATTGGAGGAACCAGCGCTCTACACCGGTCACTGCCTGAGAAGGTATTCGGCGGCTCTTTTGGCCAATGCAGGGGCTAACATAACTACTTTGAAGCATCATGGAGGATGGAAGTCCTCGACCGTAGCAGAAGGATACCTAGAAGAATCAGTGCACAACAAAATTCAAATTGCAGAAAAATTACAAGGTTCTAATGCGTCGGCGTCTTCCAGCACTATCAGAAGTTGTACCGATATGGGAGCGTCTGGTTCCAATGAACCAACGAATTTTACAATGACTTCAAATTTGAATAAACCGTTAGCGTTTTCCTCTAATCTCAATATAAATATGAATTCTGCTGGTAATAGTAATAAACAAATAGAATACTACTTTAAATATGAACGTGAGTTATAATTCATAACTCACTAGTGTGTTAAATGATAGTTTACTTGTCTAAAATGACATTAATAATGACAGTCATAATTGTCATGTGTTGGATAAATATATATTTGCTTGCGGACTAACATATAACTATGGAATCTTGACAACTTTGCAATTCAACATACCTATTCCAACTTGCATTTGTGGTTGCATAGTTGTTTGACCGATTCTGATCAAAATGTCACTCTTCTTATTCCATTAAAAGAATTAATTTAATGTAAGCAATGCATATAATCGTCTCAAGACATTCTAATTACTTTTGTTTTTTCTATTGAGAATATTGAGCACTTTTATATATTTCTAACTATTCTAGACTAGAACTAACCTGTAGAGCAACTGGACTCTCATTAATAACATCAGAGGCATCCTTTAAAGCTCTAGATGCTCTCATCTCTCCTTCAGCTGCAATTACTTTGGCTCTAGCTTCTCTAGTAGCTTCAGCCTCAGCTGCCATGGCACGTTGAAGCTGCTGCGGTAAACTGACGTCCTTTCTAAAAATTTTAAAATAAAAATCATCAAGATCTTTGTCACATTCTGCTCCTCGAGAAAGAACGTAATGCCAATATGTGCACTTAAGTAAATAAAGTAAGAAAAATATAGAAGATTTGAGATAATATAGGAGAAAACAGAATCAACTCTTCCGTTATATTTTTTCAATATAAAATACATGAAATAAAGAAAAAGTAAATAAAAAGTATTTGACCTGACTTACAAAACTCAAATTCATTCACCTACTCAGTTATAGTGTGATGGTTAAAGAGAATCATAAGTAGGTAAACAAATATTAGTAATGAACCCTTTCTGTTTATTCATTTTCTTTATAATAAATCTTCACGCCATATCTCAATCACTTAATTAATAAAACTTGATAACAAATGACAAATGATAACCCAAAGATAGTTTCAAGCAGGGAAATTGCATATTAAAAAGTAAGGCCCCGTCATTTCTAACTCGAACAAGCCTCCTGTTGTCTATTGAATAAATTTCGGTTATTCGATGTATGGTCATAACATTTCTATGATCTTTAGAAGAAAACAAACTCGGTTCCGACTTAGTTTAGTATTCCACTTTAGGAGTAATCAGAATCACCTAAATCATGATTGTAATCAGAAAAGTTATCTGAAGCAGATTCCCCTAGTGTAATAAAACCACGTCGAATATTCTAATTGGATAGTTCCCCATATATTTTGTCCAGTCGTCTGAAATAAGCTTTTCCGTATTGTCACAATTATTTTTTTCAAATTTTGAAAGAGCAGAAATTTGTCGAACATCTTTTTTAAACGTAGATATATTTATTTATCAAATGTATTAGATTTGTTCCGTTATTTTCTGTTTATATTATAAATAGATACGTTATTTCCTTTTCGACAATAAATTACAATTGTATAGGAAAAATGTCGGTATGTAAGTAGTAAGAAATATGCGCAATATAACTATAACAAATTAAAAAGTAATACCATTTTTAAACATAAGATTCTCTACTTTATCTTATGTTTTAGGTACAAAACTAAGACACACTTGAAAATTAAGTTAAAAATTCATGTGCGGGGTAAATTCAAGCAAAAATAATACGTTTTAACTAAAAAGACTAAAAAGAACTTCTTGTGACTCTTCCGATAAACATACTGGTAAAAAAAATATAGCTTTGACTCCTTCTAAAACAAAGTACTATTCAATTCAATTATGATTGCCAATTTATTAAACTTTCTTTTTAGAAAAATATTATCTAGTTTTTCTTCCTGAATCTGAAAAAAAAAGCAGTATCTTGAGTAGATATTTATAATGTCATACGAGTACAGGGGCGGATCTAGGATTTTTCTGAGTGGGGGGGGCAGGTCAAACCTCCTTCGCCCCTCTGCTAAATCCGCCACTGTACGACTACCTACAGAAAACAAATAATTCAAATACCATTAAGTAATTTCTTTAGCAAATCTTGTTTTGGCGGGTTATTTCGTTTATGATTTTGTAAAAAGTTGACAATAACATCCGAAAATAATTTGAAAATTTTATGGGATCTTCCCAATGCCTGGACAGAAGGCAATAGAGTAATTCCTCACTACACTTAACTTTTTTTTTAGTTAAGTTCTTTAAAAATGCGGAAAACCGATTTAGTAATATGCAACAATCATTACTAATTTTCAGGTAAATTTTGATAAGTAGGAAACTTAACAAACTCACGAAGGTGGAATTTTTTGAATTATAAAAATTCCAAAAAAGGACCAAGGGAGTGACAAAACTGCACAAAGGATGTGAAATAAAATCACACAAGCTCCCAAGAACAAGGACATTAAAAATATCCTACACTGCACCAGCGTCTGGACTTCAACAACTACTCCTTGGGCTATATGCCCCACCAGGTATTGAATTACGAAAGTCCAGACGTGGTTTGGTGTCCGACCAAGTCGGGGATTTAACCCAAAAACTTCGATTTCGTAATTCAATACCTGGTGGGACATATAGCCCAAGGAGTATAGTTGTTAAAGTCCAGACGCTGGTGCAGTGTAGGACATTTTAATGTCCTTGTTCTTGAGAGCTTGTGTGATTTTATTTCACATCCTTTGTGCAGTTTTAACAAACTCAATACAAAAGCTGTGAATGGAGTATAATTTTTTACTTACATTTCTACGCGTTCTACTTTAACACCCCATGGATCGGTGGCGACATCTAGCGATGCTTGCATAGCATGGGAAATGGCTTCTCTATCAGATAAAATTTCAGCAAGGCTTCTGGTACCCAAAATGTTTCTAAGAGTAGTCATAGCCAAAAGTCTGGTAGAATTACTATATCAAGGAATATTGTTTTTAGTGGATTTGAATATTTATTTATATAAGGTACAGATCAGGACAATACAACGGCTAGTTTATCTCTAGTGAACGAAAGACGAATATTAAAAGTAGATTTACTATGACGACCGATATTGAGTCTTCAATATGTTAGAAAGAGTTCGACATATTTGTTAATTTTATATTAGGGATCTGCAATAATAAAAACAAACGGATAAGGACAATAGCTAGAAGAATTTTCTCACGACCTACTACACTTTTGCCTTTTCTCTAGTATCCACAAATTATGAATAGGTACATCCAAGACGATTGTTTTGATATTGGGCCCATTAAGCATTGATAAAACTAATCTTTCTCATCTTACCTATAATTTGTGACTTTAACTACAGCATTTAGAGGGTCTTGAATTCTGTAGTAAACTACTGCATCGACTGTTACTGTAACTGAATCTTTGGTTAATGCCTAAAACATAAGTTATATCGTTAAAGTTCAGAATACTTAATTTTAGAGTTGAGTTGATACATTTATGAGGACGAAACTTCCATTCACATACTATGCCACTGCCGGAACTGGGACTTCTCAGGAAAAACTATTAGTCTAAACCTGGCAACAGTCTTCCAGGCTGAACAGCAATAAACGTCTGTAAATGTCACTCTTAGGGATGAGAGAGTATTTATTATGACAGACAGCCAGGCAGACCTTAAGACACGGCAAATTAATATTGGACTGCCAAAAATCTCTCCAGGTCCTGGCAGAACATAACAAGGTCACTCTTGAATGGGTGCCTGTATAAGAGAGAGTGTTGAGAAATGAGAAATAGCAAAATTGGCGATTCTTAGATAAAAAACCGGGAAACAGCTCCTGCCCACACAGGCCCCAACCCAACACACACAAAACATAACACACCAGCGCGCACAGAAACCTTAGGAAAAATTAGCTAGCTAGGTTACTAATATTGTAATCAGGGCCTCACCCTGAAAAGGAGGAAAACTCCTATAGCAGGGAATTAGGAAAATGAAATGTCTTAGAAAATGTAATATATACCAAATGAAAATAAATAATAATAAACTAAAAATGAGAAAGAAAAGTTTACCTCTTGTGGCGGTACATCAAACGAAATTGTTCTTAAGTCAACTTTTGCGTAACTGTCCAAACATGGCAAAACGAAAAATATACCTGGTCCTCTTGCCCCACCTCTCCTTACTCTCCCTAAACGGAATATTACAGCTCTTTCATACTCTTGAACAACCTAAAAACAAATCACTCAAGTTGTCATCAAATTTTAAAGCTATTAAGGTGTGGTGAAACAAACATTCTGTATAAAATATTATCAGTTTTAATGTATAAAAAATTCAAGATTTTCATATTAGACTAGGTTTAAAATAGGTTTACCTTAAAACACCAAAATAGAGAGAAAGGTAGAGTGAGTATTAATAAAATTATGGATCCTAATGTTGCAACAAATTCCACACAAGTCATTATACTCGGTTTTTCTGTAAACAAAAAAATGTACACTTCCATAAAATCAAGGAAAACTGTATTTTTATTAAGAAAATCAACGCGAATTTTGAAAATCGACCTTTACTGCAAATAAGGCTATTTTTTTCCGCAAAAACCAAATCTGTTTTGCTTTTCTTTATTTTAAAACTATTAAACGCGTTGATATAACATAAACTGACTCGTAAGGGGGTGAATTGAAAGGCGTATATTATTAGTATTATAATATTTTAATATCTAGAGCATTTCAAGCTTTATAATGTTTACTAGTTAGTATTTATTATTGTTTGCTTACTTATACTTTTACTTCAATTTTTCTTAAAGCGTTCTAATATTCCATCAAAACCAAAAACATCAATGAACACGTTTTATTACCAACTTTTGAGAGTTCCTTCAAAAACAACACTAATAAAAAGTGTTTACGTTTACATTGAGTGATAGATTTAGAAAATGGTGCGGGAACAGTTTGTTTTTAGTTGGCCATATGTTTGGTGTTGCTACAAAAATTTACAAGATTCGCGAATAGACATGCATCAGTCAAAATAATAAAGAAATTAGGGTATTTATGACCAGACATCGCAGAAAATAAAACAGGAAAAATAGACATTGTTGGAAAAGAACCTAGCAAGCATGTAGAAAGTGTTAAATATCTTGGAATACACATAAACCGTATATTTAAGAAATTTTTATTCCCTGCAAGTTGAACAAATGCCTCATAGTTCTGAAATCACATGTCTTCTAATAATTAGCGGTACATTAAAGGAGGGGTGGGTGAACAACAATTAATTAAAATTACTGGCCTCAGTTCAGCCAAGTCAATTAAGCCTTATCTGCAAATGGATAATGAGCATTATTCCAACATCATAAACACTCTGAGAAGTGACGCCTCAGAACCTCCAGCTAAGAAACAGAAAACAGAAGAACCTCCAGCCACTCCTCGAGCTTCTCACTCTACAGCTGGACCCATCAACAACATTAATGATTTACCTACACCCAACGTTATCAATAAGTTAACAAAGATTTCAAACAATACTCCTACTGTGTACCAAAATTGCAATCTATATTTTAATTGTACCATAAATAATTAAGTTTGTAGTATTTTGTGGTTAAATAAATTACCTGTTTTTCAGTTTTCAAATTAAATACATACATATTATGTATGCATATATAATAGGTAGTATGTTTTGTAAGCTGTGTATGCAGAATAATCTGTTACTCATGAAATAGTCTTGTCAAATACCTTTCGGGTATCTAATTTTTCCTGTGAAAAAAATCGAAAAAACGCAATGCAAAGTAATAGTTTTGTAACAAAATGCATTCGTGCAGGTGCCATTTTGTTGCCACCAGCAATCATGCTTGATGTTAAAATATTACTTAGCAACGTGTTTTTTCGATTTTTTTCGGAAAAATTAGATGCCCTTATGATATTACTTACGAAAGTATTAATAAAGTTTTAGATTGACGGTTCTCATTCTAATCAACACAGCCACATTATACTCACTTTCACCAAAATCCTCACTCACTATGTGTCTACTTTAAATTCAATGTCATTTTAAACTTCAAAATTTTCATATTTTGGACCCCATTTTGAAGGTATTCCCGAAGAAGTACGGAGAGGCACATCAAACCCTAAGTTTACTTTTTGATGCTGTATCAAAATCTGAAGTCAGAATTTTAAAATTCATAAACACAAAAAAGCTACAGACGCACGCACATATCGAATTCAGATACCGAACAATTGGATCGGTGAAAATACAAAATGGAGACATAGTTTATCTCGTCTTCAAGCTTTATTAAATAGTAAAAATTAAAATTATTATTTTTGGCCCAGTTGAGTTATTTTTTTCCATTACAAAATGGAGCGCAATAGTTTTTATTACAACAATAAATTATCTTTATTACTTCTGAGGAAATGACAATGACAAAACTCCGCACAGTTTACTTGATAAAATCGAAATAAACCAACCTCAACTGGTTTCGGCTAAAAAACCATCTTCAGGCTTAAAAAACAGATACGTTGAGTATACAACAAAATAAAGATAAGATTTAAATATTATGGAAATTGATTTAAATTGACGTAAGGGCAAAAAGTAAAAAAAAATAATTAAATAAAATGTCGCCTATAAACATTGAAATTATATTTTGCCAAGAGGGTATCGACCTATGTATTTTATAGGTACAAACTAACGCTATTACAAAAACTCAAAACTTACTATATTCCAAAAAAACCTCGTACCCACCGGAATCAGTCCTTTTTAATCCCGCACTTGCCATAAAAAAAATTTCTTTACCCCTGAATTTTTTCTACCGATAACTACTTTTCTGTTTTCTATACGAAACGAATTGCTTTTTAAGCAGCTTTTAGACAGGAAGTGCGAGAAAAGAGATGCCATGCCACACTCCGTTCAGCGAATCGATCATACTCACGCTAGAAACCGATTTAAATCCCATCATCTGGTGCTCAAGGCATACTAAGATGCAGGATGATTAAATGTTTACGATGTCGATCATTCATTAAATTTTATCGATAGAATGAATAGGAAGAAGGTGAGACGAATGGGTTTATCTTTACCATGTACGATTTGTACTATACAAGGTGTCTTATGACGTGCTTAAGTATATGTTTCTCATAAACTATTTATGTATTTAAACACTTGCCTGTGTCGCTATTAAAGGCTATTAGTTTTACTCTAATAAGACATTGGGTGATATGAATAAAAATGAGTAAATACTCAAAGTATTTACTTACGAGTAAAAGATAAGTAAAGTATTCTCTTGAAATCTGTATGAATAAAAATAACAATCACTCGTGAGGATCTACTTTCGCTAGCCGACTTTTTACTAGGAAAATTTCACACCAACATTTTTTAACCAATAAGAAGCTTTCGTTTCAGCTCGTTACTGTAGCAACCAAAAAACTTGGCGATAGTATTTTCCCACCCTGGGCTGTACCACAGCGATAGTATTTCTGTCAAGCGTCAAATTATAAAAATACACCGGTCTTACGAAAATGTTACGAAATATTTCCGATAGTAATTCAAGCTCTATGGAGAATACTTGCGAGTAAATACTTGTTGCTGAACGTAGACTAGTTTTTGCCCAGTAAATACTCGTGACTATTTTATCCAAAACTTCAGAAAAGTTTTGATACAGTCTATTGGTCAATACCTATATCATAGCCAACTCCAGTTTGAAACCCAAGATCACTCAAGTATCGCAAAAAGATTCCCACCTTCATTCCTGCAGTCAAAGATCCGCCACGAGTTTTATTCTGCTCAGTTAAAAAATAATCTTTAAGAAAAGCAATACTTTCACTTTCAAATCTCAAGAGGTCCTTACACCTCGTAGGATCAACACTCTCTATTATTATAACGCTTAGGAGCGCGTAGATGCATGATGATTTTTTTCGTTTGGGGAGGCGGTCGCCCCCATCGCCCCCCCTTGTATCTGCTGTAACTCCATAATGGCTTCTATAAGACGAGGCAACGCAAACAATTTGCATTTTACGATTTCTTATACATTAAATTTGGCAATAAAAACTTTCAGAATATGTTGCCTCTATCAGGCCCGGATACAAGGGGGGCGATGGGGGCGACCCCCCCCCCCCAACGAAAAAAATCACATATACAAATAAATAACTAAAAGGTAATAAAGACATTATTTCAAAAAAATTCCGGACCCCCCGGAAGGTTCGCCCTCCCCCCAAATCACGGATCTGAATCAGGGCCTGGTCTCTATCCCAAATAAACTTTTAAATTTAATAATTCTTACGCGCTCGGGCTAAATTCTTTCCTTTTGCGTCTTACTATTCTGTGCTTATATAGGCTATGGGTACTATACCGTGTCGATGAAAATGAAAGGGAAATGTTTAGAAATTGTCATCCATTTTAGAATTTGGCATAATATTGCTAAACAATTTTTTTTCAAAATTATCTCTTTTTGAGAATTGTTAAATTAAATTAAATTTTGTGGATTATTACAAAATTTCTTAAAGAAAAATATTTTGGTATTCATTTTAGAATTTAATTGAATCGTCTACATCTTTTCAGTATTTTGTTTACTTTTTTTATATTTTTGTGTGTTCCAAAAACTCGTGGCAGAACAAAATACATTTTTTTAAATGAAACGTACTATATTTTCTTTAAGAATCGATTTTAGGGTCTGACTTCATTTTCAAGACGTTTTCACTATTTCCCTTACATTTTTCACACTTTTCATATCTCTCCTCACTCGAGTATTTTTGCTAGTAAACTTCACTAGTGGTAGTCGATTTTTCATATGGGTTGTCAATTGTGGGATATCTATTTTTCACCCAAAAAAAATTGAGAAAACTACTATTTCAAATTCGCAACTTCCGCTGTGTTTTTGTCAAAAGAACATGATTTGGTTTTTGTAGAAGGTTGAGGAATTTTAAAATTAATATCCTTTTGGAATTTTCTGTTGTTTTAATATGTTATAATGCGTTTCACAATAATTTTTACCTATATGTGGCAGATTTCTAGAAAATTAACAAAAATAATTCTACATTAATGAAGTATAAAATACTTTGACGAACAAAAAAATAAGAAAACGCCAAAAGTATGTAAAATTTTAAATATTCTTCTTTCTGGATGATAAAATTACCTTATTTATATGATTTAATTATTCACGAGCTCAATAAAATTATCAACAAAATCAATGAATATAATAAACAAATTATGTTATAAAAATACATAAAAAACCAAATCAGATTAGTTAACCTGTAAAATTATTTTATCAGTTAATAACTTTCTTTTTTAAAATAAACATTTTAATTCACACATTTTTAAATATCAAGGTCAACTAAAAAATGTTAAGGTATTATTTTTAAAGCAAAACTTACCCTTTTTGAGACTTTTTTCAGTTTATATGATTACTCAATTGTTTCAATCAAATCACTTAACACTGATGATTTTTGTAATTAGCAAATATTAAAAAAAAATCAAATTAAAAGAAAAAATCAATTCTCTTTCTGTTACGCAGTGTTTTGGCAATCTAAAAATGAGCAAAGTGAATCCAGGAATATAAGAAAACTAGGTTAATAATATAAATACTCCCGAAGATATGAAAAATTGATAATACTATTTCCCCATAGGCGTATCATACAAAATCTAAAAAAATGGGATAATGCAACCATTCAATGTTTGCTAAATATCTCACATACTTACAGACTAAAAAAATAATGTAAAATCCGTTCGTCTGAAAAATGTTTGCTTCTCCCAAATTTCGAATATATCAAAATATATCTGAATCTACAACTACTCCATGGGCTACTTGCCCCCACAGGTATTAAATTACTTAATAAGAGAATGAAAGGAACTGTACCGGAAAAATGGGTTCCAACACGCATCTGGACCGAAGTAATTCAATACCTTTGGGGGCAAGTAGTCCAAGGAGTAGTTGTTGTAGGTTCAGATGCGGTGCAAATTTGGAAGAAGCGGAGATTTGTAATTTTAGAAAAATTTCAACATTTGATTTAATTTTCACAGTTTTCGATAAAACCAATCAATGTTTCATCTGGACTCCCAAGTTTTTTTACATTTTTCACTCCTTTCTCCATTAAAAAGTTTGTCATTTGTTTTTCAACAAAAATTACCCTTTGAATCGACTTTTATGATTTTACGATTTTTATTGCGGGATATCCTTTGGAAAATTTATCGGAAAACCATTTTAATCGACCCTGCAGCTACGACTATGACTGATATATTTCAGAGAATTATTCAAAAATTGGTTATGTTTGAAATAAAAAGATAATTTATAATGTTTCTGGAAATTCTCATAGCAATATTTACCTTTGATATAAACGGTCTGCATACACATTTGAGTTTTTGGTTTACTCTAACGTCAACGGGATAATTTACATGAAAAATGAACTTTGACGGAAACAAGAGAGTATTGAATATTTCATGTTTTTAACGAATGAATTTTCTTCGATTTGTAAATTATGTTTAAAAATTTCAAATTTCTGAATTCGGATTAAAAAAATTAAGGAGAATGTAAATACGTAAATATAGAATAAATTGAATTTATAAATTATGACATAATACACAAATTTTCATACACAATCAGGAGTAACTGTTTTTTCGTATTCTAAAAAGCTAAAAATTAGTAAATTAATGACAGATTTTGCTTCGTCATATCAAATTCAATCAATATTTTAACACTCGAACCTGGGAAAAAAGATTTCTACTGCAACTGTAAGATTTGAAAAAATAATAAAGATAAAGACGAGGATATCAGATCAACAAAAATCTAAATTTCAACTTTGTCAAATCAAAATCTATTAAATATTAAATATGCGCAGGTGTAAGTTTTGAAATGATTAAGAAATAAAAACAAGGATGTCAGACACAAAAAAAGTAATCTCAACTTTGTCCCCTCGTCAATTCGAAACCAATCAACATTTTAAGACGGGGTTTTTAGCAAAATATTTAGTATCTTTTCTTAACAGATTCTCTAGTAAAGAAATAAAGACAAGAATGTTAGAACTGAAAAAATCTAAATTTCAATTTGAAGTCCGAATAAATAAATGGATAAAAAACACAAATTCCTATTTTTCAATTTTTCAACTTTAGCAACTTTGGGCATCTAAGACTATGACATTAGGGGCTCAGAAGCCAAAATTTGACAGTTGGTCACAGTTTTTGAAAATATCACAAAACAAGTATACTGGGTTCGGCAAACCTCTGTCATATTTCTATTAACTTACAGATTTATTTGAAAGGTATCTATTAATGGCGGTTAAAAGCAAACATTTAAAAATTATTTTCATGTATACAGGGTGTTTTTTCTAAATAACTTTTAAACGACGAAAAATAGGTAAATAGGTAAATGGCAAAGTTGAAGGGGATAAAATTTAATATCCATTGATGAATACTTATAAAGGGTGTCCCATTTGAAAAACTGAAAAACTTCAATGAAAATTTTTGGAATGTTATTTTAGACCACCGTGTACAAAATAAAAATTTCAAACTCAGTCGAAAAATTTTCAGTCCTTTGTCTTTGTTCATTGGTCATTTTAAAGCTTTAGCGTTAAATCTGAAAAGTTGCGATTTTTTAAAAAGGGTATCATACTGGACCTTAACCTACGATGGGATCAACATATAGAGTATTTAATAACAAAATTACGTAGTATACCGTTTAAATTCAAACAAATATGCTATATACTGACCCTTCAACAAAAAACAATGGTAACAGGATGGGGTATTGTAGCCAAAACATATACAGGGTGGGCCAAACTTCTGGCCTCGGAGGATTACGTCGTTGTGGTAAGAGATAAAATTTTCAAATTTTGTGTGAGCTAGTACAGTTACTGGGTGCACATTTTGAAAATAGTTTCGATTATACAGGGTGTTCCAAAAACTTGTGGCTGCACAAACTTACATTTTTTTAAATGGAACATACTATATTTTATTCAAGAATCGAAAAGATCTCATCCAGAGCTTTAAAAAAATATAGCATGTTAATATATTATACGGGTGTTTTAAAAAGATATGGCCAATTATTATAAAAAATGACCCCATCCTTAACACTCTGTAAAACAGTAAATCAAAATAAATCAACAGGTCTTTGTATTCAAATGTCATTCTCATATCGTTGGCTGTGCTTACTATTAATTACTTTGTTTATCTGTGGCTTCTTTAATACAGGGTGAAGCAGAACTCAAATCAAGCAATATCTAAAAATTTTCAAATGGATCACCCTATAAGTCTTTTTACAATTTGTTAGTACTATTAATAAGCTTTCAAACGATATAGTATAGTTAGGGTATAAGTTAATGGAAACCTGTAAATATTTTATGATAACGGAAAAATCATGTATTTTACATACACAAATAAAATGGTATTAAATGTTTACATGAAACGTACTGTATATTTTAGGTTTTCTAAGGCATTAGAATATTCTACAAATTGTAATCGTAATTTTGGATGTGTCTATTATTTTTTACTGTTACCACTAGAGAACCGCATACCTTTATAGAGATATTCGGAATTATTAGTCCATTCTGTGAGCCGGAAAAAACCGTGAAAAATACAAATAAATTTTGACGAACCCAAATTACCCCGTTTTCGAGGATGCTGAACAAGATGGCGGGCGTTAAATTTTTTTTTGAGTTGGCCCCACCACCCTTACTTCCAAAAACCACCCCCAAAATGGTGAATCGCGTCTTTCACCGGCAAAACTAACGTAACCCCGCATTTTCGAGGATACTGGACACGATGGTGGTGGTTACAATTCTTGTAGAGTTGACCCCACCCCTTAAACTGCCAAAAATCACCCCCGAAATGGTGAAAAATTTGTTCTTCGCTATAATCGAGAAAACCCGCGTCATCTCCCGTTTTCGAGGATGCTGAACGCTATGGTGATGTTGAATCTTCTCTCCGAGTTAACTTTACCCCCATATGGCAAAAAAAGTCTACCCCTTAATACCATTTTATTTGTGTACGTAAAATACATGATTTTTCCGTTATCATAAAATATTTGCAGGTTTCCATTAACTTATACCCTAACTATACTATATCGTTTAAAAGCTTATTAATAGTACTAACAAATTGTAAAAAGACTTATAGGGTGATCCATTTGAATATTTTTAGATATTGCTTGATTTGAGTTCTGCTTCACCCTGTATTAAAGAAACCACAGATAAACAAAACAATTAATAGTGAGCACAGCCAACGATATGAGAATGACATTTGAATACAAAGATCTGTTGATTTATTTTGATTTACTTTTTTACAGAGTGTTAAGGATGGGGTCATTTTTTATAATAATTGGCCATATCTTTTTAAAACACCCGCATAATATATTAACATGCTATATTTTTTAACGCTCTCGATGAGATTTTTTCGATTCTTGAATAAAATATAGTATGTTCCATTTAAAAAAATGTAAGTTTGTGCTGCCACGAGTTTTTGGAACACCCTGTATAATTGGAACTATTTTCAAAATGTGCACCCAGTAACTGTACTAGCTCACACAAAATTTGAAAATTTTATCTCTTACCACAACGACGTAATCCTCCGAGGCCAGAAGTTTGGCCCACCCTGTATGACACAACTTGAAATTCTACAAAAACGATTCCTAGGAACAATCCTCCAGAAAGGTTTCCAAGTGACACTCTGTAGCATCAGAGAGGCATATTTGATCCTATACAACTCTACTTTGCTAGTATAGGAGTTCTATAATAAAATAAAATTAAAAGTATTGTCTTATGATTATTCTACTCGGAATAAAGACAAATTTATTCTTCCTTACATGAAAAAAACAATCGGTCAGAAAAGTTATCTATTCTTAAGACACGAGATATATAAATAATGTAATTCCAAATAATAAAAGAGAACAAACCAAGCTGTTTCTGTACTACCAAGCAGTTAAAAACTTTGTACATTGTATGCCACGTAGTTTAATACATAACATTATTGAAAATGAACAAAAAATCCAATAAATTTAAATTGTCAAAATTTTCAAAAATAATAACATTAGTAACCTACCGTGTCCCACATTGTTCTCATACTATATATGAAAATTATTTTGTAATTGAATGTTTTAATCATACCAGTAACCTATTTACTTCGTGGCTCTTGACGTTTATTTGTATAATTAATTCAAATATTTTTGGGAAAAAGGCTATTTTCTCAGAGATGGCTGGGAGTTTTACAAAAAAGTTTTGGGGTGTATAATACTAACTATGGCGAAAAATGTCTAGTTTACTAATGGACCACCCTGTATACATGAAAATAATTTTAAAATGTTTGCTTGGACCACCATTAATAGATACCTTTCAAATAAATCTGTAAGTTTTATACCATAAGAGTTAATAGAAATAAGACAAAGGTTTGCCGGACCCTGTATACTTGTTTTGTGATATTTTCAAAAACTGTGGCCAACCGTCGGATTTATATTTCAGAATGGCCTTCTGAGCCCCCAATTTCATAGGTTTAGATGCCCAAAGTTGTTAAAGTTGGAAAATTGAAAATTATAACAAAAATTATAACAAAAAATTGAGTCATAGGATCTTATTCTGACTTCATATTCCATAATCAGAAAGGATTAAAGAATTTTTCACGAAATTTTCAGCCAATTTGATTGGGACGTTTTTTACATTTAAATGGTGCGGGGTCCTTTGCAAATAAAACATTCAGTTATACTTACGTATGTAATTTAGCTGTAGTTTTTTTATTTCTGAGAATTTGTCGGTTATTACACTGCTACTAATAATATTCTCTACCGAAAAATTGAATTTTTTTAAAATAAAATTCAAATATTGTTGATGAATGTATTAAAAATCTCTCCAATCAATTAGTAAAATAATAATATTAAAAAACAAATATTATTTTTTAATTGCTGAAATTATATTACAAGTACATAAACAAGGGATTTATTGAACGAATAATTTTATTGCCGAGCGAGCTTGCGAGAGAGGCTATAAAATGATGAGTCCATAAAGCCTGTTTATGTACGCGTTATATACATGATTTTATGTTCGATTGCAATTAAAAAATAATAATAAATTGAAAAAATTAAAATTTGATACGATTTTGGATAACAGCATTTGCGATGACAAGTAGATGTTTATTTTTTAAACATGTCAAATTGGTTGTCTTGCAACTTGTCAGTGACGTTGACAATTACTTTATTTTACAGTAAAATAAAGTGCTACTTTGTTGACGCAAAACTGTTCTATAAACAGCGTTTTATTGGTCAATCGTACATAAAGAAGAAAAAATCAATTTTAAAATGTATGACTACAGATATGAAACACCTTATATATACATGTAAGCATTCTGTTAAAACAAAATCCTATTAAAACAAAGTAAAAAAAAATGTCCAAACAAAACTTTCAAGTAGGTAAACAATTTATTTTTAAGATTTAAGTGTTACGTTTACTATAATTAAATAATTTCCAAACATCCGTTGTATTCTTAACATGTGTTATTTAAAAGTGAATTGTAAAAGAAAACTTGGAACATGATCTCAAATACTGTTGGAATTTCTGATATGATGGTTTATATTAAAACTGAAAATTTTTATTTATTATATTTGAGGAATAATAAAGTGTGGAGTGATCAAAAAAGTACTACTATAATTTTTTCCTATTTTTTTTAATATTTTTTTTTCAAATGTCATCATATCGGCAAAGAAATTAAAAATAATGGGATTAATAATTTAGGAAAAACTAATTAAAAGTTTTCTATAAGAGAATTTTTATTAAAAACTTCAATTTTCAATAAAAAGTCATATTTCAAAAAATACTTCAGATTATATATACTTATATAAAAAACAAATTAAAAGTTTTACGTCCATATTACCAATTTTTGAAGATTTTTATTTTGCAATGTTTAAAAAATAAAATAACATGTATAAATATTGTAGATCTACAATTTTACGATAAATAAAACCTAATTTTTTTAAATTTCCTCCAAGATTTGCAATATTTTTAACAATTAAAAATTCCAATAATAAAACGTTTATTAATGATTAATATTTCTACTAAACAATATCCATGTATAAAATAAATAAAATAGATCTTAAAACAATCACAATTTATTTATACTTCCAGTAAGTCGCCATCTTTTGCTGCCTTAAAGCGAACGTATTGATGTTACAAGGTCTGCGATAACTCCCAATAAACTTTCCAAATCTAGTAAAATCCTCCATTTTTACTTTTAATTCAATTCTATTTGAAGCCCCGATACTAATATCGTGTGGCGCAAGACCCAGTTCGATACATTTTGTAAGTTTTTTCACTTTTTCTGGAGTTATTTTATCGCTAAAAATTGATTTTTGGGTGTTAGTTCTGTTTTCCATCGGTTTGCTGCATATTGTACACCTGAAATTATTAATTAAAACTAAAAATCAATACATTATTGTAGTGTGTAACAATTTGAAATTATATTCGTAAAGGGAATGACATTACTTGTTTTTCTGTGATCCGGAAAGTATTTAAAGGCAGATATCCAAGATTTTTAGTTGGTGATACTCGTGACATAGAAAAAAGAGTTTTGACGGGAGGTTGTCAATCGATTTCAAGAAATTCGTAGAATATTTGGTGCTCAAAATATAAAAATAAAAAGGCCGTATTATCAAAACATATGGCGCCCAACGTGGGGCTTTGCTTGTGATCTATTTATAAAGCTAAAATTATAAAATCAAGTTTTGGGATAAATTTGGTTCATTGAAAACAGATAATGTATTTGAAGTGGACATAAACCAATGCAAAAACCAGAAAAGAAGCAATTCAAGAAGGTCAAGGAGATATGGTTGAAATTTCAAAAACAACCGGTGGAGGATGTTGACAAGGACAATAATAGTGATAGTGAAGAAGAAACACAAACGAGAAGTGATATAGAAAACGCTGTTATAGAAACGACAAGTAATGAAGATAGAAATCAAATTAATTAATGCAGATGTTAATGAAAATGAGTGAAGAGAGAAGACAAGATCAAGAAAAATTGATGGAAAATCTAGGAAAGAATAAAGGAAAAATAAAAATAAATATGGAAGAAAATATTAAAAAATAAATTGCAGATATGAGAATGGAGATGGGAAATCAATTCAAGAAGAATAATGAGGAAATGATAATTTTAATAAGAAGAGAAATTGAAAGAGTTGAAGTGGGATTAGAGAAACAAGAAAAGGAAACAAATAGAAAAATAGTAGCCCAGTTGTCAGAGAGTTTGACCTCGCACAAAATGTCATCTCGATGAAACTTGGCACTTGAAAGGGTGTAGAAAACAATAAAAAAATCTTTGCTGCTCTAAATCGAAAATTTGGTTTTTTTGGTTATATCTCGAAAAAAAAAAATAAAAATTTCGAAAAACTAATAGCACCACGTGAAAGAGCGGTAAATTTTACTAAAAATAATATTATAAGTTATTTTAAAAAAGAATTTGTATTACTATAAAAAATTATTAAAAATAAGAAAGCAAATTCGAATATTCAAATATTCAGGCGAGGCGTTCGGAAAAACTAATGTATCTTTGCCTAAGATATACGCAAATAAAAAAAAAGAAAGCGTTTTAAAGAGGAGCTTTCTCAGGAAGTCATTAGTTTTTAATTTTTTTCTGTTTTCTCAGAAAATTTGACCGGAAGTTATAATTTCTAAAATTCTCACTGATTCCTTGTACACTGCGCGTCATATAAAACTGGTACACTTTTTTTTCCCAATGTAAACCTAACTTAATTAATCAATCAAAATAACTGTCACATTTGTCAAACTTGTCAAAGCGCATATCCACAATGCCAGCCCATTTAAGTAAATTTGATCAAATCCGAATAATTTCCAAAATAGCTTGGCAAAAGATGAAAATTTAATAGTAGTGGAGCTATGACAAGTTATTAATTATTGAATTGAAATTTTTAATTTCTCCACCTCGTTTTATTGCTGTAAAAAATTTAATTTTATCGTTACATCTACTAAAATTTTTGTTGACCTGGCATCACTGCCCTAGAAATTATAACATAAAAACCAGTTTAGTATTGACACATTTCAAAAGATGCATTTACACACTTAGAAAAACACTATTTTCGATTATAAGAGTTGTACCAGTTTTATATGACGCGCAGTGTACGTTTATCATCATTATACTTTTTCTTTTGATTTAAATATTATTAAAATGATAAACATTATCTCTCGTTAATAAAAATTATGTTTTAAAATGATTGTTTTTTTTACAACATTCATTCGACGCAATTTTTATTTTCAAAATAGTATTTATATAAATCAGAAATTAATATATTTTTTAAATAAAGTTTTAATTTAGAAATTGATTTATATAAATAATTAAATTATAAAAATCTTGTATTGAGTATCTGCCATTCCAGATCACAGAGAAACAAGTAATATCATTCTCCAAAAAAAGAGTTTTGACAGGAGGAAAAAATTCTACGCATTTTCGGAAATCGATTTTCCGAAAATGCGTAGAATTTTTTCAAGAATCCACAATTAAACACTGAAATGTAAATATTTAGTGCTGAAAATATAAAATAAAAAGTCCGTATTATCAAAACAATATATACGTATAGATATCTGCAAAAATCCAGAACCCAAAACCATAAGACCCTTTTACAGAATGATTACAATAACTCCCAAAAAGATAGAAGCATTTACAAACTCTCTTGTATGAACTTGTAGAACAGATAGTAAGGTAACTTACGCGTGTGCGGAAAGTACTTTCCGCACACGTGTGGAAAGTACCACTTTCCGTCGGAGTAGAGAGTGTTACTTTCCTATGTGGTCGTAGGAAAACGTATTTTTCATTTAAAAAAACACAAACAGTGTAGGTTGAAAAATGTTATTTTGGTCTTTTATATGAAAAATTCGTGGTTTAAGAAACAAAAATAGCCATACCTGCTTTTTCCATATCGGTCTATACTAACAGCTTGAGGCAACAGCCTATCGTCTAACCTGAACTGATGAACGCACGTATGTTCTGGAATATCTCTTCCTAAATGATCATCAACATCATGAGTTTCGAAATAATTGTTTTCTCTAAATTGTCTCATTTTCTGAACGTCCATACTACCGTTTGTCGTACTGCTATATACATTTGACATAGTGCCCAACATAGAATCTTTCGTTATTTTAGTGTCAGTGTTCAAAGTTTTTTTGGAAGGAACTTTGCTATCTGCAATAGTTCGAAACCCATATTTCATATTAAAAAATGCATTTGTAAGAAAATAGTCAACTTAATTAAATTTTTTTTGAAAATCATCATAAACCAATGTGTCATTAATATTTGGAAAGTCAAGAAGAATTTAAAATTAATTTTTAAATTGGAAAAATGTTAAAAATCCCCAATTTTTTTATTTTATTCTTCATTTGTTAAGAAACTATGTAAAAACGTCGCCCAATAACATAAAAATCTCAATTATTACATACCTATTAAATAGCGAGCATCTGGATCTGAATTTTCATCATCAGATGATTCAGTATCTTCAAATTGCTCTAGATCTGAAGTCAATAAACCATCTTTGCCAAATTTACTGGAATGATGTCGTGAATTAGACTTAGTTGTACCTGAAATAAATATAACTCTTAGATATACTATTCATTACTGATTGTACAGTATTTTTCGTTTTGTCACTATCGGACGTAAATCTATTAATATTTATCAATAAAAATATATAAATAATAACTTTTCGTTTAATATTCACTTAGTATTCAACAGTAAGAACAATATACAAGGATCTAAGGATCTAAGGATCACGCATCGTTGCTTCTAAGAAGTCTAACTTTGATTGCTAGAAATCTTCAGCGCCGTCTAACAGCCTAGCTCGAATATGATGGTATAAGGCTTTTTCTTGCCTAAAATTTACGCGTGACGCCTTATATCGGAAAACGCTCGGGCGCTAGATTATTTAATGTGGTTTACTCCACAATCATTAGAAACGACGTCTTAGGGGCACAGGTAGCTTCAGATGGAGATACGGAAATTACAGGGGTCTTGTTGATCTCAGGATAGTTTATCATAGAGTAACAGTAACGATCTTTAATCGCTATTAAAACAGAAAAGAATTTCCGGAAGCTCAAAAAAGATAATGGGGTTTGTACACGGTTAAATAACCGCAATTATAAACCAGTTAGATCAAATCGATACATCTATTGCTTACGAAAGCTATTTACGGGAGACTCAATCAGACCCATGTTAAATCACTCATTATCCATTATTTTGTTCCTTTATAAGACTCTTTTTAGATTTAATTTACATAACTTTTATGACTTTACAGTTCAATACATTTTAAATAAAAACTCATATTAAAAAACTCTGTTAAATAGTTTATATTTATTCAATTTTTAGTATGATTCTTGAAATCTATTACAAAAATATACATACCCATGATTGTTTCCACATTATTACCATCATACTCTTGATCAGATTCTTCTAAACAATAATTTTCGTTTTCATTTTCGTCTTCATATTCTGAAATTTCTCTTAAATGATTAGCATACTCTTCCTCTCTATACATTTCATAGTCTTTTCTTTGATCTGTAACTGGCAATTGATCGTTTAATTCATCTATCTCATCTTGAATTTTTCTCAAAGTTTCTATATCTGATAGATCTATTTGCTTGCCAGATGCTTGAATACCTAAAATCATGAATATCCACCACGCTATTAAAAAGTCTTTGATAAATATTAAGATAGTTTTTCTCTCACACTATTTTGTGATAATCGGCAAATCTTGATTACCAGTATTACCAGTGGTTACTATTCTTTTTTTTTGTTACATTTTAGAAGCTTTTAAAAAATCGAGAAATCTAGATTTGACAGATAAAAGGACCACAAAGATGATTTCTTACCTT
Organism: Crepidodera aurea; assembly: GCA_949320105.2. NCBI lineage: Eukaryota > Metazoa > Arthropoda > Insecta > Coleoptera > Chrysomelidae > Crepidodera > Crepidodera aurea. The sequence goes on from OX439474.1 coordinate 28,395,160, forward strand.
TACAAAAACAATGCAACGATTTCCTGGACTTTAATAAACCTTTTAGCAGATCATTCTCTTGCAATCTTTGTTCGATCTCCTCTAAAGACAAACATTTGTTAGGTCTTTTAAACAGTGTAGGCTGCGTTGCTTTTTCTTTGCAATAACACGTGTTGGAACTTAACAACGGTTTTTTGTAAACTTTTTTTTGTGTATGGGGTCCATCGTGAGTGTTTTTAATTTGTTTTCTGGATTTTTTAGGTGATAAATCTGGATGTAGAATTGCTTGGACGTTGGTAGAATCGTTTCGCAAAAGCCAGTTGTTACAGAGAAGTGGTTTTGGACCCTCTAATTGTCTAAAATAAAATGGGACCAGTTCTAAAGTCATATACATATTCATCTCACTTTCCGGTAACCAACTGCAATGAATTACACCGACACACAAAAAATTATTGAAGGTACGGGGATCTAGACCAATGAATTCCTAATCATTATATAAAATTTTGAAATTGTTGCGATCGACTTGTGGCACGATGCATTGTCTTGGTGAAGGAGATCTTTTTTCTATTTCTTTTGCGATCGTTTTTTCGCAATTTCTATCTTCAAACGGACCAATAATAAAATACTGTGCGTATCCCAAAATACAGAGGCCAAAACCTTACCAGCTGTCCACTCGGCAGACTGCCGATTTGGCTCTGGATCCACGTTTCATCCATTGCCACATATACCGCATATAACCACCTCTCTATCATTTATCTCAATGGAGCAGAGTTGCTTCGCTTGAACGGAGTTTTTTCCACAACAAATTTTTTTCATTCTTTTGAAAATTTCAAAAGTAGCGTCTCTAAAACCACTGTAACTTTGTGAGCTAAACGTCAGATTGTCATGAAATTTTAACACATATCATTTGGCACCATCCTAAGAACTTATTGAGTGACCAGGTATGTTTTTTGTGTATTTTGTCGTTATTAATTAATAATTAATATTCATGTCACATATCTCAAGTTCAATCAAAATTGATCATCACTTACAGGTGTTTCAAACACGAAGTTTGCACGAGTAAATGTTTCAAGACATAAATAATCGTGGAAATCTTTCTGACGCGAACTTTTTTATCTTCTAGCACCAGGTGTTCCGGAGTGCCCCAAAATAATCAGGTAGCTCTTCTAACAATTAGTCCCAAAAGGTGGACCAATTAAACCTCGCGTTTTAGACGCTTAAAGCGATGACGAAATGCTCATATGAATAGAGTAAAATTGTAAAATTTAAACTAATAATAGTAAGTCAGCCGGCAATGCCTTTCCGCCAGCTTACGTAACAGGCTACAAGAATTTAAAAAAATGCTTTTTTAAATCGAGTTTTTTAAAAGTTAAAATATCAACCCAAGTACACAAAATAAAGCCGGTGGTTAGATAATATGTCAAAAAGTGTTAAATAAAAAGTTTTTTAAATTTGAATGTAGCTAAACCTCAACTTTAAAGTAAAATGGAGAGAACTTATTAAGAAAAAAGAGAAGAGTTAGGCATTGAATATAGAAAATTATATGGGTAGATGAATGGAAAAACAAATTATTAGCTATAAACAAGATAAATAATGAACCGCTAGTTTCAAAATAAAGTACTAGAGGCAATTCTAAATTCACCGTCATATGTAAATAACGTCAACCTCCTAACTATAAAGTTTTTCTAACACGACTGATGAGAGAATTAGCACAGAAGTACCGATTTTATTTTTTATTATTTTCTACAACAAAAACTATATTCCTCACCTTTGCGGAAAACTTTTTACACTACCTACGGGTTTAGAAGCTATCACTTTTTTCATTTTAAAAAATTTGTAAATGACTATCGGTTACTTTCAAATGTGACGTTAATTTTCATGTTTTGTGTATGAATGATGGAAATGTTCCCAAACTTCCCCCAAATACAAAGTGTACACTGTATCTAGGGACATTGTTTTGGAGGACAATACAAACAAACTGACAAACTACTGGCAACTGTGTTGCAACCCTATAATTATGAAATAAAGTGGGTTATGTCTTTTATATAAAAGTATTTTCCTTTTATGATTTATTTATTCGTTTGGGTTATTGGGGTTATTTCGGGTCAAATATCTAATATCTGTACTAAACTTACTATTTAAAGGTTTGAAAATGGGTAGGTGGATTATAATTTTAAATAATTTAACGTTCAAACTCGCGTTAACTGCAAAATTGTGAGTTGACCACTCAACCAAACCACAAATTTTAACACACTCCACACGCGTTTCATCAACTCCTGATGATGCCAACATAGTTGGCGAAACGCGCATGGAGTGTGTTAAAATTTGTGGTTTGGTTGAGTGGTCGACGATAGTGTTTCAACTTAGTTGATAAACCAAAGGTTCCAATTTCCCAATTTAATGCAAAATTGTGCTAAAGAGCCAGTGGCTGATCCCGAGGAGGGGCCCCGGGGCTCTGCCCCCTTAAGAGTCTTAATTTATTATTTTTTTCAATAGCGATTACAGCCCAGACGCGCTTCCTGACACAAGCCCAACATCGTATTTTCTTAACCCTTTCTACTATACTAACACGGGTCTCTAAAGAAGGGAAAGTAAACGCGAGAGCTGGAGCAAAAAAATAAAATTAGAGCAAGTAAACAAAAAAATATATATATGTTAGACGAAAGCCCCACCCAGAGACGATCCCCCCCTCCCCCAAAGCATGTCTCTGGAGCCGAAACTGTAAAGAGCACACTGTATATAATTTTAACCCATTCGTTTACGTAATCAGACGCGACATGGTCTCCAAGTATCGTTACACGACAGTGTCTATAAATCCATCTACCTTTAAATAAACAGGAAAAAATCAATTATGTTTTCCATTTATTGAAAGTACTATACCTTTCCCAAGTTTTTTTGTTTTATTAATTTTACGTTAGGTTATAGTTTTAATATTTCCGATGAGAACGTTCAAGACAGTTAACAATTAGTGGTTAAAAGTAAAAATACATTTAAAAAGAAAATGATATAACTGTACAAATACCCTGAAAACACATCATTTTTAAAGAAACGCGCTAAACCTAAATCAATTATTGCTTCAAATGAAAATCGTTTGTACAAGCTCGTTTTGTATCACAATATTTCTATTTTTTAAATAACTAACAATTTCGTTGACCATTAGATATGCAACATCAAAAACACGAGTAAAATTATATTGGCAGTTCTGCACAGTTGGCAATTAACTGACAGCCGATTGTGACTATAAATCCAACATCCACTAACCAAAAAAAACAATCTTTTATCACTGTTGGATTTATTAAAATCTTAATAATGGGCACCAGAATAAAATGGGACAAGAGCCTCTTAAGTTAAGATAAATTTTTGTTCATCATCATCAAATAAATGGAATTGCCTTCCCCATAACGTCACATTAGACACACAATTTTGACGTCTGAAATTCAATCTTGACGTAGACACCGACAGTTATTTAATTAAATTTTTGTTTTATTTTTAATTAATTTTTATTTCCAAAAAAATAAATGGCACGAAAGAGAAAAACAGCAAAATCAAAAAAAATACGAAAAACTCCAAGTAGAAAATTAAAAAAACCAATTGTAAACGAAAATAGCATTAGAATAACGGAAGCAAATATTTTTGAGCAAGAACTACCGCAAAACAAAGAAGTCAAACGGCCATTCGTCGCTCCAAGTGGTCAAGTTTTCTACCCTTGTCAATATTGCACGAAAATATTTCCTAGAGAAACAACTTTTACGTCCCATATCAACAGATGTTCAAGTAAAAATAACACCCAAATCTCAACATATAACCTCACCAATGAGAATAAAGAAGTAAATCGATCAATAGCAGCTCCAAATGGTAAATTATTTTACCCTTGCTTGTATTGTAGCAAGATTTTTCCCAAAGAAACTACGTCTAAGAGCCATATGAACAAATGCATGAAAAATAATCCTGCTTATAACACAAATAAATCAAAAGAACCAGAAACAACTTTTGATGTTGAAACAGACACATTTTTAAACAGAAAAAACATCCAAACTAAAAAAGAAATATTAAAAAAAAGTAAGGGCAAGTCCCCTAAAATTGTAAGTTCGACCACTATTTTAAGAATAACACCAAAAAGTGACCAAATAGTCTCTAACATTGGTAAATATGAAAACACCCAGTGTAAAAATTGTCCGTTTATAGCAAACAACCCTATAGATTTATTAAGACACAAACGAACTGAACATACTGTCCCTAAAATATTTATTCACCCCACTGAAGTACTGAAATATATGAACGGTCCAAAAAAGAATGTCTGTCCTATTTGTAAGAAAAAAATTGACTTAAAGAACTGCCCGTCTAAGTATGCAAGACATTTATTGAGTCATACGACAGGTCTGCCTTTGGACTGTAAAATTTGTGGGAAAAAGTTTAGGAGATTTGACAGTTTGAGATGTCATGAGGCAAGGCATGTTATTACTTATGATGAAGCACAGGCTATCCAAAATGCTGTCTATGAAGATGACATTTAAAGGATTATATGCAAGTCCTACTTACCAGAATATGTTTGCATGTGGCTTAAAAGGAAGATATTTAATAATAAGTGATCATTGTGAAACTATAGTTGTTTTTAAAAATGTTATTTAACTGGAAACAAAAAAACAAATGTAAATTACAACTGCATGAACAGTGGAGCGCGAGTCAAGATATCATTTTATATTGCATATAATACTTATGCACCACAGAAATAGTTATTTTCCTATGATATTAATAGAATATTATAATATTGTGGCTTTTACAAAAAAATTGTTAAATGTAAAATTACTTTTAAAAATGTTTGAAATATTTAAGTACTAATAATCTAATAAAATTATTGACTATAACATACTTTTTGTTACATTCATAAGAACGAAGATATTTAACAATTATTTTGAACACAGATATACTGACTATCTATAGATATCTTAAAAATTTAATCTACTTAATTTTTAACAATTATATTATGTGAGATTGATTTAGATCTTTCATTCCTTAATTCCGTTTTAAAATAAATGTATTCAAATAATCCACTCATATAATATTAATTTTTATTATTTATTATTAATTTCAGTAATCAGAGAGTAAACTTTCGTTATCTAATTTATATTAAACGACCCCAACATTTTCACATTTTCTTCTACTTTGACACCATCTATAAATGGAGCTTAGTATTTTGACAATTTTACAAAGCAACTATTTCCCATTCTGCATTGGGTGTTGCATACACAATTTGCACTGTTGGTTGCAAAGTTTTTTAGGTAAATAAAAAAGCAGAAAGTTTTGCGGTGAACAGACAAATCGTTGTCACTAATATGGTAGTGTCTAAGCAACCATAACTACATCAAAGATTTTAAATTTGCAATCAATTTACTAATAAAGAAATAAATAACTTAAGTTTGTTTTATATTCTGCTCTAGTCGTTTTATTTATAATACGTAATCAATGTATAACTTTTAATAAACATTTATCTAATTAAAAATATAGTTGTTAAACCGGTAATTATGATTTTTAGACATTTTATTTTGACGTTTACTGTATTTTGGTTTGATATTTCTTCATTTACAATTTAGTTTTATTTTAATTTTTCATTATTTAAGTTTAACATTTTAATTTCCAAGTGTAACAAACTTTCAAAATGGCACGAAAGAGAAAAACAAGAAAATCCACTAATCGAGGGAAGAAAACCAAGAATAAAATTAAAAACAACAAAATTGAAATTATTAACGAAAATAACAACAGCATATCTACTCCTGAACTACCACAAAACACTGCAAGAAAGAATATCGAAGTGAAACGACCTATTCTTGCCCCCAATGGCAAAACTTTCTACCCATGTCACTACTGCAGTAAAATATTCCCCAGGGAAACAACCTGTAAATCTCATATGAACAAATGTTCCAGCAAAAGCGTTAAACAAACCAATGGGGAATCAAAAAATGACGAAATACAGCAAGAAGAAACAGAAACCACTGATCAGATGATAGCACCAAATGGTAAACTATTTTATCCTTGCCAGTATTGTGGCAAAATATTTGCCAAACACGAAACAAGTAAGTCTCATAAAGAAAAATGTTCGAAAAAAATTAACTCTCAAAGTAACATAACATCTTCCAAGATGATTGTTGATAAAAAGAGTTCAGAAACTGACATAAACGTACCAAAAAAAGTAGACAGTAATAAAGAAGAAACATTAAATACAAATGGTAGTAGTAATACAGAAAACAAAGATCAAGATTCTCTGGAAGACGATGATGTTCAAATAATTCAAAAAGAAATTCCTAAATACGATCTTTCTGTTTATGAATATGATGAAGATACAACAGATGAAGTCACTCAAAATAAAGAGACTAAGTGTAAATTGTGTCCGTTTATAGCAGAAAATCCTATTGAATTATTAAGGCATAAAAGAAATGTACATGTTATTCCTAAAAAAATACTAACTCCTAATGAAATACAGAAGTATTTTGACTGGCCCGACAGGAATGTATGTCCTGTTTGCGACAAACCGCTTAAATCACGTAACTTCAGGTCTGTTTTTATTAAGCATTTATTGGTCCATACTACAGGATTGACTTTTGAGTGTAAGATTTGTAAGAAAAAATTCAGGAGGGCGGATCATATGCGAGCTCATGAAAAAAGGCATGTTATAACTTACGATGAGCTCCAGGCTATACAAAATGCTAAGTATGACGATGATGTTGCTTTGAAACAACATCTAAAAGTTTCATAACACTTGCAAGTAACTACACTTAGATAAATTATTATACTATTGGGATATTTTAATCAACTCTTGTAATTTGATTCTTAAAATTGGAATATAGGGATTTTGAAGGGTGAGCTATTTAATGAAATTATCGTCATCCTTTTACTATTTCCGTTTATACCGGAATTTGGTTATAACTTCGTCTTTTTTCAAGGACTACCCTGTATATTTTGCAACTTGAGGAATGGTAACGTTATGAACAACTTTTGTTAATACTTCCCTATACATATAACATGAAATTGAACGGAAATATTTAAAAAAAATCTATTTTTTTCAAATGTAGATTCGATTTAATAACAAAGTTAATGGCTTACCCAAAGCTTAACTAAAAATTGCAGAACACTTAATGAAAAAAGCTTGAAGTCAACTGAAATTTTTTTTATTCATGCCCACCCCTGTATACTTAAAATATTTCTCAATAAAGTAAGAAATCAATGTCAGTAGTTCATATAATATAACATAAAAAGTCAGTTTCTGTATGTGTTATTTTTCAAATTAATCAAAAGGTTATTTCAAATAGTATTAAATTATTTTCGAATTTATTGAATATTGTTATAAAACTTAAAAGACTGAAAATTGTATCTTGTTTAGTAAAAATACTGCAAAAAGTAGTTTATTTGCATAGAACATTCATTTTGCTTTTTTTATAAATGTATATTTGTAAATACGAGTCAAATGATAGTCCATGTACTAAATTGATATTTAAATTAATTAAACATGTTATTAAACCAAATAGTTATATGCTAACAGATTATTTTAAATAATGTTAAATAGTGCCTTAGAATGTAATTTGTTATTGTGAATTTAAGTTTATCTAAATAAATTTTTATTCTTTTATTTTCTTTGCCAAACAAACCAAAATTTAATGACGAATTGTCAGTTATTCATTTAAAATCATTTGAGTTTAGGATGGCGTGTCAAATGCGACGTCATGAGATCCAGAATATAGAGTATAATGATGATAATATCGCTTTAAAACAACATGTAAAAGTTTTGTAACATTTGCAAGTATAGTATTTGCAAATGGCTTATTTCAAAAAGTGTCTCGTTTAAGCCAAATTCAATTTTCTGTTAGGTTCTAATTAACAGTGCTGTTAATAAAGTGGCGCTGGGAAACAGTAACAACGCCTACACAGAAAACGAGGATAATGACCATAATAGTGAACGCCGTTTACACAGAAGTAAAAAAAAAATTCGAAAAATGTTCTGGTGTATTCGTTGACCGTGATTTTCGTGAAGAAGCAAGAGCTGTGAAGAAATTGCAGTTGAAGCACATAAAATACAAAAGTGAATGATTTCTATATGGCATCCTCTGTTTTTTGTACCTATCGGTTGTTCTAGATATTGTTGAAGCTATTCATTTTTTAATCTTTGGTTTCTTTGACATTTGTTTGTTCTCAGGAGTTCACTTTATTTCCCAATTTATCTTTTTCTATTTACATTGCGTTGTATTTTTCTTTCGATATACTTACCGAATTTTCTTTATGCTGATTTTCATTTCTTTTTTTACCAATGTTTATAGGACAATTGACAAAAACTCGAATTGAAAAGAAATATATATTTTATTTATAAACAACCTCTATATACAAAATCGAAACTAAAATATAAAATATCATTTTAAAAAATTCAAGAGGTTTTTTTAGATGATATTAATAAAGAAAATAGTAAAAGTACAACCGTGATTCCACATGTATCTATCAGTCTAGAATTTTTGCAATAATTTTATAAAAACTGTACCTAAATCTAAATGGCACTTTTTACTGCAAGTCCTAAAGATAGAGATTTCGTTCATTTTAAGTTTTCCATAAATATATCAGAGGGTAAAATATCCTTCATTCTTTTTATATTTCACAACAGATAGACATCTCTAAAATGAATCTTAATCGGCACCTATTAAAACTTGTGGAACAGCGGTTCTCAAACTGGTGGTACATTACAATATTTTAGAAAAAAATTAAATGTAAAATTGCGCTCCTTTTAACATTTTGTTTTCAGAAACACATATTTTTCAATTTTTTTACTTTTACGGCTCTAGCTTCGAACAATTTCGGGACGCATTGATCTTTGGTGGTACATATATCTTTGTTTCATATTTATGTGGTGCAAAATTTAAAAAGTTTGAGAACCGCTGTTGTGGAAGCATTTCAAATGATACCTGCAAGACTAGTAACCTATTAGGTGACTTAAAGATTACTTTTTGGTGGATTGGTAACAACGTGTTTTCGCATTTAAGCACTTAACGATAATTCCCGAAGTCGGTCAGAAGTAATTATTTTAAGCAAAAAAAAAATGAATTAGTCGGACTTGCAGTAGATAAAAACCTAACAGTTACATGTAACTACTATGGGCCATTAAATCAACAATATCCCGAAAAAAAATACCTATGTGTTGACCTACCAACCCTAAATATAAATTGTGCGTTAGAAAAAACAATACTTGAAAAGGAATTTATTCACAGCTTGCGGGTTCTAACATTAATACTAAAAATATACACCAAAATATCTATAATTTTTATATTTCCAGAAAGATATACGTTAATTTGGTGCATGTTAGGTCGAATTCCATGCACCTGCATTAAAATTTATATTAGAAAAACTTTTTTATCGTTATAAATGGGAATAACAGCACTAACGGTATAAGAGATCTTATAGAATAGGGAACATGTTGGTTTAATAAGTAATACTGTCAAGTGTGAATGTGCATTAGATTTGGCGCCCAACGTGGAACAAAATGGTTTCATAAGATCAATCAGGCACAGTGTAAAAACATAGTTTTCATTAGGGTAACTAAATTGTCAGGCGACCCATGCGCGATTTGCCTGAACGTTTATATACTCTTTTAATTTGGATAATAAAACCAGTTATTAAAAAAATGTTGACATTTGACAAAAAATAATAATTTACTGAAACAAATCACCATGAACACTTTACAAGAGGAAACTGTAACTGCAAACAATGTTAATCATTTTAAAGCAAAGGTTGCTAGGGAACTAGTCCAAGGTAAATCTAGACTTGTACATTACAGTTTGTGATGTTAATCTGTGGCAATTGAAAAAATTGTGATACTTGTTATTAAATTGTGATAATTGTAATTGAGTTGTGATAATTATTGTAAATCAAACTTCAGCTTCATCCTCTACGCCGCTCGACTGAACTCTTAATAATAATAATAATTTCCCAAAATATGATAACAACATGAGGCAAAGAAAAAGATTTTAAAATCTGTTGTCAACATATGTTTAGTGAACAATTTGTAAAATTTGAACTTCGCCATAACTAAAGTTTTCATATCTTTAGAAAATAAGACGAAACATTTTTTTGATTGTATTATCCATTAGAAAAATATATAAACGTTTTATAAGACGTAAATATTTCTAAAATACGAAAAAAAAAATGAGATAATTAAAGTATTTTGCCATTTGACCCGATTAAATTTAGATTGTGTCTCAGGGGCAAATAAATTTCAGATGAGTTGAATTTTAATGGAGATCCTTGGAGACCCTTATTGCCTTTCAGGCAGATTGCAGAATTCACTGGGAGTTAAATATTAAATAAATTGAATGTATAATTGAGATCTGTAAAATAGTTTGTCATTAGATGATCTTGAATGACAAGGTGTCTTGAATTATTGTTGTAATATATTGAGTTACTGTGCCAGTTGAAATGCTACTGTAAAAAATGGGAAAGTACAAGGGTCTAAGATGAATAATAGTTGATAGAAGGCTTCTGAAATCAAGAAAAAAACTCATGATATGGTGTTAAACAATCTACGACTCAAATCTAGGCGAAATGGCCAGTGAGTTGGGCGCTTCAAGAGAAGGTGTACAAAATAAGTGGAGCATATCATTTCATCTTCGTATTTATGACCCTTATGAATACTTTGTTCCGCCATTTGGCTACCAACATATTCAATGAGATATTTTTCTGAAAAACATTAATACACGACAATAAAAGTAATATTAAATAATTAAATGACACATCTTCAATATAAACAGCACCGATTTTTTTTAAGTATACCATCAGTTAAATTTGCGCATGGGTGAGATTTATTTGAACCACACGCGATAGTATCCGATTTGTAGCTTAAATCGACTTACAGACGTCGAAATATTTATTGTTTTTACTTAAGTATTGTGTAGTAAAGTGGATTATGCGTGTATCTACATTGATTTTAATTCTCCAATTAGCTGCTGGTGATGCAAGAAGGTGGCATATGACCAGTGTCACCTAGTACTCTGAGTATGCATCTACCACTCGGCATTATTGAGACCCACGTTATGCTGCCGTGGTTTAGGGACAATCTGAGCCAGGCTTCGGCAGGGAACTGTAGTGCCCTAAAAAATTTTTGTGTTATGTTTTAAATTTGCCGAGGACACAATTTAGCAGAATGTGACCCTTCAGATAATTAATTTCTGTACCCTGGTAAAAAAATTGCCAATTTGAGTTGATGACCGTTTTATTTGGCGTTGATTATATGATCGAAAATTATTATTGCAAAAATACATTTGATGATTGACAATAATTGTTTTGAGTTAAAGTGTCCTGAAAGTTTTTGAAGATTCAAATTAGGTCACAAAAGCAAAATATTTATCATAAACTGCTAAACTGGAACTCTCTGGAGTAGGTGGGTACCTTGAAGGTTTAATGGTATGATAGTGTACGGTTTTAGGACATTATTGATTTTAAAATCTTATGAAAATATATTTTTGCAACAATATGTTTCTTCTACTTTATACAGGGTGTTTCATAAGGAATGGTCAATATTTTAATCATAGGTTCAGGACCTCCAAATATTAATATTTTACTAAATAACTCTGGGTAAAAAGATATCTACTACTAAGATACAGGGTGTTGAAGATAAAATTTACTTTTCGTTTTTTTGCAATAATTTCTTTATTATTTAATATATTAACTTGAAATTTGGTATGGTTATATTTTTAAGTTAGTAAATCATAAGCGTGTTATCAATTTTGAGATTAGGTAAAGAGGGCGCCACCTACACTCTACTGTACACAAAAAAATTGATACTTTTCTTCATCCAATAGAATGTAGGTGGCGCCCTCTTTACCTAATCTCAAAATTGATAACACTCTTATGATTTACTAACTTAAAAATATAACCATACCAAATTTCAAGTCAATATATTAAGTAATAAAGAAATTATTGCCAAAAAACCAAAAATAAATTTTATCTTCAACACCCTGTATCTTAGTAGTAGATAACTTTTGACCCAGAGTTATTTAGTAAACTATTAATATTTGAAGGTCCTGAACATATGATTAAAATATTGACCATTCCTTATGAAACACCCATTCTAGCACTAAGTTGTTTACCTGCACACAAAATACCGGATGACATTAGCATGACAGACCAATACAGTGTAAGAATCCTTTTCTTGTTTGGCGTCGGCTCTGTGAAAGTACTTTCTGAAAGCGGCCTCTATTCTGGAACCATCTTGGTAAAACTGCTTAAAATGGAATTAAAAGATTAAGTAATATTTTTCTTTGTTCAAATTAAAATAAAATTTATTTAAATATTATATTTAGGTGTTTAAAGTGAAGTATATTCGTTCAGGTTTGTTATATATATGTATATTATATGATAAAAAAATTAACTTCAAAACCAATAACAAAAATAATTGTAATTGCGATTTTAATTATTGATGACAACTCTGTTATTAGATCATTTGTATGAGCAACAGTACGATGCGTTTAAGAAGAAGAAACACCAGTTCTATATGAAAAAGATCTATCAGTAACAACATTGTTGGGATTTTCAGTAGTAATACCACAAGTGGTATTTCATAACGAACTATGTTATGAACTAAGAGACAGACTTATGAGATAAATTCAATCACGAGTGGAATTTTATTAGACTATTTCCATAGATTTAGAACAATAAGATCGAGTTTGTTGACATTTCGGCTGGGGACAACAACACGTAACAGTCTAAACGCTGTGTTATTGAATTTATATTATCAGTTTCAATGTTGTCAAAGTTATCATATTTTTTTCCGTCATTACCAAAATCCTAAATCTATTTAAAAATTATCTTGGAAAATGAGATATTTTGTTTCGCTAAAATAATTGTACATCTACGTTAACACTAATTTTCGAAACTAATAACACAACAAATTATATTGCTAGATAAATATTGACAAAGATACTTTACCATGATTTAAGTTTCAACCATTTCTGCGAAAATTTGATAGAAGCGGCAACGAAGCGCTATCAAACATTGTTATTTATGAATGGAACGTAACCATTAGAATGGTACTATTGTATTTGTGTCGGCCATGTTCAGTACATTGGTGTTTGTTTACTAATGTGTTTTATATCGTACTAGATTAAAATTTTCTTTTTCATATTGATTTATTGGTTTAAATTGATTGAATAGAGAAATATGGTTCAACAATGTGTGGTATGCCGCAAACTGGATTATTTAAATCCCGATTTATCTTTTCATCGGTAAGTTACTTTTAAGATTATAAACATAGTTCATGGGAGTAGAATTTAGTATTTTATCGACTGTATAAATTCTTTAATAACGCATAAAGGATTGTTTTAACTTATTGCAATGACTTATAATTATGTAAGTTTCATATATTGTGTTAAAAATTAAATCACATTTTGTTTTTCTGTCAAACTACCTAAGTATTTAGGTAATATTTTTCATTTAAACAGTTATACGAAGACATGACTTTTAGGATTCCTGCAAATGTTGAGAGGAGAAGATTTGAGGCAGTGAAGTTCATACCTACAAATGATTATATTTGTTCTTCATTTCCGTGGTAATGACTTTGAATATAAACCAATGGAAGGAAATATTTGATAACAGATGTAAAACCAATATCGAGGTAATATACCTATGTTTATTTGTTTTTTAATTTTAGGCTATAAGATTTAAAAATACTTTTGCGAAGCTTTACTAGAATACAAACATTTTTCACTTAAAATATAAGGTACTTCCAGTAATATTGTTTAAACATTATGGCTTAAATTTATGTAATGTAAAAGGTCAAACCAATCTTTTGAGAATATGTTGAATATTTTAAGCAATCAAAAACATTTCCTTAATACCGACTGATTAAACTCTTGTGATTTCCCATGAATCTTAACTTTTATTGAAAATTTTTGTGTTCTGTAATTGGAGTTTTAACTAATTACTTATTTGATTCGATTTGTATGTCGTTTCACTGTGAATGCCTTCTCGCCTGCTTCGTGGATTATGAATGTATATAATTTTAATGAAGCGTAGTGGAGAAAAAATAAAATAAAACGAGGCTTGCCTCACAAAAAAATAGTAGATGTAGAAATTTGTTACTTCTGCCAACGTTTTCGTTAGTTGATATTTACTAACTAATTTTTTTCTGTTATAGGTTCGATAAGAATAAAACAGTTTATATATTTTTCAGGATTTATCTAAACGTAGAAGGTTCCTACTATACCAACATTATTTTTTTTTATTTCAGGATGATACAACTAAAAATTCATCAGTGTTTAATTTGTAGTTAGTTCCCTATTCCTACCTCAATCCCGAATAGCCTGATAGTCGAACAGCCTGATAAAAACAACATCGACACATTTGCAAGGAAATGATGAATTTTACCTTGATCCTGCATTGACGAACACTAGGTGTTCAGAGCGGACTAGCGAAATAACTGATCCTAAATTTTTTTACGATTAATTTGATTAGTATTCATTAGTATTTTAAATTTCCTATGTAACCGGTAAAATTAAAATCGTTAAAAAAAATAAATATATTGTGTCACATCCCATTCCCCTCTGTAACGGTACGCCCATGCATCGAAGCATAAATTCGTTGCCATGTTCTGGACTTTTATATATCTATCTCACTTCATCCTTGGGCATGGAATATTTGAAACTTATGAATGACTTGTTGGGGATGTGACTATTTCCCAAACAAAGTAAAAGGTAAAAAATCTAAAATTCGGCAGAATTAGAGGAAATTAGCAAGAAAGATAAGAAGTTGATCAGAGAAATTAATAAAGTTTAATAAACAGGAAACTTTGATATCGAACGAAATCCTAAATCTGCTCATTTTTAAATGCGTGCACAGCGTGATTATTTAGATTTGACGTTTTCACATACACAAATCTGAAAAAACGGAACTTGACAGGCCATGATAGGTATACAAGATCAGCGAGTTCCATTAATTTTTATGTCAAAACAACTAATAAAACAAGTTCAATGAAAAACTTATTTAACAAAGGAGTTGTTCAATTTAATTGTTTGCGGCAGTATATAAAAGCTAGTAGAAATGTAAATATTTTTAAAAAATCATTGATTGTATATTTAAAAAGTAACTTTGTAGAAATCTAGTGGTTCATGTATATTTATTTATTAATTTAATTTAATTTAAAGGAGTTGTTCAATTTAAAGTAAACATTTTTAAAATTGAATGTATATTTAAAAAATAAAACTGTAGAAATCTAGTAGGTCATATATATATTTATTGTTTGTTTGTTTCTCATTGTTGTATGTTTTTTTTACTATGTATGCTTTTGTAATTTCAATATCAGTGTTATGAATGGTTTATTGTATTAATACATTGTCTCTTAGAATTTGTAAATTTATTATGCATATTAGGTATAGTTTATTACATTATTAGATCTTTCAGTATTCCTTGAACATAGACAATCTCTTTTTGCAGTAATAGTAGTTGTGTTATTTTTATATACATATTACAGAAAAATTATGATAAAATGTATGTAATGATTATCTTTTTGATAAATAAACGTTATTATTATTAATCAGAGTCAAGAGTCAAGTTTGGTGTTATCGATAATCCAAACTTGACTGGAGCGTTAAATAGTCGTCAATATTTAATCCTTAGGGACAAAAAATGACACTTCAGTTCCTGTCATAATGGAGTGAAGTTGTCACTTTAGTTCCAAAAGTATGAAAAAAAAAATTAAAGAATACTTACAAAGTTTTCTGGCTTCCAACTACCAACAGGGGGTTCGGGAGGAATCGGAGCACCTTCTCTCAAAAGATCACAGTTATCTACAGGCATCTATGTGAAAAATGCACAACAAACAGTATTATTTAATTAATGCAAAAAAAAATAATATACCTTATGTAAATGGTCAGATATGATAGAACCAGTTTCTTGAGCTCTTGCCATGGTAGACTTTATCATTTCAGTGTAGGGTAAATCTAATTCTTTTAATCTTTTTCCTGTATACTCGGCTTGCAATCGACCTAAAAAATGTGTATACAAATTATTTTTGTGTGGAAAAATATATCTTAGTAGAATAAAATAAAACAGTTTTTTTCCATAATAAAATAAAATAATGGGTTATAACAAAATATTTTCACCAAAAAAATGTACCCCTTCAATTCACTCCCTTAGGAGTAACTCTTCTACAGTGAAATACGGCTATTAATAATTGCCTTGGAGCTCCGGGACGACTTATTGATGATTAATGGCGCATTTACTTTACAGTTGTGAACAATGACCATTTTTATTTAAAAATATCACTGTCCAAACCTGGTGTAGATAACCGAAAGATGTACATACTCAGTGCCGGATTGGGGGGCGGGGGGGGGGGGGGCAAAGGAGGGAATTGCCCCGGGCGGCAAAATGGGATAGGAAAATGATCCTTTTTTATAATTTCATAGTGCCATAAAAAAACGAGGCGGCATGGAGCTGACTTGTCCCCCCTGAGAAATTTCGAGGAGAGAATTAGATCCGGCACTGTACATACTGAAATATAAACGCCTTTGTCAGCGGAGATACCGTCACTGTTTAATAAAAAAACTTGATTTATTGAGCTTTCCTGACGTCATTCAGATGATAAAATATAATTAAGTACTGGTCATTTAAATAAAATAAAAATAAATTTTAAATTAAGTTTTGAAAAAAAAACAATAGGAAACATAATTCAACTAATTTTAACATCTTGTTTAAACAAAAATTGGTCTGTGTGCTTCATTTTAACTTGTGGACAATTAATAATAATAAATCTTAACTTTGTTGCCATGCAATATTGAGAATATTAATCTTTTCAATAACAAAGGTAATACAAAACAATAATAATCAAAATAACAGTCTTATATACTAAAATTTAACAAAGTTGCCAATTTTAATTTGGATTGGAAGACTATAAAACTAGATCCTCAGGAGTCAGAAGATACCTGAATTTCCAAGTAAAAAATTTGTGATGACTGCAGAAAACCGTCCAAAATTTTCTTTAAAAAAATCGTACAAATTTGCTAACATTTTTATTTCATACCTAGCTTAGTCAATATTCTCTCAGTATCAGAACTGCCATTTAAATTGTATTGCCCATGCCTTATCAGTATGATATGCCTGATGGCTTTTGGTTTTTTCTCATTTTGTTCATTTATCTTGTTTTCCTCTGATTCTGTTATTTTACCCACTTTGTTATTTTGTAAATATCTGGGTGAACGGCTAAAAAATAAAACAATTTAGAAAAAAAATAAAATTTAAATAATTAAATTTTTACCAACAACAGCCTAAACAAAATAAATTTACTAAAAACATTTTGAACCTCAATTACAAATTAAACTAATTATGATGGGTATTCTAAAATATTCAATTTTATCTTTTGTCTATATTAACTCAACTAGGTAAATATTTCTTAGACTTTCTTTTCATGATTGCTTATCAAATTAAGGCAAAATATGTGACTATGTAAATATTAGTTGCTATTTGGTCAGTGAAATAGTTTAGTTTACTCTAATAATTATAAAGATTAACAGGATGTTTGATAAACATATAATACATTAATGATTTTTTAATGAGTAACATTAATTGTAAAATGTTACATGGCGAACTTACTGATCCCAATTTTCGTCCCACTTAGCAAACGATGAAGGCGAATAGTTCGTTGTCCAAGAATTTTGTACTTTGTGTGTACTACTCATATAATAAAATGTGGCTACACCAGAAACAGCAGTTAAACCCAATAAAAGTCTTTTGGTTTTGCTGAGAGACATCTACAAAATTTTATATTAAATTATTGATTTCAATATAATAGATAAGATACCTTTGTGTTGTTTAAAAGCTGTCGTTGGAGAAGGTTTTTTTAAATACAACAATTTTAATACTAAATTTAAATTCGTGCGTTTATAAATAAATCATAACCTAATTTCAACAATTAAACGAACTAAACACAATGAAAAATTTCACAGTTTGAAGTTTGAATGCAGAAATACCAGTATGACAAAAATAAAGAGCTAACTTCATGTTATGGTCTTTTATTTCTCTGTTTTCAAATTTCAAGTTTTAATTTAGTTTTATTAATTTATTACCACATAGTACAATTTCTATGTATTTGCTGAAATTAATTAAACTTGTGGTGTCTACGCATCAGAAGATTTCAAGTTAATTCGTGATTCCATGGTCATGTTCCGAAATTCCTGAACAGTACTGCCCAGTAAACTTGGTCCTTCCGATTTTACTGAAATTCACTGGCAATGATTTCGCGCCACTTTTCAAGAAACCCTGTTAGAGGCTAAAAACTTCCGATATTCCTGAACAGTACTGCCCAGTAAACTTAGTCGTTCCGATTTTACTGAAATTTACTGGCAATGATTTCGCGCCACTTGTCAAGAAACCCTGTTGGAGGCTAAAAACTTACTGATACTACTGTTACAGAAGTGGTCAGGTAGTTCCAGTATCCCTTCCCCAAATTGAAATAAGTTAAGTTAAGTCAAGAGATGTGTTGGTCCTGGCTGCACGATTGTGCACTTTGACGCCGTTTTTCAACTAAGTGCGCACTATGGCACCATTTTCCTTATTTCCTCCAAAAAGTGCACCTTTTCTTTGAAATTGGCTACCAAATTTGAATTTCACAGATTTCCATTCGGATACTCGAATGCGAAAATCGGAAGAATTCGAATGACCGATTATTTTTCATTCGAATGATCCCATTACTGAAATAACAAGTTTTGTGACTGGAAATTTCCTATTCCTAGTGAAAAATGTTTACAGTTATATTGGAAATTTGTAAAGGTAAACAACAAACATATAAATGAGTAACATCTTTTTCAGGACTTGGTAAAATAAAGTTTCTTTGTTTAACTGCAGTACCTCTAGTGTAAAACTACCAAAGTCTAGTCATCAAGTATGATCCCGAAAACAAAAACGTCCTAAGCATAGAACATCTAAGCTGCTGAAATAAGTGTCTCAAAGTTTGAAGTGGATGAAATTTCTTTCTGAAATATTTTATACATTGGTTTTAAACTATTGATAGAATCTTTTTATTTTGTATAATACTTGAATATAATGTTTCTTCTGTTAATCTATCTAATTATTTGTATTAATTGAAAATGTGTTTTTGTATTATTATTTGTAATTGAACTGTAACAAAAAATGAACAGTTAAATTAAGTTAATTTAATGAGTGAATTAAATAATATATTCAATGATTAAAATTTCACTTCTTGGATTGTTTTTTTTCTGTTTATGAGATAAAAAAATTATTTGTTATACCTCCAGTTCATCAGTGCTTTGAATTTTATACTATGCTCTAATGATTCTTCAAGTGAGATTTAAACAAAAACCTCTATCTGACTGTGTATTCAATTTTTTATCAGTTTATCCTATGTCTGGAAAAGTATCTATTTACTAAGATGTATATATATATTTTTCAAGTTTCATTTGTTATTGAGTTACTAATGTAAACTTTTATAGAAATTATATAAACTGAAACCCTCGATGAAAGCCTTTAAGCCATGGTTCGTAGAATATCTTCTATATAAATCGTTTATTAAGTCAAAAAACTAATTACAGTATATATAACAATATAAATGTTAAAAAATTACATATAACAGTTAGCAGTATTAAAAATAGTCATTAAATGATTACAATTAAAACTTGACCTTGGTAAAAAAAGTTATTATACAACATATAAAAATGCCACAAATAATACAATAATAACAGGTAATTAAAATGATAAATATAAAGAATCACAAAATATAGTACCACAATAAAAACCTTTTTAATTTTGCTTTAAATATACCTAACGTAGCACTGTTTTTTATTTCACAAGGTAACTCTCTGTACTCACTAAATTCTTTAAAAACATTGTGGGTTGATATGTCCAGCTTTTAAAACTGCTTGACCCTCATTTATGCATCTAGAAGAAGGCCTGATTCAAATAAAACTGAAATATAAACTCTGAATGGTTATTGTAAACTCCATAAAACTAAACAGTTATTTTATGTTTGTTCGACTTTTCACAAATATCGCCCATACTTATTTTCTAAAAATATAAATATTAGGTGTGAAAATAGAGTTTTATAACACAAAATATTTAAGCACAATCAAATAAAAAGCATAAGTTTTACAAAATCACACACCAAAAACAACTAAAACAGTAAAATAACACCACAAAAATAGCAAAGGGCTTATATGGACGATGGTTTATTTTACCCAATCCGCTAATGACATTGACATTTTGCAGCGCCAATCGGTTATGTTTTATTTGGTTCCCTTTTCACTGTTACTGCCCGAACGTTCCGAAAATCATCAGCAGTATAAAATTACTGTTACTGTAAAGCGTTCCGAAATTACTTACTGTGGCCAGTAATACCAGGAATATCGGAACATGAAACATTACTTGTTTGTTGTTTGACGTCATGTCAACATCACTTTTGGTTTAAACGTCAAAATTCATAGGTGATTTTTAGGTACCTACATGTGATGTAATTTTTTAAATTCAACAAAAACGACTTTTATACACCGTAATTCTCAAATTACCTAACAACAATGAAACCGTTATTAAAATAGTACAAATAATAAAAATCACAAGATACCGGAATTATGGAATTTTCAAGACAAGTTCTTAAGTTTTTTCAAATTCAACCGAGGCAAAGAATAAAGGTACTGAGGTACATGGCCACAGTAAGTAACCCCAAAAATCATTATGATTCTTTAGGACTATCTCCCAAAGCGACTCAGGGTGAAATAAAAACAGCATATTACAAGTTGTCCATGATATACCATCCTGATAAAAATAAGGACGAAGCTTCCCTTCAAAAGTTTAGGGATATCACCCAAGCCTATGAAGTTTTAGGAAATAATAAATCTAGAAAATTGTACGATAGAGGTAAATTGCTTATGAATTATTTTAATAAAATTCAATCAGATAGAGCTAATTTTAATTAATGTGTGAGCTTACCGAATTTTAAAAAGTTCGTTGAAAAAATATATACTGGGTGTTCTCGAATTCTCGAACAGAAAAATATAGCAGTGGGAAGAACAGATCAAAATAATGATAGTTCATATAATTTTTCCCATATTGCACAGTTTTTGGAAATATTCAGGTAATAAAAATATTAAACAAATAGGATATAATGAATTTTTGGCACATTCTGTCTTAGGAAAAAAATTATATAAACTACTATTGTTATTTGCCCATTCCTAATTCACAGACTTTGTAGAAATCTAGCATTAAATGTAAACAAGACAGTAGTTATAAATTCTTATAGATCACCTCACAGAGATCTACATGTTTTTTGTAATTTTTAAGAAAAACTTTAGATCATTTAAGCACTTACTTAAAACTAATCTTTTTTTATAGTTTTAGATTTCAATTTTGATTCCTTTACTAACCCCTCAAATTTAATAAAATTGCCAAAACCTTTAAATGCTTTAACAAATTCTAATTGCTTGAAAGAATTTGAATTAATAATAATCACTAAGATGGACAAAATGATTGCTTACTTCTTGTGGTTGATTTCATGTTCTATAATTATTTTACCTCATACTCTTTTTAATCCATTGTATTACATGTCAAATTAATTATATTTGATGCTCTAATCAGTAAAATTCTATCATCTATTGAAATACTTTTACTTTAGTCATTTATGTACAAAGTAAACAAAAGAGGACTTATTATACTTCTTCGAAGTATTAAAAGTGGTTCAAAGTTACATTTAAGTAATCTAGGTCCTGTTCGTTTCAAATAAATTCTTTAATATTATTGACAATTTCGTCAAGAATAAATAAAAGAATTTGAAATAATTGTATATGTTATCATATAATAAATGCATTAAACTATTTTTTACTTATTTTAAGGATTGTATATTAGACCAAGAACAACAACAACAACGCATGATGATAAACCAGTAGATAGGTTTTATAAATCTAGAGAAGTACGATCGAGACCTCCACCGCCCAGTGGTCAAACCCCCATCTACGATTTCGACGAATGGGCAAAAAATCACTATGGAGAATCTTTCCAACGAAAAATGGAAAACAAAAAACGCGCTGAGGAATACAGATACTCGAGACAAACAGAATTAAGTAATAAGAAGATGGAGAGGGTAGTTTTTGCAGTGACTTCATTCATTATAATATGTATGCTATTCAACGGCGATAAAGGCTACGATTCTGTTAATGTTCCGAATTTCGGGAATTTTATTATCCCCAAAGATAAAAATAATTCAAATGATGAAGATAGTAAATAATAAATTTGGTTTTTGGACATAAAAACTATAAAATGATCAATTTTTTAAAACATCCTTATAGTAGTGGAGAATGAGGTGCAATGTAATGATTTTTTAAAGAAAAGTAATTTTTAAGTTTTTATGTCCAAAAACCACTTACTGTGATCTTGTTAAAGAAACTTAGGAAAATTAATTACTTTTTTTTGTATAGATTTAAAAAACTAGTTTTAAAGAGTATGGGACTCTTTATGTTATGAGTTGAGATTTGGTGTGAACCAAATGGAAATTTTACACGATTAAAAAAAGGTTGTTCATCAGATATACAAGTTTTTATAAACACAAAAAGAAACGATATTGAAATTGTATATAGAAACAAGCTTTTATTTATTGAAAAAAATATATATTAAATTCAACGTGATCTTTTATTTAATTAAAACCCCTCGAGCTTTTTATCCCCGTCAATTTTAAAATTCTATTAGAATTCTTCAATCTTTGAAAAAATGTACAATACCGTTTTAATCGGTCTTTAAATTCCAAATTTTGCAATATTGTAATACTTTTTTTAAATCATGATTCAATTCACAAAATAGTTAACTTTACCCAACAGTATTTTTTTTCAAATTGTAGTGAATTTTTCTGGGAGTCCGCAAAAAAATTCTTGAGTACAAACTAGTTTTTTTTTCGTCTTGTTTAGGATTTCTTTGATTTTTTTTGCATTTTTCTAAAATTTTTCGGTATTTTTAACTTTTTAGGTTTTTTCGACTTTGTTTTCTACTTTTTCGATTTCAACCTAACATAGATTATCAACCTTAAACATTCGATGAGCTATCGGCAGCCATTATTTCTAGCGGTTTTTAAATGCAAACATTAATCATGATTAATGCTTTGTGTACGTTTACCTCTTCGTTTTTTATATTAATTTGTCTTTCTTTTACTAGGATTGATAATTCCCTTATAAAATTATTGCCTATTAAGTTAAAATTAATTAAGTAATTTACAAAATGAGTTTATAATAAAGGAATCCCTTTTATGTGCTTATTTAAAACTAATATGTACCTATACCCCTAAGATGTAACGTCATTTCTACAGCGTACAGTGGTCAACATCAATGATAAATAAAAATAAATGTATTCAGAAAGACTCGAATCATCACATGATTGGTAAAATAGTGGTAACAGTAAGTACCATAGCTGGCTCAGCGGTGGACCACTGGATTGTGATTACTACTCGGTCATTATTAGGCATTAAGTCTATTTTGGTTTAAACGTATAATTAATTGATATTAATTTGTAAATACGGTTGGTTAATATATTTATTGGATTTAAGCCTGCAAACTTGGTGACTTCGTTAAAATGGGCGCATTTTTGTAATTATTTCTATTTTACAGAATTCTAATCCTTAGTGGTTAAAGAAATCATATTATGAATTTAAATTTGATTCTAGAAAGGATTCTACATTATGAACGTTTTTAACTTTTTGTAAGGCTATGACTTTTCAGGTTTTTATGATATTTCAATGTGGTTCCATCTAAAAGCAGATTTTGATCGTTTACAAAAAGATGATAAGGGAGCGATTAACAATGATGAGAAGAAATGAATAAAAACGATATTTTATTCTTGTATTAAATATATTTTATTTTTTAATGTCAAATTAGATCTTTTATTTAACAATCAAAATATTCAAAATGTAATGTAGACCATATGTCACCTTTATATACAAAGTATATAAAACAATAACAAAAGTAATCGGTCCATTTTTATATTTGCTTTGAAGTTACAGGACTATCAAAGTTGTAAAGAGTTAAAAACAATACAATTCTTAATCTAATAATAATTTATCGCAGTCAACGAATGATCAATTGATATTTTCAAAATGCCTCATCCTTGCTGTTTGTACATATTGTTCAGAACATTTGGGTAGGTTATTTTTTTTTCTGTTCCCGTTTATCCTTTGTGGGTTTCCATTTCCACAGGGTTTTTCTTTATATTTACATTCTTCGAGGTTTTTGCAAAATGCAAATATCTCAAAACCACTTAATATACAGCTTACCCCTTTAGATTACTCAAACACATCAGAAAATGGCAGTTCTTCATTTAATCTCACTATAACTTCAGTTTCAAAATTAACTGTGATTCTATCAGTCTCAATTATTTTTGGCATTTGTTTAAAATCTTGCGGTATAAAAATTTCATCAAAAACTTGCTCCTTTTTATGGATATTTGACCATCTTCTAGGTATTTCTTTATTAAGAGATTTTCTAAATACCATACAATGAATGTGTTTCAATTTTTCATATTTTATTCTC
Source organism: Crepidodera aurea (assembly GCA_949320105.2). Taxonomy (NCBI): domain Eukaryota; kingdom Metazoa; phylum Arthropoda; class Insecta; order Coleoptera; family Chrysomelidae; genus Crepidodera; species Crepidodera aurea. The sequence continues at coordinate 28,419,669 of OX439474.1, forward strand.
GAAAAACCCATACTGGCTAGTACAAATCTCCAAGATTTTATGTATTTTGCATTAGAACCAACATGATTTGAATCTGGAGTTATTATTAATAGTATTCCCTCAGGTTTTAGTAGGTTATATGCTTTTTCACAGGATAGTTTTCTTTGTAGCGGTGAAGGTAAGTATTCTAATAGTAAACTAAATACAACAATATCGAAATAATTTTCAGGAAATTGTTTAATTTCATCCTTTTGTTGTTTTAGGGTTTGACCAAGTTCAACTTTTAAAAAATCACATTTAATCACGTCACTAACAGCAGGAGCAATGTCTATAGCTGTAACTTCAAAGATCTGGAACTGTTTAAAAGGATTATAACAACTACCAACATCTAACATCTTCCACTTATCACTAATATTAGGATTAAATAATTTTTCCATACATTTATTTATTTTACTTGCTATACTACATTCTTTTTCTCTATTATTAAATATTTCTTTTGTAAAATAATTTATACAGGCTTCATACACCCACGAAATTCTTGATATATCTGATGAACGATCCTTATACGATTGTTCCCAATAATTAGTGGCTAATTCTTTCATTGCTACAGCATATTTTTCTAATTTTTCATTATCTGCACAATGATCTTGCCAAGCCTCTTCTATTCCGAGAACCTTTGATTTTTCACGTAATTCTTCGTGGACTTTTTTAATATAATCGGATACTTCCAAATGTCCGGTTAAAACCATTTTTTTAAATTTTACGCAAAACTTCGAACTTGTTCTGCAGACTAAAATAAAAATAAATTTGAATAGCCGCGTTGCTAGTGTCACAAAAAAGACATGTGACGTTGACACTATATTCTGCTTCTTTTTTAAGAAGTAATTTTTCATACTCTTATTTTGAATAGGAACATATGATTTCAAACGATTTATAGGAAAAATTAATACAGCAGCACGTGTGTGTGCATTTCTTTAAGAAGTTAATTTAATTATATTTTTATATTGCTATAAAAACGGTATGGATATTTTTTTTGAATGGATGGTTTTTGAATATTATGGGTAATGGCAACAGACGACATTGACGTCACGATATTGCGTCACCGAGCTTGCGCCGGTCAAACTCGTTGGAAGTAGTGATTCATTTAGTCAGTGTGTGCTAGGAAATTTTGCATGATTAATAGTTAAAATTGCAAAGGAGGAAACATGCTGATTAAAGAATTGTAAGTACAATTATTATTTATTAGTTTCGAATGAAGTCTATCAACAGAGGCAATGGTTTTTATGTTAAAAATCTCTTAGTTGTCAAGTGGGAATTAACCCCTCACAATGTCAATTTTATCAATTTTTTGGGTGTCAGATTTCTGCAATCCTACTTCGTAAAGCAATAAATATTAGTCATTGCTTAATATCTATGATTGGAGACAGATTTAATTATTGTTAGCGATGTATTTATTGCAATTTTAACACAAGACCTTGGCTTTGGAAGATATCATTGAATAAATTTGATTTTGCATACATTAATGAATGTTTTTTTTTATATTTTTCAGTCGTGTGACCCTACCCCTTACAGTAGAAGAGGTGAGTTCATTCGTTAAAAAACGATTTGGTTACATAATTTTTTTTCAATTTGTGACTAATTACTCCCAAAGTATATTATTTAAAATTGAATACAAACATGTATTTTCAATTAATGTATGTATTTCGTGATAAAACACGTAAGTATAAATTTGTATTAATCTTATATGTTCAGTTAACCTTTGCTCATAAAACCACAGACTCTTCAAACATGCAATTAATACAAAAACCTTACATTAAAATGCATAATTAATAGTCACAATAAATAAGGACTTAATTATTAAAAAAGGAAAACGTTTCATGATTTATCGTTTTCTAAAAATTAGAAATTAAAATATGATTTTTAAATATTTAAATTGTGATTAGTTAAGTGCTACTTGAGTTGCAGATAAATATTTTTGAGGTTAGCTGTGTTCACTAAACAGATATACCTATTTCTATTCTTGTTAGAATGCTTTTTTATTGGTATTTGAAATAAATATAAAATGGTAAAAAAGTGAGCTTTTAAATTTTAAATGCCATACTTAACTATAATCAGAAAAGCCCAGTTTATTGGCTGTGTTTCAAATGTACACAATCAGATAGTCATTAAATATTTAATTAAAGTATTTTGAATATACCCCCTTTAACATATGACAATCTTTAATTACTGGCTTCTGGGGCACTGATACCTAAAACTGCTAGTTACTACCACTTGCATATTTGTTTATTTAATTTCTGTTCATAAAAAGGCATTGTAACATTTACATCATTACAGTTACATATTTTTAATAAAAAAAATTGTTGCATTTAAAAGAAAAAACATTTTTTTAATACAAACATTATTGCTTAATAATCTTTAACCTAGTTAGTAAAACATTCACTTCATAAATTTATTAAATTCCATAAATATATACTTTATTTAAAATTTCTTTTTGTACGTTGGTTTTTTGAGTGGGGACCAATGTTACCTGACATAGGAATGCTTTGTTTACCTATATACCATAAATCAAACACAAAATTTGGATGAAATATTTTAATTTATATTCTTAAATATGTAAAAAAAGGTATAGTATGACATATTTGCAGGCACCATGTGGGTAATTAAAGGTTAAAATAATGCAAAAAGGTGTTTTTGAATAAGAATAAATATACCCAAAAATATATAGTGTCATCCCGAAAGCACGCCCCATATGGGAAACTTTTTTATTAAGGGTTTTTCGACAAAAAGTTATTCGTGATAAAAGTTTGTGCATCCCCTAAAACTAAACATTCACCAACAAAATATAGTAAAACACTCGTAATATACGAGCAGCCTTCAAAAACTTGATTTTGAGAGAATAGTAAAGTACCGTTATTTTGAAAAATCTCGGGAAATGGTATTTAGAAAAGTTGTTCAGCATTAAAAAATACATCTAGATTTGAAGTCATGGCTATCTAAGTGTTTTTTTTATTTTTTTACCCATTTTTTTAAATGGGGACTACAAAAAAAAAATTTGCTAATACCATAAATAGATAGACAACATCCTGAATATGACGGTTTATTTAAAAAGCCTGTAATATTACAAATTTCACAACTATTGTGTTAACCACAGTCAATTTTTTTGAAGAGTAAAATAATTTTCAAAGTTTTTGGTGCAAAGTTATTTTTATTTTTTGTTAACACCGAAAATTGCTCAAAATTATACAGTAGTGTAATATGAACTTAATATTCAATATCAAATCACAAAACATCAAAATAAAATAAGTATTTCTGCACAAACTCATTGATTTACTGGTTTTAGCAATTTTTTTTTTCGTAGTCCCCATTTTAAAAAAATGGGTAAAAAAATTAAACTTAGATGGCCATGACTTCAAATGTAGATGTATTTTTTAATTCTGAACAACTTTTCTAGTTAACACTTCCCGAGATTTTTCAAATAAGAGTACCTTACTTGTCTCAAAATCAAATTTTTGAAGGCTCCTCGTATATTACGAGTGTTTTACTATATTTTGCTGGTGAATGTTTAGTTTTAGGGAATGCACAAACTTTTATCAAGAATAACTTTTTGTCGAAAAAAAGTTTCCTATATGGTGCGTACTTTGGGGATGACACTGTATATACATGTTTTACTATGATAACTGGTTAGATAATATTAATTTTAATGAACTGATAAAAGAGTGACAACCATGAGGTAATACTAATATCAATAGATAAAAGGATGTGGTTTTTATTATCATCAGAAACTGATTTGGCCCCAGTATTAAAGAAAGGAACATGACCCATTGTTTTATCTGCTAGATATTTGTAATTTTATTTATGATTATTTAAATAATGCAATTTAAATACGTGTGATTGCAGTGATACCGATTTTTTAAGAAATTGATTAGAAATGATATGGTTTAATTATAGATTGTTGTCATGCTAGGTTTAGGAGATTAGGAAACAAATAATATAGATTCATGGATACTATAAAATGTGACCTATGGATATTACACCACGACACTTCATTAATGATTCATTTTGCTATTATAGTATAAATATTTGATTGTATCTAACAACAAAAAAAAAAGAAAATGTTTCAAATACCTTTTATAAGATTGAGCTTAAAGCAAGGCTTGTATATAAAAAATTGAAAAGATGAAGTACCTTGTACTAAAATTTTGCAAAAGCAAATATAGTAGTTTAGAAACTTTTGGAGTGATAATTGAAAAATTAGAACAAGTTAAAGAATATAAAAAAAATTTTATGTAGTCCACTAAACCAGATAAAAAAATGCACACCCAATTAAAACAATTTGTAAACATTTTTACAATATACCTTTGTTTCAGTTTTATTTGTGTATTTATTATTTCAAGGTTTTATTTCTTACACAAATATTATTCTGATACTTACACAATGACTACTATTTATTTAACCAAGAATTTACATATGTATAAGTAATTAAAAAATGTCAAAATACTGTTAAATATTAAATAATGATCGCGAGAAGGTTTTATATGTATTAAAAATTATGGTTGAATTTTTATTAACTATTGTTCACTTTCATTTAGTAATTTTTTAATGATTAAATTAATTTTATTTAAAAAAATGTAGGTATTACAATTTTTTTAATTTTTTTATTGCACATAATAAAATTATTTACGGAAAACAGAAGAGTTAAATTATAATATAATAGAAAAAGGACAATGCAAATTTATTTAAATTAAACTGGAGACAGCTTATTTCGAATGAGGACATCCATAGGCTGGGGAAAACGCTTCTTTTTTGGTGCCATTTAGTAGGTAAAGCTCCCTTTAGAAAAAAAATGAGAACAAGCATAAAGCCGTCATATTTCTGTGAACAGTTGTAATAAAAACGGGTGTAAAATAATATTACAAAAATATATTTCTCGAAGAATATAATAAAATATTAAAGTCTGAAATAAATTGCTAGTAATGCTTTTTCATTAGCAGTGGCTTTTGATGTAAAAGTTGATTGTTCCTTGTGGAGCGAGTTTAGTTTTCTTTCAAAGAATTCCACAGGCTTGTCCTTTTATCTGGATGTTTGCTATTTAAATATCGAAGTCGCTTTGATGGCTTCATATTTTTGAAGAGAAACATTATGGCAGCTTTTGTGGTTATTTAGTAAAAATCAAAACATTTCCTAATTTAGTCATTGACAAATTTGATTATGATTTATGTTATTTTATTGACAACACAACGATAACGTGCTAGCAAAAAAATCGTTATTATTTTCTCACGATAAAATTACTAAAACTATAAAATCCAGTTTAACAAATTTTGTGACCTGTCCCCTCATTACGAAAAGTGAATTTGCATGTAATCACAATAATATAACTTTACTGCTTGTCATTACACTACTGATGTAATAAATGAGTATTAACATATATTTACACTATAAAAATAATTGAAATAATTCGAATTTCTTTTTTCGTTCACATTAAATTAAAAATTTTGACAAACAAGTGATTTCATATTTTATTATTAACAAACAAATTTTTACACTTCAAAAACAAATCGCCGTAATTAAATCCGACATGAAAACAATAAAACTAGTTTATTCATATCTATAAATAAAATTAAGTATAAATTTACAGTATTATTCGGAAAACTCGCGACATGAAAGTTTACCTATATATAAACAGGCGTAATGATGTAATTCCGGAAATTAAAGGTTTATTTTAACCGCGAGAGTGACCAACCGAAAACTGAGGGTTTTTCGGGATTTTTTTTTTCATAATTTAAAGTAGAAACGAAGGATTTGGGAAAATATATAAAGAGTGTCTTGGAACATGAAGCAACTGGAGATACTCTGACTGAAAATTTGACTTAAGTCGAATGTTTCTCTTTTCAGAGATACAGGGTGTTGAAAACGATTATTGGCTATATTTTTTTACTCATATTATTATTTTACTAAGTTCGACCTGTGGACATATACTATATATTATTATTATATATTAAGATGCAAAATAGGGTACTTGTATGAAGCGGAATTCTGCATAACATTTATGACTGTCGAAAAGGTCTTTGTGTTTATAACAATAAATAATAGGGCTTCATTTAGTTGTAAACACAATTTCTTTTGTAAGTTTATGGCTACCATATTCCAATACTTTATGTACTTGTTCAAAGAAACTATAGTTTAATGCATTTATTCTTACTTTGAGGGGATCAAAAATTTTTCTACAAAGAAACTACTAAAAGCTAACACATTTTTACATTCCAGTATCAAGTGGCGCAACTGTTCAGCGTAGCAGAAGCCTCAAAAGACAACACCGGCGGAGGTGAAGGTATAGAAGTACTAAAAAATGAACCGTTCAGAGATTTTCCCCTACTGGGGGGCAAGTACAACAGCGGCCAATACACCTACAAGATTTACCACTTGGCGAGTAAGGTGCCATCATTCATAAGGCTATTGGCCCCAAAAGGCAGCTTGGAGATACACGAAGAAGCTTGGAACGCTTATCCCTATTGTAGGACTGTCATTAGCGTATGTAATTTTAATATAAATTATGTTTAGCGTTTTTAAAATAAATGAAAAGGGGAAAATGGTGCATAAAGCGAAAAAAAAAAATTAAAAACATTTGATTATAGTTAATTAATAAATTATAAACACAAAAAAATATCTTTATTGGTTTTCCAACTGACTATAGATCTAGGTCTTTCTGACATTAATAAATAAATTAAGACCTTTTTACTCATTGAAATTTTAAATTCTTTTTATCTTTTTTAAAATTGACAGCTGGAGAAAAATTTTATTGAATATGGAATACATTTATTTTTCAACATTAAATAAATATGTTGTTTTAGGAAACATAATGTTAAAAATTACTAGCGTTACAAAACTGCATGAAAAACCTAATTTACCTTGAACGTAAATTTTAATGTGGTTAATTATGAATATAAACAAATTCATAATTTAATTAGTGTAATAAAATTTGAGTAAATATATTTGTTTTTATCGGTTTTATTTTAATACTTTTAAATTGTTATTTTTTTCTGCCTTTATATAAATTTTTAAAAGATCTTTTTTGTTAATAAAAATAGTAAAAAGTTTCTATTTCTTTTTATTAATTATACTAATTGTAGGCATCAAGAAAAAACATATTTTTATTTTTATAACGATTATTTTAATGAATAAAAACAATTTTTAAGGCACCACATTTAATTTCAGTTTTATGTATACTTTTGAAGGCAACGAACAAAAATTAAATGAGGTCCTAGTTCGACGCTTTATTATGAACATTTAAAAACATATTTTTGTTTAGTTTTATGTAGATATTTTTTAAAGGTAACAGACAACCCAAATAGAGCTAAATAAGTCAACTAGGTTGTCGCTTTATTATTTTTGTACAAGATGCACAAGTTGTTATTTGAAAATGACTAAAATGTTTGTTTTTAGGAAGAACCCAAATCTTTTAAAAATATGTGTATTTTTAGAATCTTAGATATTTTTTTAAAAAGAAATACAAATTAATAGTCAAGTTTGTATACATTTTTTCCTTGTTTGTTTCTAGGAAGATCTCGATGCATTTCATTGCAGAAAATTTATATTTTTTGGAAAAATCAAGTTTATTGTGCTTGTTTAAGTTATTATTTTAAATAATTTTTATCTTTTTATCTTTAGGTTTATTTTAAAAAAATCAAATCAACTAGCAGGACCCTATATTTATTTTCACAAGTTATAAACACTTTTTTCCTTTAAAATATACAAATGTGTTTGCTTTCAGAACCAAGAATGGAAATATATTTTTTTTCATCGTAATACCAGATTATTAGTAAAGTTTCTAAATGTCTTAATGTTTGCAACAAATGATTATTTTATGCCATCTTATTAAATTTTAGTTTTAGAGATACATTTTTAAAGGTATAGGAAAAATCAAGTCACCTATCTTTGGGCGCTTTGTTTATTTTGTTTAAGTTATGAACACTTTTTTCCAAAACCTTTAAAGAACCGTTTTCAAATATATTTTTTTCATGATACAAACAAATTAAAAGTCCAATTTTAGATTTAGTAATACTTTTTTAAAGGTAACTGTCCCTTTATTATTATTTTTTATTGTTTATTTTTAGGAAGAACCCGATCTTATATTTTTCAGAACCCTTGTTAAAGATAAACTTTTTTCACAAAAAAATACCCAAGTTTACTGTTTTTATTTAAAGTCAGGTCAGCTAGCTGCTTGTAATTATTTTTTTACGAGGTATGAACACCTTTTTTTTTTGAAAATATGCAAAATTGTTTTTAGGAAGAACCCAAAGCATTTTAGAAAATTTATATTTTTCAGAACCCTGGTTATATGAAAGACAAATTCACACTTGTAGTAGAAACTCTGCACGTTGCAGATGATGGTGGATCGGACAACGTGAGTAATTATAATTTTTTTTCTTTTTTTATGCTTTGGGATCATCCTGGTATGTTTCTTCATTCATGTTGTAATATGGTATCTGGTAAATGGGAATACTCTTTGAAACTCATCATTGTTCATCGTCATGGGTGTTAAAATGGTTGTTTTGTGAATTGGTATTTTGGATTTGTTTGTTAAGAATCCTGGTTACATGAAGGAGAATTTCATTATTTGTATTGAAAGCATGCATATTGCTGATACTGGCAACAAAGACAACGTAAGTATGTTAGTTTTGGAACAATTCATTGCCAAAGTGAAAAATAAGCTTTTAGGATACTAATTTCCTTTGAAATGTTACAAAAAACGTGCAATAACGATTTTTTAAATCCTCAACAGTGAAAATATGTAGTGAATTGGTAACCATGCTTACTTTAGATCATCTTAAAATACGTTTTTGGTAACAATTCTGAGGTTAAGTCTATGTTGTTTTTCGTTACATTTTACGTATACTAGAATTAGAGTAATATTTTTGGAAATACTAAATTGGGAATATGGAGCATGGTGTTTGCTAGAAAATTATTGTTGGCTTACTGCCAAAATCTGGTAAATTCTTAAGTAAATTAAAAAAAAAATATTACGTACTTATCTTTTGGCACTAAACTGGTAATAATTTTCGTTTTCAGTGGTGTACTTATGGACTGACATGAGGATAATACTAGTATTTATTTCACACATTTTTAAAATACTTATTTTCCATTATATATTTTCAGTGTTAACAACTTTTTTTCATGGTTTAATTTATGGGTACACCATTATATCATAGTTTCAGAAAGATTTTTTGAAGAATTTAAAAACGGAAATTGAATGAATTAAAAAGTTTCTGGATTTTAAGAACTTCAAAACTCTCTTCTAATCTCCATTTATAGATGGTAGCACATTTAACAATTCAAAAAGCTAGTTACTATATTCAAATGGAAATTAATCTTTATTAACATAGCTTTTAGTATTTTGATTAATTTTTTTTAATTCTAAACTGAGCTTACTTGATAGAGAGTGTACAGGTGTATAGAGAGTGAACAGTTTCTTGTAGTTCACAGTTAATAACTTATTAACAGGTTGACTGCAGGTGACTTTACTGTTGAGCATTATTGATTCCAAGCATAGACCTTCCAGTAAAGTTTTTGAATCATAGTAAAACTTGACTTATGGGTTGAATTAATGATATTCCTGAGAAAATATACTTGGTAGTCAAGTTTTCCTGGGTCATGAAAAAGATTTTGAAACTAAAGAAGTCAACATCTGTTGTCAATGTTAGCACAAAGTTAGAAAAATAAATTTTACTGTCGCAAATAGGCTAGATGTTCTCTAAACGGCCCTACTCACCTATCATTTTCGTTTGGCTAACCCTCTACCAAACACCCTGTATACAATGTGTCCACTTAAGTTTGCAGCATATGAGAAACTTTTTTATTAATTCTACGAAAAAAGTTATTCTTCGTAAAAAGTTCTGCATCAGGTATCGAAATTTACTAGAAAATATTAATTTTATCCAATAGTAAAATACTTTTTTTTGACATTATCGAAATCCAAAAAATCAATTGAGTGTTTATTAGACTGAAAAATTGCAAATCTGGTTCTACTCCCATATTCCGATATATTTAAATATATCGAGGTTTGCACCGTATCTGTACTTAAAACAACTACTCCGTAACCTACTTGTCCCCACAGGTATTGAATTACATCGGTGCAGATGCGTGTTGGAACCCGATATTATTAATTCTACGAAAAAAAGTTATTCCTCATAAAAAGTTCTGCATGGTCTAAAACCTAAAATGCAACCATCAGGTATCGAAATTTCCCGATCATATACGAGGTATATCAGAAAATATGAATTTTACCCAATAGTAAAATACTTTTATTTTTGACATTATCGAAATCCACAAAAACAATTGAGTGTTTATTAGACTGAAAAATTGCAAATCTGCTTCTACTCCCATATTCCGATATATTTAAATATATCGAGGTTTGCACCGCATCTGTACTTAAAACAACTACTTCGTGAGCTACTTCTCCCCACAGGTATTGAATTACATCGGTGCAGTTGCGTGTTGGAACCCGATCGGGACAGTACAACCGTAATTAGTCCTCTATTGAAATTAAACAAATTGTGTGGAATTGATTGAGAATTAATTATATTCATATTAATACATAAGTATCTATACTGAAATACTTTGTAATTACTATTAATTGTATTTGACAGGAAAATGTAATATAGCTCTAGTAAGACGAGAATGAAAATAGAAAATTTTAAATTTCAGTATTTTGAAACTTAAAGGACCCCGCAGTTTTTAAAGGGGAATTGGGTTTCACTCAATCTCGCTGAAACGTATCAGTTAGATCGTTCTCATTAAATGTATCCATGGGCGCGATAAAAAATTATGAAAGGATTTTGAGATACCGGCCGCCGAAGGTGGAGATTTTTTAAACGTCTAAAATCTTATTTGGCCTATATTAGTGCATTCTGTGAGTCGGAAAAATATACAAATATTTTAAGCAGCAACCAAACCATCTCTCCTCACTGTTTTGGAGGATGCTGAACACGATAGCGGTAGTTAAAATTCTTTTAGAGGTGACCCAACCCCCAAAAATGGGTGGAATCGAGTATTCCGCATATTCCATTGGTAAAATATTCCCTGCCCCCCGTTTTCGAGGCTGCTGAACACGATGGCGTTATCCAAAATTATTTTTCACTTGACCGCATCCTTCAAACGGTCAAAAACCATGCTGAACGCGATGGCGGTATCCAAAATTATTTTAGACTTAACCCCACCTCTCAAGCGGCCAAAAACGACCCCTAAACTGAAGGAATCGCGGGATCGTCCACCGGCAAAATATATCCCCTCTCTCCCGTTTTCGAGGATGATGAACTCGACGGCGATATTTAAAATTATTTTCGACTTAGTCCCACCCCCCCAAACTGCCCAAAATTACCCTCTACAGGGTGAAAAATTTTAGCGGGTTTTCATGTTTGTTCAAAAAAAAAATTTCCTCGAAAACGGGGGGAGGGGAGATATATTTTGCCGGTAGAAGACGCGGAATCCATTAGTGGTGAACAAACACGAACTGTTTCGACGTCCTCATATATTTTTTCCACGTAAATTATTTTTATTTCAAGTTAGGGGATACGCAATATTTATTTGGGTATTATTTTTTTTTATTCCTATTCCAGCAACCGGAAAAAAACGACACCCTACCTAGCCCTGTCAAGGATGTAAGATAAGATACGAAGAGAAACACAATATTTTTGTCCGGTATGTTCTGAGATTCTAGACCTTTGCGTAGACGGGTGTTTTAAAAGATACCAACAATTTCATTATTTTTCCTTCTATCCCTGTCTGAGACGAGTCATATTCAAATCGGGCAATTCCGAAGTCTAAAAGACATAACTCGTAGTTGGCAGCTAAAGTATGAATGAAGTTTTTCTGATTTATAAAATCCTTAACTTAAATTTGAACTTGATTTATCAGCTTTATAGATACGTTTGTTTGTTTTGATCGTTACTAATACTTAAATACTCCAACACTAAAACTTATACCACTACTTATCGAAGGCTTCATTTGAGAAGGTCCGTTTGAAAACCAGATTATTCTACTTTTCATGTTTGTTAATTTTCTGACTTCATTGGTATAAACAGACAAATTGTTTATGAAGACCAGATAAAACTTGATCAAAATGTGATTACATTCCCGATCTCTTAGTTTGATTGCTCAGATCAGTTGGACGGAAATGGCCCTTGGTCGTGGTGTTGACGCTTTCTTTATCGAACTTCTAAATCGGAATTTTCCCGAAAATGTGATTATTTGAAACACGAGAAGTAGTAAAAATTTTAAATGTTATTTTTAGTTACCAATAAAGTTTTATTTCAAAGTTACTGTATACGACAAACACTAAATTGATAATTAAAGTATTTTTACTACAGAATAACACAGAACAAAACGTGATTATTCCATATTTTAATTCAAAATATATTAACAACAAAACCTAATACGAGGGTGGATTGAAAAATTTCCGAAAAAAAATGAAAGAAAGGTATTATCGTCTTGATATTTAATTTTCCTTGTCTAGTCTTGATTTTCTTACTATGGGCCAAAATTGTTCAAGATATTACGAAAAATGTATACTTATTTAACCATGCACTTAACACCTATAATTATTTTTTAAATATCTTGCTGCGGATTCATTTTTCGTTTCCCCCACTGTAGATTTTTATTACGAAAAACACCTGCATATCGAATTTTTTCATTTTGTGCAAAAATAATCACGTTTTAAAACGGACCTCGTTTGTCGCCAGACTCAGACCGCGATGAATATCCTCTTAAATTATTTTCAGGTTCACTGTTTGACCAGTGATAAATTAAAACAAAGAGAAATCGTCTTCATTGACATAGCCAACGATCCAGTAGCAAACGGCGATTACAAAGAAGATGAGGATCCCATTAAATTTAAGTCTACGAAGACGGGGAGAGGTCCGCTGATCGGACCCGACTGGAAGCTTAAAGTCAAACCAGTCATGACTTGTTACAAATTAGTTACCGTAGAGTTCAAATGGTTCGGATTACAGGTAAGAAAATGTTTTGGTCCAGTTACATTTATTTATTTATTTATCATACAGCTTATTTGACACATGGGTTAATAAGACTTATTTACAATACGTGGAAGATTATCTAGACACACTTAAGCAAAAATTAAGGGCTAAAGCGAGACGACTATATAAATGTTCTTAACGAAAAAACCAAAATTAATTATTTACTTCAAACAACAGGTCTTTTATAGGCAAATTAAAGGCTCTTCTAATACCGGCAATAACTGACCAAGTCATTGGTCATCAATATAATCGGACTCAAAGGGCGCTCGCACACTTGGCGACACGACATGGAGTGGGGAAGAATTTACATTGAAATCGATGGAGCCACTCAAAATCAAAGCGCCTAAAGAATCACAAGTACCTTGGTGTCCTTGATGCTTAAACATTCGGATTTACCTCGGCCAAACTCACGTGTTACCATGCGATTACTCTCAGTATAGGCCAATCTACTTTACAGAATATTTTAACAGCGTGTATTACCAATAAGGTTTATCAATATATTCTATATACCAGAGGAGAAGAAAGGATGCAGCATGGAATTTCCTCGCTTTGATAGCTTTCTCTTAGTAAAAGGAACTGCAAAAGTTTGGCTGGGGTTCACAGATAGCTGTTCTCTTCGCACTATCTGTTCGCAGTGTTTATGATTAAGAAATTTTAATTATACCATCCATCCCTGCTCCCTAGAGAATTGCGCCATCTGAACTTCCTCTTCCTCTGTTCTAAAACTTACCGAGTCTCCATGAAGTGATGACGTTAGAATTCGATTTGCTAACATCTGCTTGATTCAGTTACTGATAATCCTGTTAACACTTCTATCCTCCATTGAGGAGTAGAGAAATTCAGAAAGAGTGCAGGAAGGTTGCCAGAGCAATTTGTTTCTGCTGCAGAGATTGGCAGATTTAAATTTATCAGTTTACTATCGTTCCAACCTTTTTAAAAGTCTTATTTATATAAAGTATATCTGTAATCCTAAACACTTTTTATGTAAATACTTTTGTCAGATTTTATCATTCTGAAATGTAAAGAATTACGATACTATCGTCTCCAAAATATCAAACGGTTTAACGAGCATCACATATTAATTATAAAATATTCTCTTATCGGATTTTATTTAAATATAAATTGTAAGGCTTTTTCTTGCCACTAAGAAAAATATTGCCTTACAAGATGACGCTTTAGTACGGAAATTGCTCGAGCGCCAGTTTTTTTATGTGGTATGCTCCACAACCCTTAGAAACGGCCTCTTAGGGGCACAGGTAATTTCAGATGGAGATACGGTATTCTCCAGGGGTCTAGTTGACTTCAGACTTAATTATTTTTACTTTATTATATACCTTTAATATCCCTGAAAAGAGGTAAGGTTGGTGAATATAAACCAGGAAATTAACGTGACACATATATTGTGTTTAGCTATTGTACACTATAAAAATTTGTTTTATTTGAAAGCCCAACCCTATTCAACCCTGAACAAAAAAAAAATTAAATTAAATGCTCGATTCGGAATTTACTTCGCGTAATAATCGGGTTTCGCGTAATAATCGGACTGACTCAATCAGACTAAGTTAAAGATATCAAAATAAGGAAAAACTCGAGTAAGATTATTGAATTAATTAAATACTAATATTCGGCGGAAGCAATTGTTAAATTTATTAATTCAAATTAACCGGAAAAATCTATTTAAATGATTTATCTACTCAATCGACCGGGAGAAACGGGAATACAGACTTACGATCGAATTTACCAGGTTTCTATTAAATAACGGCAATTCTAGCCAGAAACGGAGTCTTGTCCTAAGCTTTTAACGTACCATTCATTACCAAACGATAGCTAACCAGGAATGCTAATGCCTGTTGACGCAAGCCTAGTTTGAAAAAGATATTAATAAACGATAGCTAACCAGGAGAATTAATATCAATTCCAACAATCCTCTAAACGGGAACGCGGCGGGTGAATTTACAGTATTGATTAACGATAGCAAACCAGGAAAATCAATACCAATCCCGGCAAGTCCAAATACAAAACAAAAACACGTTTGAGGTTGTCAGACCCTTTTTAGGCGTTTAGCGTACCATTCATTAGCAAACGATAGCTAACTAGGAATGCTAATGTCTGTTGACGCAAGCCTAAGACAGGACGAATATTGATTAACGATAGCAAACCAGGAAAACCAATAAAAGTCCCGTCAGACCTTAGACCTCAATGAATATATCCAAAATACGGTTTTTGATTAATTATAGTGAATATAAATAATTAAGAAAAATAATACGAATTCAGAATAACCTGGTGAAGTCGTATCTAGCCTCGTTCCGGCTCTTTAAAAGAAAATACTAATCGGCTTTTATTTTATCACAAATCGAAAATTTAAAAATCAAACGTTTGCTTCCGGACGGCACGACAATTAAAGTGAAACGAAGATAGTTAACTTGAATACATTTCTAAATTAATTTTCAAAACAAAATTAAAATTTCAATAATCTAACTCGAACAACAAAGTAAAAATTTAATTTTCCAAAAACAAAATCTCGAAAACCAAACGCGGACGGAATTGAAAATAATTTAATTTTCCCAAAAAACTAAATCTCAAAATCCAACGCGGAAATAATTTAAATAATTTAATTAGTTTTTAAAAAAAAATCTCAAAATCTAATTCGAAAACAATTTTAAATAATTAAATTAATTTTAAAAACAAAATATCTAATCACGGCAGTTAATAACAAAACTCAAAAATGTAAATCAATTAAGATTTTAAAATTCGGATGTCTTTCGTGGTTATAAATCAAAATAATTAAAACGCGTGTAAAATAAAACAATTCTTTTGGCTTCAAATTGACGACGGACTTTCACGGTGAAAAACTTATCAATGTTTACCTCGGGTTTTTTGCTTAACGGCGGAAAAATTCACGACGGACTAAAATGTTAACTCAACTTAATTTTTCAACTCGCAGGAAAAGAATGAATCTTATTTTGAAATTCGTAAAACATTTGGGCTCTGAATAGTCCCTTCTCCGGATAATTTCCCTACTATTTCTATAAAAGTATCGCGCGCGCATCTAGCGATTAGGCCGTATTTGTTTCGTTAAAGAATTAAAAATGTACTGGGTGAGCTAGCCAAAAATCGAACATTCCATTTAATTTGAAATAAATTTTGATTTAATTTGAAATTGAATGTTAAAAAAAAATAACTTCATTACAAAATGTAATACTTCTAATAAATTGATAATAATTTTGACATTTATTACGATTCAACAAAAATAATGTTACAGATTCTCATTAAAAAAATTATGCATACATCAATTAAAATTCACTTGATTTCTAATTACAGATTTAATTTTAGTTATTAGTATTAAATACAAATATTATGTTTATATTTGTTGGTATGTCTATTTCACCATTTTAATAAAATAAAGCCAGCGATTTGGCGTGTTTGTTTTGTCTACAGTTTGAGAAAATAAACGATAAGAAATGTTTGACAATTTAATCAAATCAGACTTGATTGATAAGCTATATTTAAAAAAATCTTTATCCGTGAGAAATTGGTGCCTCATCAACCTGTAACATTTTTGCAGTTTAAGCCATATGAATGCTCTATATAATTTTGTAATTCTTTAGTCCTGAGCTATTTACTTATTTTGATAACCAGACGCCCCATATTTCTAATATGGCAATGAAAGAAAAGTCCCGGCGGTTACCTGTCATCTATTTATTTATTATTATTAATTTCTAGTTATCCTTCTATTTTATAATCAAATATCATAAATATATGATAAATTTTGCGGGGTCTGATGATAACATCTTAATAAACACTTCAGTAAAAGTAATAGCTTATAAATAAATAAATAAAACAAAAATATCTCAAATAATATTCAATAAAATTAATGTTTGTAAGTCACTATTACCTTTGATTCATTTTATTTTAATTATACCATGAGCTTATTTAATTTACTCTAAATTTTGCCACTTTCCATCCAATTCCATGCAGTATATTTTAATTTTACCTCATAATTTCCCATTTTCGTCGATCAACATAGGGAAGAACGGTTCTTTCTAAATGTATTATTTTGGCGCCCAACATGGGTCTCAATCACATAATTTCATTAAATGTTATATTATCAGTATATTTATTAACGAATTATGTACATTGTAAATATACTTGTGTAAAGTAGATTATAAATAAAATTTTAGGGAACAATGATCTAGTTCTAAAAAAACTCATGTCGAAAATTGTTTTTTAAGAATTTATGTTTTTTTTTCAGTCCAGGATAGAACATTTTATTCAAAAATCTGAAAGGCGGCTTTTTACAAATTTCCATAGGTAAGCAAGTTATCTATTATATTTTTCACCCTTGACTTTGAATAAACAAGAAAAGTAAAAAACACTATTACTACTCCTAAATGTTTTCGTAACGTTGCCAACAGTACAAAAACTTCTACATGAGATAAACGAGCGATTTTATTGCATCTTC
This sequence comes from Crepidodera aurea, assembly GCA_949320105.2. Lineage (NCBI taxonomy): Eukaryota > Metazoa > Arthropoda > Insecta > Coleoptera > Chrysomelidae > Crepidodera > Crepidodera aurea. The sequence goes on from OX439474.1 coordinate 28,437,138, forward strand.
AGAAAATCGTCCATAACTGTCTCCAAAAGAAAGTGTAATATTGGAACCATTAATATCCGATTTCTCTTGAAATTTTACGTTTCGTGAGAGTATATATACATACATTGCTTCAAAAAATTCGTTTACTTGCGAAGAAAATATAAAACAGGAACTTGGAAATAAACATGGTCCTTCGAGCCGGGCTTACCTTGCAAGTGTTTTTTTGGAGAATTTACCAATATGCTCCAATTTCAGTTTCTTATATCTTCCTGGTCTTAAAGTTTTCTTTCTAAGTTACGGAATTAATTTATTTTTGACTTTTTTGATTTCAAATATTATTTTCTTGTCTTTCTTCCAAGCAAATAATGTTACTGCCTAAGGATGTGAAATAAAATCACAATTGTTCCTACACTGCACCAGCGTCTGGACTTCAACAACTACTCCTTGGGCTATATGCCCCACCAGGTATTGAACTACGAAAGTCCAGACGTGGTTTGGCGCCCGACCATGTCGGGGCTTGAAACCAAAATGTTCGATTTTGTTATTAAAGGAGCTTGCCATTCTTAGACTGGTTCCGGCATTATTGTGCATCGTCAGTAAGGATGTCTGAAAATGAATTCGACTCGCTTCGTTCTTGATAAAAGTGTTTGCGTTAGAGCAAGTATATCACGAACGAGGAGAGCCCAACGCCATCTTCACTTTCAGACATCCTTTAGGGACAGGATGTCGAGCTAGCCTGCTTCTTACTGACGAGGCACAATAATGCCGAAACCGGTCTAAGAATGGCAAGCTCCTTTAATAACAAAATCGAAGTTTTTGGTTTAAAGCCTCGACTTGGTCGGGCGCCAAACCACGTCTGGACTTTCGTAATTCAATACCTGGTGGGGCATATAGCCAAGGAGTAGTTGTTGAAGTCCAGACGCTGGTGCAGTGTAGGACATTTTTAATGTCCTTGTTCTTGGGAACAAGTGTGATTTTATTTCACATCCTTAGGCAGTTTTGTTACGGCTATGGTCTTTTTTTGGATTTTTTATGGTTCAAAAAATTCCACCTTCGTGTAGCAAATAACGTTACTCAAATTCTTCCTACTAGAAGGCCTTTATCACGGAAATCCGCTCGACCTGAGACGAAAAGTATTTTCAAACTTAATAGATTCATTAATAGAGTCATTTGATTTGTGATTCCTGTAATTTACATACAAAGGCCTTCTAGTAGGAATTTGACTGTTATTTGCTTGCGAGAAAGACAAAAAAAATAAAGGTCAAAATTGAATGCACTGTAAAATCCAGCTTAAGATTTTTTTACGAAATTTTTCGACATACATTTTTATTTTTTTAGACAAGTATTCTGTTGGATGGACCGTTGGCACGGACTCACGATGGCCGACATCCGCGCCATAGAAGACAAAACTAAAGAAGAACTAGAATCGCTCCGTGCAAAAGGCGAAGTCAGAGGCATGCGAGCCGATAGCGATTAATTGGCCAAATACAAAAAAAAAAATAAGTACTAACAAGAGAAAAACAAAACTAAGTTACATAAAAAACGCAACTATAATTTAGATTTAGCAGATTTTGATTTACCATAGAATTTTGTCAAAAGACAAAGTGACATTCTTTCGTTGCAACCTCAAAACGGATACTCTGATTCGTTGATGGCGTTACCATAGCAACAAAACGGGCGTTACTATGGTAACGGCATAAGTTACTATGGCGAAAGACTCGTGGATGAGGTTACCATAGCGACAGAGCAGGTATTATTATGGCAATAAACTCGTTGGCGGCCTAATCATAGCAAACCGGACGAGACAAGAGTTCGTGATTTTACCAGGGCAACAGTTGCTATGGTTAAGCCATTTTAGTCATTTTGTGTATATGACGTTTCTACAAAACAGCTCTTTGGCTATATCGGTAAGCCAAATAGCAGTGACAGGCGACATTGACAGTTAAAGTGACGCATGACATAACGTAGTGACAAACGACCGATGAATTTGTACAATTCTTCTGTTTGAGTACTTAAAATTGGATTTGTTTGGGTTTTTTTAATGTATTAAAAAACGAAAGAATATCACTTGGGAACACAGTAAAATCAACGGGAGCTGTCTAAGTAATTATTAAATTAGCGAATTGAGGCTAACGACATTCCGAAAAAAAATGATTGTTTTTTTATTTTTAAACGGAAACTGGGGTGATACAGTTTTTCTGAATGTCCTAGTCTTGAAGTTCAGTATTTTTAAGCGTAAAAAATATGGTTTTTAAATTATTTTTTTTATTATAGTAATGAAGGTGCATTTATATTACCGTCTTGTGTTTCGATAGAAAAATGTTGATTTTGTACAGGACGTCCTCGCGAGATGAGAATATTTTGATGATTCTAGAAAAAACTATACAGATTGTCCAAAATAATTTTAGATCATTCTGTATTCGATTTATTTAGAAGAAAACTGTATTTTGGGAAAATTTTATGAGATTATAGAAAATATTTATTTTTAATTTCTAGTGCCGTGGAGACGTCCTGTATGAAAATGTAGTTACCATACGCGTTTTTTTCCTTAATTTTTGGGGGTACTATTTTATTCGGGAAATTCTTAAAGAGTCATTTAAAAAATGTATATTTTCCAGTGAACGTAATTCAGGGGAAAAATAATGAAAAATTTTGTTTCACGATTACTTTTTTTTTAGTGTAAGTCGCAAAATTTTTATATTATGTTACCTTTTTGTTTGAATAAAATGTTTTATTTTATAATTGTTTTGTTTTCATTTTTATTTTGTTTTTCAGATTTTTGGTGAGGATATTTTTTTCATTATTTTTCTACCATGTCCATTCCGTCATTGTTTTTTAATATTTAGGTAAAAGTGGAATTGTTAATTGATTAATTTTAAATTACTAAAAAATGCAATAAACAAAACTGATGTAGGTAAGATCTAATAAATTATTTTCTTTTATTGCTAAGGTAAGTTTTAAGCAATCTCTTCCAAATTAATCCAGGCCATTAATTGACTACTAAAGTAAGTACAACTATAAGGTTCCTCAAATATTAAAAAAAAACTGATACCTTTCAGGTTTGTTTGCAACTTATCTGTCACAATTGCCAGTTATCTGTCACAATTGTCAGTTGTCTGTTACATTTGTCAGGTATCTGTCACAATTGTCAGTCATAATTCACAATTATCGGTCTATGTACATGACTTTTATCCACCATTGTTTCTTTTATTAGGCAGTTATCCAGGTTTTTTCTTGTTATCGATAGTTTTTTGTCTTTAAATACAATTTTTCGATAGGTAAATGATTGGCAAGGGGTTTTTTTATTCAATAAGTAGTCTCAATTGGAACACTTTATCTTTTTTGCATTTATTTACGTTATATTTTTTGGAATTTGTCCGTTGTAATTTACAATTGACAACAACCTATGTAATATTTATCCATAATTGTTTTTATATTAGACAGTTATCCATATTTTTTTCTTGCAATTACTGTTAGGGAAATTTCAATAAATTTCAGTCTCAAATATATACATTATTTGACAGCTGTCAGGTTGTTTAGTATTTTCTTGGAATTTGTCAGTTATTATTTACTAATGACAGTTGTTTATTACAATGAACCATTATTTGTCTATGTTTGTTACATGTATCTGTAATTGTTTTATCGCATTTCTTGGAATTTGTCAGTTACAATTGACAGATATCTCATACAATTGACAGTTTTCTGCTACAATTATCTATGTATGTGTCATCTTTATATATTTGACAGTTATGCAAAAGAATTTTTTGTAATTTATAATTTTTGTCCTATTTACTTCAAACGACAATTCTCAATATGTCAACAATTGACAATACTTCAGAAAAGCACAATAAATCAGTTTCTTATTTTACAGCTGTCATATTTTGTTTTCTTTAAATAACATTTATCTTGCATTTTCATGTATTTGACCATTATCTGTCAATTTTTGTGTCTCGCATTTTCATGTAATCGACAATTAGTTGTATCAGTATAGATAGGTATCAGTCATATTTTCGTTAAATGCCTATTTGCATTCGTGGGTATGTAAGAATTTCAGGCAATTGATAATTATCTGTCAAATTTTCTTGTATTGTGACAGTTAAATAATTGTTTTGTATTCATTCATACTTTTTCTTGAAATTGTTAGTTTTTGTTTTATTTTCTTTACATACATGACAGTTAGTAAGCTGTCAGCGATTGGGGATAAATAAATAACATGCAGATCCAAAAAAATGGTCCCTTGAATCAATAGAAATCTTATGTTTTCTGTTTATTTAGCTTATTTATATCCATTGCGATTTATAAAAAAAACTTTTAGGGCAACGTTAATTTATTGCGAGATTTCTTTACAAAATTTACCTTAGCAGAAAACAAAATTACGTCTCAAGGGACTCGAGATGAAACCATTTTGTCAAATTTTAGAATTCTAAGGAACTAAATGTTTAGTCGGTAGTTCTTAAATTATTGTTAGTTTTTCGGGATCATGTTGACAATATGGTAATTTTCTAAGGTGTCTATCTAGTTAGTTTTTCGCTATCGGTTGAAGCTACAATCATTTTTATATGACAAGTGACACTTCATCGTAGCGATCTCATTTGACAAAACGGGTTCTATAAGTCTGAATTAATTTTTTGTAGTGCATAGAAGGAATTTAAAAAAAAATCTTAAAATTTAACGTTATGCATTCATTTACCTGTATAGTATATAAAAATACACATTATTTTATTAAATGTCAAAATCCTGGTTTTATATTTTTAACTTTCAATTTAATTTTGCTAAAAAAATATTATTTCCACTTAAATCAAGGTCAAAAAGGAATTATACAACCCATGGTAAGCAAAGCCAAAAATAACTAGAGTACAAGATGCATATAGGTACATATCTAACCTATAAAAAAGCTTTTTATTTTTTAGTAAATTTTTTAAAAATAACATATCAAACCCTACGAATCTAGTCACTATTAAAAGTAATTCAGAATAATTGAAATAAATAGTGGGACTATTAAAAATATAAAATTTAATTTTTTTAGTAACTTTGATTTAGGTCAAACTTCTTAAATATTTTTTTAGGATAGGCAACATTGTCTTCCTTTGTGTCAAATTTTGTGGTAAACAAGTGATTTAAATGCTCATAAATGTTCAATTTAAAAAATAAATGAAATAAAATATGTTAACGTTAAATTTTTGGACTGTTAAAGCGAATTGGTATTAGTCACTATTTTCTAAAAATAAATAGAATTTTTTTGTTAATTAACAATTTTATCAAACAAATATTTGCAATATCTCAAAATACTTATTATTCATTATAGTCGACTCTTTTATAATAAATGTGTAAAGTAGATATAAAAATTACAAAAATTTATTACTAGACCCAAACTAAATGTCGCACCCTGTAAATTTGATAATATCCGAATCTATTTAATAATAAACACACGATTTTCTTTTGTGTGCCACTGATTCATTCGAAGCTGGAGTTTTTATTGTTTTATCTAACTTATTTTGAATATTGTGATTTTTTATTATAAATTGTATTAAAGGTCGAGACACTCTAGATGGGCGAAATAATAATAAATTTATATTTATTCACACAAAATAATACAAGTATACTAATAATAACATTATGTAAATAAACATTTAGAAATCCACAGAAGCAACAGGTGTTGCCTGTACGTGGTAAAAAACCATAAAAAGCAACCGAAAATACGGAATGTATAGTAAGAACAGGAGATATATTATCCCCAATTTATCAGCTTTAAAACGCGGCTCCTTTGATATTACCAATTAAACACGACCCTTTAAGCGTAAGCGGCATCCTTTGTCTGAGTCCAAGTGGACAGTGGACCCGACTCATCCTATTGGTTGGATATTCAGTGGTCATATCACAGTGCTTGAATTTTCGCGATAAGTCTGTCGATCTGAACTTGACTAGAGGTCCTGATTGTTTTACTTGACAAGTGCGTAAAATAGTGAAATGAAGCGCTATGATAAGACAATTTGGCGTGCTTAGTCTGTGGCTAATAGCGAATGGGATCGCAAAGATCAGTTCACCGCACCGTGACATGAATTTGGTCGCGTAACTGACCCATTATTCGCTTACAACTTAGCATGTTCGTATTTTTTAATTTATACTCTTTCCACTCTGGCTCCCGAGCTACCCACACAGCAGAGTTTCATTTCTGAAATATTGCAGGAACATGTTTCGGAAATATTTGAAATATTTTTGTTATATTGCAAAAGATATATGAAACATTTCAGGAATATTGCAGAAACATCCAAATGTCCGCCCCATGACCTAACGTAACAATATTGCAGAAATAGTTTTGGATATATTCCTGCAATATTGTAGAATTATTTTGTAATATTTATGGAATTTCTCTGTTATATTGCAAAAGATAACGTCACAATATTGCAGAAATAGTTCTGTAATATTGTAAGATGTTGCATATAAGGTCAACTCACATTACAAAATAGTAGACACAATAAATATTTTTATTCAATTTCTACAGAGCAGTTTTCAGTTCTTTTCTTCTTCTCTTCTACTTCCCTGGAGGCACGTGGCTTGAGCCAACTATTTGTTGTCAACATTTGAGGTCTCTTCAGCTGCCTGCAGTTTTCTCATGCCATTTTAAAAGGAGTCTAAAAATGAAATGTATAGTAAATAAGTATTTGCTATATTGAGTAATAAAAAAACTCACCGGTTGTTCCGTATATCCTAATTATATTGTGCTGATGCCATTCTTCTCCCTCAGATGGTATTTGTTGCTCCAAAATTGCCTTATTTAGCCGATTTTGGCTTTTCATGTGGGCTGGATAAATGCATTTATCATTTTTCAACCAGACTGATGGCACCATCAAAAAACTCAACTACTCAATAGTTTTTCATATTTGCTCTGCAAGCTTCAAAAACTATTGTGTCTCAATCTCTCCGGTTAAGACGTATAATCGAAAAATTAAAAAAAAAATTGTACCAACTTTATTGATATTACCTTGGATATTCAAATCTGCTAATCACTGCCTTTTTATTATTTATTATAGCCATTAAACTCACAAACTCACACATCTCTGGGAGGCTTGGCGTCATTTTGTAGCGTGGTCATGTCAATTGTCAAAAATTCGAGGTTGGTTCTTTCGTTATAGTTCCCGTAATCCTCTCGTTTGTAACATAAACAAGTTATCTTGGGTATGCTTGGACGCAGGCAAAATTTCTGAAATTGAATGAGTACATTCAATATTGCTGCAATATTACTGAGAGGTTGCATGTGATGTTGAATTGTTTTTGTCGTGATTTATAACTGTAATATGCAAATACAATATTCCTGCAATATTAAAACTGCAATTGCAATATTGTAATATTGTGGCAATGCTTCCTGAATATTGTGTGCTTAATTAAATTAAAGTTTGAAGTTAGGTTTACTTTTTATTTTTCAAGGCAATTTCCTATGTTTAATTATATTAAAATAAGTATTTGTCTATGTTTACCTAATGATGTCATGAATGTTAGGCATTGCCAAAATGAAATGCATGGTTAGTGATGATAAAAGTGTGTTTGTGTAAACAAAAAAGACAACTAATAAATAATCAAGAAGATGGGTTTGACTTAAAAGTATATGGCTACTTTAACTATTTTTCTAAATTTATGTGCTGTGGCTTATTTCAATTTTATTTCTGACATGAAAACTAACCCTTAAAACTGACAAAGTTTGTAATCGTTTAATCCATGACGTCCATAGTTTGATTAGCAAAACGAATGTATTTAAATCAGTGTCAATGCATTTTAAATAAATCATAGAAAAACTATTTTAAAGTGAAAGCATTTCACAAACAATAGGTATAACTGGATTTAAAAAATGTGACACAAATTTGGTGTGATTCCTCACCCGACCATTCACAGTTGGGTTCTAGTTAACAGTGCTGTTCCTAAAGTGGCGATGGGAAACAGTAATAAAGCCTACACAGAACACGAGAATAAAAAATGTAATGTTTATGTTGACTCAGGAGTCTCGACCTTAAAAAAATCAATGCATAGTCTTGTTTAAATTATTTAAGTACATTTAGACGTCCATAGTATGCAAATATGTATATTTTAATCTATTTTTTTTAGTTAAATAACCAGGTTTTATGTCGATTCAGCAAGGGAAAATTTTGTACTCCAAGAAAATCAGTCACTTTCGCTGGGCAGGTGAAAGCACTCAACAATCTTACACAAATGTTTATGTGTATGATTATAAAGTAAATACTTCTACATTATATAATTTCTTGCAGATTTTCGGGTTATGTTAACAGTTGGGAGATTCTCTTGGTGAATTGAAATACAGAATAACCATTGCTTGATCGACCTAATATTTAAATATATCTTCTATTTAGTAAGGTATGTTTCTTGGGATGAGTGATAAAAAATAAGTAATTATTTATAAAAAAAACGAACTACTACCTAAATATTATTTAGAAAAGGAAAAATGGCCTAATCATCGATAAAATTATTTAACAAGATGAAAATAGAAATAAAAAAATTTAAGCATTCAAGTTTTAGAACAAAATTCTGTTTTGATTCAAAATATATGTCATCAATGTCACATGTCGATCATTTTGTCATGTATCAATTAATTAAAAAAAAATAAAAATTTAGTTTCTGATTTTGATTCTACAAAGAAGGACGGATATTTTTTTATGAAGATATTTTGGAATGTAGCAGTATAGAAAATCGTCTAAAACATTGTAGAAGGATCCCAAGAGAACTGATATAAATAAATGTTTAGTAAGTATATTATATTTAATTCCCAGAGGTTGACAGTACCTATATATAGTGATAATTCTTTAAGCAAACTACTAATTATTAACGGATGTTAATAAATAATTAACCTTGTTGATCGAATTAACTCTTATGTGGGTTGAAATTTTCCATAATGCCACAAAACGTAAAAAGTCAATTTTCAAGCAAAAAGTACAATGTATATAGTGTGCTTGCAAATAATTTTACTTAATTTTAATATGGTTATAATTTATTGAATTGGAGACACACTGTATATTGTGATACTGAATTTTTACATTCATTTAAGAATATTTTGTAATTTGTACATACATTTTAGTTATACATAGATAATTTTCGTCTTGTATCTATTATTTTCTGATATACAGGATGTTCGAAATAAAAAGTATTTTTCAGTTTAGTTTAACTAAAGACATCTTGTATATTATTTAAAATATGAATTTATTATGTAACATGTTTTGTAATTTTTAAATGATAAAACTGTAAATGTTAAATCTATTTGTGTGAAAAATTATTAAAGGTACGAGTACTTAGATTAATTAAAAAAATTGCATTCTCCATAGTTCAAAGATATGTATGTAATATTGTAAAAAAGAATTGTACACAAAATGTTGATAAAAATAGGTAGAAATGTTCAAATGAGTTTTTTTATTTATTACCCCATTCTTCCATACACATGTCGACCTTGCCACTTGACAATTGAAAACTGATCAATATATCAAAGTTCTAAAAGCTGTAAAATAGAGTATGCACTTGAGTCCCGTATGCTCAATACTTCTGATGCGGCCTTATTCTTGAAGAATACCGTGACGAGGATGAACTAATATTGTTCTTAAGGTAGTACCTACTCTCGATACCACAATAGTCAAATGTGTGCTCTGTGTTACTTGACTACTGCACTATTTATATTTGGCAACGCCGGGTAAAAGCAAAATTGACAGAAGTATGTTGTCAGCAACTGTCTTTCAGTGCTGTCAAATGCACTAGTATGCTTTGACATTAGGTTATAAATAACTCAATCACTCCGGAAATTAGAAATTGGGGCGACACCACATTTAAAATAAGTATTCAGATTACAAAGTATTGGAGATGTGCTTATCATGTTTGTTTTTACTTTTAAATTATGTTGTCATTCAAAGTTGGTTGACTGTAGCCTGTAAATGGGTTTCAAAGAAAAAATTGATGGTAATGGAAGCGTTGATACATATAAAGCACGGTTAGTAGCGAAAGGTTTTTCGCAACGTTATGGTGAGGACTATGATAAAAACTTTTGCTCCAGTAGTTGCATGAAACCGTACGAATTTTGTTGACATTAGCTTTTCAGAAGAGGCTCCATGTTCGCCATGATACATATAAAGCACGGTTAGTAGCGAAAGGTTTTTTGCAACGTTATGGTGAGGACTATGATAAAACTTTTGCTCCAGTAGTTGCATGAAACCGTACGAATGTTGTTGACATTAGCTTTTCAGAAGAGGCTCCATGTTCGCCATCTTGATGTGAAGAGCGCTTATCTTAATGGTGAACTTAAAGAAGAACTGTACATGGAACATCCAGAAGGGGTTTTGAAGCAAGGGAGTGAAAATAAGGTCCTAAAATTGAAGAAAAGTATTTACGGTTTGAAACAAGCAGCACGAGTTTGGAATGAGACAGCAATACAAGCGCTCAGAGCAATAGGATTCAAGCCTGGGAAAGCAGATCCATGTCTAATCACGAAGAAAGAGACGTCCAAAGATTACACGTACATATTACTGTATGTAGATGACATGTCGGTAGCTGGAAAAACAGCCGCAGTAACTCAGGAAGTGGGAAGACAACTACAAGAATTTTTTCGAATGAAGAACTTGGGTGATGTTAGCCATTATCAGGGTATTCAGATAGAACGTCACTCTGACGGGTCTTTCTTATTAAATCAAAGTGCGAAAATTTCGAAGCTATTGGAAGCGTACGACTTATCGGAATCCAGACCAGTAGCAACATCGATGGAAACTGGTTTTCTGGCTGGATCGTCGGATGAGGATCATGATTTCGATGACAAAACTGGATACAGAAAAGTAATGGGATCACTACTGTATATCGCCACTGTCTCAAGACCAGATATATAGCAGTAGCAGCGGGATTACTATGTCGACGAATAGAGAAGCCAACTATCTATGACTGGAAAGCCGTGAAAAGAGTAATGCGTAAAATGTCTACCACGGTGGAAATGAAGGTGAAATTGTCATCGAAAGGAGATTCCGAATTGAAGTGCTATGTAGATAGAAAATCAACAAGCCAATATGTCTTTCTGCTAGGTGAGACTATCATTGCGTGGTCGAGTATAATACAATCAGCTGTGGCTATGTCATCAACGGAAGCAGAGTATCTAGCAGCGTCGTTTACCAGTAAAGAACTTTTATGACAGCGACAACTTCTGATAGATTTTATCGGAACTATGAAGAACCCAATAACTATGTTCGAGGATAATCAAGGTTGTATTTATTTGATTAAGAATGACAAATGTGGAACACGAACTAAACACATTGATGTCAGTTATCAAATTCGAGACTTGCAGAGGAAAGGAATTTTGGAAGTTAAATATTGTTAGAAAACGAGTAAGGAATTTAATTTATCAGATTCGACATCCTAAGACCGGTTTCTGCCTTTCGGCTTCGTCAGTTAGGCTTTTCGGATGTCGAATCTGATAAATTAAATTCCTTACTCGTTTTCTAACTTTGTATTAATCTCTGAAAGGGATACGAAAGAAGAGAGTGACATTTTGACTAGAATCAGTCAAATAAAAGCTTTGCAACACACAATGCAAATTGTGTATGCAACCCCAATACACCGGGAATTTTTTGCTTTTATTAATTGTCAATACTCTCTTCTAATCATAGATGGCAGCATATCTAAAAATTAAATATTGTTCTTCGGAAGAGATGTTAGCTGATAGAATGACCAAACCATTTAAATCACTACAAAAATACTAAAAAGCCAACACAAAGCATTAATGATAAAATGTGGAAACAAAACTTTAAATACGATAACGAGCAAATTTAATTAATTTAGTAGAGCTTCATATGACAAAAAATATTTTTAAGTTAATATATTACTCGAATCATCACCTACTTTAATAAATAAGGGGTTTCTTCAAGTGGGGAAGGAACTATCGGTTCGGAAAACCATTTAGCTGTATCTTCTGGTTCAGCTGAGGAAAATCATGTTTTGGTAATTCACCTTAGGGCTCTGACTGGGACAGCTTCACTACTATTATGTTTCATGAGACTGAACACTACCACTTTTATGGTATTTGTTAACTGTTGAACACAATCTTTACTACTTTCCCAGAATTACTATTGTTGAAATCACATATATTGGGATCAGACTAAAAGCTCGAAGCAGGTGGTGAAACAAAAGCAGAACTTGATGGAAGGAATTGTGCGTCACTAGTAGAAGATAAGTTTATCTCTCTTCGAGTTCTCTTATAGACTTTGTTTAAGTACTTCTTTCGTACGACGTTTTTCTCCATTCTTACCTGGCGATCAAAACACAAATCTCTTTTCTTTTTTGAAGAAACAATATTCTAAATCCATTAGAACTTGGAACCAAATAAATAACCTATCAAGTTGAAATTATTTCCAGGAATGCCAACAGTAACAATGCTACCAATTGGTTAAATTTCGAAGTTAATTGATCCATCAGAGGTCCATAATTGATCCATAAGAACATGGACCGGAAAAGGATATCCGCTGGATGTCCATTAATGGTTATCCATTGTATGTCCATGAACGACGTCCACTAGACATCCATTGGGCGTCCTTTTCTGGTCCATGTACATATGGACTTTTGATGGATGTCCATCGGATATCCTGTGTTTACTGGGTATACGGGTAATATGGGTAAAAAGTCCCCATCGTGTTTGAAAGGTAGAATAAAAAATAAGTCATTTTAAATACAGAGAAAATTTTAATTTAGAAATTTTCAAGGATGATATGATATAAATATTTACAGTAAAAAAAAAGAATTAAATAGATCTATGATCTTACTAAGCATTGTTCTTGGATGTTTTCTATATTATAAAATATAATAAAAAATAAAACAAATCTTCTTGTACCATTTGTATCAATTTGCTAATGTTTAATCAGTACTAACAAAAAAACATGCTTACGTATTTTGTGTTTCTCATCGTTTGTTAATCGGTACAGAAAATTTATTTAATAACAAAAGATTGTTTTTTTCAAATAGTTTGTCTACAGCAAAAAAATCTATGCTATATATAACTACATGCATCTTTATTTATTTATTTAGAAATGTGCATTATAATACATTTTTGCTAAATTTATGCCTCAATCGCTTTAGTTTGAAGACAAAATTTTACGTATTTTTTTTTAATTTTTACAATGTCATTACATTGAATACAACTTGGAAGAAATACATTTTTTTGTATATCGCAAAAATATACGTCATCTTTTGAACGCTAAAATATTGCACTTGAAAAAATTTTGTTAAACATTTTTCATGCTTCAATACAGGATGTCCCATAAGTTACTTCCTAAAAACTCAAGATTTCTGTAATTTTGTGATAAACAAGTAAACTTGGCGACACCGCCGAAATTAGGACAACTTACAACGGACATCCTATTCGTAAAACTTTGAAAGAAAGGAAACAAAAACTATGGCATTTCTTTGTTTTAAATAATCTATGGGTGGATTTCATTTGTTTTAAATACTTATAATTAACGATATGTAATTATTATTCTAATAATATTTGGAAATTAAAGCTATTTGAAGATTTTTCAGTTAATAATGCTGAGATCTAAAAAACCTGATACTGCCAGAATCGTACAATAAAATAAGACAAATGAATTCTATGTTTCGGTCCAAAATAAGTCCCAAAATAAAATTGAAAGATATATAAGTATATACAGCTTTTAAACTGCAGACTTACAACCACATTAAATTGCTATAAACTATGCTAATTAGCTATAATTAACACATATGTAGCTTAATTAACTAATATGTTTCAACGAATTAGCTATATTGGACTTTCAATTAATATTTATATCTATGAGTTGTATGAAATTGTAGGGGTTAATTAATTAATTTAAAAAAAATAATTAGTAAAACCAATTTGAGGTCCATTATTCATAACTAGAATTTATACAAGTTACGCTTAATTACCAGATATACGTGTTAATTGGTGTAATTGAAGTACGAGAAATGAATTAGTATTATTACTAATTGTCATGTCAATCAGTATAGGTAATTGCTAGAAATTAAGATTTAATTAACTAGGTATGTAATTAATCAGTTCCGGCAAATTGTGAGTACCAAAAATAAGTTTCACACAAATAAATGTCAATTAGTTTGCTGAAAATTGTCATATAAAAACTATAATTGTCCGTTAATTGTCAATTACTAGCTATAATTTACCAGTCTTGTGGCAATTAGTATTATAGCTAATTAGCATAATTTGTAATTTAGCAAAATTATTTCAAGACAAATTTTAAATGAAAATCTGATTCTTTGATTGGTGTCAACTATTACCTCTAATGTGTCAATTGGCACGACAAATCATTTGTCAATTAAAATCATTTATAAACAGGGTGTTAATTAAAATAAAAACATGTTTAAATTTTATTAACAAGTTTAAAAATAATTTTAAATGTAATTTTTTCAGATAAATTATATTTTTGGGAGACTTATTTTGGACTGTCATTTTTGAACTTCTCAATAAAATTTTGATTTCATTTTCACACAGGACGTGTAAAGAAGGCTTCGTCTTATATTGAACTATGGTGGTGTAAAAGAAAAAAAAATGTATAATCAGTACTGGCCTTTCTGTCGAATTGGTTTTTTGATGCTTATGCCCTTGTTTAAAGACTAGACGCAAAATTATACGCGGATGAGAAAAAAAATTTCGAAATTAAAATTACGTTTTTTTTTTATTTATTTCAGAGTAGAAAAAATGTACACCAGATTTTTCTTTTAATTATATATATACAAAAAACTTTGGAAGATTGCTGGAAATTATTATTAAAAAGTACGAAAATTATTACTAATATTTTTTGAAAATTTCAATATCACCAATTACAACTGTATATTATTTTATAAATTAAAGTACGTATGTTTTTTTAATTTACAAATGTAGTACGATTTTTCTCAGTGTAGTGAGAATATTTACAAAAAGTTGAATTCCTTAACGAAATAAATTTGTACAGGGTGTCAAATCGTCAGAAAAGTATCAAACATGCTTCATTAATATTAATTTCGTATCATACATTAAGAAATTGAACAAAGCGAATGGGAATTTGAAATATGCGATACTGCAAATTTTTCAAAAGATATCGGACTTTTTCAAATAATATCTTTGTATAAATAGTAAATAATTTAGCAAGGTAAATGAAAATTATAATTATTTATGATAAATTCCAGAAAATAGTAAAAAAATAAGAAAAGTTTTGCTGAAAATTCTAATTTTCAATGATAAACTGAACATGTGGCAACAACGTGACCAAAATAAAATTTTGGAATACCGGTGAAAATTGAGATTACAATGAAACAGAGTGTTCCCATTCAAATTTAAAGTTCAAAATATCTGAAAAAAACTAAAAATCAGAAAATAGAAGAAAACAAAGTGCCACTTTTAAAGTTCGCGAGATTTTCTGAAATACTGGAAACATGGCAAGAAGGATGACATAAAAATAGAAATTACAATGAAGATGTGTACGAGATTTAAAATTAAAAAGTTTAGATTTTCGGAGAAAAATAAATAATTAGCAACAATGCGGTGAGTAAATTTGTAAAATGTAATTCACATTTAAAATTTAAAAATTCGAAAGACTTAAAAAAACATTGCAGATTAAAAAGCAGAAAATTCAAATATTGTACTTAAAATTCAAAAGTATAATTTGTGAAAAATACAAATGTCAAATTCGCGAATTTAAAATTAAAAAATAAAGTGACGCATTCCACAAGTTTTCATCTTTTCAAGAAGTTCTAGGAAATTTTAGAAACTTGCCAATAACGCACTTTTCAAATTCAAATTGACCATATTCGTTGTCTTTTGGAAAAAAATGTATTATGAGCAGTTTTTACTAAATCTTTTGGTGCACGCTGTATAAAAATTTCAGTTCTATTTGTTTTTATTGAAATTTTCAGTAAATTAAATTAAAAAAAACTAATTTCGAAAATTCCTCAAAACGTTGCATTTTTGGCCGTCGGGTACTTTTAAAAAAATTGGAAAGCACAATATATTCTCAATAATAAAAAATAAAAATGTAAAAGTGTATATCACAAAATGTTCAAAACATTTTCTTTGCTTTTTTTAGCCCGAGAGCTAACTATATATAATAATAACGGTAACAGTCTTATAATAACTACATAAATACAAATCGAAATAAAAAAAAGAATGAAATAATGCCAATAAGTAAAATAGTTAAAAATTGGCAAGAATTTTTTTGAAAATACAAAATGCTTATTCCAGGTAAACATTTTGCAATGCTTCAACAAAAAACTGGTTGCTGTAAACACTGGATACATACCAGTGGTTCCAACATAATCACATTTCAATAAATATTTATAATAACCTTGGGGATAAATTTTCGTTTTTTTCGTGATTGCACTTTGTATTACCTTACAAACAAAAATCTTACAACCCTTCACTACGAAGTCTCTCTGGTCGTCCATAGTTTAACACTAACAACAACTAAAAACAATACTAGATCGTCTTTAGATTAATACTCCCACCGTTCTTCTTCGTTTTCTTGCTTTAGATTTTTATTTTCACTATCTTCAGGTTTGTTTTCACTTCGATTGTTCTCTTCTGGTTCTTCCTCGCACTTTTCTTCGGCTTTTTCGATTTGTTCGTTATCGTTACTAATCGAGGAAGCGTCGCTTTGGTCGTCATCGAACCTGTCCATCACAGCTTGAGGTTCTACTCGCACTGTTTCTTCAGCGTTTCTTCTGCCGTAATCATCCCCCGTCTGCATAACACACACACCGTTGATTATCACTTCGTCACCAGTGCTAGGTTTCTCTTTTTCCTCTTCCCAGTTTGGGTTAACCCATTGAGGTGCCGCTGGCTTTCGCCGGGAAGATCGACCTTGGTTGGGAGGTATTTCTTTGGGTTCGACTTTAACTTCTCCATGTAGACTTCCACCGGACATATTCGAGTCTTCGGAACCAACGTTGCTCTCTACATCATCTTCATCATCGAAATCACCAGGTTCCCTTTTCAAGGAAGTCATGGAAAGGTCCAAACCGCTCATTTGTTCCTTAACGGCGTTGTTAAGAGCCGATAAGTCCATATCACCGGTAGGTAAAAGTCCACGGCTTATTAGAGCAGCTAGGTTTGCATTCGTAGCTAAATAAGGAGGGTAAGGTAGAGGCACCCCGCTAAGACCCATCCTTTCCTTGGATAGCTCCATTAATCTTTGGTTTAAGAGAACTCTAAATTGTACAGGATCGAACGATTGTTGATTACCGCTTTGATCCCTGGGAGGTAAGTCAGAAGGCAGACCGTGCGGAACTTGCTGCTTTAAACGCATTCTATGATTGTGGAACCAATTTGTAATAGTCCTGGAAGACAGGCCTAATTCGGTAGCTAAAAACTCTATTGTATTCACGTTGGGATACGGGTCCAAATGGAACGCTAGCCTCAGAGCTTCTTTTTGTTCTTCACTGAAGAGTACTCTTTGTTTTTTGGCTGACGGAGGTCCTGGACCCGGTGAATTAGAATGGTAGAACTCGGATGTGTCGTTTGACGAGGTATCACTGCTGTTATCATGTGCACCAGCTCCAGAAGATCTTCGCCTTTTGTTGGCTTCTCTCCGCTCATTTTTCAAAGCTTGCAACCGGTCTACATTATGGGCGTCATTTAGCCACAATTGCATCCTGATGAATGGTTCTCGGCCTTTAATACTAAGCATATGCCAAGGCTTTGGTTTGGATAAGAGTTCACTGACAGAGCCTTGAGATAAACCCAGGACGGCTTCTCCAAAAATCTGAAAAAAATAATATATAATTAGTATAGTGTGAGAATTATGCTTTGCATGTTCTTCTGAACAAGTGATACCTCATTTAAAATAGCCTAAAATTGCTGTGATAATTTTTATCGAACATTTTAAATAAATGTAAATATGTAGAATGCTTACTTTTTGTCCTATATTATTGGCAAGCAGGGCTTCTTTGATCTTTGTAGTGATGACCTGAGTGTCTAAGTCTTGAGTAAGAGCTGCCATCTCGTAGACGCTTGGCGAAATATGTTGATGCATATTCCTCAGTGATGTGTGCTGTTGATTCATCGGCGAGTGAGGAATCCCGTGCGGACTGTGATTGGCTTTCTTCATGAGATCTTGGTTTTGGAGGTTAATGGCGTGATGTGGAGGTAGACCCGGCGGGGTTAGAAGCATCGGTGGTGGGGGAGGTTGAGGATTGGCACTGGGCGGAGGTCCGAGTTGAAGACTTGGTGGTAGAATGTTTTGGGATTCTTGCATTTTGTTAAGAAGACCTGCTGCTTCGGAGAGCATTTTGTTCGTTGGAGGCATGGGTTTGCCTATAGAGGTGCAAGCTGGCGGAAGAACAAAATTCATTGCTAAAATTACGTATTGACTGAATACTTAATATAAAGTTCAAATTTTTAATGAAACAGTTAATAAAACTCACCTCCTCCGTATCCTCCAGTCCGCATAAGCTTCTCTGGAGCAATTTTGTACTGACTGGCAACCAATTTGTGGACGGCGTTATCGTCTTCTAGAAACATCTTCATCCTAATGAAAGGTTCCCGCCCTTTCTGAGTCAACATGTGCCAAGGCTTAGGCCTCGCTAATAAATCACTAACAGAGCCTTGAGAGAGGCCCAACACACTTTCCCCAAATAGTCTTTGGCTTATAGAATACTGGCTTAATTGTTCTTTAACTTTCTTTACAATATCTTCAGTGTTTAAATTGTTGTACATATCGAACTGTTGCTGAGTGATAGGAGGTAATACTGCTTTAAGAGGTCGATTGTTTGAGGTGCTGTGCGGTTGCGTTGGCGGTTGTGATATGAGGGAGTTTGTGATGCTTGCCATCCGTTGTAACGGTGATGCTGCTGCGGACCCAGAAAAGTCATCAGTAGGAGTCATCGGAGGTAGAATTGAATTCCCAAGTGGACTGGAAGCTGTTGAACCAGTGTTTGGTTGAGTTCCTGGCTCAATCTTCGGCCTGACCAAGCTAAAAGCTGATCCCGAATGGCGAGACATGTGATCGTCATCTTTTTCTTTTTCGTCCATACCTCCATTGACCATCTTCATCTTGTCTTTGGGTATAGATAGATCTTGGACGCCACCATTGGACGTTTGGTGCTGTTGCTGTTGGTGGTGGTGGGCTAAAGCTTGTTGCTGGATGGCTAGAAGGCTTAGCGGCATCTGGGTGGGGTTTTGACCTTGGTTCAGCTTGGCGAATTCTCGGTGGTAGGCGTCAAGTACCAATCGTAGATCTTCGGGCGTTCTTTCTAGGGAATTTCCGCTATAGAGTTGTGGAAGGAAAAAACTGTATATTAGTTTAGTACTGTTCTAATTTTAAAAGATACATTACAAAGTGTGGCAAGTATTTGATGAAATGCATAGGGTGCAGATTTGAAAATGAATAAGATAAAAACAAAGATAAAATCATGAACGTCAAATATATCAAACCGCAGAAATATTAAGACGAACAAAGTTAACATGGGTGGAATTTGGGTGATCCTCAATCCTTAAAAATCTCAAATTGCGACAATACCAAAAGAGCAAAATATTTAACAATATTCACGGTATCCGTACGTGGACATTTATAAAAGCGAATTTGGATAAGTTACCAAAGAAGCGGTTGATACTCAAGGATAAAAAGAAAAACATCTGTGGGAGATTAGGCTCAAGTGGAGTTTAGCGAGGTTTACAATAAGGCAAATTTTAATAGATTGTACGTACAAAATAGTATAATTCTGGAGACCGTACGATTAGACAAAAGAAGCAGAAAAGCATTGGAGGAAAGATGCTAAGAGTAGTAGAGAATATCGTGAATTAAGGGAGGCCTTATAGAGATGGATGGAGATGGAAGAAAAACAAATATAAAAAGAGGTGAAACTTACCCAGAAAACGGTCCTTCTCTTTGTCCTCCTCTGAAATCTTCCATTCGCCTACCCATCAACTTAGCGAGTTCTTCCTGGTAAATCCTGACAACTTTTTCTTGTGAAATATCGTCATTTTCGTACTTTTTGAGCCTCTTGTTCAGTGAGGAATCTCTGGAGAACGGACTGCCGCAACCTTGCGGAGATTTCGAGTCTTCATTACTGTGGCTATCTTCAGGTTGTTGATGTTGTTGATGTTTCATGTGTTGATGAAAGTTCGCGTCGTTTAAAATATGCACTAACCTTTCATCGGGATGATCGTTCTCGGTACGACCGAAAGGTGGCATGCCGGCTTCTTTGCCTGTTGATGAAAAATGGTCTGTAAGGATAATTTTATCTTAGTTTAGGCCATTTTTATAAATTAGAAAAAAATGTTTTTGTAAAAATAAATAAGAAGCTCTTGGATTAAATATTACTTCAACTAGAAGTGTTAAAATCAATAAATCGATTGAAAACTCTATTAATAACTTCAATAAGCTCATATCTACCAATTTAATGAGTTTTCTGTTTTTATCTCATTAACAGTCGCTTGGAACTTGGAAAATAAAGTATCTTTTCAACTCAATTAAATCGAATTCCTATTGAAACAAATTGGAGATTGATATGCGTTGTTCGTTAAGTATTCGTTTATACCATTTTTCCACGTTTTTCGTTGTATGCAATTCAAAAAATATCAATCGCTTTTAGAATGTGAATGACAAGCTGAATGGGTGTAAAAATGTGTTCAGTAGGTCTTACATAATCGAATTATAAACGTCCGGGCTTATTTATGCATTTTATTTTTTCAGTTGTTTGCTGTCAATGCATAAAAATTCTTTATTTTTAAATATCATGTAATAGCAAGTAATTTTTTCATCAGATACGATATGTCGATGCAGTCGATGGTTTTTATAATACGAAATTTAAGAGAATTGAACCTGATTCGACCACTAGAGTTCGTGATGAATAATTTTTGCTCCTTTATACCAATTTACATTAGACACTGAACGACAGGATGTGATTCATGAATACAACTAATCTCAAATTATTTTTTAACATGAAAAATATAATAAATACCACGGTCTGAAGATACCTATATAATTGCTCGTTTTTATGAATTATTTATTATTACATATACTTATAATTGGCCCCGTATTTTTTCGATAAATACAATAAGATATCTAATTTCGTTCCCAGACACTATATTCATGTTAAATGTCTATAATTAGTCTTGATGATTGCAGCTGCTCATTTTATCCAATACCTACGTAATTTTTTTAATTCAAACGGCCGTTACTTGTCGAACGCCGCTGATTGACTAGTAATTACGAGATAAGAAATTTAAAATCGCAAATATACAGAGAAAAACTAAAGTTTTATAATCTCAGTATCACAGCTCAATGCCAAAAAGATCGTTTAAACAATAGAAAACTTTAATGTCAATCGAACCTCTATAGTTGTGTATTGATAAAATTTGACATTTAAGATCTCTAGATCATGTAAGCTTGTTCTTCTACGTTTGAAAGAACGCCCGCAAGGAAGTAGGGGTACGCAAATAACTACTCCTCTGACTACCCGCCTGACAAAAATTGAATTACATCAGCCCAAACAAGTTTTGGAACTCGAACATGTCAGGACAATCCAGCCCTTTGATTCTGTTATTAAAGGGCTGGATTGGACATTTTAACCCGGTTTCGGCATCAGTATGCCCCTTCAGGGGAATCTGAAATCCATGTTGGAAGATGATCATGTCCGTCGCCAAGCTATATCAATCTATTTACGAGAAAATACGTATATAGTACAAGGAAATGGATATGGAGATTTTAACCACCTGTATCTACACGATAGAAGTTCAGATGTGAAATTGTGCAAGTATGATAACATCGCATTTAATTCCTCGTCTCATACGTATAGGTACTATTGCCACAATACAAATACCATACCACCAATAAGAAAGATTGCTCTAAATGAAAATAAAATTCGAAAATCAATTATCTAACCAAAAAAAGAACATTTTAAAAATTCATTCATTCAAAATATTCAAATCCCACCAAAAACATTTATGGGAAGTATTGAACGTAGTGAAATGAGTTTTGAAACAGATTCTAAAGGTCGAAATTTAAGTTTTTTTAAATAAACTTACTCTCCATTCAATAGTGAGTACTTAATTCAAAAATAATTAAAAGAAAATTCTAGTTGTTTTCATCGGAATTCCATCTCATTTTAAATCAACGTTAATGTTTTTATGAATTTCAAATATTTATTTAAATCTTATTCTGACCTTTTTTTTTTAATTTGTACTCTAGCCTCATTAAATCCATTGCGTGTGTTGATATTTTTCTTTTATAAACGATACTTATTTTTTTTATAAAAATTATGTTGAAATATATCTGTCGGCTATAATTACGAACGTATTAGAAATTATCAAAAATATTTTTGGTTCTTGCACGAAATCATTATGATAGGTACTGTTTTTTTCTTGGAAATTATTGTTTTTTATGAATATGTCAAAGATCGATAACCTAGATGATTATTGGTTAGGATATCGTCGTTTTCTAGAAAAAAAATAGTAGGCACATTTGAAACTCCAATAATATTCTTTATGAAAATACATTTTTGAAAATTAATTCACCATTATCTCTGGTTAGGACAACTAAATTGGTAAGGTTCGTGAGCATCGATCTAATAGCTAAGCACGTCTTGTCGCGGTTAGACTGTGGATGGGTGACCACAAATCGCACGTTAAAAGGTAAGACCCGTCATTTCCAACTCGCACAAGCCTGTGGCTTTTGAGGGTTGCTCGTAAGACATTTTTGAGACATATTAAAAAAATTGTACATTGGACAATTCCACTCCAAAAATCGTAGTTTGCTATCGGATATTTAGCCTATGAGGAAGGAAGAGAAAATATAACTGGATAAAAAATAGATAATACCACGTTGCCCGGTTAACGATGTGTGTTTGTTATTTATTTATGTGTCACGTCAAATACCGGCTCGAGCTCAGATTTTGGGCAGGACATTTTTTGTAAGTTTGATGTAGAGTATTTACTTTCATATAGGCAATTTAACTCGATCTGTTCTTGTTATTTTCGGGACGATTTTGGATATCTAGAAGGCGGTTTTGACAATAACATAAACTTGTATTTTATTCTGACAGCGCTTGTCACATTGGTGTGTGTTTTTTCGCTTTTCAAATAAAAAAAAATGGAAATAAGCAGTGAAATGATTCCACATGAGATTAGTGAATCTGCTAAAGCGACTACTTATGAATTATTGCATAAGTAATGTATTCATAAGAGTGATTGTTATATGTAATTGTCTAGATATATAAAGTTCATACGTTATTATCCATCGATATTCTTTTTAACATACAAAACGGCTGCAGAAAAAATATTGTACGTAATCCGATCCAAAAGTAATTTTACCGGACGCAGGATTCTAGGACTCGCCTATGGCTCGTCCTGCAAAGTTTCTACTCGCTACTCCCTACTCATCCCGTAAAATACCACTTTCGGAACTTGTTACGTAAATTATTATTATTTTAAATTAATTATTTTTGGTCGTGGAGAAAATATAGTCTGTAACTCAGTAACACTAACCTTGTGACAAGAATCTACTATCATATCTTCATAAAACAATAACAAAAAAATATTTAGTTTTTAGAACATAGACCAAAAATACGATTTTCGAGTGAATCCTTTAAAATAATGTATGGTTATCCATGGCCTAGGAAGAAGAATTACGTATCGCCTAAAATGTCATTTACCTCATACAAAAACAGTGTCAAATAATTATCCAAACAAAGACTTTCTTTAAGCAAATCGTACATCAAGTACAGTAAATAATAAATACAGAAGTTCAAAGAAATCGTTTCGACTCTATTATTAAACAAGGATTAGAAAACCGTTCTTTTATAATCGTGAGACAATATTTTCCTTTGAGATGACATTTTAATATTTGTATTTATCTCGAATGGTACTGCCGACCGTTTTCTATAATAATCCGCATTTATGACTCTTCTTGTTTTCTACTATAACATTCACGATATAATTACTTTTTCATGGGAGCGAGCACCGGACATATTGTCAACATGGAGCGGATCAAAACTATGTGATTATTTGATATCTACAAAAAGCACGCTATGGCTGCTTTCTTCTTGGTCAACCGTCAATTTTCTGTTTATATCGAATCTCGTAATATCTAGCATCTTATTGTGTATGATGAGAAACTCACCAATTTATATAAATTTCATATTTACCCATTAATTGGTACTGTTAAAGAAAGTACATGGTTTTATCCTATATGAGTCGTTCTTTAAAAATATGCCTCATGGCGAATAGTAAGCGATCTTATAATTTCTTCATCTCACCGAAAAGCTTTTTTCTGGGTAGGGTCAAACTTTATGAATTGATTAAAATGTTTAAATGTTCCAATAGAGTCAGTGCAGTGATACTGAGTCCGAAGAAGATTCTGATCAACAAAATATATCACGAAACGCAAGAGCCGAATATCACTAAATGGAGAGTGCCAACTTTAGAAGAGATCATAGAAATAATAAACCAGATGAGAAAGATAAAAAACTCTTGTACCTTAAATAAAAATATTGTATGACCTCTACAGATTTAGAAGTTAAAGTTATTGAGAATTAAAGGGGAATTACGATAGATAACTATTAGTGAAAATGTACTCAACAGAAAATAAAAGAGTTTTATTGACAGCTCCTAATATCAAGTATGATTAGGGTAAAAAATAAGTTAGCTAAGAACGTACAACGGAAAGGCAGTTTATAGATAGAAATGAAATGAAAATGAGAGAACAATTCCTAAAAGAAGATTGCAAGGAAAATGATTTAAGGTTATGAAAGTCAACAACCCAGAATGGGGGGAAATTGCTGACTAAGGCAGGGGGATATAGAAGGCCTGCAAAGTTCAAAAATTCTTTAGTTCTAGCAATCTGCTATTTAAAGAAATAAACAAGCAGGCCCTGTGACATTACCTTAACTGGAAATCCCATTTAGCAAATCTTTTAAATTTTAAATTTTGTTTGAGGATTACAGATGCATCATTTTTTCAGGTTGATCTAACGAAAGAGTGCCGTCGAATATCGAGAGATGTGTCAATTAAAAAACGATAAACTCCGACCAGTTATTGCCCTTCAATGACGCGAATCAACGAGAACCGTAACGAGATTATAATTGCGTTTAAAAATCATCAAACAAAATTACCTATAATCAATTTTACAAATGATCGCAGGCCCTAAAAAAACGCCTGTCGATCCCGATGGGATGTAATTTAAATCTCATCATTATTACCTAACTATTGGCTGTTCTTTCTATAATGATATTAAATGGGAACTCGCCAAGCATCCATCGCTTAGCCCAGCTTCAGATCAAATGATCTCGGTTTTTCTTTATTAGATAGTTCGGTCATTAGTCTTAAAAATTTTTAAATATGAATTATAAACGAAATAGAGATGTTTTAATAGACTAATAAATCCGTAGGCTCTCAATAAACACACTTTTATTAGGTGTAAACATTGTCTCATTTCCCTAATTTGCTTCTATATTGGCCTTTATTTCATAGGTAAGGCTACGTATTTATCACCCTCTACTCGTGCATATTCATTTTTAATTTATTTCAAGCCTTTGTATCTGAAAAATCAGAAATCGCGACTGGCATCTAAATTGTCCAACATTCGCCGAAAAAACACCCCTTCATTAGTAATCACGGACTATTAATAACCCCTCAAGGAAGGTATAGAAAGAAATCGATATCTTATAAACAAATGATGGAAAATGAAAACACCGCCACACGTTTTTAATTTTACAAGAAGCAGAATAATATGTATGCCAGTTGGCGGGATTATTTATTATTTAAAAACATTGTAGCTTGGACAAAAGTACAAAAGTAACGAAATAGATCATAAAATTTGTACTGGCTCAAAATCATGACGTCTAAGGACTCTAAAATAGATATTTCTCTTTGTCAAAGTCTTAAATTTGAACTTTACTAGGCTAATAAAAAGGCAACAAAGATTTGCTGGTACAATTAATATCCAGTTTGTTAAATAAAATAAGTTTGAAATTTTATTTTGAAGAAGAAAAATCTTTTATAAATGGCAGAACGTTAAAAATAAAATATTCCTGCAAAAATGCGCGTATGACAAAGTTGTTTTTGGCGGCCCTAAGTTGATATGTTTCTCTCAGGCGTTTTTACGGTATCGTTTCATAATTAAGTCTTAGTAAATTTGTTTAATCACACGAGAGCTATATTTTGAATGTATTTTTTTACTTCACGTTATTGTATGACATTCCAGCGAAGAAAATGACTATTCCCTTTGCCCTTCCCTCTATCCGGCACTGTTTTACGGTCCGCACTTAATTTTAATCACTCGAAAAATCGATTTCGATACGATTTTTTATTTTGGTCACATGAGAGCTCCATTTTGCTATATAGTGAACAAAACGACCATGTAAATTTGTAAATTTTTCCGAAAATTATATTATGGGAACATCGTTTTATGATAAAATGACTATTTGAGGATTTTTGACTTTTTTTTTGTCGGAAATATTAATTTCAGTTCCATTTTTTAATTATATTACCGGAAAATTACGTTTTTGTTGATCACTTTTTTAAAAATATGTAGTGAACAATATGAACATTTTATTTATAATATAGAAAATCAAGTGGCTATTTGACGGTCCGATATAAGTTTTTTTGTCCTAAATACTTTCAGTCCTATTTTTTAATTTTATCACCCGATAATTATGTTTTGCTTGTTCATTTTTTTTAAACAACTCATATATACTATGTAGTAAACAAAATGAGCAAGTGAAAGGACTATTTGATGTTTCGTAATTAATTTTTATACCCCTAAATATCAATTTAAGATTGATTTTTTTAATTTACCAGGCAAGAGCTACACGTAGTGAACAAAATCAATATTTTACTTTTCAAATTTAAAGCCCGAAAATGGTGTATCTTTATTATATTTTAGAATATAACAGCGAGAAGATGACTATTTTAAGGTCCTCAACAATTTTTTATCGCCCGAAATATGTATTACAGTCCCCTATTAAATTTTAGCGCCCGAAATCTTCAGTCCACATGGTAGGTAAGTACTTTGAGTGTGGTGATAAAAAAATATAACTGTTTTTGAGCTCGCTGATAAATTTGTCGACCCTACTGGCACAAAAGCTTTACCAACAATCTAAAAAGAATATTCAAATTAACCCCTGGGGCAAATCTTTTAACAAACGTCGTCACGACAAGAAACAAGACGTATAGAGAGAGAACGAAGAGCGAAAAACACCCTCTAACCCTTACAATTAACCGCCCTTTTAATGGAAAAAGGCGGCCCGATACGAAAACGTATATATGGAAAAACAATCGAATGCTAAGACGGGATTCATTCGATCGCGTGTTAAGTATCGCATGTGTAAAAACTGATAATGCCGTAAAAAAGTTTTTTATAATACGCCGATAGAATCGAAGGTGCCGTGAAAGCGCTATGAAGTTTTATAGTCATCGGTATATGGTAACGATTTCCCATAGATTTTATAAATATACATTTATGGTGTATACAAAGTTGTAATATTCAAGGTAAATGAAACTGTATATTGGAAGGTTGATCACGATACTTTCTTCGCATTATTTTGTTTTTTGATTTTATTGAAAGCACATTAAAATATTCAGGCAATTTACCAGGATTTAATCCATCCTGAAAAAAACAGAAAAATATTGAATATGTATGGAATGTGAAGGTGAATCCTAATATAAACGGGTTAAATCTATCGTCAGTTTGATACAAATACATAAAGAATAATTTGTTTTTCTGATTTCATGTCATACAATGAAAAATGCAAAAAAAACTTTTAAAATGTTTGGATTTTTACTCAAAACGAGTCATTGGAAAACATCACCGCTTGCATCAATCTTGCTTCTAAATACTTTCCCGTATGTAAACTTTCGTGTCCATCTATTCGAATGGCAACGGTTTAAGTCTTTATTGTTCTGTTTTCTAATTACGGTTGCAACAAAAATAATAACCTAAATCTGTTTTAATTTCAAAACGATTGTTCGATTTTTCCCACGCGTTGCAAAATTTAAACCTTTTTTTTTTATTTTTCAATGATTCAAGATTTATTATGTGTGTCAAATAAATTTATTTGTTTTCTCCGTTAATCTAAGCTCTGAATGGATTTTTGTTTTAGTATTAACGATAATTGGATTGTTAATTAAAAATAAAACAGTTAATTATTTAATTATGTATTGTACGGAATATATGGGATAATAAAAATTAGTTAATTTTAAATAAATATGCATTTGTCTGGGAAATAAATATCGGGGGTCAGGGTCAAAGTAATGTGCACATGCAGGGTTGAAAAAATCTGAGTATTTCCAAACAAGCTAAAAAACCGTTTTTTCCTTTAACCGGGTTTTTTGGTTTAAAATCAATATACAGGGTGTATCATAAGGAATGGTCAATATTTGAATCATAGGTTCAGGACCTCGAAATATTAATATTTTACTAAATAACTCTGGATCAAATGTTATGTACTACTAAGATACAGGGTGTTGAAGATAAGATTTATTTTTCGTTTCTTCGCAATAATTTCTTTATTATTTAATGTATTGACTTGAAATTTGGAATGGTTATATTTTTAAGTTAGTAAATCATAAGCGTTGTATCAATTATGAGATTAGATATAGAGGGCGCCACCTACACTCTACTGGATGAAGAAAAGTATCATTTTTTTTCATTTTTTTCAAGTCTTTATGATACACCCTGTAAATTTGAACAAAAAAGGTATAACTTGTTTTAATAGCATCAATTCAGCTCATTTCGAGATTTTTGCATTTAAAATATTCTAGCCACAGTATCTATTTAATTTACTTTAACATATTTCAACATAGTAGGCTTTGAAACCAAAATGAAAATGTACAGCTGTCAAATAATTAATTGTTAGATGGTAGCAGTAAGTCCAGAAAAATTTATTTGTGCATAAACACAAAAATGATATCTCTCATTTCTGAATTGGAGAAATGGTTGTGTCGACGCATTTTCATTACCTACTTAGATGGAATTTAGTGAACAAAATTACATCTAACAATTAATTTGCAGCGAAAAAAATCAATGACTAAAGTGGCCACAATAGAAACATGGCGTAACTGAAAACCAAAAAGTAAAATGCTTACTTAAATAGGAATTTTCAGATTTTTGTCTACAATAATTTTCTTCTATTTTGTCATATAAGAGGTAGGGAAAGTGGGAACCGTTATTTGAACAAACGTTTTTAAGTCTGGGTCTACTTAACTGAATTTTCTCCACTATTATATTTATAAATTTGAAACAATGATAAGTACAGCGCATGCTAGAGGGCGCTGTTTATTTTTTAGAAATCTAGTTTTCCTGGAAAATATTATATAGAATTATGCAGTTTTCGAAATTATATATTTTGTTTTTTTAATTAGAATAAAGATTTAATATTTTAGTTTTTATTAAAATTGAAAATATATTTATTTTTTCTCGTCTATAGTTATTATAGTACGGAAGTTGGTTCCAAACAAACATTTAAAACATCATTTTTGTGTAATAATTTCGATATTGGTAATTTTTGGGAAACGAATCACGATAATTTTTCATTTTGCGGTTCACCAATTTTGCATCCGGTTTAATTTTATGAAATAATCAAATATTTGTATTAACCCAGGAAACAAATAATTATATCTCTGATAAATATTGATGATTTAATTTAAATATGTTTTTTTAATGTAAGCCAGATTTTTCGCTGTTGTTTAGATAGGAAGGCAGTGGCGTAGATTCTCGAAATTTGTCTTTATAACCATGAGCGTTACCACTACTGGGAATAAGACACACAATTTATTAATATTTTTTCGTGTTATTGTAAGAATTCCAAAGAGTGGCGGGTATAATAAATAAATGTGAAAAATGGCCAAAAGGTTTAATAATCAGTCCAAAATATTAATTAATGTTCTGGCGTACTTCCTCAAATTTATGTCTAATTCAATGTGGTGATAGAGGCATTTAAATTTCAAAAAAATCGTTAGCGATTATCTGACAAAAAGTACAAATTATGCCACTTTATATTTTTGAGGATGTTCTCAAATAAGGTACTAGTAAAAAAGGTTGAAAACACCTTACTGACTCGATAGTTTAAAAATAAATATTTATGATTTTTTTTGTAAATATCTAACTTTTTACATCTTTTCCGATTTATTGTGGGGTTAAAACCTATAAAAAAATTATCTGAATGTTTAAGCATAAGGAAAAAAAAACTTGTTTTTTTAAGCTAATTATTAACCAAAATGAAGACGAAAACACTGCAAATTGTTGCAAAATCTTCCAAAATTTTTTATTCAAAAACTATTACGTTTCATGAAAAATTACAAAGAATTTTTAGAATGTTTTGGGACAACATTTCAGTTTTTGCTTTAGTAAATTTTGAAAATGAAAAATGACTGAATATTCTGAACAAATTCAGACGAATTCTTTGGCAGATTATAATAGTTTTTGAATAATAATCATTTTTTGCACAAATAATTGTATATTTATCTTCCAAGGTTCTAATATTTTATTTAGTCTTTCAAAAAAAAGACTAAAAAAAATATAATAATAATTTCAAAGAATCAAAAGTGCTTAAAATCAGCCAAAAAATACGTCTGAATTTTTCATTATTGCGAAAATGTTTTTAACATTTTTAATGGTAACAATGAAAAAGGGCACCCTCGAAAATATAAAGTGACATACTTTTTACCCAATTTGTTTTTAAATTCAGCAAATGGTAAGCCCTTAAACTTTTCTAAGACATAAAGTTAATGGTTTAGGACATTTTTAAAATTGACTGCATTGAAGTAGACCAATTATTCAGTCCATCATCTTTTTAAATAACGTGCATTAACATAAAGGTTATAGGCGAAAGTTATATGAAGTTTCTACCCCTTCTAGTGATCTCCTAGTTTTTCCAAGCTATTTTTTCTCTCAAAAATGGCCCAAACATTTTTTTTCGGTAATTTTGACATTGCCAATTGTTTTTTAAACAAAATTCATTCTGCGTAAACCAAATTTTAATTTTTTTGAATTTTTTTTGTAGATTCTAGGTTCATTTATATCCCACAAACTCATTTTTCCCTCAAAAATGGCCCAAACATTTTTTTTTCGGTAATTTTGACGTTACCAATCGTTTCTTAGACAAAATTCATTCGGCGTAATCCAAATTTTAATTTTATTGAATTTTTTTTGTCGATTCTAGGTCCATCTATATCTTAAAAAACTCAGTTTTTCGCTCCAAAATGGCGCAAACATTTTTTTCAGTAATTTTAGCATTGCCAATCGTTTCTTATACAAAATTCATTCTGCGTAAACCAAATTTTAATTTTTTTGAATTTTTTTTATATATTCTAGGTCCATTTATACCCTAAAAAACTCACTTTTCGCTCAAAAATGGCCCAAATATTTTTTTTTCAGTAATTTTGATATTGCCAATCGTTTCTTACATAAAATTCATTGTGCGTAACCCAAATTTTATTTTTTTTGTAGATTTTAGGTCCATTTATATCAACAAACCCAAAATATTAAACTTTTATATATACATATAACCCTAACAGCCTGGCTGGAGCGCCCTTGTTTCGTACCTGCCACAAAAAGATCTTTGATATCGATATTATTATTTGTCTAAATCTTTAAGACCTTTTTTATTATTTGACCAAATTTTCCACAGACTTTCACAAAAGTTTTCACACCTTATTTCACATTTCTTTTTTCGTAATACATTGAGACTGTTTTGTTTTTTCCCATCTACTAGACACTATCAATTCTTGAACAGAGTTTTTTATTCTCGCCCAAGATTAACCCAATTTTTTACAGATACGAAAAAAATCGGCGAGTTACAAGGTACTGAAAACTAAAACTAACAAACGAAGATAAAGGAAATTCGCAGTGCAATTGAAAAATACATAAAATTCAATTGCCCATTGTACTGTTTACGGGCTATTTCTTCATTAAATGTTTCTTCATTATTATGGCGTAAAAAAAAACGAGAAAAAAAATATCCTGGTTTATTCATAATTATAGTATCGTTCAAGGTATAAATACAAAATTAAAGGTTTAGATTTCAATAAATATGACGATAATTATAGGTGGTCATCAGTCTTCATAATTTGTTTATAAATGTAATAAACAAAAAAATTGTTAAAGCAAGTAAAAAACAATACATTAAATAATTCCAAATCGAATTCTAGCTATTCAAAACGCATAAAATTTTTCAAAAATAATTACACTCAACAGTTAAGAAACAAATATTTCATTGTATCAATAATGATATCACCGATACAAAGCTGCGTGGTCCGGAGTTGAAATATTAACGGACAATATTTTATCCGTAAGACGTTTACAACCGAAATTTATGCTTATTTAATTGACATTGACGTTTTATTTTGGGATCACGCAGTACACAAAAACGTTTATCATTGACTCCAACCGCCGAAAAATCGCTAGTTCCATAGACGCCGCTACGAAGAATTTATAAGGGGGTTAATTAGAATTAGAATTAGATGTTGGTTGATTTCGAAATTTTGTAATGCTACCAAGAATTTTTTTTCTAAAATAACAGGTTTTTTTGAGATTATAGTAAAATCTGTGCAAGGAAATGAAATTTTCCTCGATTTTCTAAAAATTTATAACATTAAAAATCCAATGCCGTACATTGATCACGTGATATACAATTGATTCTTATTTCCTTAGTGGTACACCCTGTATATGACATTTGGTTCTTTTTGAGGATTCTAAATGTGCAGGAAATGCCTTTTTCAATGGAAAAGCATGTCTAATAAAAGTAAGAATTATTTACTTGTTTAATGCAACGTATTTGATAAAAATAAACTAGAAATATTTTACATTGAATCAGTACTTGACGAGGAAAAATCTTTATGTACATATACAAATTCAGGTAATTCTCGAATAGGATAATCTACACTTTATCCAAAACGCAGAGGCCAACGTAAACATTGCAGACATGCAGTGATCACGCCAAGCTGCAGAGACGTACTCATAAATTTTATTTTAAAAGTGTTGATAAAAAGTATCTATGGTCTCAGTAATGAATAATTTTTTCTACAGAGTTTAGAAATATAACATTAGAGCATAATTATATTCGCACGAGATACTCAAAAATAAATTAAATCGACATTCCCAAATCTGCTACCACAATTATAAACTAACGAAATAAATATAGAGTATTTCAGATATTAATAATCTTGTATAATCCTCTAATTCTCTGTTAAGTGGATTGGTGCAATCGTAACTCGACATGTCGGTTATTGGCGCCAAACTACTTGTGTTAAGTTTCGATTTCATAGGTTTTACCAAAATATATTAACACTTAATAAATAATAACTTATGAATGAAGTAATAAACTTAAAACAGTTATTACTTTTAGAAAGTAAAATTGCAAATTATCCATATCATGGCTAAAATACACAACGGCAAAGTTAAAAAGGAAATTATAGTTTTTCTAAAATATTCCTAAATACACATTTTTGGCAGACATATTAATTATACAGTTCTTGATTCACACACACAAAGAATGAGGCTCGAGTCGAGTAAGTGTCGATTTTTATGTATATGCATTGATACATACCAGAGCGAAACCTGCCTGACCCTTTCCATCCACCCCCCGCTTTGTCATCTCTGAGGGGTCCTCAGAGAAATCAAAGCATCATATTTGTACTCCTGACTTTCGAATGGCATGAAAGTCTACTTAATGCGGTTCTGCAGACGGCAGACCCTACTAAATAAACAAACGCTGGCCTGTGCGTTTTGGATATAGTATAAATAGTGTCGTAGTTATAGGGGTTTTTGGGATTGGAACGATTCATTTCCACCTTTACTGTTTTGTATTAATTTAATTATCATTTATTTGAATTAATTGATCTAATTGTGAGATTTAGATCAAGCATAAAAACATGCTAATTTCCTTACCGACGTTTCCAATTTTAAAATGATCTCTAAGATGTCCAGATTAACTACATCGTCTAAGTAATAGTTTTTTATTCCTAACATAAGTTTTAAAAAATACAACTAAATTTGTTAGAGGGATTGTATTTTAAATATTTAAAATAACGAATAAAAATAAATTCCCTCAACTAAATAAGTTGCAAGTTAGTTTTATCTAACAATATTTCTGACGTATTTTAATATTTTCTGTTTACGGATTTCTTTCATATTATTTTCAAATTATAGTACAGCAAAATTCGTTAAAAAAGAGACCATTAAATGGTTTACCTTTACCCGTCCCTTGAACGCCGTCAATGGTTTTAAACGAACAATGATACAGGCGTTGAACTGTTGCCAAAGAATTTTCTTCATTAAAATTGTTGCGCCGATTGCTTTTGTTGCACGAGAGTCGTATCCAATCTGCCTCATTAATTTTCAAACAATAAATTTTCAAGGATGACACATTTGGATTAGAACAAACGATCGATTTTTATAGAAATTTTTTTCTTAAAATCGTCATTAATTTCAACTTTACTTTTTGTTAATATCCAAGGCTTCTTATTTATAAATTAAAAAACTCAAAAAAAAAATTTTATCTCACCTTTTTTTGGTATCAACGACTTCAACAAAAGTATAGCGTTCTCATCACAAGCCCAAGCGTGCATCTTCCTGTAACTGTCCCTTCCCTTTTCTGTCAACTTATCCCAAGGTTTAGGCTTCGACAGCAATTCCGAAACTGTCCCTTGAGACAGTCCTAGGACGTATTTCGCAAATAATCTTTGGCCTATGTTATGAATTGAAAGTAGTTCTCTAACCCTTCTTGCTATGTGAAGAGTATCTAAAACAGAAATGAAAAAAATTGGTATTTCAAAAAATCCTGTAAATCCTTTTACGAACCTATTTTCTTACCTAAGTTTTGAGAAGCATATTTGTCTATATTGAACCTTAACATTTCCTGCAATCTAGCTTCCATTGGGTCGCCCTTTGGAATAAGACTTTCCCCAAGCCTTCCAACCATAGAACCAGGCGGCATTCCCAAATCTTCAGCAAACTTAAAAGTAGGTCGGTGATCGTCAAATCTGTAAGGGCTTTTCAAACTATCTTCGCTTCTCAAAAAGTTATTAACAGCGCACATGGCAGACAGGCTAATATTGTTGTTACTGACGTGATGGTTGTTGTTATCCTCTTGTGGACTTTTAGGGTTACCGTTGACTAAATTCTCCACAGGCGACTGCTGGCAACCGTGGTCAACTGGTTGTGGGGTCGAAGCCGTGCTCTTCTCTGTCGAATCTGCGTTAACAGGGGTGGAGCTCTTCAACGGACCATCTAAAGAAGCAGAGGGTGATTTTGGTGTTACACGATTTTGTTCAATGTTCCTTCTCCAGGAAGAAACGATTTCTTCTCCTAGCAAACTACCGAACGCGTCTACGTTTTGAAAAGGTGGCGGGAGGTTATTAGGAGGGGTGATAGATAGGGCAGGGGTTTGCGACGAGTGTTGATCAACCCCTAGAAAAAATGGAAATAGTCAGAGTTACAACAGAGGTGAGATAGAACTTAAAGGATTGAGGGTTTTGGAGTGTGTGTTAGTTACAAAAGTATAGAGAAAAGATTTTTAGTGTTATTGTAGACACACTTAGTATAGCCAACATTGTTCAATAAAGTGTTATTGTAGATCGATAATATTTAGTGTTCTTTTATGTTTAATGTTTATTCTTCATTGATCTACATATATATAAAATTTAATGATAGCAATTTTAAAAATTATGAATTATTTTTTAAGGTAAAATCGTACGGTAATTAGACAAGCCTTTCTAAAATGTCATGCAACCTTTTTGTTGTTGATTTAACCGATGATATTTTAAAACGTGTACGTGCCTTAGGAAACCTAATTTATTATTACCAGATCTTGAGAAACGACGTTTTTATTGTTTTTATGAACAATTGTATAGATAATTTCGTCACCATGGGAACCGTTCTTATTTTTTACGAAATTCGAGCTAGTTTCTTTTTTCGTTCGCGATAATTGAATTTTTATGACAATTGAAGGTCTGGTTGTGATGTATGCTTTCTGTTTTTATTTCTTTTTTATTGGCTTTATTGTACAGTGACTGCGAAATGTTTTATTCAGTAAAATGAATGATGTTTACCTGCGATAGCAACACATTGTTGTAGTTATTAAATTTTATCTCGAAAAAAAAAATTGAATTAAAAATTGATTTTATATGAATTTTCAATAGATATTTTACACAATTTAATTTTCATGGCCAATTACAATAATTTGCACCTAAAATTGATCAAAACCATGCGTACTAATTATTTTCAAATTAGATTAAAAAATGTGTCTGTCCAGTACGTATCACGATTGACCACGAAGCCAAAATTAAACAAAAAACTGCATAAGGTATCAACCCGGGCATCAGGTCTGCCCGGCACCATTTTACCATGGGTACAATTACTCCCGAAAATCTCAGCTGTCTGAAATTTGTGGAAGGGCGGGAAAATGGCCCATTGGTCTCAAAAAATTTTTTTCGCCGATAT
This sequence comes from Crepidodera aurea, assembly GCA_949320105.2. Lineage (NCBI taxonomy): Eukaryota > Metazoa > Arthropoda > Insecta > Coleoptera > Chrysomelidae > Crepidodera > Crepidodera aurea. Next base: position 28,473,536 of record OX439474.1, read on the forward strand.
TTCCGAAAATATGACACAGAATTTTTGTTTGGACGAAAATGAAGATCAGTTCATTACCTATAAAAATGATCCTCATCATTTTTGCCAAAAATATGATACTTTTCGGTCCAAAACGCTCCCCTATTTTTAGCTCCTGCCCTGTATTTAGAGAGCACGCTATAAAGGAATGACACTCTCAAGCGGATTACAAATTTTTCAATAAATCACGTAAAAATTAATGTTTTTTCATGATTCAAAGTTTAAATGAAAGAAGGAACCTGTAGCTATAATATCATGCTACTTTTTCATTTTATCTATTTCTCTAAATTATTGAAAAACCGGGCCAAAGTTTGTTTTTGCTCGATATTTTGACCCTCCTTTAAATTTATTCATATTTTTTTTATCAAGACTAATTTCACCAAATCTTTTTGGATAATGAGGCTTTGCAAGGTGTTAAATATATTCAGAAAGATTCAATAAATTATTTTTGTGTATTTTCATAAACAAAATGTTTTTTTAGGGCGTTTTTTTTTATTTTCAAAAATACTGGGGTCTATCGGGAATTAATAGATAATCAAGGACCATATCGGTTTTCAACGCACATCATTAGAAAGCTTAGCTTGTCCCCTTTTCGTTGGCATTTTTCTTTTTCTTTCATATTTTTGAGTTTTCCAGAAAATTGAGAAAATTCCCACAAAAATCGACATTTTTTTTGAGGATTATTTTCTTTTCGTACTAAAATTTTTGGGGTTAGGAATTGTACTAAATAAAAGATCACATTCTGACCTTTTCATCAATATATATGTCAAGTATTTTATTAAGTGCACGAGAAAAAACTCTGCCTTCAAACTTTCTCAAATTGGATTTTTTTATAATAAATTTATTAATAAAGTGCTAAAAGTGAAAAAAAGTTGGTTATTATTGCCTTATCTTTTGTCTTCAGACAAAAACGGGAGGATATTCAAGTTTTAGGAGGATATTCTCGCATTTCAGATTTTGATAAGCAAGCGTCGTATTTTCAGATTCTCAAAATTGCGAATTTTTGAAACGCCGTTTTTGCAAAAAATATTAGTGTAGCCAAAAAAATTATAGGAACAACTTTTGTAGGTAATGAACTGCTATTCATTTTTTGTCTAAACAAAAATGCTCTTAGGGTCTTATTTCGGCAGATATCGTCGAAAAATAGATTTTCGGGAACTCGGGGGCCCTTTTCCCACCCTTCAACAAATTCCACGTAGCTGAGATTTTCGGAGGTAAATGTAAATGTATGAATACCTGCAAATTAAAAAAAAATAGTGCCGGACAGACTTGATGCCCAGATTTGGGGTTTATCTGGGGTTAATTTACTGGACTAATAATCATTACGTCCAACAAAATTGAAATAAACTGTCTAACTAGTACGCATCACAAATGATCATGGAGATAAAATGTGGTAATATAAGGATCTAGACGATATATCTCACAAATAATTAATAAGAAGCAGCAAAAAATAAAAAATTGTATGTAAATACAAATTACCGTCTTCTCTCTACTTTGTGAATTATTTCTTAATTTTAGTACCACGCTTCATTGATCTTTTATTATCATTTTACAATCACATCATTAAAACAGAAATAAAACAGAAATGCGAGTTTCTATCGCCCATATTTTCTACAAAAACACAAAAATCCAAAAACCCACACACGTCGACGAGTAGATAAAGAAAGTCTCCAACCGAATTATATCCCCAATCTCAATTTTGATTTATGGAAAACGAGAATTCCATCGCACCACTAAATCTATTTCTACATCGAAATTATTTCGTTTTGAAGAATTACGAGGACAGTGAGAGGCATTTTACAACAGCACTTAAAGTTGAAATGTTGCGATAAATCTGAAGGAAACAACAAGAAGAGTGAAAATTTCGCTGCATGTGTGTCATTTTCTATACCGAATCAAACAAAATACTTTTGAAATTATTTCGAGAAGATAGGAGTTTAAAATATTTAGAAAAGAAGGAAGATGTCAACTAAAATTCATCTGGATATCGTTGCAACTACAGGGAGTCATAACTTGCAAGTTCAGTGCCTCGGATAGATTTCAAATTAATTCTTTAAATGAGAGAGCACCATTGCAAATGACTCTTTACGGTTTTTGTCTGAATTAGTTGTTTTATAAACCAATTATTGAAGCATTTTATGATCGCTATAATAAAAAAAAATTCACGCCAAGCTCGTCAAACTTCAAATAACCTCAATAAAATATATATCTACATAAAAGATCTGCTTTTGATTTTGATTCATGATTTCCTTCTTTATGGTTGAGATCATCTATCTAATTAAAAATACAGATTAATTATTCTGATTCTGATGTGCATGAATTATGTCTAACTTTTTTTGGGAAATTTGTGGGACTAACTGTATAAAACAATGAGATCTAATCTATGGCTTTGTTGAGCTTCTTTGATTCGTACCAAATTGTTATTAAATTATATCAGTGGCGGAGGTAAATTGGTAAATTTATAATTTAAACTAAGGGAAGTTATTTTAACAATGGCAATCTTCTCCTCCTATACCAGGTAGGAAATCTTATTATAACGTCATAACTGCAAGAAGACCCGGACAGACTTCCAGTAACTATGGTATCTTCTGGGATATTCAATGCTATGCGCCCTAAACACTGATTAGAGGGCGAAGGAGAACAGCTATCCGTGAACACTACTGTAGTAGTTCCTTTTAATAGAAGAATAACGCTAACAAACTATATTTCAAGGAAATTCTATAGTTTCCAAGCCAGTAAAATATCTGGAATCGTCCTAGATAAATGACACCTAAAAAAACGTTGAAAAAATCAGGCTTCCCTCTGGACTTCCAGAAGGGTTTGGATTTATTGAACTGATCAAACCGGAGTCACCGGTGACCAAGGGTTCACTCACGGTACTGAGATTCAACTAAGTAGATGCAAAACAGGTCTGAAACTGCTTGAAATACCCTCAAAACAGACTAACCTTGTTTGTGGTCCCAGGATACAGGAAAGAGGAATGAGAACCACCATTCTTTAGCACGGCCATGAAAATAACTCTAAACGGACAGAGAATTCGCATTTTAACAGGACTTGTTTGGATACACTGTAGCACTGAAGATTAAACTGCAGAAGCATGTGATTTATACAAATCAACTTTAGACGTTTGGGTTTTTCCTACAGGAAGCAAATGGCTTACAGGGTTAATAGTAACCTTAGGGATGAACCACAATGGACATATCACTGGTCGCAGTAGAGAAAGTGTGAAAATCACCCCACTCATTTTAAATCTAACAGCCTAACACCTAATAGTTATTTATGCAACAAGTGCAAAAAGTAAGTGTTTATTGCACGCGACGTAAAATTTTTCAATGAGGCCGTTAGGGCGAGTTTGACAATACGTCAATATTATTCATTTTAAAACTTCAAATTGTGTAATTGTCAGAATAATTTTTGACTGACGTTTCAAGAAATGCATTTGCATTATTCAAATCATAGTAGCCGCGAGCGTGTATGAGGGTACGTCCACAGAATAAAGCGGTTCAGTCTTGATTATGACTGAATTATCTCAAGAAGACATTGTTTGTTTAATTATAGCTGCTGAAAGTAATATAGAAATAATATGAAATATGCAATTGTTTAAAAGGTAATGCAATCTCACAGAAAATGGACTATGGCGTCGATTTGAACGTTTGTGTTTGTCATGTCAAAATACGCTGTAGTAAAATGACAGATGAGTGAAATAAAAATTTTATTGCTCTAGTGCAATAAAGAACCTCTTTTTCCACTAAACATAGTTCAATAAAGTTTTGTTTTTTGCATGAACGTAGATAATATAATGTTATTTGCACAAAAACCTATTTTACTATACAGGATATTTCACCAATTCTATTTTTTATTTTTCTGTAGTAATTTTATAGTTGAAGTTTCTTCTTTATTGACAACTCAATAAGTTTGAATTTATTTTTGTATTTGGCATAAATAAAAAAATGGGTAAAAATAACTGAATTTATACAGACTGTTCTACGCATTTCTCACAAATTCGGCATATTTTATGTTATGTTAAAAAATCTGTAAAAGACAAGCCTACAAAATCTTAATTTTTAAAATCTATTCGCAAAAATCTATAGAATGGCGTTAAAAACAACAACAAAAAATGTTTTCTTAATTTTGGAAGAATTCAGGTGATTTCTTATATGAATTTCTATAAAATCCCGATATATATAGATCGCTTAAGATGTGAACCATTAAACATTTTTAATTTTTTAGAAAATTGCCGAAAATCCTACTGCGCCAATTATCGGTCTAATCTCAATTTCGCGTTTTGGGACGTTTATCTGCTACATTTTTACCAATGAAATTACCGGTGAAATAATTTGAACATGGAAAATTTACCACACACGATGGTAGGTAGCGGAGATTTAAATTTTTGAAAATTGTTTTTCAATTTAACTAAAATTTATTAAAGATATGCTTCAAAAGTAGGAATCATATTTAATTAACATTACCATACCTAAAGGTATTGGCATACGGTGGTTATAATGTCTGCTTTTGGACATGGTAATATTAATTCACACAAGGTAATGTTATTTTTGTATATTTTGTTTTTCTTAATTCACTGTTACGCCACTGATATATACTAAATTATTATAAAATTATAGAGGTAAAAATCACCGTGTTCACGATTTCGACAGCACGTAATCATTATAATTGTTTTTGTAGTTTCATATGTGGATATATTGTTCCTCCACTTTCTTTTCTAATTGTTTTAAAACACACTACATTTAACTTAATGAGAATAGGAAGGATTTCGAACAATTTTAAAGAAATTAAGTCATACTCTTACTAACGCACCGTTTAGTGGTTAGCAGTAAAAAAATAATTGACTTTTGATGTTTTTAGCGATAATAAATTCAGGGAAAACATGGGATATTTTTTATTACAAATTAACAATTTTAAATTTGTAATATTGTTACCACCGAAGTTCTGGCAAATAAGTATTATTACATATGACAAACAAGACGACCAATTAAAACTAGATTTAAAGAACATAGTAAAAAATTACCTTCACTTTCTCTTGACGGTGACTTATCTCTTAATTCCTGAGATAAATTTTTTGATTTTTCTAATAATAATTCTATATTCTTTCCTTCGGGATTACTTGTTAAGTCAGATCGTAACAAACTGTAACAAAAAATTACTAATTGAAACAAAAAATATATTTTTTGCCTGATACCTAATTTTTTTAAACAAAAACCGACAGCGTTTGATTTATAAACAATTGGATACTCACTTTATTTCCCTTTTTAATTCTTCGTAGTCTTTTTGCGTATCTAGTTTATTTTCTAGCCGTAGAATATGTTGTCTTTTTTGTTCCAATTGATCTTCTAATCTATTTATTTGTGACATGGATGATTCTTGTAATTTTGAAAGACATCCTTGCAGCCTTTGAATTTCTTCTACAAGTTGGTTTATCTGTAACAAAAACAAGATTGTAAAAATTGAATCCAGGAATTTAGCAGGAATTGTTACGGTAGGACTCGAAGGGGATCCTTGCGGCAGTTATTAATTTACTTCTTTGCTTTTTGGAATATTTTGAAAGTAAAACATATTTTATAAAGTAGCGTTTCAAGGTACTTTTGTAAAATTTTAAATTTAATTATGAACTTTTTTCAAAACAAATTATAACAGTTCAACTTCCCCCGGTATGTACATTTTCCACTCTACGTAACTCGGAGCTTACATCGTTTCACCGTCTCTGATAACAATACCGAATTTATTGGCGATCAAAACAGAAAAATAGCCGGACATCCAGTCGCCCAAATCCAACAACTTTGCGAAAATTTAACTAAAAGTTCAACAATCGTTTTGGTCAGCTAAATTTTAGGGGTGAGTCAAAGGCGATTTCATAAGTCATTGCTACTGATGCCGATGCCGGTTTTTTATGATTGTTTTTAATCATTTAGCACTTCGGTGCTACGTGATATTCAATTAAAACAAGTCGGTAGAGGCTTTTTTGAAGTATACGGGAAGGTGACTTTCATAAATTGGTTTAATAATGACAGTTTAAATTCTACAATATTTGTATCGATAGCCCCACTTCTGATTTTATCCCACTTCTGATACTAATATTCCCCTTTTGAAAATAATAAAATGTCGCTTCTGATTCGAATGTTCTAAAATGAATAAATTTGACGATCGCGTCATCGATTGATTTCCGTTCGACTATAGGCAACCTTATATATCATGAATATTGCAATATACATTCCGAGAAACATTTCTCAATTAATCGAGCAAAAGGGGTGCTCTTCCACCCCATGAAATTAATCAATGCATCTGAATTTCACCTTATAGGGGTCGGATTAATATAATGTCTTCATTTTCTGGAGCGATTGATTGATTTTGATGCCACGTCATCACTAATTGTAACTTCTGTGTAGCGAGTTTCTTCGGATATTCAATTTGGGGTTTGAAAGGGAAACCTATCGATTCTGGGGGTAGATAATTACTTAGTGGATTTAACTCTTTCAAGGCTGTATTTGAAAATATCACACGACAGGCAAAATTTAATAACGCTACCAAAAAACACGTCAAACTAAATAATAATTTGCTTCCAAAAATTGTCACTAAACTATTTTGATGAATTAATGTAGAAGTCTAAGTACCTCAAGGAACCTCCCTGAGCCTATTCGTGTCCTTTCATTTATAAATTAACAGTTTACAGACCTTTCTGTGGCAAGACTTTTGAAATAGTACAAATTTAAGAAATGGCGACTTTTGTAGGTTATAATTTGATTTAAATTTATGTTAAAAGTGCCATTATATTCCGGTGGAGTTTTGTTTCAAATAAATTTGTATAGCTGTTAAAAAGAAAGTTAAATTTTGACCAATAAATCTTAAACGTTAAATTTTTTGACTAAGCATTTGGTAGAACTGGACTTTTGATTTTTTCTAAGGCTCATGTTTAGTTTTTTCGTCATAATTTTCTTTTAAAAATTTAACAATTTGTGCAAGATGAACCCAAGGGTTCTGTTGTTTGTCCCCTATTTTTTATCAGCTTCATTAGCAACACAACTTTGATTCAAAATAGAAACATTTATTTATTAGTGCAATTTAGTACACCAAAGGTACCAATTAATTCTTTTTAGAAAATCACTTTTTGAATAATTCCTGCATAACTTAATGCACTTTTTTAAAAGTACAAAGCACAATCTTCTTCGCTTAATTATAAACAATTTAGCCACTAAGAAAGGGCACAATGCCATACCAATATAGCGATAAAAAAATATTCTTGACTCTCCTGTAGAATTTAATAATTTTTATTTCGATATACAGACATTATTTATGCCACTTCGTGAAATTTATTAAAATGGTAAGGATGTCAAAGAAAGTCATTGGGATGAATAAGATCATTTCCAAATCATAAGTGGGAAAATTCAAAAAAATCAGAAGTGGGATTCGGCTAGCCGATCGCCATTTTCGATCCGTTTTCCAGATAACGACCGGGGACCGGAATGAAAAATCGTCTTCGTTTCCACTTGGAAGGCATAATTCATCCGTTTTTTGGCTGGAAGTGGAAACCCTTAGTTTTATAATCCGGCGCGGGCTATTAAAAGTAAAAAATAAAATCGAACAGAAGGGAAATTCGGGAGGTTGATATATTTAAAACAATAATTCAAACCGATACCTTACAAGGGTAGAAAGAGGTTTTTGCATATCGCTGCTCGGTCGGGCGACGTTAATCCCGAAGTTACTATTGTGCGGGGAATGGATACGGGGGTTGAACGAATAATTAAAAAATAATCGGTTTAATATAATTTAATAGTTAAAAATATAATGAGTGAGAAACAGGATACATTTTATAAAACGATTATTTTAGGTATTCATTAAGTAGTTCCCAAATTCCTGTGCAACCAAAAACCGTTTTTTTATTAGTTATTTGTCCTCTTATATACTCATTCTGTTTGAATTCTGATTCATCGGGTTCAACCTTCGGTTTTAACCGTCTTATCCACACATACACAATCGACTCTGGGTTTAATAAATACTCTTGTTAATTAAATAATGCACTTCGAAGAATATATTTGCTTTAATTTTTTTCATGAGTCATTAACCTTACATAAAAAGTTTCTAGCTAAATCAAATATCGTGGCGTTTTACTATCAGCTCGTCAGCTACGGAGACACAGCAATATATTGCTACTGTATAAGGTATACAGTACCCCGGTTTGATAAAAATACAGGAAATTGTTTATATTTGTTTATTTTTTTCAAGTCTCGTTGATAAGGCCTCTCATATACGGGAAATTGTTATAGTTCTTTAATTAGAAGCGCATATTCATAAACTTTTATGTATTTGATTTGATTATAAAATTACTCATGTTAACTTATTCTTTACAGATAAAGTTTATGAAATATTTGTCTCTAATGATTCTTAGAACGCTTTTTGGCAAAATAATAATTAATAAAATCTTTGTTGTTGTAAAAATTATCAATAATCCAATTGGACTCAATTTCCTGGAACATCATGTTGCTCAGTAACAGATAAAGATAAAAAATAAAGTAATAATGAATTTTCAAAAAATTAATGAAACAAAATTAACATCAAAGTCATCAAATCTATCATATTCTGCTGATTCAAAATAATGAATCGTGTGAAAGATCTAAATTCCAAAATTAACCCAACAGAATTAAACGTCAGTATTTCTAATATAAAAAACAAAACTGAAGATGAATCGGAGATTTAATAAAATACAATTGACAAAAAGCATTAGTAATGATACACTCTTAAAATGTTAAAAACGAGAAACGTGAGACAAAATTGTAAACTTGAATAGTATCAAAAATAAGAATGATTGAAAATAAAGGGCGAAGAAGAATCATTAAAATTGAGAAATTGATATTTGTAGTTGAAAAACAAAACACGACCCAAAGACTAGCCTCATCCTCAGCTTATTGCCAACTAATGTAAATATATAAAGCTATGTGTAGGTTGGGAGAGGCACATCATATATGATGGTCTAAGTACATAAATTTCATTCCGCACAGTTTTATCACAAAAAACAAAACTTTTTAAATTCGATGTCTCAATAGTTCCATCCTGCAAAAATTGTGTAATTTCTAATAAAAATATAAACCCAAATATGTTACTGATACAGTTTCTTCCGATCTATTTTTCGGTGAACAAATATTGTTAATATCAAAAAATTTTATATACCTATATCTACCACTCAGTAAATTATATTTGTTTTTTTTTGTAAATTTTATTATTACTACAATTATTATTGTACAATATACTTGACTTGATTTATTGTATTCCTCCAAACTTTTTTATCAATCGTCTTTTGGTCTTGATCTTGGTCTTTTTGGTGCATCCTCCTTACATGCCTTAACCACCTCAATGTCTTGTCTATATTTATTGTTCTCTCGTTTATTTTTCTAAACATATTTCTAACCCAAACTGTCAGCATTTATTATACAAAAAACAACATCATTAATTTTATTCCCCAGATAATAAGCAATTTAAAAATGTTATGGACTAATTTCATGTGAAAATTGTTCCAGTATTTCTCAATTTTCACAAAAATATAACTCCTGATCTAGATTTCATGATTCCGTGTTAATAGTTAGTTATTATCACCAATTGCAGACAGTTTTTTCTACTCTTTATGATATAGAACTAACCTTATATTTGCGCAACAAATATCACCGTAAATTCCGCAATTTACGACTATAAAATTTACAGTAGAGAAAATTGTATTATAGTCAACAATGAATTCCGAGTATTTTTTATTTGTTTGTTAAACTCACTCTTTGCTCCTGAGGCATTATAACCTATTCCATCACTGAACTTACTGTATTAACAATATCGAGATAACTGAAATCAGATCTTTAGAATACGACATATATTACAAATAAATGATGAGTTTAAAATTATAAATTATAATAAAAGCAAACAAAATCATGATAAATATTGTCAACACTATCATCTCCATATCAGATATTTTTCTGGAAAATAAAGAAGAAACATCTGTAAATATTATAATAACCTGTTAATGTATTGTAAAATAAATCATTAAAAAATCGAGAATAATTATTAAATGAGATAAGGATTTTATAAGGTGGTAGATAAGAAGGAATGGCGCCTAAGTCGTAATTAAACATCATGTGCAAATACTGACTGGGATTTCAGTTTAGGGCTCTGTATAGGAAATCATAAATATTGATGGTGCAATCTTCCAATATACAGAGTGAGGTATAACCAGTAGCAAATTAAAAGTGCTTGAACGAGCCATCTAGATCCTAATTTTATCATTTTTGCCTGCCATTTTGTGACTCCTATAATGTTTAGATCTTCTACAATCTCTTTCTTCTCTGCTATTTCAGCAAAGAATATATCGTTGCCTTTGAATTCTAAATTAATTGCAACTAGTTTCTTCAGTTCCTTCTTCAGGAATAATTGTAATAAACATTCTATAATAAAATGCAAAATGGGCTCTCTGTTATTTACTTTTATTTAATTCTTCTCTTTCAATTTAGGTGTATTTGTTTTTCTTTTATATGTTTTCGCCCTTTGCATAGATCTTAGGATTTTTCTTTCTTGTTCTTTTGTTTCTATGTATGTTTTGAATATCTTTAAGTTTGTCTTTTGTTAAAAAATTTGATTTTCATTAGTTTTTTCTCTATTCGCCGTTATTATATTTTGGCTAATTCCAGTTTCCAGTATTTATACATTATATCGTCGTAAATAACAATTAATAAATACATAAAAAATAGAAAAAGATAAAAATAAAAAAATTTTCGGAAAAAATATAAAAAAAATCTTCACATTCCTCCAAAAAAAGGCCAAAAATAAATATAAAAAATTTGTCTATATTTTATATCTCGAAATAAAATTATCAAAATAAATGTCAAATAAATGCTGTCAAAGAGAAATTGTCAAAAAAAATTTTAAAGCTTGTCAAAGTTTCTGTAAAAAAATTAAGTAAAAATTTTTTTGGAAAAACAACAACAAAATGTTAAAATAAATGTCAAATAAACCTCGTGTAAAAAAACTTTTGTCAAAATTGAATTGATTAAGAGTTGCGAAGTTTGTCGAAAAAAAAACATTTATAGAAAAATTTGAGGATTTTTTTTAAATTGTTAAAATAAATGTGAAGTAAATTTCATCGAAAAAAAAAAAATTGAAGCTTATCCAACGAAAAATGTTGGAGTTTGTTGTGGAAAAAATATTTGTAAAGGTTATTGAAAAAAAAATATGTCCAAACAGAATTGTCAAAATAAATTTTTGAGTTTTGCTAAATAAAATTCCCGAAAAAGAAAATTCTTAAAAAAATTTAAGTTTGTGTACAAGAATCCTGAAAAAATATCAAACAGAATTTTTCTGAAAAAATACCTTTAGAACTATTTTATTTTTATATCACAATATGGGTTTGCATAATTTATCACAATTTATATAGAAGTATTTTTAACCCAATTTCAGTTTATGAGTTTACACAATACTTAGGTAGCTTGGAAAACAAAATAGAAATAAATCTCGTCTTAGTGATATTGTTGTTCTTTTGTATTTGTCATAATTCATTTTTGTCCTTGAAGACCTACCAATATATGTATCCTTGTGGGAAAAAAGATTAATAGAAGACTTTCTAGTACCGACATTAAACATTTTTCATTTTTCCTATTTTCTTCCATAATTTTTCGTTACTCCCCTCTTTATTTAATGACACCCCATAGGGTTGTCATTTCTAACCATATATTATAGAATGGTAATGAAAATAGAATTATTATAAAAAATGATTTACAGCAGATTGGGGAGAGCAAAAACAAATGAACGCAAACGTCTTTAATTGGTGGTGATTTACGAGAGAGTAAGGGGTGAAAAATATTCCATGTTCAATACTTGTAAGGGATGAAACTGTCCTAGGTTTTATAATGACTTTTGTTAAAAATGTTTTTAAATAGAAATTAAATTCTGGGTAGAAAAATATGTTTGGAAATTAACATAAAAATTCTTACAACGAACAAAAAGAAATCCAAAATAATTTGATACTATAAAAACTTCGCCCTCATCGTTGTGTTATCTGATAGCAATAATTTCGCTACTGTGTAGTATAAATTTGAAAAATTCGAATAAAAATGGCTTATTGCTTGTTTTACAAACGTTTGCGTTGTAAAAACGGGAAAAGATAAAGTGTATATGGACGATAAAGATCAGCCTGGGCATAAATTCGCGACTCACCCATCTTATGACTCTTTTGAATGTACTCGATAAACGTGCAATCTTTTACACCAGTGGCGTTGCAAGCATACAACATACAACTGGATAAAGAGTTATATTCTTTAAAAATATTGACAACATGTCAAAAAAAAGTGAGGTTAGATTTATAACTATGTGATAAATACAACCTCTCACTTCCATTACGAAATTTCAAAAAGATAGGTTATAAACCCAACTCTACCAAGTATATAAAAATGTAATTATCATAAAAGAAAAGCACAAAGGGTAACCATAATTTGCAAGGTCAGAGAAGATTGGACAAGAAATAAGTATATATTTTAAGGACCTATTGAATTGAACTAGGAATTAGAGACTGGGAACAAGAACAGGATTATGTTCAAGAATTAAATCATAAAGGTGGTATATGGGTGAGACGAACTATTAAAGAAGAGATGAAAAAGTATGGGGAACCAAGTATAGCAAGTGGACATAAAAAAGTTTTAAAGCGTGGAGAAGAGAGAAGAAGTCGAGGAAGACTGAAATCAAAATGGCTGTAAGAAAGAAAGAAATACCTGAGAAGAGACAGGTTGGGATAACGGATGAAGATGGCAAAAAAGAAGACAATGGGTCAAGGAGGCCAAACAAATTAAATCCAAGGCCATAATGGCCTGTGGCAATGATGGAGGGAATTAAGTATTTAAAACTTGCAAATACTGCCCTCACCAATTCACACATCTATTTATTACAATTTTATTAAAAAAAATACTAAAGTTTCTCTATGACACCAAAGCCCGCCACTGGTTCATTTAATTCCCGCAATGAAATTTATTTTATTTTATCCACTTGAGATTGAACAAACTTATTGGACGAGCGTTTTTTGTTTTTATTTGTTTACGATACACGTTTGTTATTTAATTGGTCGGCGAAGCTAAAGATTTCTTCTACCAATCCAATTATGTACATATACGAGGCCGATGGATTTTATCGGCCATATTGAAATATAAAAAGATATTAAGTTATTATCGCTTTGCTGCGGTTTGATAGATAACATTATAAGGTATGTCATATACGAGATGCTTTGTTTAAGTGGGGAACAATAATTGTTTGAATGCGATTAAGTAAATTTAGTTGCTATGCATCGTATGAAAACTTTACATTTTTTGGATTGTATTTGGATTCATTGGTGTTGTAATAAGGAGATATTTTTTGCCTTAAATAGTACGAAAAGTATGAATGATTGCGAAATATAAATAGTCTAAAAAAAATTCAAACAGGATGTTATAAAAGAAAATTTAAAACATGTCATTGTCTACCATCAAAATTGCTCGAGTACAATTAAATTTTATCAGGTGCCCAATCATTCTAAACCACAATCAAACTTAACAATTTCCTTTAGTTATAATTCTTGGACGACATTTTTACGATGGTCTTCTGGTAGCAAATAACAAAAGCACACGTTAATTTAGGCACTACATATACAGGTTGTGCATCTTTAGAGTGATTAACAATGTTTCTGTAACGCATCGATACCCTTCACCAATTCCCTGAGTGCTTCATTTTTTTTATTCGAACCATTGTTCACATATGAATGATGAACGTATAAAAGAATACCGAACGTATTACGATGTTCATAACCTTGAAATGTATAAAGTGAATTTCAATAAAAAACATAATCTGTTGGAGAAAATCGCTGTTATTTCAAACGTAAGATTGGCAAAATATATATAATTTTGTCATTAAAAGTACTCATATGTCTATTCATCAGCTTCATTAGTGTCCCTAAACGTGATTTTTAGCGCTAGCTGTCGTATCATATCGTCACCATCACAAGATATTTTTTTTCACATATTTTGCGTTACTAAAAATAATTTTATTTTAGATCTTTGGATCACTAAAATACATTTTTTGTAACATCTCAACATCTATAAAGGTATTCTTGTTCCAGATCATTAGCTACATTAAAAGTATTCTTGTATACTGTCACTAAGGTCTCTAAAAGTAAGTTTTAGCCTAGCTGTCGCTAACAGTAAAAGTACTTTGGTATTTGACCGTTAGCATCACCAAAAAAACGTTATGTTAGGTGTTCTGCATTACTAAAAGTACTTGTATCTTGCATCACATCTCCAGCGTCTATAAAAGTACCCTTATGTCATATTATCAGCTTCACTAAAGTATTTTTGTACGTACTTTTGTGTTCCAGTATCACTAACAATTTTTTTCCACATACACAGCTTTACTAAAAGTGCTTTTATCTTAGATCTTCAGGTCAATGAAATACATTTTGTATCACATCCCCAACGTCTACAAAAGTACCCTTATGTCATAACATCAGCTTCACTAAAGTATTTTGTAAGTACTTTTGTGTTAGATTTCCATCATCACTAACAAATTTTTTTATCATATATGTATAGGTAGGTACTTACAGCTTTACTAAAAATACTTTTATCTTAGATCTTAGATATTTTAGGTGTTCTGCGTTACTAAAAGTACTTGTATCTCTAGCGCCTATAAAAGTAGCCTTATGACTACACACGTAGTTAACCGGGCAACGTGGTATTATCGATTTTTTATCCAGTTATATTTTCTCTTCCTTCCTCATAGGCTAAATATCCGATAGCAAACTACGATTTTTGAAGTTTCATATGAGTGGAATTGTCATATAAGTTCCTCATTTTCTACACAATACTTTGTCGTTTTATTTGATTGGGCGTAATTTAAAATTCTATTTTTAATATGTAATGTGATGATTGGGATCAATGTATAAATAAAATGATTCTTGATTGACGCAATATTTCTAAAGATATACTTAAAACCCAAGTTTTAATTGCGCTCAAATATAACAATCGTATTTAATTCGAGGAAAATTCTGCTGATGATTCGAGATTATAAAAATTGGTTAATATTTAATCAAATACTTGATAATGTATATCATATTTTATAAACGTTATTAAAACCGTATTAACCAATCACGAAACGATTTCGGTATGTTTACATACGTGTTACGTTAATAGCGATTTGATATCTTGTGATAATGATATGAGTATTGAATTGATAACAAAAATATTTTTTTGTGTTTCGTTACATCAAGTACATTTGAAGGATATTATTGGTCGGATAAAAGATTCGGTCGTCAGTTGGAGGAATGCCACAAAGAGAAACTGTAGTTTCGCCATCCTCAGAGCTATTCTAAAAAATGTAAGTGTTGTATTTTCAATAAGAAGAATACTTTATGCAGCTGATTCCGAGGTCGGCCGATTCAGGTTTTGCGTTAAAATGCCGCATTTTTAAACACTGATTGCCAATTTGTTTATCAAGCCTTTTCAAAATTTTTTAAAAATTAACCAAATAGGCTTTTCCTCTTCCTTCCCCTTCCACGTACCCACATACACATTGATCTTGATCAAGTCACCTGCGAGGATACGATTTCGAACGCCCTCTCCCTCTTAATACATATACATCCTACGATTGGATTTTGCATTAAGCAGGGGCAAATGGCACATCAGAAAAGAGAATAGGATGCCATTTTACTAATTAGAATCGCTCCCAAACGTGCCGTTAGTCGCGAACGCTTTTTTCTCATCTTCGATATAGAACGATTAAAAATATACGATACGATATTTCGAAACGCATTCTAATACATTTCAGAGATTGGATTTCGGATGGAATTAGAAGAGGGGGAAGCGAAGATTTTTGTAGGTTATTTAAGAGCTAGAAAAACAATTTAATAAAAATTAATTCTACAAGCAATCTGAATACTTAGCGATAAAGCTGGATTCCATTTTAGCCCATTAACCATAGCTTTTTTTTTCAATTTGAATGTTGGTCATTATTCGGCTCCAAAGAACGTTGACGTTGAAGTTGAAGTTGTTGCTTTATTTTTAACAAAACCGTCTTAAATTGCGAGATAATCTGTTACCTTTTACGCGATTTCTTAAAACAGCGGAATAATCTATAAACATGAAATTTTGCATACATCATCACTATTCAGGGTGGTCCTTAAGTACATAGAAGTATGGTAGATTCCTTACTTTAAAATATGATGTTTTGAATCGACTTGCTCTAATAAAATGTTGCTAATAAGGAATATACATGGTGTTAAAGGTTAAATTTTAAGTTTTATTTTTTGCAACAGCGTTTTTGGATATGTATATATAAAAATTTGGAACTGGGGGTTATTGGGTACGAGAAATCATAATCGGGTACCTACTTCGATGTAATTTGTAGAGGGCGCTAGTTAGGCCACATTTGTGGCATAAATATGCGATAACATTTTTTGCTCTCTAAGTTAGCGCTATTCTTGTAGAAGAATATTAAAGCCACGTTATTTTAATAGAAAAAAAGCATACTCATTATTAACCTTAAAACTTAACGGTTTACGAGATAATCGCATTTTAGGGATCAGCTGCACGATTACACTGGTCGACAAAATTTTTTTTTCTTGTGGCTCTGACACCATTCTTACTGATTCTTAAGTAAAATGACCTGAATCCGAATATGACCTCATTTTTCTCCCATCACCCACTGTTTTTTTTCAATTCCTCCAAATTATAGAAAAGTGATAAAAATAGGTGGGGGGCACCCCTAGAAAACGGTGGATGATGGGGGAAGTTGGTTCTAATTGTAATATTTTAAAGTGAGGAATCTACCATACTTCTATGTACTATTACTTAAGGCCACCCTGTATATGTATAATTGTCTAATATTTGTCTTTATGTCATATTTATAAGATAATGAGGGAAAGGTAGGAAAAAGTATAGAACTATTCGAAAAAATCCTGAAAATATCTGTAAAGTTAACTCAAATTCCAAAATATGTATCAAAATAACTCCTCTCAACGAAAATACAAAATATAAATAGTTGATTTTTCGATCTTTAACAGGAAAATTAAAATTTCACCTTCAAAACCTCAATGTATATTAAAATACATAGGAAATAGTAAAATTTTATAAAAGTTAAATGTCTAATGTCAAAGAATTTTTTTTCTTCAAATAATTTTTTTTAGTATTTTTTAAATTTTACTATTTCGACAATTTTTTATTTTCAAATTGGAATATTGTTTAACAAAATAGTTTTTCTAAAATTTTTTTTTGGAAAAACAATATTTTTTACTGACTACTTTTAAACTTCTAAATATTGCACATTTTCGACAAACCTCAAAATATTTTTCGACAAATTTTCATTTTTTTGACCCCATTTATAATATTTTTTCTCAACTGGATTTTTTGATAAATTATTTTATTGGCAAATTTTTGACCCATGGATTTTTTCAAGAGAATTTATTTTTTATTTAGTATTTAAGCATCAGAGTCTATTTTTTTGTTTGGTTACCATGGACAGACCCGTGCGAGGGGGGAGGGGGGTAGATCCTCCCGCAAGAAGAAAATTTCTGTAAATATTAGAAAAAACTTTTCTTTGCGATAGACAAATTAGAGTCCCTTCGATTTTTTTTTTTTTAATGAAAACCACCCCCTCGAGCAAATCCTGCGCACGGGCCTGACCATGGAAACTCAAAATCTTTGCGGAAAGTTTTATCCTCCAGGGTACCCTGGAAGAAATTAATAGGTGGAAATTTTCATGTCAAAATAATGACACATGTAATGGATTTGACATTTTGGTTCTTTTATTGTTTTTTTTAATTACGTTTAAATTTTTTAGATGTGAAATTTTCAGTAGTTAGGGCCTTGATAATACGTGTTGCTTGATAATGGCCCGAGGCCGAAGGCCGAGGGCTATTATCCTTAAGCAACACGCTTGAAGGATTCTCTATGACAAGATTTTGAGGATTTATCAAGGCCCGAGGGGTATTCGATAAGATAATTTTTTACTTTGTAGATTTAAACATTTTTAAACTAGTTGTCAGTTTGACGTTTAATTAATTTTTAATCAAAAACTTGACTTGCTGAAAACACCAAACTGAAAACACCACATGTAGGGTGTTATCGCTATAATCCATAGCTGATTGGATGAAATTTGACACATGACTCTAAATTAAGTAATTTGATTGGTTACAATAGTTAGTAAAAAATTATCTTACTGAATCCCCCCACTTGCTTGAATTAATAACCGGAATTTTCCGGTAGTAATGCAAGCACTAGGGAGATTACAAATGAAAATATAAAGAAAATGTTTCTAATTTTTGATAAAACAGGCATTATCGAAGAGGTAAAGGAGGAAAAAAGTAAAAAAAAAATCGGAAAAATGATGAAAAGGTGTGAAAACTGAGTTTAAAATCGTAAAAAGTGTTTTTTTTATACGAGAATAAATGGGAAACTAGAATTTTAAAACTAGATGTTCAATGTCCAATTTCTATATAAGAATAAAAATCGTATGGAGTTAAAAACCCAAACAAAGTGGTAATTTTGCACGAAAGATCGATTAACCATCAAAATTTACGGAAAAAACAATGTAAAATCATACTTTTTTAAACTGGCCTATAATAAATTGGCGATTCTACAATTTTTAAAACCGACAAACTTTTATCCCACTCATTAACGTTAGCATTGACGCCGGCACAAAACCGATAGCTTCAATTTTTGCGATATTCCGTAAAACGTCATCGTTTCCTCTCCCTCTGCTGATTTCACCAACTCTCTCTAACTCATTGCTTCGACCCTCTGTATCGGTTTCGAAGTGATATTCCTATTAATTACGACATTGACAGAAAACGATTGGAAGAACTTTTATCGTTTCATTGAGTCGAGAGAGTTGGTCTTTTTATCGCCGTTGATTTTTTATTTTTCGAATTAAGTGAGAATTAATTAGGGAAATGTCGATTATGGTGTTATCTCGGTTTTAATTTGTCAGAAAAATATCGGGGAATTAACAGCTGTCGATTAACGACAATATTGGATTGTAAGTTGATGATTTATAGTTATTAAGATAGAGAGAGAAAGTATATTTTAATTGCGCTGTCAATTTTTGTAAAAGATTGAGTTGAGGTTGTATCGGAACATTTTTATCAACAAATTTAATTTTTTTCTTCTCTTATCCCCCGTATTTGTAACGTTTACTCTTCAACCAATGTCTTCCATTTCATCCTATTCTTGGCTAGTTTATTCAATTCGTTAAGATGAATGTCTTTTTCTCCAATCTTTAATTCTATCTTCTCACCTCTTCCTTGATATACCCTTTGTTCTGGTCCATATTCGATTTTATTTTCTTCATTCATTTTGACTATTTAAATTAAATTGTTTTTTCTCAATTTCTTCATTTCCTTCTCTATCCCTCTTGGAGATAGATATTTCATTTCTATAGCAATTTCTATTTTAAGGTCTTGTGGTTCTTAATCTTGTTTTGAAATATTCTGTTCATAACTATTATATATAGTACTAGGCTCAGGAATTTTCTTCTTCGATGCTTTTCCCACATTCAGTTCTTCGAGAGAGTTTCCAAGTTTCATATTTTTTAAATGCGGCGTTCTAAACATATTTGAAAAATTTTTCCTGAAGACGCCATCTTCGAAACCAAAGCTTCAAAAGCACATGTTTAGAAACTTTTCATTCTATTGTCCTAAAAATCTGTAATACGTATTTATTAGCACCCTGTATTGGCAGAATTCTATTGCTTTGCCATTCCTCTGATATTTTCTCTTCCTTTCTTGCTTTCCTGTAGACCTTTAGAAGCTATTATTTGTCTTTTTGTTTAACGCAATTTAAAGGAATTTTAACATTTTGGGTTCAAGTTTGTCTCTGCTTTTCCTATTTTTAACTTGTGTAGGGTTGTTTCTAATTATTCCATGTTTATTTATGGTGAATTTGTCTTGAAATTTTTTCCAGTCCAAAATAATTTTTTTATGTCTAAATATATACATATTTTCTTTAAAATTCGCCGAACAATATGGCTGTTCTTCTGGAACTGTCAAAAAACGGAGATATCTGGTGTCAAACAATTTTTTTCTTCCTTATTGTTGGGTTTTAAAATTTAATCGAGTCTGCTAATTAAGAAATTTGGTAAGGGGTTAGAAAACAATTTTAAATATATTTACCTACTGTTTTCTTACAGATTTATTTATAAATACGTAAAAGAGTTCAGAACCAAAATAACATTTTATTAATCAATACAACTATAATTATAAATATCTAAACAAATCTACATAAAATTAAATTATTGCATTCATTCGACAAGGGTGTAGACTTTTAGGCCATTAAAACCCCAAAAAAAGATTATCTATTTTTATTCATTGATCAAATATCTCCGCTCAACTTCTAATCTGACCCATTTAGCGAACACACAAACAGAAAAATTTCCAATTTTTGTGTATTCCAAAGGGCCATAAATCAGAAGGGTGGGGGAAATATTTCTAATATGAGAGGAGACCGCCGCAGCGCTCGTCCTATCTCTATCTTAAACCTTTTTAATCAATGCCAAACCGAATGAGTCATTTGAATAATTGATTATAGATATGTGGCCGCATTTTAAAACCCTTTTCCGGACCCCGTAGGACCCGCAGGAGGAGGAGAACGATAGGGAAAACAGAAAAAGACAGTATCGGATCGGAATCATTTTTAAATAAAGTATGAAACTAACATAGAGTGGAAATTTGGTGGCATTAGAACTTTAGAACCAACGCATTTGTCTTTCATTCGGAGTTCGTGGGTTCTATTCCCAAGGCCGCCTCACCTGCATATTGTCAGGGATTTCTCAAATGCTGCATCACCACCATTCCTGTTACCTATTCCCTTAGATATTATTCCCAGATCCCTTCCAGTGTGGCTGACAAGGGTATAAAAGCCAATAGCTTCCCGCATCATACAACGTCTAGAGACAATCAGTGACCATATACTCCCAAAATTTGTGTTCCATAAAAATTACAAAATAAAATTGAATCAACACCTTTTGGATAAAAAACAAAATAAACAACGCTACAGTCACAAGGTATCTTCTCTCTGGAACTCTATCTCCAAAAAAACTACTCCACTTGTCAATGTGGCAACAGTTTTTGAGGTTTGAAATTCCAGTAATATTTCATATTGCTAGTTCAGTCCTTGAGTGAAAGTATCAGAACCAATCTACCTGCTCTTGACATTCATAATAATATGTCATGAGTAATCAATGAACGCTATGCTAGAGCTAAAGATGATATTGTGGAACTCACATAGGTAAAACTACATCAAGCTAATTTTTGCAACAATAAACAAGCGTCCCCTTCGTATCAGAATCGTGTGGCAAGCTTCTACCAGATATATTTATACTGCTTCAAACCCTCAAAGGTGTCACTATAGTTAATTACGTCATACCGTTTGTTTGGTGCCAAGGAGATTACAAAACAAGTAGTGAAAAAAGAAAGTGGCTAAAGGTGAATTTTTACGGATTTCTGACTGAATATTCGCGAGTTATATGACGAGGATTTGGATAGGGCTGGTCCGATGCTGCATTGAAAAACCGTTGCATAGTGGGTGAAGGCATCGCAGAGAGATACACATTATCTTGAAGGGAGAGCTTTTAGAATAGGTAGAAATGAATAATCTGAACGTACGAGAAAGATGAACAAATGTCAATTATCGTTTGAAAAGAGATGGGGAATAATCAATCGATATTTGCTTCAGACTTAGTTGGTATCACACTAATTGTCAGATGAGGGACAGGGTTTGGAGGGGGGGGGGAGGGGAATTCGGAATATTTCGATTTTCCTTCTCGATATTCCATAGATTCAGACATACATCTCATTTACATCCGAGCTTTATTCTCCAATGAATTGATACGATTTGCACACAAAAAGTCCATTCTCGAAATTTGCTTGAATATTCATGACACGTAATGTCTGTCATTTACGGATACGTAATAACTCACTATAAGCGTATTTTTACTCTAAAAAATGTATACAAGGAATTTCAGACTGTGGCATATTATTCTTGTAAATATTTTTTTCAACTCTAAATTTTTGGTTAGTTGTATATTCTCGTCTGATAGCCCCTCGTATACAATTTTTAAAAATATTGCCAAAATTATTTGAATTAACTAAAAACTGTCGACTTTGTACATAATTCTGAGATAGAGAAAAGCAAAGAAACTTTAGTAAATTTAGTTAATCCTAAAAGTGTTATGGCAAAAAACTGTTTTGTATTTAAATTTTTTTTTCTCAAGGGAGAACCTCGAAAAAGAATAAACTTTCGTTGGTAAAAACTAAATATTAATATGATAAATATAAAATAAAATAAATTTTTTAATATGTTCCGATTTTCCCTAACTTCATAATTGTGAATTTGAATTTCACACACAGCGAGTTAAAATTTTGGTTGATGCGAATTCGTACCAGTGCTGCTGTAGTCTGGCTAATTGGTTCTGCCAAAGCCATGAAACTAGGGAAAAAAATACCAGTGCTGCAGTGTAGCGTTCAAGTGTTAATACTGGAATTAATGGTTTCTTGTGATGTTTCATGCCCTCTCTTTCCATAAGTATTTTTTCAAATTGCAAAGTTGTTATTTAACAAGACAAAATTTGATGAAAGTTTTTCGTTTGCCTCCGGACTAAATTAATAAGTGTTTCTTCTTTGTTCTAGACTTTTTAAAATTCACATGAGCATAATCGGCGTTCCGCTTTGCTAAATTACAACAATAGATCGAAAAAATTTATTTGTACACTCCAACGATTTGTGGTTAATATGATTGGCTGATCGTTTAATTTTACGCAATTTTTAGGTATTTGATTCGTTTAATAATATACGACTGTCGGTCGGTTTGTCCCTACGTACCTACGATTCTCCATGGCAGGTATAGTGCAAGCAATAATTTTATTTTGGTTTAATAGCGTTACCCTTTAGATGTGCTACCATCTATGATTAGAAGAGAGTATTGACAATTTTTAAAGCAAAAAATTCCGAAAGAAGAGAGTGACATATTGACTAGAATCAGTCAATTAAAAGCTTTGCAACACACAATGCAAATTGTGTATGCAACCCCAATAGATCGGGAATTTTTTGCTTTAAAAATTGTCAATACTCTCTTCTAATCATAGATGGTAGCACATCTAAAAATTTTATCTTATAGCAGATATAGCTATTGACTTGTACGAGTTTGGAATTTTATTTATTGGATTCGAAAAGCCTAACTGAAGAAGCCGAAAGGCAGAAACCGGTCTTAGGATGTCGAATCTGATAAATTAAATTCCTTACTCGTTTGCTTGCGTTACTCTTTTTTAAATTAGTTTTGAAAGCTTGACGTAATTTTCTGGGGGATACATATTAATGATTTTTAGCAAAAGCATATATTTGGATGAGTCCAAATATTTTATACTACAACATCCCCTAATGTTAATAATTTAAAAATAAAATTTGAAAATTCAATTTAACCTTTGTGCTTTTAATATACCAACTTAATTTTTATTATTGTTTTTGCTTGCTGAATATGACTAATTTGTATTTTAAGTGGTTCAAAAATGAATTAAAAATATTGAACTGGATGGATAACGTATAAACGTTACAAGTAAAATGAAATAAACATTAATTTTCCTGACTATAATCGATGAAATATTGAAAAATATCGGTTCAAAAAACCGGAATTCCACAAACAGATTATAAACTGGCAACCTTGATTGTTAATTACTATATTGGTGTTGCCGAGTGCGATAGACTGTAAAGTAATATGTTTCTCCAAAATGTCAGATATGTTTGTATTTCCTACAGATAGTTTTCAACATTAATTTATATGCTCGTTTTAGTAGTCCATTAAATAAATATATAATTCATAATTATTATGGCAATAAAACCACATCATTATGATATTACATTCGGGATAATTGGCTAATTAGCAATTTTTAAGTGGACGTGTACTTTCAAATTTAATATACCTAAGAAATATGGGTATTTTTCGTTTGGTTGAGACAAAGAGCTTTTTAAAAGTGAATTTAGATTTTAGTAAAACAAAGTTCATAATAATTTTTTTTGGGTCTCACTTGACGTAAAAAACCACTAGATTTTGTCAATACAATAATAATAAACATTATTTTATTGTTACAATATATTAATTATTTAATTTTTATATTTTTTATTATTCATTAATTTTCAGGGTTATATTGGCAGTTTCACTGTCCGATCTCAGCCCTGTAATACAATTTAAAAAAATATTTAATTTATTATAATTTCATTTTTACTTAATACCACTAGAGCTTCAATTTTCTGTTTTTAATTGAAGGTAGAGTGGTACTCGTTAAGAACTTCTGTGTAATTTTATTAAAAAAATATCACAAATCCTTCCTTCCTTCTTCCTATTTTCCCTTAAATGCGCTCTTTTTCTTCCTTTTATCCATTGGTTTATATCTTTTACCTTACATGTTTTCCCAATATCTACACTTGTTTATTTGTTATTTTCGCGACGCCTTCTGGTCACTGCAGATGATAATCTGTTTATTTGAGCTTAAAATTATGATCACAATAAGTTATATAAAGCTCCAAGAAATAGACAGATCGGTTGTAAACAAAACAGTGATAGTTTTAAATGTAATCCATAAGAGTTGATTGATTAAGAGTCGTTTTTTTCACAAGTATGTCCATTCTCTTATGCAAATTTTTATGAGACGCTTTGCAGGACCAGGAGCGAAAACGTCAGGTAAATTTTGAATAATTCGCACGAAAAGTGACAAACCAGAGGCGCCTAATTAAATCAGAAGTGGAATGAATAAATCAGCAGTGGGATTTTTCGGAATAAAAGAAAAAAAAGCATTCGTCATTCCGTTTGACCATGCGATACGTTGAATAAAGGGAGAACCGGAGAAAAGGGAAAGGGAAAAAGTAAGGCACATATATACACACACGAGGAGAACGAAAACGTATCTAATTTAAATATTAGATCTCGCCCGTATTTTATCCCCAATCAGTCAGACATCCCCGAAGCATCGAAAGGGGTGAGTTTCCATATAGCTTAATCACCGGCCCTCTTTCCCCCCTTACGTACATCTAAGCTCGATAATCAATAATTATACTCTCAAATATAAAGAGAAAAGAGCCAAGTGAAATGCCGATTTCGGTGTGCCGGGACAGGGCCGGCGCCCCAATAATTTTATCTACGAATGAAAATTTCTTCGAAGACATTGTCCTATAGATGCTACAACGTATGGTAATTATCTAGGGAGTACATATTACAAACGATCTTGAAGATAAAATAGTGTACCGAGTAACAGTGTAACTGTACGTATCACAAATGATCATGAAGCTAAATTTTTTCCAAAACGACGCGTACTCATTCCGTTAGAAGAAAATGGCATAAATAAAAAAATAAAGTGTTAGATCTCACAAATGATCTTAAAGGTGATATTGGATAAAACACTGTTTAGCGGAAATTCTATTATAGAAGCGTTTTAAAGGTCTACATTTTTTTCAGAGAACATTTTCCGGTTTATTTTTTCTATTTTGAAAACATAAATAAGGATAATTTGTTTATAAGATGGTTGTATTATTAATGATCTTTTGAACGTCATTTTCTTTTATTTTAGAGACTTAAGAATTGCATCAAGGATTTGAATTAAAATTATTTAAATCAGTAGTTTCGCATTAAGTTGTATTTAACTTTTTTTTGATGGGATAACAGGAAGTCGCTAAATAAAATGACTGCATGCTACGTTATGTTAAAAGAATATTTCATTAATATTTCAGTAGGTGCCACAAATCATCTAAAAAATTAGGCAGAAAATTTCACACCTCTACTTTTGAACCAAAAGATGCCTTAATTTCCGGAAATTTTTTGACAGTTGAAAAGGTAAACATATGATCTGCAACCATTAAATAATGTAACAAAAAATACATTTCTACCACCTTTAGTGACTTAAAATTATGAAAGGACGATAGACTGAACTAATTCACATCTGAGTTTTAGCATTTGGTAATTTGAAGTTGGTAATTTTTTTTATTTAACAAAATATGGTGGATATACCTATATGATTTTTTTAGAATTTATTTTATGTTCATTGACAAATCTCTAATGATATCGACTAATAAACAAATTAACAACAATACCCTGGCCAACTTGACAAGCAGTGAATTTAAAATGTCAGGTTAGATTAATAATTTTTTTCCAAATTATGGTGTGAAATTTTCTTATCGAATACCACGCAAGCTTACATTATTCCTGGAAATAATTTAAGCTCTTGTGATATTATAAGTGAAAACGACGCGTAGTAGGTGTCTAAAGAGTAGACGAAACAAATAATCTTGAACCTACGATTGGGTAATACGAAGCATAAAAAATATGTTCAACGAAAATTGGAAGGAAATACCAAGTGAGTATATACATACACTATAGATGGCCATGTATTTAAGTGTATAAGAATTTAGAGTATTTTTATAAGTAGGTAAAATCTCAAACTGATTAAGAAAATGACAGTTTAACGTGGAAAGAACTTGTCCATATTAAATTGATTGTTTGTGCTTGTATCTTAGACTAATAAAGCAAACCATACACTACAAAAATGGAAGGACACATTTCTAATAATGATTTACTGAAGTAAAGCAAATTCAAAAAATGCTGGACTGGGTGAAGTAACAAAATTGGCAGGAAACGCAATAAGCCAGTAGGCTTCAGCGATATCGGAGATCTTGAATCAGACAGCAATACAAAAATCCTCCAGAAATTAATCATATACTATCCAAAATAGTAAAAATCGGAGTTAAAAGTTAAAAAAGTGGCAACATATACGTATAATCTGTCGATTCTTACTATTATATAATATTAAATAAACTACTGCCATCATTATTATTATTTATTATTAAGCAACATTTTTCAATTACTCTTAGTAGCATAACGCTTCCTCATTTTCCCTTAAACGCCGTCCCTGGACCGAGCGAAACAACAACTAACAACTACAAACCAAATCGTCGAAAGCGAGAAAGAGAGCGCGCGAGCGTTTCGCCTTATACTTCCTCAGTGTATAGCCATCAGTTATGTGTTTTGATCTGCGAGAGCCGAAAATCGAGGCATGCGAACCCGTTATTATTCATTATTAGAAACATCGATTGTTTCGTCCGCCGGCGCCCACCTTAAAACGATTTACAATCGCAAAAATTACTTGAAACAACTTCGACATCGCGTTCGAAACGATAGGAAACGGACGGAGTTCGAAAAGAGTTGGAAACAAAGAAAGTAGGGCGAATCGGCTCGAAGGACCATGTTTGTTTCTATATTGCGTTTTCAATATTCGCGAAGCGAATATCTGATGGCTAGCGGGGATGGGAATAAGTCAAAATATATTTATTCCTAGAAATGTATAAAAATTGTTCTAATAGTTTCAGTAGTAGCTTCTGCAAACCTCCAAGATCACTTCTTTGGCGTTTAACACTGGCTTAAAAGATGGCGAACTAAAAACACTGAAATTAAATGTAACTTTTGCACCTCTGTATTCATCAATGAGATCAAAATACAAAACATCTATTATGACCTTGACTCTAAACTTAATTGGAACGAACACATGTTGAAAAAAGGTAAACAGCTAGAACAGAAAATAAGAGAGACATACTATACTTAGCAGAATGTCGCAAAGGTTCATAGAAAACAAAATTCTGTAAAAATTCTCATCTACAATTAGAGCATCGAATTGTGAGGTTGGGTCAGTATAAGAAAGCGAGATCCATCATACAATCACATGATATGTCATCATCCAATCTTACACCAAGAATTTCGGATTCTAACAATCTGAGAAGTAATCAAGGAAAGACGTCAGAAACACTACAGAAATTTAAAAATCCGTTCTAATGGCCGTTTAAAACGTCTAGTCCTACAAAGAAACTGCAGAGGAAATTACCAATGAACGTTATATAACGTGTAGGAGGTATTTTTGTTGAAGAAACCTCATGAAGACAGAAGCTACATTTCTAATCTCTAATTTAGCAAAATGGCTTTAAGCACATACATTACGCCAAATATCCCAAAATATTATCCATCCAAATCCATTTTTTTTCAATATCAAAATGTAGTCGACTTAAAAGGGCACTAGATAACGTTTTAGAATTTGACAGTTTAGCATACAATTTAAGTTATAACTCCTGCTTCTCTTACAGCTTCTTACAATTTCATCACTTCAATCGATACTCCTTCCAATATCCTTAGAAATTATAAACATAATTTTCCTCCAATTTCATTCTATATCGCCGCACTACACCTTTCCATCGGTTCCGAAATAATCCAGAAACCCGACTAATTCCAGATTTAAAGCCTCTGGAACCAATTATGCGTGGCATTGCCGATGTCTGCCATTTTGATTCAATCTATAGGGATGACACTCCTGGGGATATAGCAAGAGATCTTAATTTGTTTTAATGCCCTATGTAAGAACGGATCCTTTGTTTTTTGCGACCCCAGATGTATTCGTCATAATTAGATGGGATAAGGAAGCCGAAAAAAATAAAGGAGAGTAAAATTTGGGACTTGGAGCAGGGCGGTTTAAAATGGGAGGGGGTGATAACTAAGGCGATAACATTTATCGTCAGGAAAAACTGTAAAATTACGAATTTAAAAATTTTGAACAAAATCGGGTTGATATATAGGGTGAGTCTTAAGGAACTGCACTTATTCCTACCTCGTATCAAACCCTTAAGTGTCTCAGCATCTTCTTTAATAATATTTGTGATATTTATGAATTTTTAATGTTCATTTGATATTACTTTTAATCTACACGGGGTAAAAACAGCGATTTTCGAGAAATGTTTGACAAAATCTACTGAACAAAATTGTAGAAGAACGAAAACTAAATTTAGTAAGAAAAAGTCCGGAAAACTGACAAAATCTCAGACAAATGTTCTTGAATTTCTGAAAAATACGAAGTTCCAACTAGTCTTATTTGTTTTTTTAATGAATTTTATATTTAAGATATTTAAAAAAATCAAAACTAAATTTATATTACTGTTGGGAATCTTAGCGACCTTTTTGATTTTTCCAGCTCAAAAATACCATAAAAACGTATTTTTTAATAAACATAAAATATATTTTTTCCTTCTCTTGTAAAAGTTTCAAAATAATATTTTTAAAATTTGGCATTTTCGTTGCAAAATAATATAAAAACTTGACAGATGTATATAGATGCCTTGAAATTTATATCCCGGTTTTAAATGAAAATAAATGATATAAATGAAATAATATCAAAAAATGTATCTTCCTCAAAAACAGTTTAATCATTTTTCATTTATTTTTAACTATACTAATTCACTGGGTGTTTATATAATAAGTGTCTTTCCTACAAAAAACAACGATATACATATGGAAGGACAGAAAAACTTAGTATTTGAATTATTAGAGAAATATGATTTAGACTTTACTTTTTGATTTCTTGTAATCTTGCACTTGCAATGAAAACCTACTTTTTTCGCATCTTTTGCTTCTCTTATTTGTATCAAAAACAGCCTGAGAAATTTTTCCTAATTAAAATAGTATAAGAAAAATAAATGACAAATATTAAAATATGGTTATACAGATATAAAAAAACTCACCCAAATCTATAACGGTTGTGTCGGATATCGGCGAACTAATGAATAAAAATCAATTTTTTTAATATTATCGAAATACGATAACCTCCTCCGATCTGGTATTTATCCTAATATTTTTTCTAAATAACGATAACTCCCGCTAATATTTTTCACGATTTCTTTGTTTTGTTGCAGAAAAAAAGTATGTCAAATTGTTCTTTTCCTTGTTTACATGCATCGATAAACAATATTGGGGGTATTTAAAAATAATTTTTATTGCAATAATGGGTTTCTATGTAGGAAGTATTATGTTACAGAAAACTGATAAGTTTTGGAGGACGATCAATCTGCCAATTTTAGTACATCGATGACATAAATATTTGTAATCGGAGCTAATTGTTTGTTTTATTTTTGATAATTTTTTTTTGCATTAATGATTGATTGTAGGTCACTTATAATGAGCATTTTATAATATCTAACTTTCAAATTTTAAATAATTAAAAAATTCCTTTCCTTATTTTGCTTGAATATAACGGTTTCCCAAAAATCGTAATATTAGAAATCTAGGAAAAAATTATATAAATAAAGAAGAAACATTTTTTTATGGAAAGAAGTGATTATTTAGAAAAATATGTTTTTTTGCAGATTTGTCAAAAGGATATGTTGTAGGAATTCAATTCTATTTATTTTTTAAAAATCCACAAAATCCGAAGTAAACAAACAAATCAAAATTTCGATTAATAACGTCTTATTTAAAATATATTTTCTGCAAACTAGCCACCCTACGAATTCTATTCAATAATTATTTTATATTCATTAAATAATTAATGTTTTGGTGAAGGTTTTTTTTGGTGGTAAAGTTAATTTATTGGTGGGGAAGTTGATTTTTTGGTGGAGAAGTTGATTTTTTTGGGTAAAAAATATATTTAGGTGGAAAAAGTTTTTTTGATGTGTAATAAGTAGGTACTTTGTTTTAGTCGAAAAGTTGATTCTTCGATAATGAAATAGATTTGTCAAGTTAATGTTTAGTTTGTGAAGATGATTTTATAACGGAGAAATGGAGAAATAAAATTTTTGGTAAAGAGGTTAATTTTTTGTGAAATAATTAACTTTTCGGTAAAAAAATTACTTTATAGTGAAAAAAGTTCATTTTTCTTATATAAAACTTTATATTTTGTACTCGAAAAGTTGATTTTTCGATAGTGAAGTAGATTTTTTATTGAAAAAGTTGATTTTTTCCAGAAAAAGCTTATTTTATGAAGAAGAAGTTGGTTTTTTGGAAGACACATTTATTTTACATTTTAGTACGAAGTAGATTTTTGGTGGATAATTTGATTTTTGATAGAAAAAAGCACGTTTTAGTGTAGAAGTTGAATTATTGGCAAAGTTGATTTTTTTCTGATAGAATTAATTTTTCAGTACAAAAATATTATGACTGAAAAGTTAATTTTTGTTGTGGAAAACTTTGTGACAAGTCAAAAAGTTGATTATTGGGTGTAGAAGTTGATTTTTGGTAGAGAAGTCGAATTTTTATGTGTAAATAAATATTTCGGTGGAAAAAATAATTTTATACCGAAAAAAGTTCATTTTTGTTATGACGAAGATTATTTCTTGGTCTAATAGTTGATTATTGTGTTGAAAAAGTTTATTTTTTATTGCTTTGGTAGAGAAGTTTATTTTTTTTAATGAAGATGATTGTTTAGTGGAAAAATCTGGTTGGCTAATTAATTTTACAAATAATTTGATATAATAGAAAATCCGGTATTTAAAAAAATATACTTTTTTATTCTAAATCAAAAATCAATGGAATACCCGATTTGTTCTACGCTTTCTTTGTTACTAATACATCGAAATAAGCACCCACATTATTATTCAACATCTTCGTTATCAATATATCCACCAACCCACCGCCAATCTTTACATATATACCCATAGTGAACGTACAATACAATATCGAATTTCTGAGTAAAATATTCATTAATTTATCATTCAGTATTGAGAACCCTTCGCAACCCTTTTAAAATCTACTGAAAAAGGATAGCCTCAGCCTGCCCTTCGCGTCCCTTTGGCTTCGTGCTAGCCCTACGTACTGCCCGAATTTTACATTTCGTCTTTATTATCTTATATTTCTTCTCCTGCCCATCATGTTCCCTTATTACCTTTATTATCTTTTCATTTTTGTGTTATACAGGGACGTCGCTCGATAATCGTTGAATTTTAAAATATGCACAGTAAAGTCAATATTACACTATAAAAAAAATGACGAGAGCAAATTAAGTTTGTGCGCGGTAGGGTACATTTTAACGTGAATGTATATACCGAAAATTAAAGCAAATTATCTCTCACCTCAGTTAATATATTTTTAGACCCTGTATAAAAAAAATCGGAATTACAAACCTTTCGTTTGTGATTTTTTCCGATTTACGGATGAAAAATTCCGAGCAAAATTACAGATTGCGATGTCCGACGCGAACAAATGGCTGGATCGACTCTGCCATGACTCTAATTGGTTTCATAACTTATTAAATATATATAATGTTTAAATTAATGTTATAAGAAAACAATTACGAACACCGTATACTACACTTTACCTACAATTTAAATTAATTTATTTTGTAAAGTTAAAACGTACTTAGGCGATAATTAAATTATAAGTAATTGGTGGTTTTTTGTTGTGTGAGTTATTGCAGTTTTTCTTGCTAGTTTTATTAATCTTAATTAGGATGGCGTACAATAAATCACTACGTAAATATAAACACAACATTTTGCTTTAAATATGGCTATAGAAAACAAGGATTTAAATAATTTACTCAACCGTGCTATCGGCAATACTGATAAATGAAGCCCACAAGAGGAGTTTGCTCACTTAACAAAGCAAAAATTCCCAAATTGTATTAGAGGTTGATTAGTTTCAACGATTCACTTCCTTCTTTCTATCCGTTCGATGCAAAACAAAATAAGGATAAGGCTCAGGAGAAACTAAGGATACCATGGAGAACACATCTACTCACCAGAAAACTAAAGAAAAAGATGCTACATCCGAATAACAGGACTACAAGACGCCTCCAACCTCCTTGATGGTCTAACAGACATTCTATACAACTTTCCTCTCTCCATAGCATGACTCAAATAGCAGACGACCCACAGCATTCATCACCAGGAACGCCAATCCCCAAGACCCAAGAAACCTACTTAAGAGAGCCCTAGGCTGGGTTTCCCTGGGTCTTTTACGTCCAGAATTGGCGGTTCTCAAAAGGGATCAAAGTTGCTGCACCGAACACACTCACGCCTTATAATCTAGCTAATAATTTTTGGTACAATCCTAAAGAGGAAGTCGATTCGTATTTACTGACGAAGTCTGTTTTGATAACTTAACAAAGTTTCACTTCCTTCTTTCTATCCGTTCGATGGAAAATAAAATAAGGATAACGAAAGAATCAACACGGCCACTCAGGAGATACTAAGGATACCATGGAAACCACAACGACGGCCATTCACCAGAAAACTAAAGAAAAAGATGCTACATCCGAACATCAGGATACTATAAGACGCCACTAACCTCCCTGATGGTCTAACAGACATTCTAGACAACTTTCCTCTCTCCAAAAGATGACTCAAACAGCAAACAACCCACAGCATTCATCAACAGGACCCGCAATCCTCAAGAAACCTACTTAAGAGAGCTCGGTTTTCCTGATTTTTTCACGTCCAGAATTGGCGGTTCGCAAAAGGGATCAAAGTGGGTGCATTGAACACCCTCCCTCCTTATAATCTAGTTAATAATTTTTGGTACAATCCTGAAGAGGAAGTCGATTCCTAGAGCAAGGACTTTATTTAAGACAAAAGCTCAGAACTGACGTTTTGCCGATTGGATATTTTTTAAGCAAGTAAAAAATAATATAACATGTTGCCTGGTAATACATAAACGTCTTTACTAAAGAAGTCTGTCTATATAAATGCCGAAAGTTAAGTTTGGTTTAAGAATAGAGTAAAAAAACTGATGGGCAGGCACCCTGTAATCAATATCCAGCCATTGAACTTAGATTATTCAATTTTATCGTCAATTTATTTGTAGAAATTCAGTCGGAAACGGAAGTCCAGCGACTTATCAAAAAGCGTTATCAATTTTGTGTCTTTGTTTTGCCGTACATATATAGTTTTTTTTGACAAATGTGTGTATTCACACATGCGTGAAACAAATGAATTCTGCAAATAACAAATGAGTTAACACCGGAAGCCTCTAATGGCGTATTATGGTTTATATGGTTTATGTACCTTGCGAAGGTATTGATGGGCGCAGAGGCGTACATTACTTCAGAGAAAAGGAGATATCTTATGATAAGCATTTTCAATAAACAATATTAAATATCAGGTTAATGAAATAAAACTGTTGTAAAACTCTAAGCATTCTGTTTAAATCCATTTTAAAGTTTGACAATCATTCGCTACAAAAATGCGATGAAAATGGCGAACAGAACACATTTTAGCCACAGTTTGAGGAAATATGAGGATTTTTTTTTCAAATTTATGTATCCAAGAAAATTGTAATTATGTTCTATAATTCTTCTTTTGGTTACTTTACAGGTTTGTCCTTAATATACATTTCAAAAGATTCCTCTCAAGCCAGAGTTACTACCTAATTTATTGAAATAGAAACAGAAAATTTGGAATAAATAATTTTGCAAATTTAAAAATTAATAAACCTTATCATATTTTCAATAAATTAAATACATATCACCCGTCACTGGTGCGTGTATTTAAATGTGGTGTTGCCGGGTCCATTAAAAATCATGAATATTCCATTGCTAATTACGAAAAAGCATGTAATTTAACCTATAGATTATATAGACTTTGTGGAATTTACATTTCTACCGATTTGAAAAAAAAATATATCGCAACAGGAAATCATCACGAACGGTTAGGTAAATTTAGAAAGTGATCAGATGCGATTAATCCGGTCCTAATTTAGTAATTTTTAAGTAGAAAATTACATAGTGCAGGTTGAATCACCAGTAAAGCGCAAGTTTTATGAACGATATATACTTTAAAAAAAAGATAACAAGTAACTTTACTTATTAATTCAAGGGTCGAATTGGCAAATTAATGAAGACAAATTAATGAAGAGAAGTAGAAATATATTTTGAATTGTTACATAGGACAAACTGATAAGTTTATAAATATAAGAATGATGTAACATAAAGTGTTTATTTAGTTGAAATATACGTTTTTCACGTTCGGAATCGAATTTTCTCGGTCTAATAATTACGTCGACCAGTTGGTAAACGCTTAGAAATCGCTCTATCATCGACCGAATCCAACGTAAAAACAAAAGAATAACAATGAGGGTTCCAAAATCACGCAAATGCCTTATACCCGACGTTTTATCGTCTAGCTGGTCTAAGATAAGAACGGTTGCAATATCGAATATGTGTCATGATAGCTGGAAATACAAAGAAAACGGCTCAATATTAATTACCCCCTCGGTTTTCAATTATTCTTTTTTTAGACGACGATAAAACGGAGGGGTTCAACTTGATAAATGCTCTTAATCAACGTTATTTGAGAATTAATGGGAATTATTGAAAAATGCAGCCAGATAAGAGGTTCATTAATATGCAACTGGTATAACGTATACAATTGCGAATTTTATAGTTAAATTTAATTAAGGCGTTGTTTTCAGCGTATGTTTTTTTCTGAAAAACTGTTAAGATTGGTCTATCTTTGTCTTTGGTCATTTTTTCCACGACCAGATTAATCTTCTTTAGTTATAAATTCTTTTTATTAGGCATTCTTTTTTTTCTGGAAAATTATTAAGATATAGGTGATTCTTCCAATAGAAGAATAATTAGACAAAATTAAGAAAAACCCGATAATATAAGAGATATATGGCAGTGAAATCGTGTCAATTTCGTCATTGTCGTGGATACAGATTTTTGAAAAATCCAAAATATGCGAATTTAAGCATGTCCTTATATACCATTGTAATCTTAGTCATTCTAGCTCATATACATATTTTTTTCAGATTGGAACAAGCCTTTTTAATTTTTGAAATTGTGCATAAATCTGCTTCTTTTGATAGAATCACCCATATATGTTAGTATATCTTCAATTTCCTTAAATTAAATTAAACGCGCAGTTCTGCAGATTTTTTTGTGTTTTGATAATTTTCGGTTTTTTGACACGCGCCTTTTTTAAAAAAATTAATAGGATTTACTTGTAGCTGTGTTTGTAGGTATATTACAAAGCATTGGTCGAAATTATTTAATTGTCATTTTATTTCATTACATAGTGGTACTGTAGAAGGAAGATTTGGTATTATTTTCTTCACTAGTACACCAGTGAGAAATCTGGGGCGGTATCTAGTAGTTAAAATTTCTTTATTTAACATAAAATTTGTATCTATATGACATATTTTTCAAGATTTTAAATACCTAATTATACGATATAATCAGATTCATAATTTTCGAAATATCTTTCTAATTGGCACCGATCTAAGTTGACAACTTTGAAAACAAAATAATTTTAATTTTATTAATAAACGCCCGACAACTATTTCAAACTTTAATAATGGCTAGCATATGTCGCTGTCATTTGTTTTTACCTGGATAATTTACGCTTATCAATAGAAGCGAATACACTAAAGTAGATTTAATACGAACTGCGATTATTTTATCTTTATCGTTTTGGATAGAAATTCTGAATATTGGGCCAAGAAAACGGTTGTAAAATTAATTTAATTCGTCAAAAGTGTATTTTGCCTTTATATTAAAAATCACTAATATCAGCACGAATTTTAGAAGCTTTTTATTATGTATTATTTTACAATACTACAGCGTTTAGTCCTTTTCACCTATAAACAAATATAACAAATTAAAATGAGTCCTTATCTATTTTAAATTCTTGCAAACATATTTTATATTAATCAAAAATAAAACTCCACAACATATATTTAATAAATTATAAACCCCCAAGATAAGGGATGTTAAACAAGTTTTAGCAAAAGACTCTAAAGCTGCTTCAATGCAAGAACATGTTTTCGAACATATTTTATTTATTTTAAACATCTAGAATCCACCAAAAAATTTGTTTCCTTGGGTTTAGATTTCCAATTCAAGATTTCATAGTATATAATTGCCACAATTTTTTTAATGTTTTTAGTATCTGACAAAAAATTTGATTTTAATATTTAGATCACCTGTCATATTCTTTCGATAATTTCCTAACATCCCTGAAATTATATAAAATGCAGCCCATGATACTTTTTAAACCAGAGTCAAATCTAAACTTTATAATATGGTACATACAAACGTTTGTTTACTCAAAATAAATAAACTTGTTCACTTCCCAGTCATTATCTAGTCGTTTGGGCTTCTGTGTCGAACTTGCCGCACTTTTGTTTATTTACATGGTCACTTGATTGATCTTCGGAAATATGACAGAAGTGATCGACAGTGGCGTGGGGCGTGGGTGAAATTAATAAAAATAAAGTGCATGTCTATGGAAATCTAGCTCTTCAGATAGATGGAAATATTTACATGAAATAGGTTAACAAAGATTGTGTTATTGGGTACAAAGGCGTAACACATGTTACACCAAGAAAAATTGTGGAATATTTTTTCTCTTTTAATGGTTTTTTTGGTTGTTCTCAATTGATGTTATCTGTAACGAATTTTTGGAACGAGTGATTTAAGATTCAATTTCTGCATTTATTTTGCAAATTTTTAAATGTTTGCCTGAAATTCCTTTGACAAGTGGTTTGACAGATAGCAAAAGTGTGTTGACTCTAAAAATTGTTAAAACATTCAATGTATGTATGGCCCTCATATATTAATCGATTTTATTTCTGTTAGTTCCTGACTATGCGGGTTTCTTAAGAACTACTTTATACTTTAAATTTTATTTATTATTTTTTCTACGACAAACGCATTCTTTAAAATTGTTAATGTGTGCACCTGCTTGTTGATTCAAGAATTTAAAAGTATCGGTAAATCCCCTTCCAACTTCTTTAGTATCATATTTGTACTATATATTTTCGCATAAAGCTATAAACGAGAAAATACTCCATTTTATAATTAATAAATTAAAAGATGGGAATTCTAGCAGCTGGCCTCTTCCTTTAGAGGATAAGATAAGAGATAAATATTGATAATGTAATACAAAGCATCCAATACAGATTGATGTTTAAAACTTGGAGAGCTTTATAGATTTCGCGCTGTTGGTGTTTTTTCCTCCTAACTACTTAAGTAATAAGAAGATTACAGCGAGAAATTCAGGACAAAGTTTCTGTCTTTACGTCAGACTGTATACGAGGACTGGTCAATATATTTTTAAGCATTAATGGTCAACAGCTCGACACTGTTGGATTAAAATGGACATTTTTTTCGCAACAAAACTAAAATATGGATTATACTTCAAGAATTTATTTACTAACTCAATTTAAAATATTTATTAAATTTAAATACATGTTCGTACCTTTAAAAAAATACAATTCATCATTTCAAGAGTATAACATTTACGAATTTCAAAAACAAACTCTAGTAGGTATATTAGCACAAAAACATAGTAGATCCTGCCATAAAACAGTTTTTGTTTTTTTAACTTCTTTCGACTTTTCTGGACTTTTTCTCCTTTCTTAGAACTTTTTCGACATTTTTTACCATTTTCTCTATATTTTCGCTCCTCAACTTTTTTATTTTGATGTTTTTTTGACTATTTTAGATTGTTTCAAGACTTTTAAACTTTCTCTACTTTTCTTAACATTCTTCGTTTTTTTCGACTTGTTTTATTTTTTTAAACATTTTTAACTTTTTTAGCTTTTCTCTATATTTTCAACTGTTTCTATTTTTTTTGACTTTCTCGACTTTTTTCTTTTCTCAGTTTTCTTGGCTTCTTTTTTCACTACATATTTTTGACTTTTTCGATTTCTTTCAATCTTCTAGACTTTTTCGACATTTTTGACATTTTCGACTTTTTTCAACTTCTCTTTACTGTTCTTTGCTGTTTTCGACTTTCTTTGATTTTAGCTTTTTTTCGATTGTTTTAGACCTTTTAAGGCTTTTTATACTTTTTTAAAATTCCTTGGCGTTCTTTGCGTTTTTTTAAATTTTTATGTTTTTTTTTTTAATTTTATTATCAATCACTTCTGGTTTACGCGATTTCGAGAACTCAAACATAACAATAAATGGAACTTCCTCTTACACCAGCCTACTAGGTTATCAATTATCAATTTAACTTAAGAAATTCGCGATCTAGTCCAAAGGAAACTTTGGAAAATAGTTTCAGATCATCAGCAAATAAAACAAATTTAGTGAATTTAAAACATCGTTGATAAATAAGTAGAAAACCAGAGAATGGGTCGAAATATATTGACCGAACATTGTACATTCTGCTCTCAATTTACCACCAAAATTAAAGAAAGCCATATCATTCGACGTGGGGTAAAAATAAAGCATCCAAAGACGCACTTGTTTCCGATAAACCGATTACAACAGGAAAATAAGTTTATTTACCGGGATTTTTGAGGGATATTATCGACACCGTAAAGGGATACTTAAGAGGTTCAGAAAAACATTATAAGAAATCTGTAGTTAATTTTGGTTCCTTTACTTGATAGATTTTGTTAAAAATTTAGGAAAGTATCTATTATAATAGTAACTGTAATAATTAAATAGTTGGAATATACTCCAAGTATGATGAAAACTACGTTGTTGGTTACTAAGGTGCGCTCTTTATGAAACGATTAGTAGATTATTTGCTTACGAAATCCGGTAGGCGACATTATCGATTTCGCAAATGCATTTAATATTCATAAATATGCAATAATTATAAGAATAAATCTCTTCGGCTTATCTTTGCTATTCCTATAAATCAAGAACACGTTAACCTGTACGACTGTTTGCCCTTTTACTATATAATTTATACCAATCCAGAAGAATTCAGTTTATTTCTATAAATATTTCCTTGCTGCCTTATCCGGCAATCTACGATTTAGCTTCTTCACTAAATTATACAGTGGCGTAGAACAACGTAAGCCAAGTTTCTAGTGGGGTCCATAACTCAATTTCAGGCGGGTCCTGTCGTTTATTGACAAAATATTTATAAATATTTAGAATCTGATATAAGTACATGTTAAAAAAACGACGCAGCTTCAAAAATTTTTTGTATATTGTAATTTTAGCACTAATATAATCCCGCAATTTCAAATATCCAAATAAATGGCGCAGTCATCGGAGAATTTTTCATATCTGCTTTCGATATTTATATGAAAGTTAAATGGAAAAAAAAAGTTTAATTTTATTCTCGGCAAGCGTGGTGTCGAAGGGTTCATTAAAATCAAACGAAAGTTTCTCATAAATTTTGATGCGAATTGAAATAAAGCCGACCGTATCCATACGGCGATTCCATTGAATGTGCCAATCAGATAAAAGTATCTATATCCATTAATTACTGGGTAATGCGATGCGGGACTCTGAAATATAAAAATGGAATCTTTATAGTCTAATGACTACGTTCCCATTTGAAGTGCGCGCATATATTATCTTACACATTAAAACAAAAGAGAATCGGGCTTTTACGTATTACGACTGTAGCCGTCTGGATCCTTTTTCTCTATGTGTGGTTTTTCTTCGGTAGTGGCTACTCAACCTATTCGCGAAAAAATTTCAAATTTTGTTTTGAGAAAAAATCAAATGAGAAGACATCTTTTTATAGGTGCCAAATATTTAACATAATGTAAAACTCAAAATATATTTTGATAACTACGCTATTCAAAACGAAACAGCAAAATATTTAGGACTACATTTTGACAAAAAACTTACGTGGAAACAATACATCTTAAAAAAGAAAAAACAAATAGAAATGAAGACAAGAGAACTCCAGTGGCTGATAGGAAGAAAATCACGTGTATCTACTGAAAACAAAATTCTTATAAATAAAATAGTAATCAAACCTATCTGGACATATGGACTAGAACTGTGGGGATGCGCCTCGAGATCAAACATTGCGATCATCCAAAGATGTCAATCCAAGATACTACGCCAAATTATAGATGCTCCCTGGTACATAACAAACCTTACTCTGCATACAGACCTCCACGTGCCAACAGTACAAGAAGAAATCCATAAAAAAGCCATGAAACATCACGATGCCTTAGAAGTCCATCCAAACCCTCTTATGGAACAACTCCTCGAACCAGCAATCAACAAAAGACTCAAAAAGTTGTGGCCAAGTGATCTAATTTAAACTACTCCGGTAAACCTATTAATTTAAGTGTAACAGGTGACATCGATGGATGTCAACCTGATCATGATATTCAATCACTAGCGATCGTCAGCACTTTAGCTTATAGAAATATGTATATATTATACTAATTGCTAAATAAAGTATTTTGTTGTTTGTTGTTTGTTATTTTTAACGTCTCTTTTCTGACCTAATGGCCTAAACCGGACAGCTTATCGTGGGCTCCGAACAACGGTCCTCAATCACCTTAAACCCAAGACTTTGCCTTTGTTATGCAGGTGATCTACCGACCAACAAGTGTGTAATTGTGTCACCAACCCCTATTAGTTCCACGAGATATCCGAACTCATCCGGCCTGTTTACCAGCGTGAATGAAACTGCGTATGACACAAATACCTTTTTGCACTTGCCCAAAGTCTTATCTGACTTTAATTCCACTTGAATACGGCAGAATTCGAACCTACTCCCCGAACACTGATCAAGCTGAATCGGCAACTGGCAAAGTTTAAAGTAAGATTTTCGAATTGTGCAGATTTTAACTTGGGAAACTATACAAAATTGATGTAGGTAACGATAGATCTTTGTATATATTTTTTTTATTTAAGTATCTACCGATTTTAAACACGCGAGCTGACAAAGTGAA
This sequence comes from Crepidodera aurea, assembly GCA_949320105.2. NCBI lineage: Eukaryota > Metazoa > Arthropoda > Insecta > Coleoptera > Chrysomelidae > Crepidodera > Crepidodera aurea. The sequence goes on from OX439474.1 coordinate 28,514,995, forward strand.
AAGTAGGATTTTCGAGTATTTGCTTGGTCCTCTTAGTCATCTCGGCATTTTAAACACCTCTTGAAGTACTGATGTTAAAATTTGCATAAACTATTTTAAACATCTGTCGATTTTATTGAAAACTGTCTTAGCCAGTTTACTTTAAAATTTGAACAATTACAGACACATAAAGGACGTATAATTAATTTAATTACAAAATCATCCGGTGACGCCGAGCAGTAGCCACCGCCTAGTTCTTTCAGTGCGCGTCTGGAAAGGTACATAAAAGAAAGAAAAACTCGGGCGTGTATGTGTGTGGCGGTGCGGGATCCAAGTTATTACCGATTTTCCTCTGTATCTGCGCTCGTTTCTATCTCTTTCTAAAAGCGCCATCATAAGGAGATCGGATGATGATGAGGCCGGTTCGCTTCGCGTGTTTCGAGCGCTTCAATTGCTTTATTACTTGTTTCGATATAACTTGAATTGCAAAGTTCCGATTAGTCGAGATGTTTTAAAAATTGCTTCTTTATTATAGAGATAAAAATTGCAATTTTTTTTTACCCAAAACAAAATTATTGAAATCTTACTCATCTATTTTCAGTAAAAAATCGATTTTTCGTATCGTTTGGCAACTTTACAGCATAATTTAACTAGATTTTAGAGAAAATTAGTGCAAAATGTCATTTTTCCCCAGTTCTGGGGAAAATGTCATGACATTGTTGGAGCAAACCAGCTTAATGGCGATCAGTAACATTGCACAAAATAATTTGAAGTATCAGACCTGGGGAAGTTCTAATTTAGGCACTTCAGCACAAATTTTCTCTAAATTATTCGAAAAATTAACCTATGCAGTTGTTAAAGCAAATAATTATATTTTAGTCCATGTTTCAATTTAAAATTCTAAAACGTGGCACATTCCCCTTTTCCTTCCCAATAGAGACGCCTCTGAATCAAATCAAAATATCCATTATTGGCAGAGGAGGTGTATAGTAGTCCTTCAGTAACTATTTTTATTATACTTCACAATTTTTTTTTTTCGATATTTTTACTATTGTTTTGACATATTTCTTCTCATAATTAACTACCATCGTATTTTTCTTCCCGATTCTAATCCATCCATGACGTCGAGAGGTTATGAGTCACTGTAAAATCTCCATTTTCTTTTCCAATTTTTTTGTTTTTCGATCAACGTCTACGATACATTTTTGGCATCGCGACACATAAATTTATTTAGGAAATATCGTTTTTACATGCTTTGTGTTTATCTTTGTTTTCATCCGTATCTCCACAAGATGTTGGAATGAGACGGTGAGTTCGACCATGACAAAAATTTCACGCGGCCGAAACAGGTCTGGACCAAGATCGTGTTTTCGGGAGTAAGAGTTATTGGAAAATGCAAATTTTTGGCAGATAACTGTTAAACAACAAAACCCTATTCGAAATGCTGAGTGTACTAATTATGGTTGTCTACCTCTTCAGTTTTAATCATATACTATCTCGTGTAAAGTAAGATGTCGAATCAGATTATTTTCTGGTCTGACATGAAGAAAATGGAAATATACATAATAGCCATGAATTAAAAATAGGAAGAATTAGGCGTTAATATGGAAAACATTATAACGAAGAAGAAGTTATTCTGAAGAACTTACTCAACAAGGATGACGAGAGAAAAAAAAACATCACCGAGAACATAATAAAAGGTGCGACCAAAAGGCAAGAAAAAAATAATAATAAAAAATGTTACAGTCCAGAAGGGAGGATTGGGAATAGGAATAAGAGAAATAAATAGATTGGAGGATTCTTGGTAGAAAACTGGTAAAACTATAATTTGAAAGGAGAAAAAACACATTTTAAAGGAAGGTCAATAAGTAACTTCATTGAGAAAAAAAAAGGTTACAATGGCTAGGAAATCTAGATAGAATGTACCACAAAAAAGAGGTAAAGCTGTAGTTACAGCTTGGAAAATACCAGAGAGAGAATGAGAAAGCGATGAAAAGAATCTTTAAAGAAGATCTGTCAAAGAAATAATAAAGATGTGAGTCTGCAGATACAGTGAAATAAAATTTTGGCCTAATTTTCTCGAAAGTGGGTTATAAGAAATGTACAATATTTGGGATGTGGCCGATTCCTACTTTGTTATTTGCACTATTGCCATATCGATGGATTTTTGTAAAATAGTGATAATAGTTAGAGAGATGACGACCAAGATTTTTGCCTCATAGGACCCCGGCTAAAACCACATGTAATCGATAGATTATATGACCCTGTACGTGAAAATACGATTTTCAGAAATTTTCCGCGTAGCGTCTGATCTGAGCGCATTTTCAAAAATGTCGAAAAATATGACCTAGGTGTTTCATAGGACCCTTTCTGATTTCTGAAATTGGTCATAAATGATTGAATACATTGCCCAGATGTCGAAAAAAATGATTTCAGAAAAATCGAATGTAGCATAGTCAATCAGAAAACTTTTCGATAAAGTTGTAATACCTCCAAATTATAATAACTCAGAAATACGTAACTTTAGGTATAGAGAATGCCAATACAGATCGAAAGAGAATAAAAAACTGATTCAGACGTGATAATAAAATACAGGGTGTTTCTTTTGAAATTATAGACTTATTGAGAATTGAAAATATTGACATTTGACGCTCCGTTCTAGACACCTTGTATAAAATATCGCATTTGACGTTTCACCGTATGCTAGAAAAATATTCTCACAATCTCTGTATAAAATTTGAAATTAATAGCTTAACAACTAAGCCAGATACGGAAATTAAAGTAAATGCGTGTTTTTCATAAATTTTTACAAAAATCTCAAATATCTCGGAAACTGTTAAACTTAGACCTGTGGTATGTTTATAATTTTTTGTTCAAAATTTGATGCTGAATTCAAAAATAAAAAGAAAAATGGTACATGTTATATGACCATTTTTTTAACACAACAGAAATGGCCCCCCGCAAGTATGCTACACTTCTGGAAGTTAATACTCACCGGTAGCCTCTATGGTCATATAATCTATCGATTTTATACGGTTTCAGCCGGGGTCCTATGAAACATGGTTTTGGTCGTCATCTCTCTAACTATAAGACATTTAACGATTTTTTAAAATTAATTATAATTTGGCGAATCTTTAATTTGAATTTGTTGAAATTGTGCGAACAGTCCGCACCTGGATGTGGGATCCAACGACACTATTGGTATTTGTACAGGCATATTTGTTTATTTTCGTTTTCCAATAAATATCTCGTAAGTGTTTTTCGGGTCGGGAATCGCTAGAATTAATATATAAATGAGACAGAACGGTGTTATTTTCGTCTCTATTTTCGTTTGTCAGGATACACACGCATTGGGAATTAACACCCAGTCATATGTTTTTTTTAATTGATTTTTCTTTGGAAAAAGAAGCCGCTCGCCAACGTTCAAGAAACTATTTTTCACAAGGGATCTGGATATTTTAAATGAAAACAAAACTTAGATTTCCTTTAATTATTATTTATTGAAATTTATACAAAAATATTATTTTTTTTCAATTTGTTATTAACAAAACATTTTTTTTATTCTGGGCGAGGGGCGGTGGGGGGGGGGGGTAAACTGCGAGGTCCATTTTGGTGTACAGACCTCGTCCATTAGTAGCCATTACTCAGCCATTACTAGCAATTAGTAGCCATTACTAGCCATTACTCGGCCATTAGTAGCCATTATTCTGTCATTAGTAGCTATTAGTAGCCGTTACTAGCCATTAGTGAGTCATTACCGGCCATTACTAGTCAATAGTGAGGAGCCATTACTAGCCATTAGTGTACAAAAATTTAACTCGCGGTTTACCCCTCGCCGATGGGTAAACCGCGAGGTCCATTTTGGTGTACAGACCTCGTCCATTAGTAGCCATTACTCAGCCATTACTAGCCAATAGTGAGCCATTACTAGCCATTACCAGCTATTAGTGGCAATTTTTATGACAAAAATCCATTAGTGTACAAAGATTTAACTCGCGGGTCGATTCTGGGTAAAAAATCGTGTTATTTTTCAAAAAATTATTTTAATATGCCAAATACCATCTTGAAATTTTTTAATATTTTAAATAATTAGTACCAGATGTAAAAGAAAAGGAACTGCATACTCTCGAAGAATTGGCTAGTTTTTGTCCTCTTCAAGAAAACACGCTGGGTAGATATTGTCAGCTTGCTGTTACCAAAACCTGTTTAAAAACTGTTCTGACATTTCGAGACCTAAATTTCAAAACAAAAAAAAATGTTTTGGATTTTGGGGCAACGATTTGAGGATAACCAGTAGATGAATTCCTAAAAAGCGGGGTATGTCGCATGGAAGTGTACTTGATCCCCTGCTTTTCTTTAATAAACATTAATGATGCTGTTGCGGTCAGGGAACAACGTTTGTTTAATTTTTTCAGGATTCTAGCTATATTGGAAATATCTAAAACGTGTTAGTGATTCGTCAATCAGTCGGAGAATCATTTCAATTGCATAGTTAGGTACAGGAGTGTCACAAGTGGCTTGAAGTGGTTTGTATTCTTGCTAGAACTTGGTCCGGTGTCTAAGGACGATATGTCAATTTGATAATTAGCAGAACCGCAATTTGAAAAAAATACAAGTACAGCTAGAGGCGAAATTGACAGCCCAGGTGTTTGTTAACATGCGCAGTGAAGCTGGTCAATTGTCTTTTGAATTAAAACTAATTAAATAGCAACAAATGTAAATTTCCTTTATGTCAAAGTTTGGAAAATATAGATTGTAGGCATAATTGCAAGTACTTTGCCCTTATTTTTAAATATTATTTCCCACAATATACCATGTGCCATCTTCTATTTCTAACATGGACAAACTTCTTTATATCTATGGTACATTTCCATGTGACCCTCCGTGGTTCAGCCACTGGTTGGCGGTTGTCGGTGACGTCTTAGAAGTTATTCTCGATGATATATATCGAAAACAAGTCGATTCTAAAGTGAATAATCACCAGAAAATGATAAGTGGCCGACAGACATAACTATTTTTGTCAAGAATGTCACAGTTTGCTGCGATCAACTCGTTACTGGTCTACCTACTGCCTCCGCAACCGGATAATTATACGGTATGATTCAAAGAAAAAATCCCCTGTTAGATGGCATTGATACAATATTTTTTGTATCCAAATCTCAATGAAATGAAACCGGTTATATGGGATGGAAAGGTCATGCAAAAATATCGACGTAAAGGGATATTTTATAACTGTGATATCAAAGTTACAGATTTTTAATAAGAGTGCCATGTTTAAATGCACCAAGTTCGAATCTGGCCAGGGTAATTTTTTTTATTAAAATGCTTTCTTTATTAAAGTTTGTCGATTTTAAGTTTTTCTTGTTTAAAAATTTTTTTCCTCCGTTCAAAATTTCTTTTCGACCAATTTTGAATTTTTGGACATTTTTTCTAAAATTTTTTAGCAAAATTTGGTTGACAAAATGTTTCTAGAAAAATTGGTTTTGCCTGAAATAAAGGCGTTTGAGTATGGAGACCAAAAATTTAATCTATAAAATTTGAGAGGACGTGTGCTACTTGGAAGGTTATTTCTTGAATCATTTTGTATTAAAAACAGAGAATATAGACATTTATGCAAGACACTTTACACACAAATGTTCATTATTTTCTTTATCAAATTAAATTGAAACATCAAAAAATATTGAGCTGTTATAGTTTTAAATACAGGGCCACCAAGGCATACCTACGTGATTGCGTTTGGCTTAATTCGGATATAGAGTTTGACATTTGTCAGTTTTAAAGAGATTTATGGATTAAATATTTGGGTATTCAAAAACTGATGTTGTGTCTGTGAATAAACAAATAAACAGGTTAGTTTACAAATAAATTTTGAAATTTGGGTATTAACATAGATTTGCAATACCTTTTAGTATAATAATAATTGATAATGCTAAATAAAAGTTGTTAAATGTTTATATTTGACATTTCAAAAAAGGTAACCACAGTTTAATCAAAAAACAATTACGAAGAAGCGGTTTTATCAGTATAAAACACAATGATTGGTTAGGATCCTGAGCTCTTATTGGCTGAAACCTCAAAATCTGACTGTTTTGACAGATGAAAAAAATAATCAAAGGTAATACTACGAGTCGATTAAATTTTTGGTTTTCACGAAAACGGCTTTATTTGAAAAAACCACGAAAACAAACTGATTTTATCTCAAATCAGTTTGTTTGACAGGATGAGTGGTATTTGGAAAGGTTATTTTTTGAATCATTTTGTGTTAAAAACAGAGAAAGACACTTTACACTCAAAATTTCGATATTTTCTTTTACATTTAAACGCCAAATATTGATATAATTGATTCTATACCTACAAGCGTGATATAAGTTGCTTATCTAGTAGTAGGCATTTAAGATTATTTATTAAGGGTAACGTTTAGACGTTTTTACATTATTTGTCAGTTTTAATCGAATTTATGGACGGAGCTGTGTAGTGTGTTAAAATAAACGAATAAAAACAGGTTAGTTTACAAATATATTTTGAAATTTGGGTATTAACATAGATTTGCAATACATTTTAGTATAATAATAATTGATAATACTAAATAAAAGTTTTTAAATGTTTATATTTGACATTTCAAAAAAGGTAAACAATAGTTTAATCAAAAAGCGAAAACGAAGAGGCAGTTTTATCAGTATAAAAATCAATGATTGGTTAGGATCGTGAGCTCTTATTGGCTAAAACCACAAAATCTGACTATTTTGACAGATGAAAAAAATAATCCGTGCTATTTATTATTAACATTTATTTTGGCCATTTTTTGGATTAATGGTTTTTGGAACAAAATTTTTGTTTCGACAAATTTTTTCGCCAATTTTTTCTTAGACGCGGATACAATATTCATAAACTAGTACTAGTACTAGTAACTATAAAATATTTTTCAATAATCAGGCTAAAAAAATTGGGTTTAATAATATCCAAACATAGCTCAAAAACAAAATATTTTCAGTCTGAGTTTTCCCAATTGTTTTTTAATCGTCACCTTTCCAACGCCCGAAATAGCTTCTAGAAGAACTAAATTTCACTATGCTAGATAATCTTATAGTTACTCGGGTTATTTTTACTCGACTTCGACTGTTTGGGGAGACATAATATATATTTATAAATATAACACGTGAATCGACTTTTAGACAATTTCACAAATATTTTCCGCCGTAGTATTTTCGTAGGAACATCGATTAATATTGTCTAAAAATTTACGGTCGTAAAATAAGAAGAATCGTCCGTGTTAATGTCTTTAATAAAATTTGATTTATTAAAGAAATTGAAATTCTAAATTTTCCAATGTCGTAGTGTCCCCATCACTTCTGGTGACTATTATATTTATTTTAAGAATGTGACTTTAAGAAGTAGACTTAATGGACCAATCATTGAGCCTTGCGGTTCACCTTTTAGAACGATATTTTCCTATTGAAGTTAGAACTAGACTAAATTATATATCACAGCATTATACAACTTTGTTAATTAATTATCATAGTTAACCCAATCGAATGCCTTATTGAGGTCGCTACTGCCAGATTTTCAAACGTTAGTAATATTTTTTATAGAAAAACTCAAAGATTTACTCACTTCTTTGTCTTTGGTAGCGATTTCATTTTCAAAACTTTGCCTATCCATATTTGATGTGTCTTTGTTCTCGCAGTTGTTCGATGTATTTGTTCCGGACAATTGTTCCTTTAATGTAGTGACTTCTTTTTCAGCTAGGGTCGCTCTCTGCAACAAAAAAAATCGTAAAAAACTAATTTTTCAATAGTACAGCTTTGTATTAATTATTTAGAAAATGGAAATAAATCCGTTTAGACTAAAATGATGGCGTTGTGAGGTTTTTCTGGGATTTCCTACAACTGTAAAGCAAATGGGCCATCAATCATCAGTAAGTCGCCTTAGAAAGCAACGGTAAATAATAATAGCCGTCTCTCCCCCGCACAAGCTCTGCTTCTGGGGTTCACTCGTAAGAGGGTTGAATTGAAGAACGTACATTATTATTTTTATTATTATAACACCCTTATTGACCTCCCTTCCTTTTTATTAATATTTTACACAATTTTTTTTAAAAATTAAACTGCCACCACCAAATTTCAAAAACTTTCATAAATCATCAAAGGTAAGTAATACCACGAGTCCTCCAAATTTAATCTATAAAATTTGAGAGGACGAGTGGTATTTGGAAAGTTATTTTTTGAATCATTTTGTATTAAAAAGAGAGAGAGAGAGACACTTTACAATGAAATGTTCAATATTTTCTATTTATATAAGGGTAATGACTTTGAGTTTTATCAAAAAACAAAAAGGAAGAGACGGTTTTATCAAAGGTAATACCACGAGTCCTCCAAATTTTATCGATTAAATTTTTGGTTTTCACGAAAACGGCTTTATTTGGAAAAACCACGAAAACAAACTGATTGATAAAATCACGAGTCCGCAGGACGAGTGATTTTATCTTAAATCAGTTTGTTTGAGTGGTTTTGCCTAAAATAAAGGCGTTTGAGTACGAAGATCAAAAATTTAATCTATAAAATTTCAGAGGACGAGTCGTATTTGAAAGGATTATTTTTTGAATCATTTTGTATTAAAAACAGAGAACATAGTCATTTATGCAAAAGACACTTTACACACAAATATTGAAAATTTTCTTTACCAATTTAAATTGAAACCTGAGCTGTTAGGCTGTTATAGTTTTACATACAGGGCCACCAAGGCGATTTTTTGACTGGCTACCCCGCGAAACGCCGTAAATAAAAGCGAAGAAGAAGAATGAAATGAAGTCTTTCTTAATTTAATTAATTTTAAGTTTAGTGTTGAAGTGAGGTATGTAAAAATGTTAAAGGCGTTTTGGCGTTAATAAAAACAGGTTAGTTTACAAATACATTTTGAAATTTGGTTATTAACATAGATTTGCAATACATTTTAGTATAATAAAAATTGTTAAATGTTTACATTTGACATTTCAAAAAGGTAAACACAGTTTAATCAAGAAACAAATACGAAGAAGCGGTTTTATCAGTATAAAACACAATGATTGGTTAGGATCCTGAGCTGTTATTGGCTGAAACCACAAAATCTGACTGTATTGACAGATGAAAAAAATAATCAGTATAAAACTCAATGATTGGTTAGGATCGTGAGCTCTTATTGGCTGAGACCACAAAATCTTGACAGATGAAAAAAATAATCACAGTAAAATAAAACAATGATGTAACAAAATGGTTAAACTTCCTATAAATCTGGATAATAAACATTTGTACTTGGTTGTTACAAAATTAAAAAATGCTGGAATCCTCATTCAAGTAATCAGTCTAATCAAAACAAATAGTTTTGTACAGTTAATTTTTCATAACATTTTAAAGGTTTACTGATAAAAAATTTATTAAATATCAACTCCATTTCCGAAAATAATTACCACATAATAAAAGATGAAACAATTATTTAAGAAAATGACTAAACTTCCTATATTTCTGGTTGATATTCAATTTTTACTTGGTTGTTATCGTTTTGCATTTATCTGTAATATATATAGACAATCGACCACAAAAGGAGGAAGTTGATAAATATACAAGTATAACTATTAACAATAATAAATAGATTAGAAACAGTTTGATTTTCATTTAATGATTTTAACTATCAACATTTTGTATGAAAAATAGATTTAGGAAATATAATTTTAATAAGGTACTGGGTACTTTTATTGCATGAAATATTTTTCTGAAAATATGTTTTTTATATACCTACCCACATATAGGGTAATATAATGATAGAAAAACCTTTGAAAAACATTTTAGGAATTACATTCTATTTTTTTTAAATATACAAACGTTAACTTACATATATGGACCACCCTCTAGGTAATTCTATTTATAGTCAAACATTAAGATCTATCGCACGTTTTCGATCAATATTTCATACATGTCACGTACTCTAAAAATGTTCATTTGCGTCAATAAAACGTTGCGGTACCGATTTTTATATAAGGTAATCATTAAATAAGAACATTCTTATTTAAGCTATTCAGCAACTTTGTAAGATCGGTTCAATAATTCCGTCAGTTATAGCCCGGAAAGTGGAATTCCGCAAAAACTATAAAACTTTATATCGTTCCTTAAGAAATTCAACGTATTTGTTTCGAACAAAAAATCGATTGAAAACAGTTGTAAATCTTTACGTGTAGAACCATTACCACACCACACGCACACTTTGCATCGTTTAATTAATATATTTTGTTGTAAATTCTGTTTAAATCAGAAACATTTAACTTTTATGTTATTTTATTCGTTTGGTTAGAAATTTATCTGTTTGTCCTATATACCACTTAGAACAAATTTAAATTTACTGATTTCTGTCAAAGTTTTACTGTTTTTAATCTCCGTGTATATCAGACGGTATAAATACAAAATTAAAAGACTGTTAAAATATTTTACGATCAATATTGTCCCAGTATTCGAAATATTTCTCGAGTGACAGGAATAAAAACAGACGCATTTTCGTGATGAAATTTATATGTATGGCATCTGATCAAATCATCCGTGGCAGCTGACGTTTCAAACAATTGACGAACACCTGTTCCTGAAACAAACGAATGTTACGCTATCAATTGATATCAGAAACCGATACGGTAATATGTGCCGTTTTTCAGCCCCAACACACGCGATTATCACCTGTTAAAAATAAGAAAAAAAATAAATATACAGAATGTATTTTTATACAGTTTTAAATGAAAAGGATCACATGATTGCTTTAATTACTTAGGAATATAAATATAATCTTCCGAAAAAGAAAACGAAAAAAAAAAACAGATATCGAGAATGTATTTCTATATACTTTTAAATAAAAAATTAATTTTTTTCAAAGTTTCGTATTTTTTTGTTTTCTTGTTAGTGTTAAATTGTATTCCAAGTTTAGAAACAACTGAAATAATTGCATTTAAAGAGAAAATATTTTTATACAGGTAATAAGGTTGTTTTTTATAACATTTTTAATTACAAATATTCATTGACATTTTCTTCTAAGAATCTAAATTAATGTTGTGTTAAATGCTCGTACGCTTCTAGCGTATCCTTAAACAACACGTATACAGGAATACACACAAAGCTCAACTCTATAAAAATATGACCTGAATTTAAAACAATTCGATTTGATATTTCGGTAATAAATAAAACACTTGCCGGCCGATTTCTCAGAAATTTTATGTTTATTTAATAAAACGCCAGTTACGATTGTTGAATTTTTATTTTATTTATATTTAAACAATAACATTCAAGGCTGGACATCAATCGAGAGAAGATATAATGAAATAACAACGAAATAATGAAATATCCACAAAAATTGGACGAGGTTCAATAATTTTTGGCTTAAAGCTTATAAACTATTTAAAATCAAATGCAAATTTGTTTAAATTTGTAGTTAAATTAATGTATTTTGTACGTCTATTTAAAAAAATAATGGAGTATAAATATGGTCACCGAGCAGGTCTGGTAAAAAAAGGAAACTTGTACAATATTTTTTTCAAATACCTCGTATACTATCAAAGACGTTATTAATTTAATAACTGCAACAAAGTATTTAAAATCTTTCCCATAAAAAACACGATTGTAGGGCAAATATTAACAACGAGACCAAAACAATCTCTTATATTACTTGATAATATTATGATTGGTTTGCAGATTTGCTTACTACCAAGAATTCGTTTTTATCTCATTATTTAGCATTCGATATTCCTTTGTAAGCTCAATTTTTTATGGGAAAATGAGGTAGAGCGAGTATTTGCATGTGTTTTATTGTGAACTAAACATTTTTTGTTGTACATTATTTTTAATTGCAATGTTGGTGACGATTTTCACTGTAAGTAAACGAATTAGGTTTCGGCATCATTCTGCATCGCCCGTTTGGTAACATTAAACCAAGCTCCAAAACTATAAGAATTTAATTCCATTGAAAGCTATCAGTAAATAATGTAATGTTACCACGAGTTGCCTACTTTCTACTGAAGATGCAGAATAATGCCGAAACTTAATAATCATCCTATCGAAATGGTTTGGTCAGAACTTATTAAGATGAGGAAATTGTAAATAAAAAACGTACTGCTTCTGATGTAAACGACACGTGGTGTAAGTCTTTAGACAATTATCTTGGAAAATATTGAACCAATTTTATTAAATTGACACTGATGAAGAACCACTGACCTATAAAAAATTGGATCAGCAGTGGCCGTTTCGTTCTATGGTAAAAATACGCCAAATTGAACTCTCTCAAATTAAAAATGCGCATGTGCATTGATCCCTAATGTCAAGGGCAATGTCATTACGCCAGGGAGCCATTTTTATCAGTGGAAAGTCCCGGAAATAAATCGGGTGGATTTTTACCATTTACTATAATAGATAGAAATAGATTCGTCAAAATCTATTTTATGATGACAACAATTTTGGTTTTATACTGATGCCTATTAATGGTGTCTATTTCAATTTTGGATTATTTTGGAATCGGCAGTGTTTATTCGAAATATTTCCTTCTATTCAGAATTTAAAACCAGTATATTTTGGGACTCCAAATCCAGTATACACGTTTTAAAAAACGTCCCAACAATGTTCGAGATCATTTTCAATGAGATTAAAAATGTCCCTTCCCTTAAGAGACGCTTCTGCTTGACATATCATCAATGCGCATGTGCCAAGATCCCAAATGTCATATACTAGTTGCCTGAATTTTCTTATATATCCAGTTTTATTGTAGGTCAGTGTGAAGAACTAGAAAGTTTGTATTCTTCAGAAAGTAACTTTAAAAGATGCGTTCTCTTTGTTAAGTATATATATTTTTAAATTTTTTGAGTGGGTTTTTATAAACAGCCAAATATTTGTAACTATTTATTTTGAAATTTTTAAAGTTTCAGCCGCGATTTCTTCAGAACTTATACATTGAGTAAAATGAAAATCAGTAGAGGAAATAATTCTTGGTTTAGTTTCTCATATTTGTGTTTTATTAATAAAGATTTGTTATTTGTGCATTAAAATGTTTCTGTGGTTAGTATTTTTTGTACCAAATTTTATAAAAAAATCGAAAATTGGAACCGGAATACGAGACTACCTGAAAAAAAATATTTCCAACAATTCCTGATTCCAAACTAAGTATATCACTATACGTTAAATCAATCTTTCGTCGCTATTTATTCAGTTATTCAGTCTCCTGAGAAAACGGTTGTCTACCACATGGCTTGTGTTCTTAGACAGAGGCATAAAACGAGGGTGGTTTTTTTATTAATAAATAACCAATAAGTCTTCAAAAACTTGTCGTCTGTTCTCGTAGCGATCAGAGCCATATGGCTTGTATTAAGAAATGATATGTTTATTGCTTCGCGTATGCACCATGTATGGGGTATTTTTTCGATGGGTTTCGAATTTATTTTTGTTTTTACCTTCGAATTCAAGGTCAAGAATGGGATGCCAGACGTTTTCCCATAAAATTTATGTCATTTTTATACAGAGCGTACTGAAATCTCGAGAACAATTAATGGAACAAATCCAATATATTTTTAAGTAAAATCGGTCCGCGATAATCCGAAATCTGACGAAATTCCTCGTAATCCGAGACATTTGAACAAAGAGGCAGACCATGCAAATCAAAAACAAGTGAGAAGAGTGCGACGACGACGCGCGGCATTTCTCCAACGTGGGGATTAATAAAATTAACAGTTAGAGTAACTCCAACAGTCAGATGCCGTACGAGAGAGGCTGTGTGTGCGTACTTTTCCCGTTATACTCATCCTCATCCTTTATCCTTTCCTCTCCTATTGCAACAAAATTATAGTCGGGCGCCAAAAGTCAACAAATAATTTTAGAATATCTCATACACTTTTTTACAGTCTTACAGACTTTTACATTAAACTTTTTTCGATAGTATGCATATTTCAGCCACAAATCGTAAAAAACCAATATCCAACCCTCCAGTTGTATATTTAGCCCCCACCCCACTTCTGGAACTTTTAATTTGTCTAATTTATTTTTTTTTAATTTACTTTTTACAAAAATGGCCCTGGTGTATATATGACATAATACAAAAATAAAATAAAAATCGTTTGTTGTGCTCTTGAAATTCCATTATAATCTTCCACAGTATTTTATTTGGATATTTTCTTCACTGTTGATGTTGTCTTTCTTAGAATTTCTCTTCCTGCATCTGTCTTGGATACTTTTTTGGGGGGTAGAAATTTTTTTGGCAGACAGATACTTTAGATTTTGTTTTCGTGAGTAATTACTAAAAAAATGGTATATGGTTAAAAATTTACTCGTCTGACTTAGGGTTGAATATCTTTTTGTATTTTCGTTGGGTTAAAATTGGATCTATTGAATTATTTTCAATTTTTTCAGCAAGGGCATCTAGATATTATTGCATCGGCGATATAGAAGTAACATTAGCCATGTCTTTCTGTAACCAAGCCGTCGAAAGGGTCAAATACAATATTAACAAATTATACTTAGGAGCTTACCATACGAACGATCAAAATTACAGGGTGATTGCAAAGGTCTTCAAATTTGAGGAATATTTTCCGAAACATCCGAGACTTTTGTATTATTTCATTTTCGTTAAAATTATTTAATTGAAAATGTGGTTCATTGTTTTGCCCGATTATTCCTACATGATCATTTGTGAGTTGTACTAACTAGACGAATTTGTCCTATTTCGCTTTACTTGTGAGAAGTTTTGTCACACCTCCATCCATCTTCGTTTTGGTCTTCCTCTACCTCTCTGTCATTGAACCTCTACACAGCTTTTCCGGGCATTAGAGTCCGTTTTTAGTCTCATTAATTACCCGTACCACTTCCTTGATATCTTCACAACCTTGGTTGTTCCTCTTATCTTTTCATTTCTTATTTAATCCTTGCGCCATTCCACACATCCATCTTAAGGTTTTGTAATTTTTCTTTCTAAAGATCTAGTCCACTCTCCCAGTTTTCTTTCTATCTTTTGCAAATCACCGTCAATCGGAAACATCATAGTTGTACTTCTACCAGGCATAAATTCAAACCGCTCTACTCCTATTGAAATATCATCTCTTAATATTTCTTCTTCATACCTTTATTGTATGTGGAATTAATATGATTCCTCTGTAATTTCAACAGTTCTAAATTTCTCCCATTTTCATTGTAGGTACTACTTGGAATTTTCAGCATGAATAAAAACGGTGAAAGTCGAGAAGAAGGAAAATGACGGACGATGATCATAGTCATAATCGCCATTCATTTTCCTTATGAAAGAAGTCTACTACGATAATTTCTACCTAAAAATGGAAAAAAGAAAATTCAATTTTTTACTCAAAATGGATGATCTAAACCGTGAGAGATCTTGATTAGGAAAAAAGCCAAACGAGTTATAACAATTCCATAAATATAGGAGACCCTTTAGCCCATAAAAATCATTAAAAATTTATAAAATTACATTTATAACTAATTATCATCGGTTTTTTACAATTCACATCAACATTCAACTATTTTTTTAATTAATTTAATACTTAAAGCCCTGTTTATACTTCACGTTGAATATTTTATGTAAGTATGACGATGGTAAGACTAATATTTAAAATGAAATAAAATATATTCAAATTAAATTGTTAATTAAAATATTTTAATTTAAGCCATTTTACCGTTCACTCTGACACAAAATTGCTGTTTTAAAAGTCCAGGATACTATTAATCACTAGCGATTCGCGCTAATGTCTACAGTGTGGACAAATAAATAAAATTTATTTAATTTGCCGTTGGGATTTTTGAATTTTGTCGCCCGGACTAACATCAACGAGAACGAGGAAAAGGAAGGGAAAGAGACGGAACACATAATTTTGTTACAGCTTTAAAGGAAAAGCCTGCCTAATAGAATGAATCGCTAAACTAAAACTTACAGTTTTGTCCCGAATATCCAATTTTCAATAGGGGTTTTAACTATTAACTGCATTATCTCGAATTCAATTGTTTTAATGGACGTTTGCTATACGATAATTGCGTTAAAGAAGGGAGGAAGAAACACCCCCTACAGAAAAACTAATGTGTTGTTTCGAAATCAATGAGCGTTATTAAAATTTAAGTCGTCTCCCAACTATTTTGATCTTTTAAAAACTTTTAATCAAAAGCAGAAGCTTCTAAATCTTAAAGTTGCTTTATTAACTGACAGCTAGAAATTGTAATAAAACTATTAATTTGAAATATGCGAAGATACGTAAGTATACAGGGTACCCAGCATCCTATAAAGGATATGGTGCTCTGGTATGATTTAAACAGGAAATAAATAAATTCCGTATATTCGAGACATAAGAAACTGGGAAAGATATATTGAATTTATAAAAATTTTGTCCATCCAGAATCCAATTTGTAATTATATTTTAGGCAAGACAAATAAATGTCCTAAAACTATCTGTAACTTTTTACACACTGGATAATTCTAAAGATAGTTGACAGTTGTTACGACGATCGTAAATCACATAGAGAATTAGCCCCCACACGGTATCTTGTGGTACACTTACTTTTGTTTCTTTGGTGGAATATTATTCTCTAATTATTGGTAGAAAAAAGGCTGCCGACTTAGCCTAACATTTCAAAGGACATAAAAGAAATACATAAGAGACAAGCTTTTCTTTATCCAAACCAATCGTCGAGTTGTAAAACGAATTCGAAATGTGAATTGTTACTGTTTAACTTATCGGTAATACAATTTTTTCCAAAAGATGGCGTTAAACGCCGCCCACTGAGAAAAAACTTTTCATAAATAAAACGATTCCCCGGTTATTTACGGCTTCGAAAGACATCTGAATGTAAAAAGGCGCAATAATAAGGCAGCGTTATTCGACTGTTACGTACGTATTTCCATGGCCATCTCATTATTCGAGAAAAGAAGAGGAGCGATGTTCAATTTTTCGCGCACCCCAACGCCTTCTTATTATGTGAAATATGTTCATAGCCACCTTTCTATACCGCATAGGGTAATATCTCAATGTTATTATAAAAACAATAGCGCTGGAGCTTCATCCACACCAGCCGAGGTGGTTTAAAGATTCCAGTGGCGTGCTAACTGCTTTTTTTACTAACCGCATACAATTCTGTCATATAAAAATACAACTCGTATACTCTCAATACATTTTTAGTTATTTTTCTAACAAGTGCCAGAAGTGGTACTTATCATTTTTATTGAAAATAAACAGACATCATCTAATATTAATAATTTGCTGATAATATTGTTTAAGCGGCGTTCAGACTTTACAAGTTACTTGAATTCAAGTAACTTGAAAGGAGTAACCTGAGTTCAAGTGAACGTTCATACTATTTCAATATTTGATTCACGTTAAAGTTGTAAATAAGCTAAATAATCAGAGAAAAAATTCTAAACATCATTTTACAATAAAATACAAACAGAAAATAAAACCAACATGGCCTCACAATTTGTTTTTTAATTTGATATATTAGGTAGGTGTTAAAAAGGCTCGTTCAGACTTTACAAGTTACTTGAATTCAAGTGCAATAATTGATGCAACTTGAAACAAATTGAAAGGCGTGAACATTATTTCACTTTCAAGTTTCAAGTAGAAGTAGAAACCAATTTAACTTTTGTTTTCAAGTTGGGGACTTGAATCACAGTTGAATAGTGTGACCTGATATTCAAGTGCACTTGAAGTCACTGGAAGTAGTGAAAGTGGCTCTGCACTGCGGCAAATTAGTCAACCACGCACGGAGGGTTCTAATAGTGAGGTATTGTAAACTTGAAACAAATCATTCAAGTAAAAATTTCAACTTGAAATGACTTGAATGAAATATTGAAATGGTATGAACGTTCACTTGAATTCAGGTTACTCCTTTCAAGTTACTTGTAAAGTCTGAACGAGCCTTACAACTGTGATTCAACTTGACCTTCAAGTCCCCAACTTGAAAGCAAAAGTTAACTTGGTCTCTACTTCTACTTGAAACTGGAAAGCACGTTTCAAGTTACTTGAATTCAAATGAAATGATGTTCACTCCTTTGAATTTGTTTCAAGTTGCACTTGAATTCAAGTAACTTGTAAAGTCTGAACGAGCCTTTATAGGAATATGCAGTTTGTGAAGTTACTGATATACTGATTTCTCATCGGGAGGCTGGAGATGAGGGAGGAGTGTTCAGGTAAGGTGAATTGACTGGAAGAAGAGGGTATATTTGATGAATTGAAAAGTGCATCTTTCTAATCTAAAATGAGTGCCGAAAAGTAACATTTTCCGCACGCTTTCATAAATATTTTCTTTTGTTGGTAGTTTTTGAAGCTTTTTATACTAGTCTGTATATAGATACATCGATTGTACTCAAAAGTAAATAAAATTCAGTGCTTATCAAATTGGAATTCGCGGTTAAGGAATATATTCGCGTAGCAAAATTTTAAAGCTTTTCCGAATAGTGATACGCCCCTGCCGATGAGTTTATTATTAAACCGGGAAGTAAGGGATATATGTTGGGGCAATATATTTTGATTTTTAATTCAAACTCAGACATTGTTTTACGGATCTGATACTCCGTAATAATAATGATCTTATATTCGCGGCGCGTCGAGCAGCGGTACGGGGAATATGGGTAATCAGTTATTCAAATTTTCATGACTTTCCAACAACCCCTATACGTCTTCCGCGCCTATTTATTACGATGTATCGTAAAAAATAACAACACTATTCGATATTAAAAAGTTTTTCGGTTAGCCGGCTACGTATTAGGGAGGCTATTTGAAAAAATAAAGTGTCGAAGTTTCGAAATAGAGGGGTTTCAATTTTATTGTTTTTATTTTTTTGGGGGATAATAGAGATGTTCATTTTTGATGACAGGTTTATGAGTTTTCCAATAAATAATCCGACATTCTGAATTATTTCGAACACAGATCAGAATTAAAATAAACATTTTGTAATTCTATTGCGAGCCAATGAATTTTATAATAAAATTTAAATTAGGTTTCTATTTTTTTACTACTAACAAAAAGCTTACTACAGTATTCAGGAATACTACTCTGAGGTGTTTTCTATCTACTTTTTCTTCCTTTTATGTATTTTAGACTTTTAAATGTTTCTGTATAGTTTTTATATTTTTTGTACTTTTTATATATTTTAGACTTTTATATGCCGTAACGATGCTTTGTCAATTAGTTTTAAACTTTCGACAATAAAGAATAAAAGAAAAAAAAAAGAAAACTGAAATTGCTGTACCAAAATTTTGAAAAAACCGAAATATCTTCTAAGGCCGATATTTCTATGTTATATGTTATATTTCTAATTTATATGCAATTTGTGCGAAGCTTTTTATACTAGTTTCCGAAGTTTCTATCAATAAATTTAAGTAAAAATTATGTTTACCTTTAAAATAACGCAAAAAATTGTAGCTTCTATTCATAAATCAAAATTTCTATACCAAAATACAGAAAAATTTACACCTCATTAAAGAACCTGCCAAAAGTCCTTACCGATATATTCCAATCAATAAGTATAGAGCAAAAAAAAATAATATGAATTTCTGTTTATTTAAACTCGATCTTAGTTAGGCGGAATTGCCTAAAAAAATTCGCAAGGTTGGCAAAAACGGTTTTTCGTGAATGAAAAACAGTATAACTCCAATAAAAAAAAGTAAATGAGAAAGTTTTAGATAATAAAAATATCTTTCGATTCAGTCTCGATCGAGGACCGTCCAAAATCGCATTTTTTGTTTTTGCTATAACTTTATCAAATTTAAATAAATTTATTTGATACTTGACAAAAATATAGCTCGTTTCTTGTAGAATAGGTAGTACGTATTTCAAATTTTTTAAAATATTTATTAGTTTTCGAGATATTTCGATTTTTCGAAAAAAAGGCGCTTGCGAAAATCGGCTACTCTTGCTCGAGGATTGATCTTAGAATAACGATCTTGCGCTTATTTTCTTCGGAAAGACTTGTACTTTCATCCTATAAAAAGTTTATAGCAATTTTTTAAATTTTAAGTACCAAAAAATTACTTTGAAAATTTATTAAAAGTTGAGCAGAATCTCCTAAAGCATTCCGAAGTTTAATTCAGCTCTCCTGACCCATTCTCTTTTTTTCTTTTGATCCTTAAGGATACCTACTCCTGTTTTCTACAATACCTGCTACAATAACTATTATTTTTTTTAGATTTTTTTTTAATATTTCAGATAAAATTTGTAGCATATAAAAAATGCTACAAAAAAGCAATTATTGCATTATGAACGAGCTTCATATCCATTACCATTTTTTTAAGAATGCGTTTCCGGTCAAAGTGTCACTTCGGCGTCATCATTTGGGCTTTCGAATCCATTAAATCAAATTCCAAACACGCATCAGGTCAAAGTAATAACCTGCTGCAATGAAAATAGTAAAAAAATGCAAATAGTAATAACCTCAACAGAAAAATATTGAGTTTACGTGCATATATTATTTAGACAGGTTGTTTTAAATATTAGAACATATGAATTGCTGATATAAAATTATTTTTGTGTCAAATACTTCCTACTTTCTAAAGTTTTTTGAACAAAAATCAAATATTCAATCAGCGCTCATCTGTCGAAAAAAAAACAAAAATTAAGTGCCCATTACTGGAAACTCGGGATATTTCAAAAATAACCGTTCACATCCAGCCGAGAAATTCGATCTTGCTGTTTAAGTAATCACACGAATGCCTTTTTCTATTAAAAAAATCCTCGCAGACAGTCGTTTATAATGATTTAAATACAATTTCCTGTGCACCAATAGCGTCTGAACTCTTATACACTCTTATTTTCCAGATGTGTCATCGCAAAAAATGCTCATATATTGATGGTCGAGAGACCAATATGCTCATACATCGACGAAACATGTGTATTTATTTCACAGCGGCGTCCCTTCACATTTTTTCACCGAGAACTCGTTTTTCTACGAGCTCGTGGAATAAACCCACAGACTTTTTATTTGGATCATCCAAAATAAAACTCAAAGTCGTCTCCACAAATATATCATAAGAATTTTTAAACCCCCAAGGGGACGTAGATCAGTTAAAGGCAAATTCTAAAACTGTTACAAGAAGTAAAACATGTTTTCGAATACAGTAGTATTCATCATCACTACAAATTTGACATACAGGAGAAAAAAGGCTAGAACAATAGAGAAAATAATATTAAATGTTGATACAATGCTTAAATTACATTAAGATTAGACTATAGTTAGTCTTTTTATTTGTTTAATCGAGTTTACTAGAGCTGATGATGGCTGTACATGTCGAAACAAAATGGAAAATAAGTAAAACTTAATGAATTTTTTTTCCCAATCGCAAATCAGTTCCCCCCATCATTCCTGTATGAAATGTTTGACCCAGGCGGCGGTGGAGGAGGGGGAAATCCTCTATCTAAAGAACTTGAAAACGGTTGATCCTACAAAAAAACATTCTTACCAAAATTGAAGAGCTTGACAAAACAAGTAATCTCGTTCCAACCTGAACCCGATAACTTAATTATTTCTCGAGGGCTCAAATTGTTCACTTTTTGAACTGCTAAAAGATAGCTCTACCGAAAAATTTTTATTTTCGCAAATGCGGGCTTGGCGGGGGCGGAGCTTACGACCTCGCGATTTACAAACGCACCCTTGTGCCCATGTGTGTGAGCGTGCCTGGAGAGAGAGAGACAGAAGTGGAGAGGAGGAACATTTTTTCCGTATTGCTATGTTTTAGCGCATGAAAAAGTGAACAATTTGACCCCTAACTGGTTGCGCTAGCTCAATTAGTAGAAGTTACAAACGTTTCAATAATATTTGTCCCCCCCCATATCTCCCCCATACTTGTCCCACCACCCCCACCCTCCGGCACTTTAAAGTACTCGTTATTACCCATTTATTCACAAAAAATTAAGGCCTCATCTCCACTGCCTCTCGAGAAATAATTAATTAATTTTTTTCATTTTTGCAATTTCAAATCGCGATAATTCGCGAACTAATTGAGTTATCAGGTTCAAGTTCGAACGAGATTATGTGTTTTGTCAAGCTCTTCAATTTTGGTTAGAATATTTTTTTGTGGGATCAAACCCAGCTGAGATTTGTCGGAAAAACCGTTTTCAAGTTCTTTACATAGAGGATTTCCCCGAAAGCCAAATCGACTCCACTAGTCAATCTTACCGTTAGTTTCTAATATATAAATCGTTTATTCTCGCGGTTGAACTAAAAGTAAAACATCCTAATACATGAATTACTTACTCTCTATTGATTCATCGTTTAGTATTGAAACCCCGCGAGTCTCTATTTAGCATAAAAAACAAAGGATATCCGTCCTCTTTATATTTATTTGCATTTTGCCTAATTACTCGATGAAAAAATAAAAAACCGAATGTCCCCAATGAAAAAAGTATTAAATGTCAACGTCAACTGCTCCATGCAAATGATTGACAATTGAAAAACAAAAGACGAATCCCTCCTCCCACGCTACAACTATTTAACGAAGTTTAATTCACGAAAAAGTCCTTTCAATTGCCATTCAATATTAATTCGAATGTCTAGATCGCGCGAGGCGTGTAAAAAACCGCGCGGAATTTGAAAGGAATCGCCTAGGGTTTTGTTTGGCTTCCTGTTGGAGTTCAATTATGTTTATTCATAACAAATCGAATATTTGTTTTCTAAGGATCTTTTATATGTTTGTATAATATATGAGAGAAATATCTATATTTTATTTAGTTTAAATTATTTCCGAGGAAAAAATTCTATTTTTAACGAACTTATCTTAATCAATTTTAAAAAATTAGAATAGAAACCGTCGTAGATTGAAAGGGGTGAAAAACATTTATAGACAATGGAATTAATACAATTAGCTACAAAATATCCAAAAATAATATTTCAAATTTTTGAGATTTTCTAAAGGTTCTAATTTTATTAAAAAAAATATTCTTAGGGATTTATTGACCTGAAAATAAAAAAGTTTTTTAATCAAACCACTGGCATCTGGCAATTTTAAGTTGGTGATTTAAATGTTGTATAGAAATTTGTGCTTAAGAGGAATCCGGAGCTCTTGTGAAAAGCAAATTTCACTTCTATTTTATGAGGATTTTCTTATATAAAATTGTATTTATGTGTGTTTCTCGACAGCTTTAAATTTCTGAAACGACGAGGCAGCACTATGCA
Source organism: Crepidodera aurea (assembly GCA_949320105.2). NCBI lineage: Eukaryota > Metazoa > Arthropoda > Insecta > Coleoptera > Chrysomelidae > Crepidodera > Crepidodera aurea. The sequence goes on from OX439474.1 coordinate 28,538,121, forward strand.
AAGATATTTAAGAAAAGGGTGGGAAAGTAAATTATTTAAAAACTACTTAGATATTTATTAAAAGAAATGGGAGGAAATTTTTATAGATTTAATACAGAATGGAGCGGACCCTTCTTTTTGTGATTTTTCCATTTAAAATTAACAAAAAAAATCAAGTTGTGTCCACCCTAAGTTTTGTAATTATTAATATTTCCTGCAAATTTCACAAAAATCAGACTAAAACTAGAGGCTTAGAATCAGGGGGCGACACATCTTGAAAATCTTTTTTTTTCTGAATGTAATGTAATAAAAATCAGCCCAAAACAAAAAAAAATTAAAATTTTCCCAGACCCCCCCCGGTATTACAACCCCCCCAAGCTACGCCACTGGTATGGGGGGGGGCAGTGAATTGTTCGCATCCACTAGAAAAATGTCTAGGACCGGCAGTGCTTAGAATGATTTTAAAATTTTTTAAGGGGTTCGGTTTGCTCTTAAAAATATTTTTACTGATTCAGTAGATATATTTTCAATTAAAATATAATGACTCTCCAAATAAGGATTGTAAAATGGTGAAATGCAGTGATAACGAAAAATATTTTAATACTTTTAAATCTATACACTAAATTAACTTTTCATGATGTTACACTTTCTTGCCCCCTAAATATAAAAATGCTTATACCAATAAATTATTTTTATGCATGTATCTGCCATTTTCAAATATATTACGATTGATGAAAAAAAAATAATAAAAAACATCATTTTTTAAAAACGTCACAATGTTACGTTCGGCATATTCATATCCTCGATTTTATTAAATATTCAGGCAAATCCACCCCACCTTTCGACCGATTCAACCCCTCGCAAACGTACCTAATATTTAAAAATATTACTCTTAGGATTTATTCCCCGACAGGGCAAAGCAATAAATTCCTATCAAAGTTCGAACAATGAAGGCACTACAAGAACATTGTTTTGTCTTTGATATTTGTGTGTATGCGTGGGGGGCGCAAAGCACCCCCGTGTTCTCCCGATATATATATACATGTCATAATGGGTGATCTATATCTGTACTTATTTTGCATATTGACCGGCAAAGGGTGATTCAGAGTGTCGATGACGAAGAGTTTTTGATAAGGGTGGAGGGGGTCGTGATGGTTATTGTAAACCGCAAAGGTCATATCAGGAGCAGTGTTTCCAATATTTAGAATCGTGTTTGTAATTTAATTTCAAACTTCAAGATCGAATTTTGTTTTTTGAATAACCTTAAAAAACATTATACATCCATGCTCAACGAATTTGTAGCATAAAGAAATACAAGAAACCCATAAGGAAAACCAAATGGTTGAACAAAGATATTAAAAAAAATTTAAACGAGAAAACATCATGGAAGAATACTTACAAAACAAAAACAAGCGAAAACAAAGAATATAATACAAAAACGAAGTAAATAAGCAATTCTAAAATATGCCAAAATATATAAGAACCAAGAAAACAAGTCAATAATAGCAGAAATGACATTTCCCAGAAAAATAGCGAAAAATCAAAATGGGATAAAGAAACTAACGAAAGCCAAAAACTATCTTTATTAATAAAAAAACAATAAAAATGTTACGTACACATAAACATAATTTATAGTTCCATTTATTTTTTCACCCTGCGTTTTAATGTTTGCCTCCATGTTTTTTTGAAAAAGAAGAAGAAGCGATATTACCTAAATACTTTTTCCGTTTAACTGTTTTGGAAAGTATCCTTAGAAATAACCACTTTGCTGCTCTTAAGTATTAAAAGTAAGCAACTTTAATTTTTCTTAGTGTACCGATCAAAATGACGTCACACAGGCATTAGAAATTCCCAATCTATCAGGTGAAAGGGGTTAATGTTGGGCACGTTTCTATCGGTTTCGGAGTCAACTGTCACCTTCTTCTGTAATTCATCAATACTTCAGTGGCAGGGTAGGGGAGGGTGTGTGTGAGAGAAAGAGATAGAAGGAAAATGCTGGGCACTTAGTTAATTAGAAGATATCTAATTAAGTTATAGGTTTTTCTCTGAATGAGGATCGGCTTTCCCTTAAACTTGGTTATAGTAATTAAGAGGAGCCATCAACAGGACCGTATTAAAAGCAAGAGTTACATTGTGAATTTTTAGTTTCTATGGGTCTTTAGGAACACTGGTTTCTGCCAAATTATAGAAATTGAATTGGGGTTAGTTTTCTTAGGAAATGTGAAAAATCTATGGAGAAAATCGTGGTAAATTCAACAAAATATTCATTGAACAAGCTACATACCAGACTTACATCTGTAAGGGTAAAGAATCTGGATTAAATAAAGAAAAGTATGTCTTTTTTGGGATTTGGCATGCTTGTCTTTGTATCTACACCACTTTGGAAGATATTAGTCAAAACGAAGTAGAAATGTTATCTTGAAAACCGAATTATAAAATTAGTCAATATTTTCTTAGGTTATTGTAACTACAGTGTTAATTGAAAAACCATCTTAAATGTATTAAAAAATTGGTAACTCTGCTTTCGATCCCTCTATCAAATCTGTTACTGCTCTATTTTTGCGTTTAGACAACTGCCTCTATAACCCCACAGTCTTAGAGGCTTGTAGAAATTTACATTTTTAGTTTCTCAATACGCCCCTGATTAAGAAAGAAAAGTATTCGAAAATCGACAGCGGATTTGAACTAACTTTGCCATCATTGAAATTAAAAGTAGATTACTTTTAAAAACCGCGAAATTTGAGCGAAAGAAATCGTTTTAATTCAGTCAGATTTGAATTTGAAAAGTTTTAAAACGCAGGGGCGGATTTAATTTTTGTAGAAATTAAATTACTTTAATGTAATAGTTGGTTTGTGGATTGGGAGCATTGTAATTGCTGAATATCTATACTACTCTTGATTTACTATTGATTTTTTAAGTATTGGGCATTGGGAGAAAGTAGCGAAGCCTATATAAGAAAGCGACGAAGTAACAGCTTTTTTTATGAGCACTAAACCAAAACAAATGTTTCTTTTTCTAACTAAAAAATTATTTGTGGCATAAATTAAAATTACTCGTGATAAAATTCAGAGTATGATATTTGAATCAAATCAAAATTCCAAAATCCTTTGGCTCTTTCACAAAACATCGCGATTTAAAGATCTTTGAACAAATTCTTCTCTCCGAAAGGAATTTATATTGAAATATCCATCTTCATTAATTGCAACTTCAGACAGTAGTTTATTATTAGATTTTCATGTTCCGCCGTACCTCTTCAACGTTAATTTAATAAAATTAGCTATAATTCCGATTCCCAGATTCGGATGTGAAATTTTCTTCCGATACCTGCCTTCGTTTTAATTCATTTTGTCGGGGGGTTCCACCCCTTCCGCCCCGCTAACCCGCGCGCATCGCCGCCCGTCGAATATTCTACATATCTTGCTTAATTGAGAAGCTTCAGATGAATGTTACCGAAGTTTCAGTTGGAACACGAAAATTTACAAACAAATGGCAGGTTATCTCGGTTCAGGATTTTATTTGGTACTAAGTCTGAAGTAAAAAACAAATAATAAATAGAAACTATTGAATTTTTTATATAATAGATTTTTAGAATATATGTTTATCACCTGTTGCCTAAGAACTATCTAAAATACACCCTAATTTACCCAACCGTGCCGTGCGCTCATCAGAGTCTTAAAAGGGGTTAAAATAAGGATAGTCTATTGTTATGTCCAATAAAAACCGGGCGGCACAGGCAAAATTCTTAATTTTAACACACCTTTTAACTACCGTCTATTTAAAATCACAAATTTTGTTTGAGCCGCCTGTGCTGTAAAACTCCCATAAAATTTTGATCTATTACTCCGTGTCGATCGCGATTTCACTATAGAAATATACAAATTCTGTTCACAATTAAAATGTCATAATAAATTATTATAAAAACTATTATAAAGACCTTTTTCGTCGACCTTTACAAAAAATGACATTTTACGTACTAATTTTCGAATGAAAAGTCAACTATTTTTGTCCTCAAATAACTCGCACCGTGCCGTATCCTAGTGACCACAGCGGACGAAAAGTGTTTGCGGACGAAAAGTGTTTGTCTTCAAAAATGGTCAATTGTCAAATGGTCTATTGTCTCGTCTGCTTGCTAACCTCGGCTGTGCCTCTGCTATCAATTTACAGACTCGACTATAATAGACAGTTTTTCGTCCTTGGCACATAAATAACTATTTCCACATTCATAACTGTTACGCAGAAATTATTTCAATTATGTCAATAAAAGTATGTCCAAGTTTCAGGAATACCGCTGAACAGGAAACAACATCAAATCTGCTGCCCTCTTCTTGATGTAATGCTCAAAGTAGTTCCGAGAAGGGACACCAGGAGGTATGGGGTAGTTTTTTTATCAGGTATAAGGTATTTCAACCTCGTGTCACGCACCCAATATCACCCAATAATGTACGCTCCGGTGTACTTTGGGGGTCTCACTGAAATAGTTGTTCCGTAAAGGATTTTTACCACATCCACAAAAAAAGCTTGTCTCATAAATTTTATAAGAATATTTTCTCATTTAACATATTTAAGTACTTAGCAATTCATTAGAAATTCTAAGCGTAAGTAAGTAAACAAGTAAAAGTATTTTTAGTAGAGTGGAAAACGTGCTTTGAAAATTGCTGTATAATTGTTTTTCTTGATAAAAAATATCTTTTTTAAGTTACTTTCCCGCATTTTTAACAGCTGGCCTCGTAACTAAATCATAGAGGCAGAAATAGACTAAATTAAAAAATGCAACGAGTCAGGTGCATCGGTTACCTAGCCACTTCCTTATTTGAATTTCTCTGTGAATTACCACAGGTGAAGTGATGTTGATGGTTATTACACGTTTAAAATATGAAATTATATATATAAAAAAATCATTGAATTTATTATGATTATGAATACGTATATATCTACATTTCATGTGACCTACATTTTGCAACAATTTATATAAATTTTTTTCAGAAGAATTATTATTGTTTCTAAGAAATCGAGATGTTTGTGCAATGAAATGTAGACGTGTTTCGAATATGAAACAGCAACATTATCAAGATTGTGTTTTATGTATGTGATGTTAGTATGGATATTATAATAATTGGTTGTAATAACAATATCGTTTGGGAAAGATTTGAATTTTATGATTTTATTTGTTTTTATAAAAAATCTTGTACATTTATTTATAACATTTTCGTAAAATAGAACAAAAATCGTTGATAATTTTCTTCACAAACCTTATTTGTCTTATGTATTTTTTGATGAAATTTTACGTTAAGCGACACATTTAAAAAATATCTACCTTGTAAACATTAAAAAATTTCAAAAATGACAATTTAGGAAAATACCAAGCGGTTATATAGATAGATTATCAATAAAATAAACATTTTGGCAGTTTTTTATATAAAAAAACCAAGTTAAAACAAACCTTACGAGTTGAAGTGTTAAGTTCTGAAAAACTTCCAAATGACGAAGTTTATCTGCTGATTTATGTAAAGAATGTGGAAAAATCAAACAAAAAACACTAAATCTACCAATTAAATTCATATAGGCACATTTACAAGCTGACAATGCCGATCAAAGAAACCTGTCGCCACATCTGGGAATTTTGTTATTATATTTCTGCAATTGAAAATGGATAAATTTGGTACAAATAAAGTACAATATAGAAAAAGCTTAAAATTCAATCTGGCTAATGTGGAACACCTCGAAAGCCTTGCCAGCCTCGTCTAATGATCGTCAGGTGGCTTGTGATTGTAAATGTCAGCCAGACGTGTATTTTCTATAAAATTATAGTATATAATAATGTATTTTGCGTTTTTTGTCAGTGTAATTCTTTGACGATTTCCAAAATATAATCAAAGCGAAAGAAATTAAAATATTTTTTATATATAAGTGGATTTACATATCCGAAAATTAATGACATATTACAATAGGCAACCAAAAAAATAGGTGATGAAATATTTTATACACTTAAAATTTCGTTGTTTTACAAAACGTATATCTCTTCATCTATCGTAGACGTGAAATTATTCTATTTGATAAATGACCCATTCCACGGATATTTACTTTTTCCCTGATGGGTACTAATGACCCAACGTAATGTTATGTTCTAAAAAGAATTAACTATCAAACTTATGGCTTTCTGTGTACTACCACACCTCAACACTGATTCATATTCTATAATTTCATTCATCTACACCTACACTGTCTGAGCATCAACCCCCGGTCGGACGTCCGTCTCTCTCTAACGCACTTTGTTGTACGTGTTCGACGTAAGGACGTAGTTGAGGTATAAATCTCTTGGACTTATTAATACCAGACTACAATACGTGTCTTTGGTAGGGTCTGGTGTATTTTTTTAAATGTAGGTTGAAGTAGTCTTTGTATGCTCAAGTTATAGAATATAATGGGTCTATATGTTTTTTTGTTCCACGCCGATTTCGAGTGAATTATTGATTGTTGCTTTTAGAAGGGGACGTTGATCTTTTAAGAAACGATTTATCAAAAAAAAAAGAAATGTATGTCCAAAAATTTGAAAAAGATATTTGCTGCAAGCAAAACAAAATTACGGTGTACGAAGATCCTTTAAAAAGGATTATTATAATTTTATTATTCGAAAAAACACAAAAATTAAGTACAGAAATTTAAAAAAGACATTTAGGTAAATCAAAACAAAACTATTGGTATATGAAACAGTTATAAGACCACTAGTAGAATATGCAAGAGAACCTACGAATAAAGAAGAAATGCTCAAAGAGAAATAACTATAAAATTAATAAGAATATAAATGAAGAATACAGAAGTGGAGATAAATAATACATTTAAAGTTTAAAACATAGAATAATAAAATCAGAAAGAATAAGAAGGTTGGGAATATATAAAGCTATTAAAAAAATGGAATATATGAAATGGAATTCAGAGAATACTCGATCAAGAGGTAGAACAAAAATCAGGTGGAGAGATCAGGTCTTCAGTGATATAAGAAGTATGAGGGTTAGTGGATTTTGAGACAATATTAAAAATAGAAGATAATGGAGAAGAGTATCAGACGAGGCACAACGAAAGAATGTAAAAGAAAATTACAGTTTCTAATTCAAAGAACAAATATTTCAAAAATACTTTGTAGATGTAGCTTTAATAGCAAAGGACCCCGCAATAATCTTATGGAAATTGGGTTTCTGTCAAATTTTCTGAATTTTTGATATGTTGTAGCTCCGCAGATCCGTTACAAAACTATTCATTTTTAATACTATTTATAGATGTCAAAAGCATATTTTAATTATTTAAATATACAAGTTTATGTTTTTGAGGTCGCTGAATTGAAATCTGATGTCAGATTTGAAAAATTGACAGTTGACAGCCGTCAATTAATTGTCAAAGTAGAATAAAAAAGTAAATAATCTCTTTTGACATTGAAAGTTTATGTTTATTGAGGTCGCTGAATTCAAATATGATGTCAGATTTGAAAAATTGACAGCAGTTGACAGCTGTCAATTAATTGTCAACGTAGAATAGAAAAGTAAATATTCTCTTTTCACATTGAAAGTTTACGTTTTTGAGGTCGCTGAATTCAAATATGATGTTATATTTGAAAAATTGACAGTTGACAGCTGTCAGTTAACTGTCAAAGTAGAATAAAAAAGTAAATATTCTCTTTTGACATTGAGAGTTTATGTTTTTGAGGTCACTGAACTTAAATCTAATGCCAGATCGGAGAAAGTGATAGTTGGCAGCTGTCAATTAAATGTCAAAGAAGGATGAAAAAGTAAATATTCTCTTTTGGCATTGAGAGTTTACGTTGTTGAACTCGCTAAATTCAAAACTTATTTAAAATCGGAGAAAACGATAGTTGATAGCTGTCAATTAGCTGCCTTAATTATATTTTTTTAAACATACGTATTCTCTTGATGACATCAATTTTATGACATATTTGGATTCAATGATCTAAAAAGCATAGAAATGTAACAAAAAAGTAACTTAACCATATTGAGTTACCTAAAAAATATAAACGCATATTGTAAATATAAAATTTACACTTTATTGTGGCACCTTGGCAGTTACTTTACAGCTGTAAACTATTATTTTCTCCGACTTTACATCAGCTTTGAATTTAGCGAGCTCAAAACATATCATTCTAAGGTCAAAAATAATTTCTTTATTATATATACCACTTTAACAGTTAATTGACAGCTGTCAACTGTCAATTTTTCAAATCTGACATCAGATTTGAATTAAGCGACCTCAAAAACATAAACTTATATATTTAAATAATTAAAATATGCTTTTGACATCTATAAATAGTATTAAAAATGAATAGTTTTGTAACGGATCTGTGCCCATGGAGACTTTTGTTCAGGATGACAAAATATAGAACATATTAAAAATTCAGAAAATTTGACCGAAACCCAATTTCCATAAGATTATTTCGGGGTCCTTTCTGAAAACTGCTACATTTACGCTGTTAAAATAAAAAAGATATACAGGGTGTAACATAATTAATCGACCAAATCACGCATAGAAAATTTCATAGGAATTATTCAAAAAGGCGTTCTCTAAATACAGAGAAATCGTTAAATAAAACTTATACTTGATGGAAGAAATAAAGATCGCAGCGATTTGCCATTTTTATAATCCTATGATAGACATGATATTCACGTAATTGCTATTGTCGGTATCTGAGATCTCTTGAATTCGTAAATGTTAATAATAAGATGTTTATTTTTTAGCCCCAAGCAATACGTTTGGTAATTATATTTTTATCATTTTATAGATATGATTATAACTTTATAAAACTGTTTTGCTCGTGTCTATGCGGAGAAAATAAAAGAAATGATTTTGCAATTAAATGAATTAAATGGTTTTTGGTATACGGGGTGGTATAATACCATGTTTTGAATCGAAGTTTTAGATTTTTAGAGATATTTACGTTGTATAAGGGAGGTTCTAGGACCCGGAGAGCGAAATCAAGTTAAAACTATTTAATGTAAAGGTTTAAAATTAAGAAAAAATGCGTAGAAAAAAATGTGAAAAAGTTTTTTGCAGGACGAGTTTAAATATTTGAGTCTGTTTTTAATTGGTCAAAGTTGATTTAAAACTAAAGATGAAGAAATATTATATTTTTTTGGGGACTGATATAATTTTCCATTTTTGAGCTACCAAAGTTGCATATCTACTTACTGCATTTTTTCGATAATTTCTCATTATATTTATTTATCTAAGGAGTATTTTTGGACAATAAACATTTTGTATTTACATCGTTTATATTTTTTTATTTGTAAAATTTTAACAGCTTGAATGGGAATACAAGTAGAAATAATACGCATCCATTCGCAGACGAACTAACGTCGAAAGTTGATTCAAACTCAGAAAGGGAAAGGGTTGGCGAACGCCAAAAGGACTGTTTTAAAGGGTTGGCATCGGTAAAATAAGGGAGAGCCACCCCTAGAAGACTAATTAGTAATCAAAGTGTGACAAAATTTTCGATGAGGAACAGCTCAAAGTAGAGAATTCCCTTCATTATTAATCTTTATCTCTGAATGGCGAAATTTGACATCGGCTGGGATGAAAAATTGTGGCTATTTTAGGGTAAAAGTCGATATCGGGATTTTCAGCCTCCTTGGCAATAACATTAATTATCTTTTCTTTGGTAATTATTACCGGAAATATTCTTAGATAGAATTTTCAGTAGGAGAATTTATATTTCGTTCGAGAAATTTCTTAAATACCTTAATAACATAAAACATAAAATTAAAACAACAATATCTGACTTTTTTGTTTGAAAATATCTGTAAAATTAAAATATATAGTTGTGATGTTTAATATCTACCAAAAATCAAAACAATTTCGTCAATTTTTTCAAAACAAATTTTTCAAAGATTTTAAGTCTATATTCTTCGGCGGTTTTTCAATTGTCAATATTTTTCGTAAAATTTGTTTTTCGGCATAATCTTTTACACAGTACTTTTTGTTAGTCAATCTATGACGCTATTATTTCATACAGGGTGGGCCAAACTGACATCGGCGGATTACGTCGTTGTGGTATAAGAGATAAAACTTTCAAATTTTGTGTGAGCTAGTAGTACAGTTACTGGGTGCACATTTTGAAAATAGTTTCGATTATACAGGGTGCTCGACAAACTCGTGGCAGTACAAACTTACATTTTTTTAAATGGAACATACTATATTTTATTCAAGAATCGAAAAGATCTGTAAAAGAGTAAAACAAAATAAATCAACAGGTCTTTGTATTCAAATGTCATTCTCATATCGTTGGCTGGGCTCACTATTAATTACTTTTTTATCTGTGGCTTCTTTACAAAAGTTTGGGCCGCGCTGTATATTATATATTTTTGAAATCCACTCTCCAATTCCTTTCGTTTGGTACAACGTTTGTATAAGTATTTATTGACCAACAGAAATGGTACTTAAAATAAAACAAACAAATATAAACTATTTATAGACGAATCGTGGTTGGCTGAATGATTTACATGTCTATGCAAAAAAAATGGCGACAGTATCTTAACGTTTTCTTCCTTTGTATTTCTTCGCCTTTTTAGTTAGTTTGTTTTCTTTCTTGAAATTATACCCATTTCTCTCCACTTGCCTAATAACCTGCAAGATATCCAGATATTACGCTATAGCTTCTAAAAATCCATTCTAAATTGCAATGAATTATTCCCTCTATATATATCAAAACAAATCTAATATCGAACCGAACTGCCGAAAATCGTTTGAATTAATAACAGAAACCTCCGAATCGGATTAAAATGTACACGTATTGAATTTCTCCGTCTTTGTCTTAGCTTGCTGTCAAAGATTATTAATATCGCCAACTTTAGAAAGGCGTCTGCGAACCCTGCGAAATATGAATTATCGATTAGCAATTATCAAATGTCAATAAATATTAAGGGGTAACCCGTTTCAACTAAGCATTTTTGTTTCCTTAAAGGGACATTAACGCTTTGACACTTTTGATACTGTATAGGGTTATTTATGGTGATGAAGAAAGTAAAGGATCTGCAGTTTTCTTTACTGTTTTCTTTTAAACGATTAATCAATATTTGGCAATCATTTTAGCTGTGTTGTGCTTAATTTTACATTCCATTAAATCTGTAAGTTTTAATTTCTAATATGAATGATAATAATTATTCCATCGGGATTATTATTTAAACAGTGGAGAGTCATTCAATTAACAAGGACCTTCTGTACAGTTTGTCCTTCATAATAATTCTTCCTAAATTTTCATTTTCCTCTAGTCCTTCCTCTGTTAGTTAATAAAGATCAGCAACAATTTTCTATTGGCAGATGCTTGGCCCGTGAAATCAAAGATGGGGCAAAGAATTTGCCGGCCCGTAGCTTGCTAATTATTGAATCGGGGTTCAAATCAAAGATTAAAAAAATACTCCCCATCCTTCATGCCTAAAAACGTGAGCAAAAAATTGTCCATTTTTTATTTTGCTCGAAATCCAGATCTACTCCACTATTAATTTTTTTTCGCGTAAAAAAATGCCAGAGAATAACAGATTTTCCGATCCTCAGTACAAAGGACAATATCGAAAAGAAAATGTATCCCATTCTCATTCAGTTACAGCAAGAGTTAAAAGAGAGTGATTTTTTAAATTATATTCTTTTTGGGGATAAGGCGACCTTTCATATGAATGGTTGCTTAAACAGACAGAACTTCTATTACTATTTGTCGACTAACTCTTATTTTATAGTAACGCCCATTTAAACGAGATGGACTTTAAATGTTTGGGGTGGTATTATAGGGAATTATGTCTATGGTCTTTATTTTTTTGAAGAAACTGTATTTTAAAAATTAGTTTACTACATTACTGCAGACTTAAATAAAGTAGATTTTTTATGGTGTTACGTAAAACATGTAGCTTATAAAGTATAAAATAAGGGATGTTAATAAAGGTAGAATAAGGATAGTATAATATCTTACCATATAAATGATTTTCGTACAATTTTTTTATGATTTTCAATTCATATTTTCCGTGGTTATAGAAAAAATGTATCCTAACGACAGCGACGTGTATAAAAACTCAAACCCTATTGAATAGAGATATCCTGCTTCTCTTTATCTCCTCTTTTAGATCCATTCAATAGCTTCATCATCCTTTTGCCAATTCTAGCGTGAGATTAACCGTATTTTTTAGCGATTTGTCAAGTGAAAAGGGTTGACAGAATCAAAGATGTTAATAAATATCTGAACCGTACATGCGAATCGACAAGGAATTTATATTGAAATATCAAGTTCATTAATTGCAACTTCAGATGATACTTAAGCTCTTTTAGCAAGTTAATTTTATGAAATTAGCGTACGTAGATTCTGTGCATATACATTTGAAAGGGAGAATTTCTTTGATTTTATACTTACCGCACTTATTTTATTGGGATCTAAATTGTTAATTAAGATTTCAAAAGTGTATGGATGTTGTAATATATCAGCCAATTTGTACATCTTTCTTTACAGTTTATTTACTCTACACATTTTTTTTAAAAGTAATTTAAATATTTCTGAATTCTAACTTGGTTAGTGTTAATTTTTTTTATTGAGGATGACTTAATAATAATAATAATAATAATGAACTTTTCGGACATATCTATAGCAATATTGAACTTATAAGTACAAAACCAAATAAGCTTTTTTTTTAAATTTAATGTTAAAACTAGAATCATATGTGAAATATTGGATACCCAAATTTTTTACTGGGAGTAATCAAACTGTACAAATGATGTTAAAATCACAGCATTAGAAAATGTCACACACTGCGCCAAAGTCTGGACTAACTAACAACTATTCATTGGGCTATATGCCCCAACAGGAATTGAATTATAGAAGTCCAGACGCGGTTGGAACCAGAATTGTTTCGGGACTTAACCCAACAACTTTTATTTTGTTACTAAATGATGTTAACCCCCATAAAACCCTTATGGGGCGCAGGTACAATACGGTGGTATCTTGAAGTGCTGGTGTATATGTTATATTGCCGTCACAGAGGTGGATAGGTAAAAAAACAAAATGAAAATCTCTTACTTGAGTTCATCCAGGTGCTAAAGGCAGGCACATATGAGCAAAGCCGACCCGAAGGAGCAACTTCCTCAAAAGTATGCTTAAGCGATGGCACACGCAAGCGATAAGTGTGCAGAAAGGTTCGGAAGTTGAGTAAGCTGTCCCAAATTAGTTAAGCAGGTGCCAATCAATGCCAGTGGTACAAGATTGAAATAATGCCGAAAAGCAGGTTAAAGGAAAATAGCAGAAGAAATTAGAGAACAGGTAACTAGTTTTAGTTTTTGTATTAGGTTTTTTTTTGTATTTGTATTTGTATTTGTATTTGGCCTAAAAAGGAATTAGTAAATTTAATATTATTTTTTTTATTTAGAATTTGGGCTTAAACCATTGGCAATCTATTGACTTACCGGAGGTGTAATGTGTCCAATAAGTGAAAAAGACTGGATCCAGATCCACAATGAAGATTATTCTTATGTAAAAAGAAGTTAAGGATCCCAATGTCTTATAATAACTTTTTATTTTGGGCTTAAAAATCCGAAATAAAATTCGATATTCGAAGAACCCATGTTCTTCAGAACAATGCCAAGAACAAAAGAAGTCAAAGGTCCAAAGTACAAAAGTTAAGCCTGGTAATATGGTGATTTTTATTTTTATTTTTACTTAATAAATTATTTTAGTTGTGTTAAATTATTTTATTTTTATCAAAGTTCTGTTTCCAATTTTAAAGAAAATGGTAAGAAACACTTCATTAATTTATTATTTTTAAATTATTAATTAGATTGATACAAAAGATTTAAATGGATTAATCTGAATCTATCCAACACAATAATAACTAAAGTTATTTTTAATAACGAACCGTAACAAGGAGCCTGTTATTCTTAGACCGGTTTCGGCATTATTGTGCCTCATCAGTAAGAAGTAGACCAGCTCGACATCGTATGTCTAAAAGATGTCTGAAGACTGCATTGGACCCACCAGATACTTAGCAGTGTGTGACATTTTCTAATGTTGTAATTCTTGGGAGCTGTGATTTTAACTTATTTCAAATCATTTGTCTAGAATGATATGAAATACTCAATGCAGTACATGGAAGTGGTGTAGTATTAATGAAAGAAAATGAAAATATACATAAGAACTTTAAACCTGTCTAAGTAACTACTGTAAGTAACCAAATCGACACAGATAAATACTAAAGGGTGTTACATCATAGGTGGCGACAATAACTCAAAACATACAAAATGGGGATCTAGGCTAACCAAAACCAAAGTTAGGAACCTACATACAGTAACATCTATCATCTATCATTCCACAGGAAAACATATTTTTCAACGGCCAACTTATTGTCCAACGGCTCCAGATAAAATCCAGATCTGCTGGACTTCATTATCAAAAATCTAGCAGCTAACTACATTAAAATCGGTGAAGGAAAATATACTAATAAAGGAATTAAACCAAAAACTAATAAACAAAACAACAAACTGGAAACACTGGATAATAGAATAGAAATTAATATTCCATTAAGGATCATACAACAACTTGAATATGAAACAAACATAAATTAGTGGTGGATATCCCGCTATCAGCTTGGAACCACACAATAGAGAACAAAAGAAAAGCAATGGGTAACAATTTCCCAATTACTTACTTTTGATAGTTCTTCCTTTACCAAGGTAATCAATGAATAAAATACCGTGCGCATCCCAAAATACAGCTGACTGCCGATTTGACTCTGGAATGTAGTGATGGATCCATGTTTCATCCAGAGCTTTGTTATCAATAAATGCAAAATGGTGAAATACCCTGCCTTATAGGCCAGATTTTTTTGTAGTATAAAATTAAAACTTAAAGGATATTATATTATTTTGAAAGACTCATTTTCAAATAGTCAGATGTCTTGTAAACTAATCATTAACACCGAAATTTGATAGCATAAACATATATACAAGATTTTATTGTGAAGGACTGGTAACTAAGAGTATTGGGTATTTTACATTCTGTATATATGAACTTATTATCCTTTTTTATGTTTGATGAATTGATAAAGATAGTTAGCAAGCAAATTAACTCGTTGAGTTGCAAACCTGAATGAAACATTTTCAGTTATTAATCATACAAACCATCAAAGGTAAGTACTTGATCACCATGAATAGGTATACGCAGAAATTAACTGTATATCTATAACAAACCCACTCTGAATGAACTGCATTGTATAAGTAAGAAATGCATAAAAAAACACACGTTCAATCAAATCGCATTCGACGCGATTATTTATATATAACACCGTTATTGTGCCTATATCGATTATTCTGCTAACGATGAATAAAAAGAAAAAGGACCTTACTGTGTTCCAGATTAATTGTTTGTTAGTTTGCGTGATTCGCTATAAGTCACGATCGAATGTAGAGCAAATTATTGTAAAATTATCGACAAGAAGTAAATAACCGTCGACGCTAGCAAATCGAGGAATCGATATGGAATGCATAAGTTTACATTTTGATGACTAATCAAAGAAAAATAGAAATGACGTTGATTTATTTGGTCACGAACCACTGGGGGTATTTGAACATTTCAATAATAATAGATCGTTCTTTAAGTATTCGGTAAAATTTAGTACAAAGTATCAATCTACAAGTTACGTTAAACTATTAAACATTTGACTTATCGAAGAATACAGTAAAACGTTGAATACAGGGTGAGTCATAACTATTAGGACATAGAGTAATTGTCCAAAATATGAGCGTTAAAGTTAAAATGTTTTTTCGTTTTTGGTAATAATTACATATTCATAAATAGAAGCATAACTTTAGGCAGGGAATATTACTTATTTATTTATTTATTATTTTCTTATAGGGAACGCCACAGTAATTACACTGATAATTAAATTGGGTAATAACGTGGCAAATACAAAACAAATTGTTGAGGAAGTGTTTACAATATTTAAAACTGTTTGAACAACCGCTCTGGATTAATATTTAGCAATCAAGCATCAAGCTGAAGCTGACACCCTTAAAAATGATTTAAATTGCATACAGATTGAACTTAAGAAAATGTCAATGAACTATAAAAAATTTAGAAGACACGATACGGAGACAAAACGTTTCGACTTTGTCTATGGTCGTTTTCAATGAATTAATTGGGAAGATTACATTTGGGTTCCAGTAGATGAAGACTCTGTCAGCGGCAACGGGAGTATGTCAGTCATATATTATAAAAATTCTTCAAAATTTGCTTCCAAGAGATCTCCCACGACAATAAAAAGTTCTGTTAACTTTTTCTAAACAATTGATAGAACATTTAGTACGTTGATGAAGCAGCTTTTACCATACCAGGATTTTTAATTGGAGAAACTGTCATTACTGGGTAGTAGAAAATCCGTATGCTATTAGAAAAAGACATTTTAAACGTTAATTTAAATGAAATATTTGGTGTGGAATTACATGCGACCGATTACTAGGACCATATGTTTTCCTCCTTTAAATGCATAGTCGTATTTATTTTTTCAAAATACTCTTGGATGTGGTTTATGCAGGAGCTCTATATCATTTTCTCAACAATGGATTAGCAGAGTCTTTGATTGACCACTAAGAACTCCTGAGTAAATGATAATTTTGTTCCATTTGTAAACTTAGACACAAAATTAATATGCAATGAACATACTGAGAAAACATTAATAGAACTTTGGATGAAATACAGATAACTCTACTGGCTTACCAGATTCTTTAAAAGCCTGGATAGGTCATGAAGAACTAACCTGAAAGTAAAAAAAAAACATTAGATATAGATATAGTTTTATACAAAAAAGTTATAATGTGAAATACACAAGAATTTTGTAAAGCTATATAGGGAAATACACAGTGCCGGTCCTAGACATTTTTCTAGTGGATGCGAACAATTTACTGGAGCCCCTCATACCAGTGGCGTAGCTTGGGGGGCGTAATACCGGGGGGGTCTGGGAATTTTTTTAAAATTTGAGTAGCCTAAAACGCTGTTATTTATTTTATTACATTACATTCAGAAAATGCTAGGGCTGTGGCGCCCCCTTGCCGCCGCGTCCGCCTCCTTCGCGTACGCCTTAAACCGGCCCTGGAAATACAAATAATGTCATATTAACGTTCAGGTTTTTTATAGAACGGACTTGCTTTTTTATTTTGTTTTAATCAGAATGCAAACTTTTTTTTTAAATTTATCTCATTGTGGCATGTATTATTGCTCTCCTCCTGAATACCTACACCATTGTCTACTACTACTACTACTACTATGTTTGTACTATCACGCATCAATTTGTAGTAAAATCTAGCAATAGTGTTGAATAAAGCAATATCTTTTCGCAGTGTAAATACAAGAGTTGAAAAAGGCTCTAAAAAGGAGCTGAAACAGATAGAGCTGATGCTATCGCAAAAAGTTGATTGCGATTCAGCTTTTATGTATTATATCTATATATACCGTATGTATATAATGTAAAATACATATAAAATGTGGAGGCTGGCCGGGGCAAGGCAAGAGCTGATCAACGGAGGAGAGAAATAAAAGTTAAAAAGGCGGGGTGGTGGGGAGAAATAGGTGGGTCTCGATATCGGAACCTCCTCCTTCAATATTTTCAACTCTTTTTATACCGTCGACGAGTCGGCGGTCCTCCCCCCCGTCCACCCGCGCGATTTCCGATTTTATTATAGTTTTGTCTCGTGCCGGTAGACTGCGCAATTGTCCAGTTCTCCGTTCTCCGGCTCTGCGACCGTCTTTTGTTTTTTTTTTATCTCCGCTTACGCTCGCGAATTCGATCGAATGCTTTTCCTCGAGATCTGGTTACGAGATGAAACGTATGTCTCGATGTTAGGTATTTGTTTTCGGTAAACAAATTTTGATGTACCGCGTTGACGCGATAGTACAGGAATCCGGCTTGAAAGCTACAAATTTGAGTCCATGAATCAAATAGTGATAAAAAAATGGTAAAAGAGATGGGAAAGTACGGAAAATTGTTGATAAGTCAGGAAAATAGTAAAAGTCTAGGAATTTGTTCTATCTGAAATCTCGCCATTAAAGTTGGCCTAGAATTTTACTATACTACCTACCTATACTCTTAAAAATAAATACTTATTACTGCATATAACTAATTCACGCATTGGTATATTTATATACGCTGCTTCCAGAAGTTTATTCCAAATCTTCCACAAATAAATGTAGTGCTCTCTATACCTTGAGAAAAAAAGATGAACCTGAAGGACAATATGTCAAGAACGTACCTGTGACATAGTCAGAGGTTAGGAACCTTAAAAATGTTTATTGAAATCCAGTAAGACAGAGAGAGAATAGACATCACAATTCATAATCAGAGTTGCTCTACTTTGGGCTGAAGAAGAAGAAGAAGACTAAGTCTTAGGTCCAACAAAAAACAGCTCCAGGAATCATCAATATAATGTTGTATACTTTCCATGTAAATAAATCATCCTTCTAGATATAATAAATAAAATTTATGAAAAGGCACAATTCCCAGATGACTTTCATACCAATTCTCAAGCTTTGCCGCAATCCAGATGCAGCAAAATGATATGAGGAATTTCGTTGGCTTAATGTGTATCAAAAACATTTGAACAAATGTTTAAATCAAGATTAGAAACATGGCTAGAATCAAACAATAAACTCCCAAAATTTATATTTGGGTTTAGAAAGGCATATCTCATCTAGTAACAAACATTAATCTTTCATTAACAAAAAATAAAAACATTTAGCACTCTTTCTTGATTTGGAAGAAGCTTAGGGTAACGTAAATCTTGGTATTTTATACCAGGAAATCATTGGTCTAGGTTCAGAATTATTGAAATATATTTAAACTCACATCCAAAATTCAGAATCATTGATAAAATTATAGAAAGAAGAACAATGAGCCAAGGTTTGCCACAAGGGAATATAATAAACATCACTTAATATACACAGATATACGATATTTTCATTTACCTACAGTGATAAATCCAACATTCCAACCGCAAGAAATATTTAAAACAACTTTTATGGTCCATTTAAAAATTGGTATTTCCAAAAAGGTATGACTATATCTAAAACTAAAACAGAGTTCCCACAATGAAAGCGAGAAAATTTTCCCTGACTTTTCCAGGTTTTCCTTGACCATGCACAGACGTTTTTCAAAGCAATACAAATAAGTAAATGGAAATTTTTATTTATAATGAAAATGAAAATAATGGCATATAATGACACAAAATGATAAAGAAAATTGATGAAAATCTAATTTCTTGCAAGGAATATCTAAAAAGTATTCTTTCAAAAAGATTGACCAAAAAAGTTTCCTAAATTGAATTATTTCTTCAAATGTTACTAAGCTCTGGTCAAAATAAATAACAAGGCCTCTAGAGAGGCTAAAGAATTGAATGTGGAACTAATTATTTAAAAGTTTTGGTTAAAATAAAAAAATGTTCAATACTAAACTGCTGAAAACTGTTATTTATTTACTCATTGTTGAAAGAACGAAGGAAAATAATTTGGTTTGGTGAAATCATCTTTCAGCAAGACGACGCTCCTCCGCCTTATTTTTAATTTTATATTAAAGTTATTAATTATCAAAACGTACGTACTGCTTTGTATTTACTTTTTCTGGTGGCTGTTCTTGGGAAATTCCTTTCGTAGAAAGCCTACTGTTGGCTGCCAGGTGTAGAGACAACTTCAGTAATGCGACAAAATTGAATAAAAAAATTATCAAATCACAAACTATTTTCATTTGTTATTTTTTTTTGTTTTTATCTACTAACGCATTAAAACTATTATTGCCACTATTAATGATATTTATTGTTAAGTGTAAACTTATCAATCCGAGAGCGTTAAAAATTTATTACAGTGACTTCGTCTGTTGGTTTTATTGTACTCCAACAGATCATTTTACAGGTGCTAAGTATGCTTGATAAGGCTTTTACATTAGAGGATCATAAATGCGATATTAACAGTGTGGGAAAAATTTCGCTTGGTCGAATGATGAAGTATAAAGGGTACAGTCACATTTAACTTATTTTTTGTATTTTTTATTATACCCTCCTTGAGAATGTTTTCAACAAATATACTCGATGATGGAATATAACCAAATTGTGAAATGTGGAATCTTTTCATTTGTCCAATCGCTCAATTTCTTCTAGAAACGAATTTTGCTTATTAGTATTAGTTTTTATAAGTATTGGTCTTGCGGCTCTCAGAGATGTCGATTAGGTTGAACTTCTGGGAGGCCTGTGATAGGCTGAGAAGCCAGCACCATAGGTGCTTTATTTCCAAATCTTTTTAATTAATTAAATAAGAAAACAACGTTTCTGTCATCAGAACCATCTCCTAAATAAGCTAGTTTAGCAACATTTAAAGGAATAAAATTTAAGAAAAGTTTCTTGACAAAAATCCAAACGGTAAGCAACTAGCGTTCAACGTCAAGTCAGTCCCGCTTCAGCTTATACTTTTGTTCGCCTCGATTTTGCTACAACACATAAACTCTCTCGTAACACAGCTGGCCGTAAAACCCGAGGAGACGATGTTCATTTGTTTTTGCTCTCCTCGCGCGATCTTTTGTCTTTTCGCGCTATGCCCGCCCGATTTCTGGTGCAGGATGTAAACAAGGATGTAAGAAAATATTCTTGCAGAGGTGAAAATCTGGGAATAAGAATGAGACACGCTGTATATCGACGTTCGAACGTATTTATGGATTCGATCGGATTTCATATAAAAACAACATAAAATTTTATGAGGTTTAAATTCTTTTAACAACACTTAATGTTACTGCTTGAAACATTAAACATAAATATAAAATTCTTCTCTAGAAATCGCTTTAAAGCATTGGAATAAATCAAATATTACTAATATTATATAGGAAAAAAATTATGCCTTTTAGAAATCTTTCTAAATAATTTATGTATGGTTCCTATGTAGTCAAATTTTTTTTTAAGAAAGTTTTTTGCTATTTTCTTATACCATTTCAAATTTCACAATGCAATAACTATCATCTGCGCCTATAACACCGAAGTAATACATTACCAGCAAGTAATGCTTGACCAAAGCAGTAAATGCGGAAAAAATTATATTTTAATAAGTTGATTAGTATTTACCTAAGAGAAATGACAGACGACAGCAGTACTGATTATTCACTCTGGAAAGCTAATAAGAGATTGAAAAGATCCATAATGCGAATATCACCTGCCAGACGGGAAGATGGTAAATGGGCTAGAAATAATGAGCAAAAAGCAACAAGATTTGCAAATCATATAGAAAAAAATCTTTCAACCTCATGAAGATGAAGAACCCACTCTGGAAGAATATCCACAGATTGATCAAGAAATAGAATGTACCTCTCCCAAAGAAGTAATTATCGAAGTAAAAGTAAATATCAATCCGAAAAAAGCTCCAGGTTTTGACTTAATTACTGGAGAAATTTTAAAACAATTACCCCAAAAAGCAATAATTAAACTAACTAACCTAATAAATCCTGCCTTCAGACTGAAGTATGTACCCAGCCTTTGGAAAATTGCGGAAGTCATAATGATACCCAAGCCAGGGAAACCACCACATGAGGCATCGTCATACAGACCGATCTCATTACTGCCTGTTATGTCGAAACTATTTAAGAAACTCCTACTCACAAGACTAAACCCCTTATCGAAGAAAGAGAAATTATCCCTGATCACCAATTTGGATTTAGAAATAAGCACTCGACGACCGACCAAGTTCATAGAATAACCAACATTATAGAGAAATCATTAGAAGAGAAAAACATTTGTGCTAGATACTATTTTTCTTGATGTAGCTCACGCGTTTGATAAGATTTGACATGAAGGCTTTTCCTTCCAAAACAATATACAGATATCCTCCATTCATATATATCGGAAAGATACTTTAGAATTAGGCAAGAAGAAGCCTATTCCGATCTTAAAGAAATTAAGGCTGGAGTACCACAAGGAAGTGTCCTAGGACCTGTCCTATACTTACTGTACACATGTGATGTTCCATAGTGAGAAAACAATACCATAGCCACCTTCGCCGACGACACTGCCATTCTAGCATTAAGAAAGAGCAATGAAGAAGCAACCCACAAGCTGCAAACCGCTGTCCACCTTATCTATGACTGGACGAAGAGATGGAAAATTAAAATTAATGAAACTAAATCACTCCACATTAACTTTACAAACAAAAGGATAGATCATATTCCAGTCAGAATAAACAATAACCTGATTCCATATTCAAATACAGAAAAATACTTAGGTATTACCATAGATGCCAAACTCCGATGGAAAGTGCATGTTAAAAAGAAAAGAGAAGAACTGAAATATAGAAAAATGTACTGGCTAATTGGAAGAAAGCAGATACTTAAGCCTATATGGACCTATGGGGATGCACCAAATCAAGCAACTTAGCAATCATCCAAAGATTTCAATACAAAGCACTGAGGAACATAGTAGATGCCCCTTGGTATATTCGCAATAGTGACCTCTATAGGGATCTGGAAATGGACACTGTTGACCAGACCATCAAGAAATTAGCCAAGAGACATTATGTCAATGTCGAGGCTATCCAGCTCTTTGACAATACTGGGTTAGAAAGAAGACTTAAGAGGATCAAGCCCTTTGAGTTAGTTTAGTGTTTTTAGTGCAAAAGCAGAGCTTGTGTGTATGCACGTTAAAGTTTAGTGCAATCCATTCTACAGAACCTAAGGAACGTTGTGATATATTAATTTATGGCTGTTTAATAATAATAAAAAAAAGGTTGAAGGATGGTATTGTCCTTGAAGAACAATACTACCAACATAATACAATTAGCCCGCCACTAACAATACCACCAACACGATATAATTGATATAATTTGACAGGAAAGTTGAGTTTGCACATGCGCATTCTAAGCATTGAAATCTTTGACAGCTAAATGGTAACTAAATCACGCTTTTTGTCAACGATTCAGTAGGTAACAGTTTCTAAAAGCTAAAAGTTTTGAAGTAAAAAAAAATAAATTCCGTTGAAATCTTCTACATATTTCCGAGAAAACTTTAATTGAAATCTACCGAAAAAAATAACGCACAGTGCGAATAAACTGGTGCCATTATATATATAAAGTCCGGATTCGATACCGAAGATAAAAAATTGCTTCCAGATGGAACGCCTGTCGCGTACCCCATGCCAAGTACGCCGTTCAAACCAAACATATTACCTCAATTCGCATAAACAAGGTGTTTTTAATAGCCGCATTATAATTTTTATTTTCGAAACAACTTCCATACACGAAACAAAAAAATCGAAAAAATGCACAGTGTCGAGGACCGCAAAGTGCGGATATGAAGAGGAAACTCGGATATCGTGGTACAAATTGCGCTATATTTTTATTATTTAGAAATATTTCGTTTTATTGACACTTATATGGATTTTTTCGAGTAAAAAGGAATTCTGACATGTATACAGAAGATCGCACATAACTTTCTAAAAACAAAAAAATTGCAACATTTTGGAAACATTTTTATTCGATATTCTATTGATTAAAAAAAAATCAAAAGGCGAGAAAAAGAAACATTTTCCCCGTTTATCCACCTACTGTTAAATACACCCATAAATCAAAAATTATTTCTTTTTTATAGATATAATTTAAAAAACAAGAATTTTAATAAAATGATTTGTTTTCCACAAATTTTTTATATGCTGGTGAAAATTGATCTTAAAGGACAGAACTGGACATCTTTAAAAGATGAATGTCTAAAAGAACTTCAAAACATTCTTTTTGAAAACTCATATCCCAAATCTTTAGTGAATAAAATTCTATTTAGTATCTCCATTTCTATAATAACTGACAAATTTCAATTTTTAAATCACATATAGATGGTTTGACATCAAATTTGTTAAAAAAGGCAATATTATCGAGTCAAAAATAAATCAAATATAATCTATGAAATCCCATGCACCAGCTGTGATGAAGTATATATTGGTCAAACAAGTAGAATGCTTAAAGATAGAATAACTTCTCATAAAAGTGACTGCCGAAGGAATGTGAGATCTTGTCACCTTGCTGAACATGTAATAGATAAAGATCATGTGACTATAATAATGCCAAAATTCTCGATAATGAACGAAATCTCAATAAGCGTCTCTTTCTTGAAATGGTTCATATAAATAACCATATATCTATTAAAAAAACAAAGAAAATTTCTCAACTCGTCCTCCTTGAATTGATTTTTTATATATTTATACATACTTATACATTTTATAATCTCACTCTGTATGTTTCAATTGTATACTGATTTGTTAGTAATTGTCATTTTATCATTTTAAATTTTAACACTGATGTTTCTTTTTGTATGTAATTTTTTCTGAATTTCATGTTATTCGTCTTGATAAAGTAAATAAACATTTTCGAAAGCTCGACTTAAAACGAAGAACTCGTACTAATTTAGACTGATTCCCACTAATTTTATATACATATATTTTTTAAAGTATAATCCTTACTCCAAAGGATATAAATCATAGAAGAATAAAAATTCCTTACTCTACATTCTAAAATTAGCTATGCAAGGCGATTACGATCAAAATCCGTTAATAACCGATCCAGAGTCTCTTCTCCAGAAAAAAACTGAAGATCGGTCACAGATGAAATAGTGGACCACACAATCGTAGGTGGCCGATTTTTAAACAGTTCAAATAAGCGCACAGCCTACTGTAAATACTTTGACAGATTTACGATAGATGAAAGGTTATAATTCAAAATAAATGGATAATTGTTTCGAAAACGTTTTGGAATTGACGAGTCTATTCAATACCTGTCGTCTTTGTTTAAAAAAAATAGTTTGTGAGAAAATAACTAAATTATTATCTATTTGTAATATTGCCTATAAGAATTATAGAGTAACAACTTGTCAAGCAGCCCGCGCGCTAACCGGACTTGGTTTATTAATCGAAGGAATCTTTTTTCTCAATGAATAATAAATATAAAAGTAATTTTGAAATACGAAACGCTTTCTGATTTGTACCAAATCGACAAATCGTTATAGTTGGAAACTATTATGTAGATTATTACGAAAATTATAAACGGATCATTTGTCTACATCATCCTGGTCATTAAAATTTTCAAATAGATTTATGGGTATCGGCTAGGTGTGGGCGCTATCACTGTGATGGTAATATTACTCACCGCGCTTTGGACGACCAATTTACTGAGTCATGTTCATGTTGCTTAAATTTAAGTGTTTACCATTGTCACGGCTGCGGTGTTCTGTTTTCGTGCCAAACACGATTCTACAATAACGTTAACATCGATTTGTTGGACTCTCTTTTTTTGTTTAATTTCACCATTTCACCAGTAAATAGGAAATTTTGCGGAAACGCCAAATTATAATCTCTACATGTAGTACCTTTTTCCTTCTTTCCCAAATCTTTATCCCATATCTTGCGAGCTCTTCTTCTTTTTGGTGACGTTTGCTTTCCAGGTCTGTATCGTTTATCATTTGCACATACTCAAGATCTTGTCGTATTTGTGTTTATTTAAATCTAAAGATAGAAAGTTAATCTTTACTGGTTAAAGTTTACTTTTCTGTTTTGTGAGTACAGTCTGTCCACGTAATAAGTCAGAAAGAAAGGAACACACCGTCAAAGGTACCTCTGAGACCGAAGCGCTCGGCTTTACATTGAAGAAACAAGTCATGGGATTTATGACTGTATTTCTCTTTAAGGTCTCCGGCGCTGCGGCGTCAAACTCAAATAGGACGGCATCTCCCTTCTTGTTGTCTCAAAGTTCGAATATACTTTACCAATAACTCACATTCAATTGTTAAAAACACTAGGTTTTGTTTTCTGTTTCTTTCAAGATTATGTCCAGCTCTTTCTCCCTTCACTAGTAGTTATTTTAAATGTTTACTCTGTTTCTTACAGTTTTCATAAATGATGCCGTTTTTATTTGATACATTTTGCTTCTTGACTTCCAATATTATTAACTTTTGTGCACCGGGCATGGACCAGGACCATACATCGCCCAACTTCATACTCTCTTATTTGTAAATCTCGATTAATACAGATTTATATATTGATAAAAGCCTTGGAGTCCCTAAAGGTTCGGTATTAGGACGCATGTTGTTGATATTGTATGTCAATGTCAACAATACATATACCATTGCAGATTTCTCTGATTCTCTATTATATCATGAAAAATAGGATATTTTAAAAGCAGAAAGCTTTCATATTGTTCATGTCTTGACATATTTATAAAAAAAAGGATATCTATCTATCTGTGATGGGGGTGTCGATACACTGCGACCTATAAGATCTACTGTGCCCCCTACTGCTGCCCAATCGTTAAGGATGTCTCAACGATTAGAGCAGTTCCTCTAGTCCTATTGCTTTCAAAAAGTTCAGGATGTAGGTAGGCTTCAGGTTAGGTAGATCTGAGATTCTGAGAGAATGTGGATAGAGGTTTCCTCCTCTTCCTCGCAGAATCTGCATTCTTCTTTGTCTACTAATCCTAGTTTCTTTAGGTGGCCTCTCAGCCGGCAGTGCCCTGTTAGGATACCATTTAGTATTCTGAGCTTATTTTTACTTTTACTGACGCAGTCGTCAGATCTCTTCTGGTTATAGTTTCCCAGTAGTGTCTTGGCCTGCGTCATTCCTTGTAGTCCTATCCAGTATTACTTCTTTTCCAAGTTCATCAAGTATTGTACTGGTGCTTATTCCGCAGAAGGGTTCAGGTCCCAGAAATGGTGTTTCAGCCCTTTTTTTTGCGAGTACGTCTGCTATTTCATTACCCTCCACTCCAGTGTGTCCCGAAACCCATAGGAGGGTAACAGTGTTGTTCTTGCCTAGTTCGTTTAGATTCTCTACCCACTCCCAAACCATCTTTGAGTTGATTACGTGTGAGGTCAAGGCATTAATGGCTGCTTGGCTTTCTGACATGATGATGATCTCTTGTCTGCGAAAATTTCTTTTTATGTTGAACTGAACACATTTTCCGATGGCGTATATTTCAGCTTGGAAAATGCTCGGAGATTTGCCTAAACTTTCGAAATATTTGGTTCCAGGCCCATATACTCCCATTCCTGTTCCTTCTGTTGTTCTAGAACCATCTGTGTACCATTTAATGGCACTTCTCTTGAGTTTTGGGATGGTACCTTTGTCCCACCAGCACCATACATCGCCCAACTCCATACTCCCTTATTTGTAAATCTCGATTAATATAGATTTATATATTGATACAAGCATTGGAGTCCCTCAAGGTTTGGTATTAGGACGCATGTTGTTGATATTGTATGTAAACAATACGTATATCATTGCTGATTCTTTCATATTGCACATGTCTTGACATAATTATAAAAAAAAAGGATAAGCAAAGATGTTAGGAAAGGTGAATAGTTTCTAATTTTAATTTTTCTTAAACTTGGAATTGAAACGGAAATTAGAAAATTTCATTATTTAAAAAAAATCATACGACTATAAAAATATTTTTATTCTTTTTATCAAGAAAAACTTTAAATATAGCAAGTCTGCCTACTGTGTTGGCTCTGCAGGTCATTCCATGTTAAACAGTGCAATCTCAGAAATTGATCATTTTTATTATAAGGTAGTACCTATTAGGAAATATTCAAATTGTTGTTCCAAAATGATTTTACAAAGGAATGTTATTTTCTTATACATAAGTACTTTGATGGTGCAGACAGAGAATATATTTTTAACAAAAACTTTTTGAAATTATCAAAAAAATTACTTAATTTCGAAAACGTTAAAATTTATACAATGGTCATGTGGAATATCGAATTATAGCTGAAGAAATACAGAAGGCAATGATACAACTTTCAGATTTCTATGACTACGTTAGGATTTCAAAACAAAGTTACATTTTTACGATTGTTGCATTTTTGAAAACTAGTAACTTAAGAACGCCCATTTTCACCGAACAAATTTGTTCGGTATCTATCTGAATTCGTTCTGTGTCTGTGCATGTGTGTGTGTATGTTGATTTTTTGTGTTTATGAATTTTAAAATTATGACTTCAGATTTTGATAAGCTTAGGGTTTGATGTGCCCTTCCGTACCTCTTCGGGAACACCTTAAAAATGTCGTCGAAAATTTTGAAGTTTAATATGACATTGAATTTAAAGTAGGCACACATTGAATGACGATTTTGGTAAAAGTGAGAAGACTGTGGCTGTGTTCATTAGAAGAACTGTCAATCTAAAATTTTATTAATACTTTCATTACAATTTGTTCGGTCTATGGCAATGCTAGAAGAGCATTCTCAACTGGTTTGGCATCCTGTTGATGTAAAAAGTGGGATAAATCACATTTTGATTATACAAAAATTATAAATTTATGAGAAATCTGAAGATACCAAATCAGGTAAGAGCGCGGGCGGCGTCCAATAAAACCTGTCCTTCTCGCATGTTATTTTAAGAATGATATAGATCTCCAATCAAAATCTCCATATGTTGATTATAAAAAACGAAGAGTAATTTCTTCACCGTCACTAATTGCAACCGCAACTATTTCAAAAATGAAATCTACCGACTCGGGCCGTTCGAAGTTGAATTCCTTTGTGAGAAGTATTTTTAGCTTATAAACATATAAATGACATCTGTTCTCCTCTAGATCCTCCAATAAAGATAGTCGATATTAATGAACAAGCTTAATGAACGTCATATATAATAAATTTCGCCGGTTAAAAAACCGTCAGCGGCTTGAAAAATCATTTAATAGCTTCTTAAACATGTGTTTAAAAAGGGGGTTATATTTGAGATATTGAAAACACATGTCAAGAAACCGATTCGCTTCGAAACCAACTCGATCTTTATTTTATTGATATTATAAATTTTGATAAATTGAAGAGCCTGCAAGCAATTAAATAAGAAGATACCGAAATAAACTCCAAAGTCAATAAAAAATTATTTTAAAACGATGTGTGAAATTCTTAACAAACGCCTTCAATTAAAATTTAAAATAAATTTATATTGGATTTTCACTTTGAAAGTTTGTGACAACTCTTCCAATTTTATATCTACATATATACGCTTACATTACAACCAGCTAGATATCCGGATTTGGTGCCTTTAGATTTTTCTAGAATTAATAACTACGCCTACAGAAAACAAATCATTTCTTTCCATTTTAACATTTCAAAACCAACACCTTTGTAAATTATTGAGATAGCAACTATTAAAGATCTTTATCTCGAATTCTATGTCGTATAATATCGATTTTAATGCATTTATAGTTTATTTTAATGACACAATAACGGATCACGCCCAGTTCGGGCGCCAATCGACTTTATTTGTGCTTTGATTCATGTTGTATCTCTTGCGCTAATCTTTCATGCATATAAATTTGAAGTTTAAATCTTTTGGTATTGATGTAGTAACCTTTTATTAAGAATCATTAAATTTGGTAAAGTTACTCTAAATATTTTGTATTTTATTCCTATCTTATGTTTTACATCTCCCAGACATGTTTCAAAACTGTCAAATCATCTTGTTTGGATTGGTTGTATGGAATTTATGGAAAATATATAGAAATGTTGTTTTGGCGATTGATTGTAAATATCTGATTCACTTAAATTAGAATTTTTAGCGTTTTTTTTGTAAAATGTTAATTTAAGATGAAAGTAATCCAATTTTCGATTGCTAGCATGATTATTCGAAATGTAATTAAAGTAGAAAATTTGCCGCATATTCTCAACAAAACGGGAGGAGGCGAAATCCCCTGTCACCGCGCTACCGCATCTCTAAATAGTTGCACATCGAGTTATAATTTAATTTACTGTCGCAGAATGTAAGAATTCCACTTGAATTATTTTCACTTGTCATATTGTGCGCGTTCTATAACGTTTAACCGTTTTACCCTATTTTACCCCCTTCGCTATTACCAGCTTACTTATGCACTGATGGATCTTACAATACTCCCAGATTTATTGTTGCCTAACTTAACGATCTTGCACAACTCTTCTTCTCTCTCTAGTTTCCTGTAAACGTACACTCACAAAAATATTTCATTCATTTTTTTAGTGATATTTCTAGCTGGATAAATAGTCGAAAAAGAAGTGATATTTCTATGCCATTATTTGCCTCGGTGATCTCGAGTAGAGTCCCGACCTCTCAAGGACCCTCTGAATGATGTCTTAGAAGAGTCGGGGAAATGGTTGAATAGAGACCCAAGGTCAGGTTAAGTTAGGTTAGGTGAGATCTTTTTAATAATTAAAGAAAAGTACGATACGTTAGTTAAAATTGATTTTATTTCTAAGAGTGCATTGGCAACTAATGTGTTTTCCCTAATGATTTAATCTGATACGGGCAGAGGCGGATTTAGGAGAGGGGCGAAGGAGGTTTCGCCCCCCCCCCCCTCTGGCGAAACTCGTTTTATTATTCAGTAGTATTCACACTACTACTATGTTTTGGTTAATTTTCTATATTATGTTATTCTGCATTTTTTGCAATATATGTAATTACTGTGTCGCCCCCTCAGTTCGGAATCCCCCCTCAGAAAAATCCTAGATCCGCCCCTGGACCCGGGACTCTACTCAGTCATCAAAATTTTTGGACCGACATAAAATCAAGTATAACTCTACTCCGATTTGTCAATTTGCCCTGCTATTTTATCACTTTTCTCTTTAAGTATCGCTAAAGGCAACGCACGGACTGCCAGACCTGGGACTGTCACACAAGACAATATCAAAAACGTTAAAAAAACTAGTATTGGGTAACCGAAGAATCAAAATTAACGTTTTGCCATGGACGCATACTTAATTAATGTAACAAAAAACCTATTCAATTCGATGGTAGAAAAAAAGTTGAGTGTAACATGTGCATAAAAGTATATTTTTGTGCCTTTAGAAATTACAGATACTTAATTTTTTGAGGATGTTTTGCAGGAAAAATAAAATACCCAAAATTGTAATAAAAAAATTTGGCTTCCTGTGAAAGCTTAAGAAAAATATTCAAGTTACCAAATTTCCTTCACGTGTTTAAATTTTTTTAACAAAATTTGAATTATTTTAATACGTTTTTTTCAATTTATAAATATCCTTGCGAGGTGTCAATTAAAAATTGACAATTTTTCATAAGAATTAATCACTAAATGATAAAGCATAATTTATTTAAAACTATTTTGCATATTGATATTCTAAAAATAGATCTGTCAACAACTATGATTTGATTTAAAGCTTTGTAAAATAGCAGGAGCGAGTACAGGAAAAAACAATCTAATTAGCCGACGTTTCGTCATCATCGGGGAAAAATTTAGAGATAAACGCCTATGTTGTTGTTATAAAACATTATACTTACAATAGAAGCGACAAAACGTTAGTAAAACTGGTACATCAGAACGGTTGCACTACTTATGCTAATATACATGTCAAAACCTAAGGCTCAATCTGTCACTTTTTGACGATTTTATGGTCACGCGTCGACTCAACGTTATCAACTTGACAGATTAACAAAATGCAAGAGAACACATAATGTTTAATGTTAAATAAAATTATTATTATTCTTCAAAAATGTTTGACTTCTACTCTAATAAAGGTTTCTTCTGACATATTCCTGTTTCTTTAAGGATCCTCCATATCTATAAGTCAATGAACCTAAATGCAACGCTCACGCTTTCCTGACAGTTTTTTCTAGTTAATAAAATAGAATTTTATATTCCTCGATTTGATTTTGTTGGACAGTTAGACCATATACTAAAAGAAAAGCAAAACTAAAATATCTGACATGTATCTAAAACACTAATTTGAGAGTCTATTAAAAGCATCAGAAAAAAAAGTCTTTGGTAGTTTTTATTTAAACCGGTTTTGCTTAATTTTTTACTCAATGAATCTCCTAGTTTATCCTCCGATATTCCTGTTAATCATTTTTCTAAAATATTCTCGCTTTCTTTCTTTATCATTTTTTTCAATATACTATATTTTCAACTTTTTTCCCAGTGTAAAACTCGCGCTCCGACAAAAAGATCTCACGAACAAGGCGCGGAAGGAGTAAAAGAGACGAGATGGAAGATTCTCTAATGTTACTCGAAACTACTGAGTTAGAACTAAAGTATAGCAGATTTTCCTGAGGATTAATAAACAATACTCTCCGTTTCTTGCTCTATGGTGGATCCGAAGATTTTCGTACAGTTCCTGCCAAATCAAATTACGCTAAGCCCTCGATTTAAGTCCTGAAAATTAATAGGGATAAAAGTTGCCAAACAATTATTATCCCTTTGAGATGGCATTGTTTCGGGGTGACTTGTTCAAACGGAAATATATGACCATTACAGGAAATATGTGAGAACGGGTTTTTTAAACAAGGATAATTTTAAAAAAAATATATTTTTACTTCGGACATTTACAATGGGGTTTTTTCCAAATTTCTATTTAATCTCAGAAAACAGGATTTTGAGATTACTTGGCATTTAAACTACTAAAGTTTCGTGCGGTCTAATCAAACAAAAAAATTATGAATTTTTTCTTTCTTCTGATAACAGGACCTTTAGGAAACTTATAAACTGCCATTTCTTTCCACCGAAAAGAAGCACAACGACTCCTTTCTCAGAACAAAAACGAATTATCCCATATACCTAAGTAATGTACCGTTTGATGACAAACATTTGGCGCCCTCTACATAGAACGAATTGACAGTTTGCTTCCCAATTACAAATTGACGTATTTTTGTGTATTTTTTCGAAAAAACACGATTGTGAAATTATTTCGCCCAAATTCAATGTCCTAAGATTTCTATTGAAGATTTTACTATTTTTTCGATTTTTTTTTACTAATTTAATGGCATTGGCAATGAGCCAACAGGCCAGTCAGGGTTTTTCGAATTTCTATTTGTCATTAAACGTTCTTTTTTGAGATCCTATACAAAAATATATTTTTTTGGCAGAAAAATCGAGTATTTTGGAAAAAAATATCAGAAAGAAAGTGTAAATAAGAATTTAATTTTTTTTTATTTATATATTTAATAAATACAATGAATGATAAGCGATAAGGTCTACTGACGCATGAAAGACGTCATAAAACATCATCATCAACATTATAAATAGAATTATACCCAAAGACCAGACATCTGTATGAACCTTGATCGATCTTCTCTCCAATTAAGTATTCCCTTTTTTGCAGAGCATTTACTTCAGAATTTCGAGGACTCGAATTAAAACAATAGAAAGTATAATGCTTAAGCTGAACATCTCGCATCCCGCTGACACATATTTAGACAGTTAATTCCGGTAAAACGGATATTCAAATGATACTAAATAGTATCGTAGATATTATAAGTTTTATAGATATAACTTCTGGTTAATGTGTTTTATTTACTGTAACTATATAATCAATTAATGAAATAATTTCGAACGCGGATTTCTTTCCGCTATTGCACAGGCTTTTTCGATCCGTATGGACGAACAAAATTACGAAATTTAATTTTAGATCTAATAGAGAATAAATTTCGATTTCTTACGAGTTGATTTTAATCTAGAATATAATTTAATTACTAGGTAATAATATGGTTTTAATTGGAGATTTAGAAAAATATGTAGTACGTCTTGAAATATGGTTTTGACACGATATCATATTTTTGGGTGAAAAAAATAGAGTTTTGTTGTTTTACGGGATTTTGATGATTTTGAGAAACTTCTGATCAAATCTTTAATTAAAGTTGATAAACTTTTATAGGTCTATTTTTTTAATTAAACAGAATTAATTTATAGTGGGAAGCTTAAATTTTATTTACTATTTCATATTACCAGATAATCGACTATTGGCTAATTTTTAGTTTTTTTTAATATCCAATATGTGGAATTAGTGATACATACAGTGTGGAAACCCATTATGAAAAAAAAAATATTTGAAATTTCGTTGACATAAAAGGTAAAAATGTTCCGTTCTTATTCTAATCAACACAGCCACAGTCTATTCCAAAATCGTCATTCACTGTATGTCTACTTCAAATTCAATGTCATTTTAAACTTCAAAATTTAAATATTTTGGACCCCATTTTGAAGGTGTTCCTGAAGAGGTACGGAGGGGCACATCAAACCTTAACCTTACTTTTTGATGATCTATCAAAATCTGAAGTTAAAATTCATAAACACAAAAAGCTACACACACACAGAACGAATTCAGATACCGAACAAATTTGTTCGGTGAAAACTTATGATACTATCCCGATATAGATATAGATATAGAGGATATCATTTTGGCAATGAACTGTTTTTGTAAAATAGGTATCCAAATTTTCGAAACATCGACCGAACAATTAGAAACATATTCATTATTATTAAAGCTTATCAGTGCCGCTTCTTTAACTTTGGGGTTATAATTATTAGTTTCTTTTAATAATCTAGTTGAAGAATTCCATTATATTTTATAGCCAAAATCCCAAGCATGTTCACATATTTTTCGTTTTTCGAATTATTTATTTTTAATATATGATTGGTGTTCAATAAGTCTTATATGAAAAGGTCTAGATGTTTCTCCTATATAAAATTTATTACATTCGCATGGAATTTTGTAAACAACATTTTTTGTATTTTGAATTTCAATAAATGAATTCGATAAAGGTCATAATTTTCTTTTGTTTTAGTGTTAAAAACTAGTCTAATATTTCTTTCAAAAACTTTTAATGCTTTAAAGGAAAAAAAGGAAAGAGGGATCGCTAGGGAAACAGGGAAGATTGAAAGATTGAAAAAATTTGGAGAGGTTGTCAAAAAAGAAAAAAGAGAAAAATACGAAGAGTCAGTTTAGTCAAAAAAATATAAAGTTAAAGGAGTTGGAGAATTAAAATAATTACATACAAAAGGCATAAAGCCAAGTGGACAATTATAAAAACTTTTAAATATAAAACAAAATAAATACGAGCAGAAGAGGTGGAGTAGAGACCAGCAGGAGATTGATTAAGAACAAGTAGAAAAGGTGGAACAAGTGAAAGGTGGGATTGCGAAGATAATAGATTAAGTAAGTAAATCTCAACATTCCAATTTCAGTAATATTAACTGTTGGTTTATTTTAATTGTTTGAAAGAATTTATAATTTTTGTCTAATAAAATATTTGGGTTTAATTATAATTTGGTCATTTCACAGTGTGTGCATTTGCACGGACCCAAATAAAATAATATGTCGTAGTATTGGGTAACCGGGGTAAAGTAAATAAGAAAAATAATAAAATAAAAGTAAGAAAAAATATCGAGACACTATATTCTGTATATTCAAAACATTTATTTGAATTTTGCTGTTTTGACAATATTTTGGTTATTAGTTTATGAAATTACTTAAAAGTTGATACAGACAGTATCTCAAAAAATAAAGTCCGAAACTTAGTTGTAGTATCAGAATTCAAATAACAGAAATAGATAAAATAAATAGTAAAAAATCACCCCTAATCGTATATAAGCTTGAAAAATTAAAGTAATATCATAAATACTTAAAATTTGTCCACATATAAAACTTATTATTAATTCTAATTTTTTTCTTACATCTTATGTGTGCCAAATTTCAAGTTTCTACATCGTTCTAATACATTAAATCTCTAACTTCAATAATTTTAGCGAGCCAAATCTCCGATTTGTGTTTATATTTAAGAATAAAACAAATAACAAATCTATAAATACTGAATACGAAAAAGACCATCATCGACAACATTTTCCCACGAAAAAAGTGGGTTAAACTCGGCAGCCCGAAAAAATCTCGGAAAGAATTCCAAGTTTGCAGACGGTTCGGTGCGATAGAGTGAGATTTTTCTGTCTGGTTTTCGAAGGGAATTCCGACCCCGATTCCGATCACTTACCGATACTGAATGGGAAGAACGTGAACAGCTTCCCCCTAACCACCCTCACCGACGTCTCAATCGAGTCACTTCTCGCCCCAATTTTATTGGAAAAGATACCGGAAATCTTCGAGACGTGATGTGAAAAAAAGTTTCCCCCTGGGATGTTTTCTTTAAGGGTTAGAAAGGTTGGTCAGGTGTTGGGGATTGTTTTTTGCAGGAATTTGGAAGATTGACGTATCCATTTTAATAAATTATTTTAATTTATAAATTGTTTCTTGCAGTTTTCATTTTTATTTTAATTACACCGTGCGGGGATTCGGGTATTTCGTTTTATTTGGAGCATTTAAAAGAATAAATTGAAATTTATAAAAGTGGAGACCATAGGAAACCTGCAAATTACAGACCCGATTCTGTAATAAATAATTTTGCATATAATTTTAACTGAAAGTCAAATTTTACAAACTTTGGAAGCGTTTTATAATCTACGTACTTAAAATGTTCGAGACATCGAAAGTTTAATAAATCGCCAGGAGAAATAAATAAAAATCGTTTCTTTTAAGCAAGAGTTGAGACGCGTCAAAAACGACAATAACATTCATTTGTTCAGTTCTTAATTGAGCTCTCTATGACCAAGAACCACTCAAGATTATCCTTGATCACCGGATATGACGTGATAAACAATTTTCTAATCATCAATCATATATTTATGAATATAAGTGAATAATTCGTTTATTGGACCAATTGATTCTTGTTTCACTGCCATTGTATTTCGTTCTCTTTCTATTAAATGTAATTATTCAGTTCTGTATGTGAGAGCGAGGGCGTTCGTCGAGGAAGGAATTTTTTTTGCCCACACAACATCATCGTTAATTTTTATTTGAATCATGATAAAATGCAAGTTTTTGATTTAATTCATATTTCGAGTATCAAACACACTAAGAAGTAGTAAATCAAGCCAAGTTAGTAGGCTTCGTATGTAACAGTGTTGGACAAAAAGGAAATAAAACAAAGTAGCTTGTTCAATAATTTTATAAGCAAATGAAAGGTAGACACCAAAACAAGAAAGTAAACAGCTGAAGAAGAAATATTAAGCAACAACTGATAGTAAAAAGTAGAAAAGAAACTGGACACAGTTTGGTTATGTACAAAGGGTGGAGAATAGTAGACTACTGATAAAAGTTAAGTAATGGGACGATCAAGAAAACGAAAAACAAACATACCAAAGCACGAAATGAACTTGGGCTAGTAAGAGGTAGAAGGAAAGAGGATAAGAAAAATGAAAACTCCACAAATCGACACTCTTTGGGGGAACTGATGATTCACCGATAAAGAAGAGGAGTAGAAAACAATTCAACTGAAGTTTTGTAGTTTTTTATTTTTGTGTAGACCAGATGTATATATTGAATGGTAAATATGTAGCGCACCCTTTATCAGATCTCAAAATAATGATATTTTACCCCAAAATAGGTATCGGTACCAACTATTAGGTAAATTTATAAATATTTAACCAAAATATTGTCAAAAACGAAAAAAACACCGTTAGAAGTTAATGCTGATAAAGAGTGAATGAATGAAAATATTATGGATATAGATAAATAAAATTCAATGTTTAAAAAGCTCTTAAAAGTTTTTTTTTTTATTTTGTTCCCTCCAAATCTTTTAAAGATTTAAATAATATATTTATTTGAAAAGAACAAGTCTTTGTTCCAAATATTTGAATTTGTATTTCTTTTCTTCATACTTGTCTCCACATCTTTCAAAAACTCAATAAATTCCTTTAGCATTTCCTGTATCTAAAACTTCTACTCTATATTTAAACTATGCGTGTCTGGGCATTGTGGTACCCATTGAATTTTTTTTGGTACGCCCATGGCTATTGTTTAGTTTGTGTACGGAGAGCTAGCAGGAAGCTGGCATCTAAAGGGTAACATCAATATTGGTCATATCCTCATCGTTCAATATTCATTCTGGTTTATTAATTTTTATTTATGGCTGTGCTCTCTGCACTCAATTGTTTTGTTGATGGACTTACAATTGCATTGCCAAGTAGTGTCGATGTATTTTTTCGTGCGACGCAGAATATTTCCTTTGGAGAAAATTAGTAACGGAAAATGTATACGTAGAATATTATAAATGATAATTAACAAAAAAATATTTAATTTAAACGAGACTGTATTTTGAGTTTGCAGTCAGAAGCAAATTTTTATATTTAAGACGTTATTTTTTAACAATTTTATTTTCAAAATTGTTATTTTTCTCAAAAAATGGGTTATTTGTTAAAAAAGGTTAAAACTTATCGAAATATCTTCGAAAAATTAAAACAAATTTAAGATATCTACAACTTACAGGACGTTTGACGAATTTGCTTGTACCTATGTATTTAATGTTTCTAATATTGAAAATTATTAACAAACAATTACATAAATTAAAAGTTATGTTGCCTGTAGAAGCACAACGCCCAGTATCGCACAGTTAGCTTTTTAAAGTTTATTGCAAATAATTATCAAAGTTGTTGCATTTTGACACTAAATTAAATTTCAAAAAAACTGCCATTATATAGCGATTGTAGAAAATAGTTATTTTTGTATTAAGTGCGTAAAATAAGTGTTTTTTTAATGACACATGAGAGTGTCAATTTGTGGCCGAGACCGCAGGTCGAGGCCAAAAATTCTCTCGAATGTGCCACGAAAACACGAATTTTATGCACGAAATATAAACAACATTTTTTGTACAACTGTGAATGTGAATTTACATCATTTGAAATATATTAAAAATAAATACTTCCAATACATCTTGACGTGGTTTTTTTATCCCGATAAGTTATCGCACAATTTCACAGCATCCAGTGGTCTTTCTGTGTCGTTACTATAGAAACGGTTTGTTGGCACGCCGCGTGTTTGACTGTTTGACTGTGTTTGCTCGTAGTTGCTTCAATTTCAAGTTATTTTCAAGAAGATGGATGTTGATTATGGTAGTGGTAGTGATAGCACATCAGATATATCTGAGAAAGCAAATGCAATAGAAGATAGTTTGAACAAATTAAAATATCTGATAAAATTGTGGAATCAACTCTTCAAGAAATATCTAACGTTTCTGATCAGCAGCAACATGGAACATCTTCGGGAATTTATGTTGGAAGTAATTGTTCAAACTTTACTATCAATTATTATTCCAATAATTGAAATTGTTTTATGATGAATAATATAATCAATTAATAATTGACTCTGTTAAAAATAAATCCTTCATAAAGTAATATTTCATGTTTATTTTGTGAATTATTTTGGCAGTGAAAAGACATTTTCACGGTGACAAAAAAAAGTAAATATTTACGTATCAATAGAGATGCAGAAATGTCAAGTTTTTTGACAGTTGTACAAAATAGTATATTGTGCAACAAGTGGGGAAAGTTCAACTTTTCTCACGAGTGTGAAAGTTTGTGGCACGAGCCTAAAGGGCGAGTGCCGCAAACACACGAGTGAGAAATTCGCTACTTTTCATAGCAGTTGTAGAAAAAATATTTTTTTATCACAATAAGTTTTTAAAATTTCTCAAAAGAATTTCGAAAGTTACGTACAATGTTTTATTGAAATTTAATCACCAATAATGAATTATAGATAGTTTATAGTATCTACAAATCGAATATAAATCATTGTAACAAGAAAATCTGTAAAACCATATAGAGAATTGAAATCTGATACTATAGTTACGTTTACACCATATTGCATCAGTTTATTGACATGTTATTAATCTTTATAAATAAAATATGACCAGGATCGTGGCAATATCGCATTTGAGAGTAATTTTATAGTCAGTAGATCAAGTCTCAATGTTCAAATTAGAATTTTTTGGGTCACATCAATTTGACACTTTACAGGGCTGGTTTTAAGGGCAAATTTTTAGATGCGATAAAATAAATAATCAAAATTCTCTTTTTGATAAATCTCACCATAAATATTTTTTTTTATTTTTGTCAATACATATTTGGTCAAAAAAAATTTTGAAACAAAAATTATGAAATTGAGTTTTTACTAATAATATTTTTATACATTTATACAAATACAAATACATTTTATTGGTTTTAAAAAAAGAATACGTATACACAAGTAAAAAGGCAAAAGTACAATATTTAAAATTTAAAACTATGGAACATTAAACATTAAAAAAAAATTATGACAACAGTCCATAAACACTAAAAAGTATTCTTGTCCATAAATTCCGTAACATTGTAGAAAGCCTTGTCTACTAAATATTTTTTTAATGCCTTTTTAAATTTAATTAGGGGGAGATTTCTGTAGTTAACTTACTATAAAAAAGAGACCCATAATAATTTGTTCCATTTTTGCTGCTTGAGAGTTTCATATTTTTTTTAAGATATTGACAAAATAAAATTTCTCAAAAATCTCCGAAACAAAACATTTCTCAAAAAGTACCTATTTTGTCGAAATATTTGTCCAAGAAATGTTTGGCACAATGAATTATGTATTTTCGTGTGTTTATTGACCCACTATTTTTTTTCGTAAATTTTAACGGGCTCTTAATTTTTTATCCAAAATTACGCATTTCTGTAAATTTTTAAGTTTGTACAAATTTTTATTTTTCTCTGAAAAAAATTGTAAAAATCCGCTATTTATATTATTGGTCAATTTTCAACGTATTTTTGAACAAAAACAAATTGGCATCTATTTTAGGATGACTCAATTTTTCAAACCTATTCACTAATTTTACGCCATTTTTCACACATTCCCCCTTTTTCGTAACAATTTTTTAATGCGAATCTAATTTGTTTTGTGTTAAATTTTATTAAATTTTTATTTTTATTTTTTCTTAAATAGTAAACTCGTCGAAAACTGCTATTAATATGGGTTATTTGTATCTTTCAAATTCACATTATTTTCGTACAAAAAAATAGGCAACGATTTTGAGATTTAATACAATTTTCCGTACTTTTTCATCAGTTTTAAGTATGTATATTTTTCATTGTCAAATTTTCCTTGTGTAAAAAATGTAGGTATATTGTAGTGGATACTTCGGTAATTGTATTTTTATACTCACAATTTTTTATTTATTTTTGACCGAATAAACATGAAGCATTAAAAATTTTAAAAGTAATTCAGATGAGAAGCCTTCAGAACAAGAAGCGGATAAGAACGTTACCGCTGAACCAGCATATTTATACGTTGTAACGAGGGTTTTTTGACTTAAGGTAGATCCAGATAGTCACCCTAAAGAGGAAAATAAAAAATACATGTATATATTGAAACCAGTTAAACTACAATTTTCCAAAATTTGTCAAAAACACACAGCGTGCCCCTGATTCAGTTACTAGAGTGTTATTGGGTTAGTGGGCCATTCTACTTTTACAACTAGTTGCATCTGTTTCCCACTAGTTATTATTCATATACAATTATGTTGTAGAAGACTTGCCGATTAAATATGAGAATTTCATTTGGCGTTTATGTATGAATATATGAAAATGAGGGGGATTTCGTCCTTTGGTGCACTCTGAACAGTGCTAGAAGAGTGCCATATATACCCGGAAGACGAACGAGTTTTGCCAGTGGGTACTTCATGTTTCAGATTTTTCAAGAAATGTTTCGTTCACTGATGGAGCTGTAAAGAGTAAATGATGTAGCTGCAGAAATTCGTTACTAAAAATCAAACCAAGGAAACAATACAGAAAAATTCCAAGAACAATGCCAAATGCATACAAATATCGACTTTGACAAGTTGCCAATTGAAAACCAACTGAGATATTTAAATTTGGATTATAAGAAAACATTTCTACATAATTTATACACATCTCATCCGAAATCTAAATGAAATAGTTTTAAATTGTAAACTGTTAAAAAAAATTAAATTTAATAAATTCCCCATGCCTATTGGAAGGCATCAAATGCAGTAAATTCTATATTCTCTTCAAAATGTTGTTCCGCTTCAGTGATAAATTTTGAACAAAATACAATAACGCATGGGGGCTCAAGCGGTTTTATGAAGCCAAAGTGTATTAGCATTCGAGTTTTGGCCCAAATTAAATTAACGAGTGATTAATTTCGAAGCGAACGTCTAAAAGTTTAGAAATTAAAATCTATCGACTCCCGATCCTCTCCAATGAGATATCGAATTATAAATATCTGCTAAATATGTTTTGGAAGCCTTATGATATATTTCATTAATTTAGGTTTTGGAGAATATCGATTAATTTCGTACTCGCAGGATAACTTTCGCGACCAATTAGAGCAGTCAATTTTACTTATTTATTATTTATCTAGCGCTGGATTTGGCAGATTTATGGTCACACGCAAATTACTCGCTTAATAATATAATCAAGATGTACAGAAAAGTTTTCATTATTAAATATTAATCCGAGAGTACCGCAGGGATCCTAATCTAGCCCTTAAAATGTGTTCGATTAATTTCTGTATTCTGTATTAGGGTTTGATCAAATGGAAATTACACGCTCAATATAATAACGATGTTTAGAGT
The DNA here is from genome assembly GCA_949320105.2 of Crepidodera aurea. Classification (NCBI taxonomy): domain Eukaryota; kingdom Metazoa; phylum Arthropoda; class Insecta; order Coleoptera; family Chrysomelidae; genus Crepidodera; species Crepidodera aurea. The sequence continues at coordinate 28,580,342 of OX439474.1, forward strand.
CGTTTTAAATATTACATTTTAATCCGGAAAAAGTGCAACCTTTGGAAATAATAAGTTGCTTAATACTTTTCGATTTTAATATTATTAAAAAGTGTTATATTTTATTTGCCTTCTTGATGCTTTAAGTAAATTGTTCACAATGGACCCGAGATTTAAATTTGGAGATTCATCAAAATAGTTTTAATTGAAAAAGTAAATTGTTAATCAAGGACCTCGCAAATTTTCTGAAACGTTGGTATGTTATGACAAAAAGTGTCCATTGGCCCAAACCAATCCTATGGCTAGTTTTCGAAGTACAGGGTGTTAAACATCGAAAATACCACTTTTTGTAACCAGATTTCTCATAACAGAACTGTTTTATTGGCGTTTATTGTAGAAAACATGAATTATAGATTATTTAGCATTAATATTTTATAAACAATCATCGTAGAATTTGGTTAGATAGATATTAATAACATCTTTCAACTAGTAAATATGAGTACACATTTTAGTCAAACTGGTCGTAGGATTACAACAAAATTTAAAGTTAAATACTAAATTAAATACTTTTGTTAATGTGAAAATGTATACATTTGTTTAATATAATACAAACATTTTCTAACACATCGTTTATACGGGGTGACTCGTTAAAGCTAAAAACACTATATGCCCTTTGTAACCACATTTTATGAGTCACCCTGTATAAAATATGATTCATCACCAAGAAGTAATTACTTAAACTATATATTCACAATGTAATGACATTTGCTCGTATTTTTAAGGCTGTTATAAAAAAATGATTTCTTCAAAAAAAACCATATTACTTATTTTCGAACCACTCTGTAAGTGATTGTTTATAAAATATTAATGCTAAATAATCTATAATTCATGTTTTCTACAATAAACGCGATTAAAACAGAAATCTGGTTACAAAAAAGTGGCATTTCCGATGTTTAACACCATATACTTCGAAAACTAGCCATAGGATTGGTTTGGGCCAATGGATACTTTTTGTCAGTGCATCGAGTTTTACAACATTCCAACGTTTCAAAAAATTTGACCGGGACGTTTTTTACATTTAAATGGTGTGGGATCCTTTTGAAAAACATTTTGTTTTCATTCTTTATAATTTTGAACATAAGTACCTATGCAAAATCAAAATCGGCCATCTGCTATCGCGTGCGGAAAAGTATCACTTTCCGCACTTGTTAGGTAAACTACTATTTCTTGCTCTAGAATAAAACTGAAAAATTCTTTTTAGATTTCGATCGTTTCATTTTCATTCGCCCGAGTCCTGTCCTGGATCCGTCTGAAATCCCCGCTCTTTGTCTTGATCCCGAATTTCATACACTTGAAGTACATTTTTCAGATATGTGTATGAATTAGTAATTTCACCCTTCCGCTTTTTTGGAGGGATATTTTTAAGGGTTCCGGCGATTTATTGAACTTGCGATGGATGATATCAAATTTTATATGCGTATAGGTGCACATTAGGTCCTTATGAATCCGTTTTTTTGCCACTTCTCGACGTTTCGGACTAACCTAATTGGAAGAACTTGCTTTATGAGCGCCCTCTTGTGTTCGTTTCCAGCGTATTTATGGCCCGGTGTTTTTTTTCATTTTTTATATAGAGCTCAATAAAAGCCAAAAAATGAGTTTTTCTTGTGTGTTTATGTCGGGGTTTTTATGCATGGCCGCCGAAAAAAATATTTAATTGGCGATTTATTACCGTGTTTAGATGTTCAGTTTTTGTTTTGGTTGAAAATGTCGATACCCATAAAAACTTTAATGGTTTTGTAAATTTGACCCTCGGGAAAACCTCGAATTAAAATCTTACCGCTCGTCTGGGAAAGACTTGTATTAAAACAATTCCTTATTAAAACATTATTTTTTAATATCTACTTTTGTACAACGATAAAAGCAATCGTATACAAACCATTTCGCGTCAAGTGCGAGTTTTTAAAGTCTCAGTGAATTTCCCGATGACATATTTACTCCCAATGACCGTTAACCCGAATATCGAGAGATCTGAATTGACAATTAATCACTTTATGTTCAAATTAATGTGAAGTTAACAATTCAAATGTATCGATGAGCTAATGGCTTAATTGGTATGAGTCATCGATTAAAACGAGAGATAATTTGCAAAATTAACATTCGCTAATCGAATAATGCAACCAGCTCGACACGCATTCCATCGCAAAAGTGTTTTGTTTTTGTTATGGTTTTCATTAACTCGCGCAACAAGATTTTTCTGAAATCGCGTTAAAATTATTTTCAAGCCTGCACGATGACCAGGTTTAGGCCACATCGATTTTTATTTTAGGCCTTAAAATTACTTCAAAACCTGTTTTGAGGTTGATTTATTTTCAAGCTTTTAATTAATTTTATTCTGGGCGTTAAAATTATGCCAACTCCAAACTAAGGCCGATTATTTTGAATCCTGCATAATGACCAGTTTTAAGAATAATTAATTTTTATTTTCGATGTTTAAATTATTTTTAAGTTAACCAGACTAACAGCTAATTGATTTTCTTTGTTTATTATTTTATAGCCCGCGCATTGACCAGATTTAGCGTCATTTACTTTTAATCTTTTTATTTGGTGGCGGTTAAAGTTATTTGAAAGCCACTATATTGAAACCCATACCTTGATCTGATCCAGGGTCGATTGATTTTTATTTGATTTATTAAAATTATTTTAAAGCCGACACAGTGACCAAATTTAGGACTAATTGGTTTTTACTTTGAACATTAAAATTATTTTTGGGCCTCCACGTTGACCAGATTTAAGACCAATTGATTTTAATTCTATTTAATAATTATTTTACATTGAAAATATTTAAAAATTCATTTTTATTGTATTAAAGTATTGAGTTAAAATTATTTTGTAGCTACCACGTTAATTACATTTAAAGTCATTAGACTTTCATTATATGCTTTAAAATTAAACCAAAGCCAAATTTAAGCTTAATGACTATTCATTTTAGGCTTTCAAATGATTTTGGCACTTTGGCTAGATTTAAGGCATTTTAAATTTTATTTATAGAGCACACATATTTTTAATAATATAAGAATTTACATATCACTTTTTTGCGTTAATATTTTTACTGATATAGTTTCTTTGTGAAAATTATATTTAATATTCATTAGAATGTTACAATAGCTTAAACTGTCGATATATTTAATAAAAAAATTAATATTTATTTGGTATATGCGTCATATTTTTAATTAATGACGTTTTTTACAGGTTTTTTGATAATTATTCAGTGTGACAAACAAATAATTGTTATCCAATGTATGCATTAATTTAAAAATAATATTCCTATTTTTACAATTTCTAGAAAGAGTACCTCTAAGCTGTTTTTAGGTATAAATTGCAAAAAAGGTTAAAATTAGGTTACAAAAAATAACATAAAAGCAAAGTAATGAAAATAAAAAAAATTTGCCCTTAAAATTGAATATTTTTTCATAGTTATAGAAAAACTGAAGTTCAGCTTTTGCCCCCTAATTAATTTAGAGTTTATCAATAACTGCATCGATTCAGAAAATACTGATAGCAAACATGCTATGGAAAAAAACCCCCAATAAAAACATATGCTCTCCATTCTCACGCAAATTTTGTTTATAGCCTTCCATCGTTATAGTTTTTCGATGAAAACTTCGGTAATCAGATATCTTTCGTCTCTTTCCATTGATAGCTTCGAAATATGAATAGAAAGAGACATCAAAGGAAAGTAATTGAATATCTGCAGATGGTTTTGTTGTCTCATTGAATTTTATGGGTAAATCGTTAACTTTTATTCGTTTATTATATCTTTTAGATAAAATTACTAAATGAATTTTTTTCTGCGACGATCCGAATCATTCTCGCATGCAAAAAGGTTTTGTGTGCTCATTTAAAATTTTCTTGTTTATGGATTTGCATTACTTGCAAATTAGGTATATCGTAAGATTTGCAAAGACTAAAACTCCTTTATAAAGCCAGAATATTTTGCAAAAATGTACAAAGTAACAAGTTTGAAATTTATAAAATGTTGCCACAAAACTAATTGAGTAAATCCAGCTCTACAGTCTTGCACCGTTTCTCTTAAAATGAAACTACCGATTTCGTACAGACGTTCATCATCATCAAGTGTGAAGAACGGTTAATGTCTTTTACGTGATACCTTCTGAAGAATTTCCTATAAAGACGTCAACTGTTTCCAGTAGCTACTATAACAGATTTATTGAATAGTAGTCTTCATAGTTAAACTTTTTTTATACCCCGTATACACGTGCACAGGTTACAGTAAAATTGCGAATTAAATGCCGTGATTGAACAAAAAAAAAGGGTAATGGTATCTCCAATCTTTCGTAATACCGGTAATTTTAGTTATTGTCGTAAGACAGTGGCGTTTCAAAAAGAATATGTAGGGGTAAAGCGATTTGAAAGTCAGTTAGTTCATCTCTTATTTTTTACTTACTTCATCTTGGGAGCTTGTGATTTTATTTCACATCATTTTTGCAGTTTTATTACTCCCAAGGTAAAATATTTCATTTCTTAGTATAACTCATTTTGACGTTAGTCAGTTGACTTAATTTTTGACATCCTTAGTTTCCTTGATTCCAATTCAATATTTCTCTCTCGCTTGTCTCACTTTCTGTTATGTTCGTCAACCTCTGTTCTTTCCTTTTGCTTTTCTACGGCTGAATATGCCTGCCTAGTGTCGTCTAGAGTCTAGACTGGTCCATGCAAGAAGAACAACGTGTGTATGAAGCCAAAGCTCTAAATAGCCATTGGCTATGCAAGCCCCCAACGCATGAAAAACATCACATAAATTCACAAAGAGGCTTAGACAAACCATCAATGCTCTAAATTGCGAATCTACCCTCAATAAAAATCCAAATAGATCAACACGACACGACACTGTCACCAATAGCGCATAGAACTCTAAGGAATCCAAAGTGTGCTATGGATTTTCACTGTCACAATTCCTGTGATATGCAGGTGTGCCACACATGAAGCAAAAAAAAACTAACAAGAAATCACCAAGGAAAAGACAAGAGATTCTCCGTATTAATTGAAAATAATTAATAATTAAACGAAAACGATGCCGTTGAACGTTTATGCTTGAAATGGATTACTATCTAAATCGTTTGCCAGTAGAAGTCGTTTAACAAAGTGACTTTTAAAAACACTAGATCTAAGAAAGAGTGCTGGTAGAAGTGACTTCTTAAGGTACATAGAACGAAGCAAGATTATCTGGTGAGGTTGCGCAAAAATTTACAGTTATTTAAGTGTAAAAAGAAATAAATAGTTCGTTCTGTATTATGAGTTTTCATGTCGTTAGAGACTCGATCTACTTCAGCTCTTTTCGAAAGGGTAGAACAGCTGAAACATTGGAAAGAATCTGACACAAGTCGGGAACCAATGAGAGCGTAACAAAAAAACTTGTAAAAACAAATTTTCTTCGGGATGTGTTATTCTGGCCCCATCATGTGACAAACAAGTGTTGGAACTGTTACATAAAGGAGCAGACCATTAACCCTAAGATAAGCATTTCATCTACAGAGTCATCCTGAATATAAAATAAATTATCTATGCGCCTTTTTATATGGTTAACTTTTAAACGAGTGTTCGGCAATTAATGAAAAAAAAACTCCTCAATTTCTCTCTATTGGCACACAGCATATGTGGCTAACAATACGTATCCTACACTGCGACTTTTTTTACCTTTTCTGAATTTAAAAGCTACCTTTAAGCCTTAAATTGGAAAGAAGTTATAGATACACTTTTTCATAATTTTGTTTCTTCTGGCACATGCTATGTACTGCTAACTTTTTAACGAATATACGCAAGTTAATTGGAATAAATAATAATCGTTAAAAGTCGTTCGAGTCGTAAGTGTTTTCAGTTTCAGGACATTTGTTAACATTAACTTAGTTTATTAACTAATTCGTTATACTTGAATGACTTGTTTTATTTCGAAATAGCTACTGATATACCTACAGCGAGCCAAATGGCTTTGTTTTATTTTACTAATAAATTAATAGTTTTTAATCTTTGTATTTATTTAGTGCTATTTTCCTTACATTCTTTTTTGTATTGAATTTTAGTTAGCCTTAGGTACACTCTCTATTAGCTGCAACTCCTTCAATTTTAATAGACAAGAACTGTTGTCTCATGCTGCGAATCCTTTATACATTATTCTCAAGTAGTAAATCAAAAACGTTTGTTTATATAATAACGATGAACGAGCTACAATTATTTATACATTTTTTATCATTTTTGATTAACTTAATTAAATATTAATTTGACTGTCCTCATGCTTCTATAACCTATCTTTTAGAAAACAATGTATCTAGTAATTTTAGTATAGTTGGTTGACAAATTATCAGCTACAACAATTGGGCAAGTTGCGGGAATATAACATTTGGAAGAGGTGTCTACAAAAAAATGTATACAAGTTTTTATGAAAGTCAACAGTTTTTTATGTTGTATTTTTTGCATTACTACTGTGACGAATCATTTTGAAAATGCGAGAATTTGAAAATCTTTGAAAATATTCACAGAGTGGGTAATATACGATTCAAGATATTTGAGACGACCTCGAATAGTTCTTATCATGGCTACTAACTAAAACTTGTCTTCACACTTTTTCCAGACTTAGGACTGGCAAAACAAGAAAATTAATTTGTATATTATACAACCCTGATGATAAAATTCCCAGGTAAAAGGACAGCAGTCAATCTCAAATATCTTGAATAGTATAATACCAAATATTATTACTGTTATTAGTGTTTGATTTTTTTCAGAATTAATTATCCTCTAACTCTCCACAGAAAAATACAAATCCGGCTCTGTTCCTTATCTGAAATCAAAAGCTGATACCGAACAAAAATTACAGACGAAAATTTATTAAATCTCACATCTCATACGCCTTTTATGAGAAATCCGTAGCCAAAGGGTCCAAAATAAGTGAAAGGGCATTTTTAAAACCCTTTTTCCAATAATCTCCGCTTTTATGCATGAATGGAAATTACAAGGGATGCGATAGCTAATGGCTTTCAAAGTTTCTTCCATTTTATTTTTTAAACAAAAGTTTCGGTAAAACCATGGAAAAATCTTCTGTTCAAAAGTAGCAGTACAAGTTTTAATATAGTTTTTTTTTAATCTTAACCTACAATCATTAATCTTTGTTATTTCTATAAACTTTTCACGAAAGAGGGCGCTATATTGAATCTGGGAAAGCACAATTCGTTTTTTAAATTGCCTTTTATTAATCATATCCTCCATTTTGTACAAAAACCCAAATTGTACTGTGTTTTTTACTACTTTTCTTTTAGGAATATCCATAAATATCTAATCGATTTTCAGCGCTCTTAGGGCCAAGTACAGATCCGTGAATTACACCATAAAATCATCATGAATATATATGAAACAATAAGAGATAAATCAAACAAAAAAATCGGAACTTCCAAATCAACATTTTTTTACTTTAATCTCATGTAATTATTTATTAACTTTTTTCAGAAATAAACAATCATTTGATATATGATATCGATAACTACATAAAATTTTATTCACTTTAAAAATTTATGCGCTGTCATTTGAAACTATTTATATTATTCGTTAATTAATTAGTCAACAACCGGTAGCTAATTTTAATTTTCGAAACAGGTTTTTCGTTCATGATAACTAGCGTTTTGTAATTTGAGAACCGAAAATCATAATATTATCACATAATAGAAATGGCTGAGGTGTCAAAAATCTTAAATGATGGTTAAATGATTTTAATTAAAAAGCTAATACTAAATAAGTAAGTCAAAAAGAGGTGATTACCATGACAACATGGACGCCAACAAATTCGAAAAGTGGTTTGAAACTGAATTCATTCAAAACTATGGGCAATGTGTGGCTAGATTCTAATAGTATCGTTTATTCGAAAATATGGGATAAAGGATGAAAAATCTTTATGATTACGTCATAAATTCTAAGATCTTATCTTATCACTGTCAGTATAATCCTTTCAAAATGGTTTGATCAGAAGCAAAACGTTATTATGATAAGGAAATTGTAAAGCAAAATGAACACCTTCTAACGTAGTCTTAAGGCTCCGGTCTGCATCATACAAAGCTTGTGCAGGGGGCCGGCGGTGAGAGGCGAGGTAGAAAATTTAGTATTTGTGGGCGTCGCTTAGACTTTGCCCTAATCGATATCTAACACTTACGAGGGGAAGTTTTAATTTTGTATGTTGAATACAACAAAACGCATTTTTAAAATAGAAAAATTACATTTTGGAAGAAAAATGGACAAATTAATCAAAATCACAAATGGTTTTACCAATAACAAGGCCAGCTATTGGTCACTGGAACAGCGTATTGCTGCTTTGCAGTTTGGATACCTACTGGCAAAAAAAGGAAATAGTCTTGAAAAATGATTTATTCTGCCAGAGAACGAAATCATAACTTACAGAATTTTATACCTAATGTTATTTACCCGAGCTTGTGGATCCCCGAAAAGCCAGAAGTATGGAGATCCGTAACATTTCATTAAAATGTACCTTAATATATGTATGACTTTTTTTTTTAAATTTTAATTACAGATTTTTTTTCCTTCAATTTGTTTTATTTTATAATTACTCTTTTATTTTCATAACGAAATATTCTATACATTTGTTACTCTGATATTGTATTTTACTAATATTTATTGTGAGAAAAATAAATGAATAAAATCTTCTTTTGCCTCTCTAATGGTGACATTGTCCCCATTTTTTAATTTTATAACGTTAAAGCTGAGGAACGGCTTTGCTAGGCCGGAAGGATATCATATCCCTGAAATGACGTATATTCAAGATTATTATTCCCTTCAATACTCGATAATAACTGACCATTCTCTCCTGTCACCATAAAACTTTTCTAAACTAATTTTCAAATACGACGAGCAAAACTTATTCATAAAGAAGTAATAATTTCTAAACTTCTCATATAAGCAAGTGTGGATCCTTTATCTATAAAACAAAAAAAAAAGTCAAAAAACATTGTATTTCTAAACCGTTAAAATGCCATTTCCGTGTACCCACGGAGCAGAGCCTTAATCTAAAAAAGTGGTTTTAATCTCCATAAAGAAGAGCATTTACTAATAATTTAATATTCCATAGAAATTATAATTCTTCACCCATCTGTTACATTTAAATAAGTGAAAGTATTTTATCTTTACCGAACTTTGAGTAATCTCAATAATAACCCGTAGGGGCGCCACATCCTGGCCTGTAAAAAAGGGTTTTGAAATACAGGGGTTTCTCAGCAACGGTATATTTTTTTTGAAATTTTCTTTACGATCTTATAGAGAAAGGTTGTCTCGATGCTTATAACTATATTTAAATATGTCATAAGGCCTACTATAAATTTTTATACCCACTCGAATATTGTCAATGTTTGACCAAAAAATTCATATTTTTCTGGACAATTTCTGAACTTCTCATATAGTTATAAGCATGTGTGGATCCTTTATCTATAAAATAAATAAAAAATCAAGCAGAAAAGTACAATGCTGTCCAAAAAAACACTGTATTTCTAAACCCTTACAATGCGATTTCCGCGAGCAGAGCCTTAAATTGGTCAAAGGACATTGTATAAGAAAATCATAATTTTCTCAGATATGCAAAAGGAAATGATTCTCAAAAATATTCAACCAGTTAATATCATCATAGAAATAGTGTAAAATTTCAATTATTCTACTTAAAAATAATTTCATTTAACTCAATCTTTGAATATTTTTATCTCAGACTAAAAAAAATTACAGAAGACATTTTTCTAAAAATTATGATATTCATCAGTCATCTTAAGAAAAAATTAAACATCCCTCACCCTGTCAACCCCAGCAGCCTTACAGACCCTCTATCTCACGGCTACTACGATGAAGAGTTGCGAAACTTCTCGGTCTGTATAGTGGCGCCGCCACATGTGAGGGTGGCGTTTCTCGGAAACCTCAGTGTAGCGGCGACCTCGAAACAGAACGCTATGCCGTTTTTAGGGTCCTTTGTGACACAGGTATCCGAATATTTCGGAATCAGATGATAGCGTTTCGCCACGAGGTCACTGGACTTTTGTAAAAATTTGTTTACCTGTAGCAAAAAATAGGAAGACGATGGTGTAGATGTAAACAAGAGTATTTGGAGATGGTTTATTTTATTAGAAAAATAAATATTTAATTAAAATAAGCATTATACAAATAGAGTTGTTTTAATAGAAGTTTTAAGATTTATATAGTGACAAATCTAGTACATTTAGGAGGTGGCCTTTTGATACGTAAATAACTTATTACGTAACACATTATTTGGCGTTATTTAGATTGTGGCTATCACATCTGTAAGAAATTCTTCGATTTTGGATATACCTAAAGAGTTGACTATTTAGATTTTATTCCTTGACATTAAATTAAAGCTCCGTACATTTTAAATAATCTTTTTTTTATTTTTGCTAAATGTACAATTATTGACATCAACATTACTTACCTCGAAATTTGTATAATAAAAATTCTCAAAAACTATTATCTCAAATTTAAATCTTTACATCGATGAATAGATCATTTAAAGCCATATGAACATCTTTTATTTACAAAGATCCCGAAATAAAAAACTCCAGTGTTTATTGAAACAACACTCAGGAAAGCTTTTATAAATGTTTCGAAATGACGTCTTAAATCCGTCAAAGTCCATTATCCATGCACCTAAATTTATATCGGCGCTTAAACACCATCCAAAAACAAATTAAAACAATCATAAAAGAACACTCATTAAATCGATCTTTATTACTAATTTTATATCGAACCCTATTAAATTAAAGTAGGAATTGCTGTATCAAAAGTTTTAATGTCTCTGGTATTAACGCTCATATATACAGGTGAAACTTAATTCTTCTGTAGTTCGATGATTTATTGTGGGTTGTTGCCTTTGTAATATTTATATTTTAGGAGTAACAAGTATCAAAAATTCGTCCAATAAATGAAGGTGCCAACCCGGGCATCAGGTCTGTCCGGCACCATTTTTTTTTAATAAAATCTCAGAAATTTTTGGAAGAGCGGAAAAATGGCCCATTCGTAATTTTTCGCCTATTTTCGCAGATATTTCCGAAAATATAACATAACCGGCTCCAAAACGCACCCCCATTTTTAGCTCTTGCTCTGTATTTAGAGAGCACGCTCTAAATGAATGATTCGACAAAACGATTGAAGCAAAGACTCAGCACTAAGAAGAAAAAGATTTTGGGAAGCGCCGTATTTTCAGATTCTCAAAATTGCGAAATTTTGAAACGCCGTTTTTGCAAAAAACATTAGTGTAGCGAAAAAAATCATAGAGACAACTTTTGTAGGTAATGAACTGCTCTTCATTTTTTGTCTAAACAAAAATGCTCTAAAGATCATATTTCGACAGATATCGTCGAAAAACGGATTTTCGGGAACTCTAGAGCCATTTTCCCACACTTCCACAAATTCCACGTAGCTGAGATTTTCGGAGGTAAATGTACCTATGAATACCTGTGGCTTTAATTTACTGGACTAAATCTCTTCCGTTCAACTTCATATTAGTATTACCTACTTAGATGAAATTGTCAGTCTGTTTCAGTGGTATTGAAAGACGTTAAAAATAAAATATATGCTAAATAACCCTGGCCCTGATATAAAATACTATAATCGTATATTTAATTTCATCAAAATAAATCATTAATAATTTATCGTTGAAAAAAAAATTAAAAATTCCAAATATTTGTAGGAGAATATTTGCATTTAAAAAATGTGTTCGTTAATTGTTTTTAATCGCCTATCTAGAGTTGAAACTCCTATTAATAATGTGATAATTTGACATTAACAAATTCAAAATGTCAATAACTATTTTTGCCTTTAGAAATGATATAAGTTGGTTCTGATAATTTATAATATAATTAATTGCAAAACCTGTTGTTAGGAAGCTAATATAAACACATAAAACTAAATATTTTTAAAGTTTATATATGATAAATATAATTATAGCAAGAATATTAAAAAATTTAAAAGATGTAGAAAAAAATGTCAATTTTCATTTCTCTCTGGAAATATAAATAAGCAAATTATTTCTTGAAATCGAAATGAATTGCATCAAAGTAACTAAATATTTTTATCAGTGTATCAATTCCAGATGGTAAATCTTATTTATTGTATAAATATAAATAACCTTTATATTATTTATTATTATTATCCACATATCTCCTTTTATTTACTTCTAATGTTAATCTCTATCCCACACATTCTTAGGCATACGAAGAAAAACTGAATATGCTCAGTTAATAATTCCATATTTATTATTCAAATAAATACTGTTAATGCTGCATAAATAGATGTTTGAATAGCAGGAGTCAATAAAATTGAAACTAGCACTTAATTATGAAATTTAAATATATCTTTGGTGAATACAAAGAATTTTTGATGGTTGATAAAAACCGTTGTTTTTGAGGAATTAGAAGAATTATTTATATTTTCTTTATAATAATAAAAAATGTTTTGGTCTATGAAAGATTTATTCATAACAAACATAAAATTATAATTTGTTTTTTATTGTGGATTTTAATGTCATATTAAATAAGGAATAATTAAAATAATGATGAAATTACAGCAAATGAGATAAAAGGAGTGACACATAAAAATAAACGACAATAAAGGTCATTAAAATAATATTCCAGATCATTGTCGAGTATATGTAGTCGTCAACTGCATCATTTTTAATATATCTTGGATTTGGGTAATGACCAATAATTAAGTTTTCTTGCGGATTTTTATATTATTGAATAAACATACATGTCAAATTAAATAAAAATAAATAAAAAATAATTTAATTAAAATTAGTTGATAAACCAAAGGTTCCAATTTCCCAATTAAAATAAAGCAAATATAGCAAATATCGAAAGTTAAGGCAAAGTACAATAAAGGTAAGCAAACTGATATTGCAGATCAATTACTTATAACCTTTCTCTTTTTAATATTTTTCACTGGATATCTTTCAACTATAATAAATCTGGACGACATATTAAAAAATAACTAAAAAGTATTTCTTTAAAGAAAATTATACATATTTTTAAAGATTTCAACAAAGTACAATAAAGATAAACAAAATAATTTTTGGATATTATTATGTGTTATATGAGTTTAGATTTTTTAATGATAGTATGGCACTATTTAATAAAAAATATTACGCTTGTCTTAAATTTGTTCAGTCAATATTCAAACTTTCAATGCCTTCAGGTATTTGTTAGTTTTATTATTGATAGATGTGTTTGAAACACTTTAATGGTTCATTTAATTATGGAAAAATTTTGTCATTAAATACTTTTACTATACTTGCATTGATTTCAAATCAGTAATGGTGAAAATCACATATTTATATTTATTAAAAGTTTTATTATATATGATAAATCAACAATTTTATGCAATATTTTAGTAAGTTTAATCAAACATTTTCAAAATAACAAAACACCACATGTTTTTCAGAACTTAGTATCATCCCAGCACTGCTGTGAATTTAAGCTTTGCGATATAAAAATTATGAATATTTCTAAAAATAAATAATTCTAATTTTTCAGTGTTATGACATTACGTGTCAACAAAATCGTGTTTGTTGATACTTGTTTGCGTATAATTGCAATTTTAATATTAATAAACAATAAATAAACAAGTACGTACTATTTTTCATAAACATTTTATTTACATACCTACTAACACGCAAAGTTAAAAAAATTGAATTTAAAATATCTATTTTTTCATAGATATTGTATTTCCATAACTTCTACACACTTTATTTTCAATTCTATGTTTTGTTATTACTTTGGAGAAAATATGCTTAACATATACTAAACTCAATTTGTATGATTTTTTCGACAAATTTTTTGAAACTTTGTATTTAAACATACTTGTTTGAAGACAGAATTTTTTATTAAAATTATTTTGGAGAAAATACGCTGAACGTCTACCTAAGGCTAATTTGAAACATATTTTGTTTGACCATATTGAATGAATTTGCTTGATCTTTCCTAATCAGATTTCTGTCATTTAACTTTAAAGGAAGTTTTTCTTACTCCTAGTTTTGATAAAATGTTTTTGACTTCAGTATTTTGAACAACTCAACATTATTTTGGAGATGTCAGACTGAACACCTTTACGGCCAATTTAAATTTTTTCTTGATCTATCCTGATCAGATATTTGTCATTTGACTTCTAAAATTTACTTGTTTTAAGGTAGATTTTAACTATTTCTTTTTTTTCATCTTAATAATCTTGATGACATGCTAAATAGATTTTTCTGACACATTTAATGAATCGACTTGTTTTTTTAATTTAAATGATATATTTTTTTCCTCATATTTTAAATGACTAGCCTGTACCTAAGTATTTTTATAACCTTTAAAATAATTCCATTTCCCCTAGAAATTATTTTTTACTCCTCTTGATTGAGTTTTTGGAACATGTAAAATTTAAAAAATAATAATTTAAAGAAATTCAGTTCTTTGACTGTTTTTTAATATTGCTATTTTATTTTATTTTGAAGAATTTAAATATATTTATAATAATATATTTATAATAATAAAATATATAATACTTTCTATTATTGGATTTTCATATAAAAAAAATCTCCTGTAATCTTGAAAATTTTTGATGTGTCACATTATCACTGAGTATTTTATTTTTCATTTGGGGGTCACCTACGAAAAGTTCAAACTTCCTACCTGTTGCCAAAATTGGGCCAATAAATAAATCCTTTCTTTTTTGAAGAGCCAGTCCATAGATTGCATGGTCTGCAAGTCCATATCTCCCCCAGGGGGTGGTAAATTAGCGGCCGCCGTGGGCTGCATATGTTCTAACTCCGCCAGCTTTGCAATCAACAGTCACAATTAGAGACAAGATAAACAGTTTCACTTTTTAAAAATCCCAAAAACATGTTGCGACATTCGTAGTCTCACTCATCCCCATCACTGTCATAACTAAATAGTATTTTTCTAGGTTAGTAAAAAAATAAAACACAATAATTCACTTATTTCGCATACGCGGAAGCACTTTATTCGGAAGTAGATAAAAACTTGTGACACGGGGTATGTTGTGTGCGTATTTCAACACCAGCGCTAGCACGTGTTTACATCAGGATAACTACCCCAAGACTGACGAACGGCAAAGTTGATCTTGCATGGTGCATTCCGATCGTACTCCTTCCTTCTCTCTTGCGCGTCTTGTGTTTTCGTTTCGCTCCGCCCCTAGTGTTGGAAGGTGACTCCCTCTGCTGCAGCTTCGCGAACTAAGCCGATACTTGCATCTCTGTTAGTCGCTTTGGTTCGGGTGAGTTTGTTCTTTTTCAGCGTTCGGTTCCGTCGCGGCCAATACAAGCGCTGTAAAGTAAAGGCTGATATTTTCTTTTTACGAAAATCGAAAGATATCTATAGTGCGCATTCACTACCCCCTTCCTTTACGTATATTATAAGGTTTTTTTTGTGATGGATGAGAGTTAAGGGGTGATTTTGGGGCGCATGTGCTGGCTTGTAGTGTGTTATGTGTTTTTGGTGAGGAGCGTGTGTGTATGGGCATTTTTGAGGTTTCTTATTAATTTTTTTTGTTGGTGTTTACGGAATTCTTTTGTGGAAGGTGAATCGTCGTTTAAAGTTGAGACGTTTTTTTCTGTTCTTCTCGTGTTTCATTACTTGGGGTCTGAGTTGTTGACGTGTGGCTTCTTAGATTTTGCGGGGATTTTAAGAGTGAATGAGTTGTTGATTAATTATTTATTTAGTACTTTTACATTAATCGTTAATTCAATTTTGTGATTAATTTTTATACCCATATATTATTTCATCTTAATAAAATTGTGTGTCGTATTAAATGTGTTTTTTTTGTTGCTGTTTTGTCAAACCAAATGAAAATATACCAAAAATAAATAAATTAAAGCAAATTTATTAACAAATATTAAACATCAAGCAAATTAAGAATCTATAATAAAGGTAAACAAAATAACGTTGCAGATCATTCGTTACTTGTATCGTTCCTGTTTTTAAAATTTTCATCAGTATATCACTGAAGAATAATAAATCTGTTTAGATGTTTATTATTTCTTAGTAATTAAAAAAATGTGGCACCTAACTAATAGTATTTAAATCCATGTGGATACTGATATATTGAATTTTTGAAACAGTCAATTTCTTTTATGGATACTTCATTGAACGAAATTGTGGATTGTTATATTAATATATACTTATATATTTCGCAATAAAATGAAAATAAACCAAAAATCATCAAATTAAAGCAAATATTTTAACAAATATTAAACATCAAGGAAATTAAGGACCTACAAAAAAGGTAAACAAAATAATATTGCACATCTTTCCTTCATCGTTTATGTTTTTAAAATTTTCAACAGGAAATCATGGAACAATAATAAATCTGTTCAGATATAGTTATTATTTCTTAGTAATTAAAAAAAAATGTTTACCTACTAAGTGTAAGTCAATTTCTTCTATAAACATTTCATTGTATATTTAGCATTGAAATTGTGTTTTGTGGAATTTTTTATTATTATATACTCATGTTTTTCGATTTAAATGAAAATTAACCAAAAATGATTAAATTAAAACAAATGTAATAACAAATATTAAAGCCCAAGGTAGAAATGAAACTACAATAAAGGTAAACAAAATAATATTGCAGATCGTCGTTGGTTACTTCCTGTTTTTAATATCCCAACAGGATATCTTTTAGTATTCTATATCTAATATTTTATTTCTTGCAATATTGTAACTTTCTAAAATATAAAAAAGCACTTAGGTATTTCGCATAAATTCTTTATCTATACTGTGTTGCTTTTTCAACAATTGTTGACTTAATTTTGTGATTAATTTTTATATCTATAATTTTAATAAGAGTTGACTTTTTATTTTTTTGTCCCCGTTTCCTTTTTATTTAAATTTTGTAATAGATTAAGTACGTAGTCTTAAAAGTTATTTTATGTAAAATGTTTATGGTTTCTGATCTCTTGTGACTAAATAAAAGCTTGATCTTCCAGAAAAATAATTCTAGCTAATCTTACATTTGATAAGAAAATAAATTTAAAATTATATTAAGTAAGCATTTCCAAAATATCAAATTGTCAGTACTTTTATAAGAACTACAAAAAATATGACTTTTTAAACTTTGTTTTTTATTTATTTTTTACTTATTTTACTTATGTTTTAATTATTTTTCATATTTTGTTTATTAAATTTAACTGAATTACGTGCTTTAGTGGGATCTTAATTTTAAATTTAAGAATTTTATTTATTCCACTTTTTTACATTTTTTGTTTTTTTTGTAAAGTTACGTAACCAAGTCATGTGATTGTTTTTATTTTGTAAACATTAAGTAAATGCTCGTTGAATTTGACACTAAAAATAAAATGCTACTTCTATATTAAATTTACTCGTAAACAAAAAAATGATAGTTTAAAATATTTTTGGATATTAAAACCACGTGTTGCCATACTTCAAAATATATTCCCATAAGTCACAAAAAATAATAATTTGTCCATTATCTTTAAAAAACAATACATTATAGTAAATATGCAAATAAAATTCGTAGAAATTCAGAAATATTATTTTCGAAGTACTTAATATTTTTTGTCTATGACGAATAGATAATGCTTGATTTACTTAAAAAGAAAGAAGTCAACGTCCTTTGCAAGGATATACGTATAAAAATAATTTTTACAAAGAAATTATTTAATATATCTGATAAGGAAATGTGCGAAGTATGCTTGAAGAAAATTGCAGTTTTTTTAAGTGTATCAACATTTTGGTAAATGTGTCATTTAAAAAAAACTAAAAATTTACGATATATTCGGTTATACTGAAATCGCAATCGAGCCGGAGTATTTACGGGGTACCTAAAATCATCATTTAAAAATATATTTTTTTTGAATATTATTGAGTATTATTTCGGTATGTAGGCTTTACAAAATGTTTTTTGAGTTATTTGCAATTGTTATGTAAATGGTAGAGTTATCTGTTTGAGTAAATTAACAACAAGGAATATAACAAATATTTATATAAACTATAAATTTGATTATTAGGTATACCGACATTATATTGTTTAAATCGTTATTCATCATTGACTTCTTGAAAATCTTAGCTTAGCTTAGATTATAGAAAGTAATCTGAGGGTTCAAATTCTGTGACTATAATTGTATTAACAATGTAAATGGAATAAATCCTTAGATTATAGAAATCTATAATCTAAGGGTTTAAAATAGTAACAAAAAAAAATAATAATACAAACAAATACACACTAATTTACCTAACCGTGCTCTCATCAGTCTTAAAAGGGATTAAAATAAGGATAGTCTATTGTTATGTTCAACAAATCCGGGCGGCACAGGCAAAATTCTTAATTTTAACACACCTTTTAACTACCGGCTATTTAAAATCACAGATTGTGTTTGAGGCGCCTGTGCTGTACAACTCCCATAAAATTTTCAATTATTACTCCGTGTCGATTGCAATCCGAGTATAGTCGAAATTTATTATTTTAATTTTTCATTCTCGTGAAGATTCTTTCAACAAACTATTTAACGACAATGGCTTTAATTAAACTATTAATATTTTGTCTTAAAATTTGTTCTTTCAATATTCAAACTATCGACTAGTGATTTATATCTTAGTGATTTAATAAAAAAAGTTTGAAAAATTAAAAATTCACAAGTTTTTTTAGTCAAACTTTATCCAACATTTTTTAGAATTTTTTTAAGGATTTTTTATGACAAGTTCTATTTTGATAAAATTATTCAGGACACATTTTTCAAGTTAAATGATTAATTTTTTGTTTCCGACTTTCTTGACAAAAGTTTTGACAATTTGATTGTTTAACAATTTTTTTGACAACTTTTTAGGTTTTCGTTAAAGAAATTTTGAAAAAAAAAATTTCTCGATGTAATTTATTTTATCATTTTTTGTTAAAGTTAAAGTTAAAACTATTATTAGATTCATATTTTAATAATTAATTCCCTCCATTTAAAACATATATTGCAATAAATGTTTGTTAAAAAAACTTAGCAGTAATTAAATCTAAACAGACTTGTCCTTAATTTTTCCACGTAATCCGGTAATTAATCTAAAAAATACTCATACATCACTGAAAAAAATAACAGTTACAGCGGCAATTTATCAGTTTCAAAATTTTAATAATTACCATAATTTATTGTTATTTTATTGTTAATTAATTTTGTTTTCTCATCATTTCATTAAACAAATGGTTGAGTTGAACAAACGAACCAAAATTCGAGGAATATATAAAATTTTATATTTAGGAAAAAAAAACTAATTATAATTAAATTGGATACATTCGGATATTTAGATTCTAGAAATATTCGTATGTGAAACCGTTTTTATTATATTAGTTTTAATGATTTCCTTTCATTCTAAATTAATCTGCAACACAAACGAACTACTGAATCGAAAGGACGAAAGGTAGGAATTTGATTAATTTACTTAAATGAGAATTCATAAATGTGCACCAATGATGGATGATAAATGAATCCGAAAAAAGAGTTTAGAAAACCAGTATTGCATTTAAACCCTAAATTGCACTGGTTTTTGCAACGATATTGATTATTTCTGGCTCAACTGCCACTCTTTTCTTGGTTTAGAATAAAATAGGAGCTCATAAACTATTATAAACAAAAATAGAATACAACTTTTTCAAATAATTTTTTCTCCACATTCTTTTTAATACAATTATTGGCGTACCTACTAAAATTATACAAATAATGCTGCTGGCGAAAATTTTAGATATTCCTAGAATATTCTATGAGGAATATTCCCGGAATATACTCAGAATGTTTCAGGAATGTTCTAAAATGAATATATTCCTATAATATCTTCTGAGAATATATTCCTTATATATTCCAAGAATATTCAAAGTAATTCAAGAATATGATAGTAATGTTCCCTAAATATCCTAGTGGGTTTTCAAAAAAAAATTCAGTAATCTGTTGAAAGCTTCTTTATTTTCCAATATTCTTTCAACATGATCCAACATTTGTGGATTTTTTATAGGAAAGTCCAAAAAGAAATCCAACATATTGGTATTGTCAATGACGGATGGTAAAGATGTTCCTTTGAATAATTCTGTGAACTTTGTTAGAAAGTTCTTGCAACTGTCGGGTGCATTCTTTCATCAATTTGCAATTTTTGGCCAATATTTCAATACACGTTTTTTTTTTAATTTGAAGTCTCATTTTCAAAACGCCTAAAAATGAAATGATCAGTGATATACCCAATGAAATTTTCATGTAATGAAATTAATAAATGTGTAGATAATTAACTTACTTATGAAGCACAAACGCACAGTAATACCACAGTAGTATTACAACTTCAACTTCCATCAAATTATCTACATCTTTCACGTGCAAAAACCACGAAAGATACAAGCGTCATTGTAGACAAAAAGAGATGTCAAATGTCAATTGCAGCATTGTCTTCAGGTTAAGCTACGATTACTCGATAAACGACAGACGCTATAACGTGGTATAGTTCTCATTGGTCGTAATGGTACATCTCGATATTTCCTACCAATCATAAATTAGTTAGTACAATAGTGTATTTTTTTAAATTGGCTTGAATAAAAACTCATCTAATTGCACTTCCCCGTTTCACTTTTTTCATACGTTTCATTTATTTTGATAATGGTAATTGATTTCATAGAAATAAGGGAGAATATTCTAGGAATATTCCATGGATATTCAGACATGATTATTCCATGAATTTTCACACAGGAATATTCCATGAATATTCTAACAAGAATATCCATAGTAGATTCTCCCCAGAATATTCCTGGAATATGCTAGAGGCATGTGTATATTCTAGGAATATTCCATGGATATTGGAATATTCTTCTCTCTTTTCGGATATTTAGAGAATATTCCAGGAATATGAATGTCTGCCTGGGATATAATAATTAAAAAATAAATAAAAAACAAAAAATAAAGAAGAAAATAACAAGCTTACATAATTTATAATTCTTTTATGTAATTTAATATATCTATTTTAACAATTGTTTACTGAAAAAACAGTTTTCCATAAAAAAATTTGAGAAGAAGAATACGCAAATCTATCATCTATCAAAACTGATAAATGAAGGCCTTAAAACAGTTTTGATAACTTTACAACGCAAAAATTCCCAATTTTCTCTGTGTTTATGTTAGCTTATGTTAGCTCATTCTTCTAATAATTGTTATTTCGTGCAATTCTCTTCAAAATATAAATTTTCTTCAATCAAAAAATTCTGTATATCACTTATATCAGCTATTAACCATGTCGAATGATATTCGGATTGTGCCAAATTTTTAGAGGAAATCATTGTAACATTGAACAAAGTTTAAATATTTTTTACCTTAATATTTATATACAGTGTGTTACATCCAAGATGATGACACAGTACAGGTTTTAATTTTTGCCCAGTAATACATATTCAATACTCACATTTTTTGAGGGGCTCATCTTAAATGTGATTTGTAAACCAAGCCTACTACAATCTCACAAGCAAGAAAAATTATTAATTTCATCCTCACTCTTATTAATAATACTTTCTGATCCAGTTTCACCCCTTCCCACCCTTCCTATTATCCCCAGTATCCTTCCTATTATGCATCGACTGCACCAATCGATTAATTTATGCAATTATGCAAATAAAACTTGTTCTTAGGTAACGCTTAGGAAAAAAAATCTTACCGCTAAATATCATGCATAGTTAATTTCTAGTATTGTTCGATAAGGATACGTGAGTCCTTCGTAGGTAATGTTGATTGAAGTTTCGCTCCTTGAACAGATGGCGTGTCTACCCTTTTTTAATTTCTTCTGTTTAAAGCGCTATCGGTTCTTATTACGTCAGCAGATGTTGCGGAAGGTCTCTGAGAAAATGCAAATTTCTCAAACGAAATTAGTCGGGGTTAAATCAAAATCAATCTGATATGAATCTTATCGGGTTTTCTTTCTTTGATATGGTAAATTTGATATTTGTATTCCTTGGGTGATAGATTGGAAGTTGTTTTTTTCTCTTGGCAGTGAGAAAACGAAGTCTAAATTTTAAAGTGACATACACATTTTTGTTTGTGACAATTTCAATATTGAGTAACAATTCGGGTTAAATCACTAAATCGGCTCATTAAGAAACATTCAAAGATACATGATACATGATCAAAATTACAAATAACACTGTAAAAAATAATTAGTGGTTTTACGTTAAATTATTATTATTATTATTACATATAAATAATTTTTCGGCAAGTTTATGTAGAAATCACATAATTGATGTAGTAAAATTACATTAAATTACGGTTTAAATATGTTACAACCGTAATTTAACGTAAAATTACTAATTATTTTTTACAGTTAATAATAATGCTTTATTCAGAATAAAACAAGTTGTCAATAGATTGTAAATCCTTACCATACTGCGACTTATAAGATCTTTTGTGTATACCCTACATCTATGTTTTAGTCCAAAAGATCTAGGCTTCGAAGAAAGCCTATTATCCGTTTTGGAGCTTGGTTTGTAACCGGATCTGACTCTAGGAAGACCTGTTTCAGGTATTTAAGGCGTTAGCGAACAATTACCTTGCAGTTGCAGATATACAGATTAATTCATAAAAAAAGTAAATATTTTATCACTAGACCGTCTCAAAATATTAATATTTCGATACATGTTAAATGCTCCATAGTTTATTTTTATATGTACTAGTATCAGAGAATATTAAAGCAATAAAACATGGCAGATCCATAAGTATGACACATATTTTATTACACAGAATGTTTTTCGAGTTTTTTTTTTAATTTCAAAAAAACAGTAACCCCGCATCAACTACTAAGAATTATTATTAGCAGGGGAGACACAAACCATACAAAATATACAAAAGATAAATTAAATTTGTGAGTATAGATTAATGCCTTTCAGGTATTTCACTAGATGGTCAAAGTTGGTACTCTATATGCAACTTAAATGTCTGCTTATTTGATTTATTCTTCTTTCATTTTCGTATTGAGGACATTCTATTAAAATATGCTGAATGGTAAGCTGGGTGGTGCAGGTTGTACATAGTGGTGGATTTTCTTTCTTCAAAAGGTATTGGTGTGTCCTATACGGAGGCGATTTAAAATAATTTGATCCCTTCTATTATTTGGCAAGACTAGTTTTGCATCTATTTTAGGCTTAATTTGCATGAGCTTATTATTTGGTGATTGTTCCCAGATAGATTGCCATTTCTTTAATATGTGATCGTTTATAACGGATTTATGGTCAGAACAGGGATATTTATCTAGAATTCCGATGTCTTCTTTGGCGGTTGCTTCCAGGGCTACTGCATCAGCTTTTTCGTTGTCTTTAATCCCTGTATGTGAGGGTACCCAAATAAATGTAATTTTTTTGCCTTGTTGCTGTAGATGGAAGAGTTCTGTTCTAATTTTTCGTATGATCACATCTGACGGATATATTTGTTTTAGACCTGATAATGCGCTTAGAGAGTCTGTGATACTTTGAAAGACATTTTCTGGGATTATTTTTCGAAGTTGATATATACAATTTTAATAAAACATAGCATTTTTTGTAAATTGTAGTTGTTTTAAAATTATTATTACATTACTAATTTGCAAGGAACACAAACGTTTCTAATAGGGTATACTTAAAAACAAATTAATGAGTATTAGTACGAATAAGGTAAACATAAAGTGTACACCACAATCTCACAATTGAACCCTTGAAACAAATGATTTGTTCAATTTTTAAAATTCAAATTTGTAATTTCATTCTCAACTATTATGAAAAATTCCAAATTCGAAGTGGTTAAAAACTGATATACCTACATCAAAAGATTCTGTATATCAGCTGGCAAAAAATTAGAAATACTTACCAAAATTTGTTGAACAACGTTTTGTTTAAAAAGATTTTTAAGTGAAAAAACTGTCGACAAAATTTTGACAAAGACGACAAATTTTAAAGAAAAATAAACAAACAATTTTTATAACATTTTGTTAAAGGAAACGTCAAAAATATCTAAACGAAAATCAAAAAATTAGTTAAAACAAAAATCTGAAATGATTTTGTAGGAAACATTTTCATGAAAACAAAAAATTTTGTGAAAAAAATCTAGGTACGAACGAAAATTTAAGAAAAAATTGTTGAAAATAAGATTTGATTGAAAACTTACCTATAATTAAAAAATAAATAGAAAAACTAAAAACAGAAAATTTTGTTGAAAAAAATTGTAAGTTAAAAATTTTGTTAAAGAAATGTTAAAGAACTGGATAGTTTTTTTCTAATTACAAAAATTTGTATGTGAGAAACATGTTGGCAAACTTTTTGATGCAAACGATAAATATTGACAAAAAAATAAACCAAACTTTAAAAAAAAATTTGTTAAAAGAATTGTTAAAGTATCACATGAAAACCAAAAATTTTCTGCATAATAAACAAAAAATTGTGTCGAAAAGAATTTCAAAAAAATTAAACAAAAAAGTTTGTAAAACAAATTTAGACACGAACAAAAAATTAAAATATACCTAATGTTGAAAATAAACTTTATTTAGAAAAATAAGTGAAAAATTGAAAAAGTTTTGTAAAAAAATTAGAAGTGAAAGATGTTACCAAAGAATTTTGAAAAAGTAAATTGAAAAACTACTTAGATGAAAACCAAAAATTTTCCCAAAAAAAGACAAAATGTTTTGAAAAAAATTTTGTGAAACAAAGGAAATGATTTTATAAGAAACATTTTGACGAAAGCGAAAAATTGAGTCGAGAAAAATTTTGACGAAAAAAATAAATAAAACATTTTCTTAAAAAAAACTGACATGATCAAAAATTTAAAAAAAAATTGTTATAAAAAAGCTTTGTTTATATAAGTAAGGTGTTTTTTTAAAATAATAAAAAAGGAATATTTTGTGAAAAACGAGTACCTAAGTGAAAAATGTATAAAAAAATTTCGAAAGAAGTTTTGATAAAAACAAAAAAAATTCACAAAAATAAGTAAAATCTGTGTCGGAAAATGATAAATTTGTTTTTTTTTTGTTTAATATTTGGTTGGTTTCCTAACTTTGACGGCGTAGCTAGAAATTACTGGCTGTGATCTTTAAGTTTATATTTTTTTCAATAAATAACTATGCTTGCAAAAAAAATTTAACTAAATGTCATCTTTTTGAAAAAAACGCCCATTCACTTCCTTTGTTTTATACCTACATCTTGTTTTTTTCTGTTTTCCAGCTTCCAAGCAATCTTTTGGGCCTTAGTTCAGTGATTCTTATCATATTAGTTTAGAAAACATTACAAAACAATGGAATTAATAGGAATAAAGAATATCGAAATATTTCAAAGAATACAACAAAAATAATCTCAACAAAGTAAACAAACCACAACATATCTTCCATATTAAATTAAAAACATTTAAATCACAGAATCAGTTTCTTCATCTGGATAACATTCTATATTTCAAAATCGTAATTTTTTAAAACAAATACTTCAGCATTTACTTAAATTGCTCAACGAAATTATCCCATGGATATTGTTGTTTAATGATGCCCGCCTCTAAAAACAATAAACAATTACAATATTGCATAAAAATAAATGGCTGACATGAACAAAAAAAAATCGGCATCATCAGGATGTTTAGTAACGTTGAATTAAAAAATTAAAAATAGATAAAGATTAGTCTCTCTGAAAATCGCAGGATTCAATTGTTTGCGAGTTAAGTAATTTTATGGATTAGTTGTGGGGACAGGGACGTACTTGGAAAAAATATTTGTATATGACTGTATTTTCAAGAAAAGCCTCATACCAGCGCAACCAGCGACAACATCATCAGAATTTGCAGTTACCGAAGATCTTCGATATTAGAGAACTGTATACCCAACACTTTTTAGGATTAATCTGGAAGAAAACCTTAAATTGTGGACGAAAAAATGTGGAAGAAAGAGCATTCTCATTTGTATATAATTGTATACACTCTTATTCGCTGAGTGTAAAGTCCGAGGGTGCTAAATCTGATCATACTAACCTCCTCACTCGGACGTATATCCTTAAAACACCACTCCAGCTAACGCTGTCGTGATGTTTGGTGACATACGTTTCGTGACTTAGAAGTATAATCGATTATTTTCTAAGATCTTAAGATATTAAAACTGAGTATACAAGATCGAAAAAAATGGAAGGAAATATGCAGAAGCTACTGCAAGAATTAATTAGGCTCAATTATTAAGTAAGTAAGTAACTGGATTTTAAAATTACTTAATTCAGAATTTATAAATTTAGAAAAAATGTGTCAAATGAATATAGAAATATTTTCTTGACTGGGAAATAACATCTCAGAGGATTGCGCCATCTCTTTAGAGGGTTTTTAGATTCTTATTTCATTTAAGTATGTTTTCCTACATATTTTCTACAAGCGCTTCTGCCTTTTGCTATTTTTCCGGCATTTCTAATCGCTGTTTTCTTTAAATCATTTTTTACTTCCTTCAATTTCGGTGTGGGTCTATTTATTTGTTTACATTGCTCATAATTCTTTTTCTTTTCGCATCCAAAACATTTTCTTCTTTATTGTTTGCTTCAATACAGTGAATTTTAATATCAGCCTTAATCCAACCCTGTAAAAGATATTAACAAACCCGATTAGAGAAATTAAAAATAGATAAAAAGCACAACCAAAGCCACAGTACATATTCATTCAATTGTTTTCGACTTGAGCAATATTGTTTATTTATCTCTGTAATCTGCAGAGCAAGTGACTGCATAACAATTGAATTTCGAAGCATTGGAAACGCGTTCACCAGGCCTACTACTGCAACGACAACGACAAGAGCGTCTTGCAAAATTATAATTAATTTGTAATTATTATGTTACAAGATGGTTTTCCGCTGAGACTGCGCTTTAAGGGTATTCGAGATACCAGAATGTGGATAAACGTGATTCTTGAGCGAATTTATTTGTAAACATTAAGTCATGATGATGTCCCAGAAGTAGTTTTTGCTACAGTCGGCATCTGATTTTAAGAAATTGATAAAGGTACCGTGTTTTATCGAGATATTTAAATACCGCAGGTCATCACAATGTCGATTAATCTTATGTAGCTAATTCTCTTTCTTCTTTCAAAGTAATCAAAAAAGACAAATTGGCAGGTTATATCGATTTGGGATATTTTTTTATACGCCTTGTACTAATTGTGCCAAAGTTTGATATTTTCCTTGTTAAAAAAATGTAAAATAATAATAAATTGCCTTTATTTGCCTGTAAAAAATACAAACAATTAGTACATGAGGCGAAGTCTAGCTAGAGCTACTCTATTTAACCTCAAGTTTTTGAACCCTTCTGCGGAATAAGCACCAGTACAATATTTGATGAACTTGCAAAAGAAGTAAATAATAAAAGATCCCAATATTGGATTTCAATTCACTAAATTTTACATCAAATATATCAAGAAATGTTACAAAATTACTGACGTTGTAGCAAAATTGGTTTATAATTTTGTTTGAAAAACTGAGAGATTTAATTCTTAAACTTTGAGAAATACTGTTAAAAACTAAAACTGAATTATAAATAAATGAAAGGTTTAAAAATTGATAACCGAGACTATGCGGATATCTCAGAGACAGACTATGAGCTTCTCCACGAAAAACTAATTTGTTCCTCAAATAAATAAAATTCGGCGTCAAAATAATTCGGTATATCAAAGAGGCAAGGTGATATTAATACAAGATACCTTTATTCAATCATCCAAGTTGTTTTAACTTACATGATACATGGTCATATTTTCTTAAGCTAAAGACAAAACGGCAACAATTATTTTGAATTTTTTGCAATCGAAATTTAGTAACTTGATCTAAGTAAGGATAAAACACCAAAAGCCCATAATTAAGAATTGACATCACCATAGTTTCACAAAGTAATTTGCGTAATGTAAAGTTTAAAATACCCCGGCTTCTATACAATTGACGTAGAACTAGATACGATTTTTTTACTAAAAGAGTGACATGCTCTTGAAATCGAAGGCTACAGTCATAGAGGGCAGTTTTTAATGGTTCAATTTTAATAACTAGTTTTAAATTTTATTCAACAGTGGCCTTGGAGGTATGAGGACAATATAGCAGAGAATTAAGATTATGATTACTTGAGTAGGTACAAATTGCTTCTAAATCCCGGTTTATTATTTGAGATGCTAGATTTACAGATTCAGGTACAAATGAAAAATATAGTTGTGTATCGTCTGCAAATGAGTGATTTTAAACTATCCAAAGATTTATATAGGTCAAAAATATATATATATTGAGAAAAGAAGGGGTCCAAGGACAGAACCTTAAGTCGAATGATTTACTGTCGATAATAACGACAGGTTTTTTTTGGTCGAAACAATAGAAGTACAAATTTTTCGTATCTGATATGAAAAGGAAGCAAGCTTGAATCCTCTCAGACAATTTACCTAACTCCTTCTTAGCATTCTCAAGCATTCCGTTCTTTCCCACGAAAACCTGTTTCGAAATAAGAAATCAATACCCATGCACATCCGCTTCGCCAAATAATTAAACATTAAAATATATTCCACCCTTATTAAAACCATTTGCGCAATCTTCTTGGAGAAAACACATGGCCTACTTTAAATAATTTTCATTCCAGATATCGCTAGTCTAGTTAGCGAGAGAATAAGTGGGTTCCTTCCCATCAACCCTTATTATTATTCCCTTTATCCTACCTATTGTGTATCGACTGCGCCAATTGATTAATATATGCAACTATGCAAATGTAAACTTGTTTTTATGAGACTGGTTGGTTATAAGTTAAGGTAATTCAGTCTTACCGTTGAAGTTAAACAAATTTTTAAACTTGATTGATTTTAGTAACCGAGTTAGGAAGTCAATTTATTCGATTCGACATCCTAAGATCGGTTTCTGCTTTTCGACTTCCTCAGTTTAGAATCCAATAAATCAACTTCCAAACGCACGTAAGTCAATAGCAATATCAGCTAAAAGATAAAATTCACAAACATGCTACCATCTAGCAAGACTAATTAATGAAGTTTGAACAGTAATTATTAAGGGAGCAGATGTCTGTCTAAATTATAAGGTAGTCTTTGAGTTGGTCTAGATGTTCGGCAAATAATTGTCTGTACGTTGAATCCCCGGTTTCATCCTTTTACCATTTTGTTAAATCTGTTTATGACTTGAGTTAAAAGGGTCCAAACAGGAACTGAGGACCAGTGATGAGAAATTTTCGGTTGCAAAGTCTCCGAAATTGTGGATTCTTGTAGAAAATACTTGTGGTTGATATGATTTGGGAGGGATAATATCGAATTGGACATTGGACAGGGCTTATTCTAGAATCTAGAAGATCCAGTGGCACACTTTAGGGCTTGCAACTGGATCTTGTCACTGCGCTACTCTACTATAGAAACTATCCTTCTTGAGGGCCTGAGATAAAGTATTATTAGTAAAATAGTTTACAACAAATGTTCCTAGGGATGGTTTTGAGTTTTGGTAAAAAGTTCTGGCCCTCTTTTAGTCTCATTAAGAGTTACCAATTGTCCAATGGCCTACAGAAACCATAGAAAACCTAGACCTGGACTCTACATCGAATGATGCGTATGTTTCGTTGTGGGAGTTTTTTCTTTGGTTTCCCCTGCAGTGGTTGTATTTCTGGTTTCTATGGCATCTCGAAAGTATTTTGGGCTGCTGAGTTGTTTCCTCGGATGGTTCTATTCGCGTATCTTGTGTGGTGCATCTGAAAACGAGAGAGTATATTGGGAGTTTTATGAATTCATATATTATTGTTTTGGGGAAGTGTGGGTAGAGGTATAGTTTGTTTTCCGAAGGATTTTCCTTTCGGTTGCGAGAATGGCGTGTTGGAGGTTTTTTGGAGTGGTGGAATAGACCATGGAGTAAATCGCACTCCTAAGTAGTCATCATGGTTCTTTATCTAGAGCATAAGGTGAACATTGATGGTTGACAATTTGAGGGTGAATGAGTAGTAAATAGAGCAGTGTCATCAGCATAGAGCTGAAAGTGTTGGAGGGATTGTCTAGGAAGTGGCGAATCGATCAAATACAGAAGAGGGGTTAGAATTGATCCTAGGGATACATTGAAATGAAGGGTTCAGAGATGTTGCTACCCACTTTGAGTCTGATTATTATATTTGTGAGGTAGGAGTGTAGGAGTTTGAGGATGGTGATGGAGATGCATATGGCTTCAAGCTTTCGAAGAAATCTAGCATGACAGACTTGGTCGAAAGCTTTCCGCACGTCAAGGAGGTTGGTTGAGGCGGTTTGTTGACAGCTTAGTGGTATGGAGGTTGATGATGGTATCTTGGGCACTATTTTGGGGACGGCAACCATGTTGGAAGGAGCAGATTTTCTCTTTGAGCAAGTGCTCAAAAAGTTTGCCTAGGACGTTGAAAAGGGAAATTGGTCTGTACGATTCGTGGTTTGGAGATGTGTGGTGTAGGCCGATTTCAAAGAAGAGAGAAAGTGCGAGACATATTTTTTTGTTAAAATATACGATATTATACCAATTACACCTAATTTTAAATTCAAATTTAAATATTCTTAAACATTCTACTTTACTGAGGGCAATGTTACTTAAAATAAATCAATATTAACATTTTTTATACCGATACCAATCCACTTATAACACTTATATACTTCCCGAAAGATAGCTTATCACTTTAGACCTGTATTTTAATAATTTTAATACGTTTTATGAAATTCTTTATCAAAATTATTGGTGTGTTAGGTAGCTACTTCCTTTTAACATCGGTCAAAAAACGTTGATAAAAAAATTATTACTATTAAATCGACGGTGAATATTCATTGTCTGCATATGGTAATTTTCATGTTTTTTAAAATATTTTGTTAATAAACAAGTGATTTATGTCTGATGTTTTTTTTAAATAGAGATAAAATGATAAATACAGTAGGAAATTAAGGAATAAATTGATTAATTTTAAAAAAATCTTTGAGCGCGTAATATTTTATATTATGAATTTACATCAAGGTTGCGATGAATTAAATTGACTTGTTTTTTAAAATTAAATCATAATTTAATTGCAGTTATGCAAAAACTCCCAAATTGCTGTACTGTAAGAAGACAAACTAATCACTAAGCAGAACTTAAAACTAAAGTTATTAACTAAATATGAACAAATTAAACTTAAAAAACCTAAAATTATGGAAGCAATTTCATTATGTAGTATATTTTCGAACGAGATTGATATATTATGATTTTCGGCTCCAATACATTGGCATTTAAGATCACTTTAGATTTTACGTTATACAGGGTGGGCCAAACTTCTGGCCTCGGAGGATTACGTCGTTGTGGTAAGAGATAAAATTTTCAAATTTTGTGTGAGCTAGTACAGTTACTGGGTGCATATTTTGAAAATATTTTCGATTATACAGGGTGTTCCAAAAACTCGTGACAGCACAAACTTACATTTTTTTAAATGGAACATACTATATTTTATTCAAGAATCGAAAAGATCTCATTGAGAGCGTTAAAAAAATATAGCATGTTAATATATTATACGGGTGTTTCGAAAAGATATGGCCAATTATTATAAAAAATGACCCCATCCTTAACACTCTGTAAAACAGTAAATCAAAATAAATCAAAAGGTCTTTGTATTCAAATGTCATTCTCATATCGTTGGCTGTGCTCACTATTACTTACTTTGTTTATCTGTTGCTTCTTTAATACAGGGTGAAACAGAACTCAAATCATGCAATATCTCAAACTTTTCAAATGGGTCACCCTATAAGTTTTTTTACAATTTGTTAGTACTATTAATAAGCTTTCAAACGATATAGTATAGTTAGGGTATAAGTTAATGGAAAACTGTAAATATTTTATGATAACGGAAAAATCATGTATTTTACATACACAAATTAAATGGTATTAAAATACTACATGAAGCATCCTGTACATTTTAGGTTTGCGCATTCTCCTAAGACGTAAATCATAATAATGATGTCTTCCTGTGGTAAATTCATTATAGTTATTTATTATTTAAACCTAAGAGCAAAATCGAAGAATATAGCTAAAATTTCTTTAACATTTATTAGTAGATACTATTTTGACACTAGCCTACTTGGTAAACGAAATATAATCAAGCCATATTTTCGTTTACCAAGTAGGCTAGTCTCAAAATAGTATCTACTAATAAATGTTAAAGAGATTTTAGCTATATTCTTCGATTTTGCTCTTAGGTTTAAATAATAAATAACTATAATGAATTTACCACAGGAAGACATGATTAATATGATTTACGTCTTAGGAGAATGCTCAAAAAATTGTTTACTCGCTTCAAGAGTATATCGTGAAAGATATCCCAATCGAAGACATCCAAATAAAAAATCTTTCTTAAAACTTAAGGAAAGATTCGACACATCAGGTGATGTTTCCTATCAACCTCATACTCTTCCCAAACGTATTATCAATGAGGACAATGAGTTTTTACTAATGACACATTTAGTTGAGAATCCTAATACAAGTACTAGAAAACTTAGTACTGAACTGGACATTAGTAGAGGAACAATAAGAAAAATAATAAAAAAGAATAAATTTCACCCGTACAAGTCACAGATGAACCAAGAGCTTTTAGAGAGAGATTTTCCAATAAGAATAAATATTTGCGAGTGGTTCAGTGGATTAATTAATGGATATCCAGATTTTTAAAAAAAAAAAGTATTTTGTGACAAGGCCACTTTTCACAAAAATGGTTTCGTCAACCGCCATAATTTTCATTTTTATTCGGATACTAATCCACATTTGTTTCGTTCAACGTCCCAAACTAAATGGTCCATAAACGTATGGGGAAGAATCGTAGGAGATACAGTTATAGGACCATACTTTTTTGAAGGAGGTCTCACTGGAAGAAGGTATTATAATTTTCTTAGAAACGATTTGAGTGAATTATTGGAGGAAGTTGATTTAAACACAAGAGCTAATTTGTGGTTCCAACAAGATGGAGCATCTGTTCATTACGTTCGGTGTGTACGTGGGTGGTTAAACAGACAATTTACCGATAGGTGGATAGGAAGTGGTGGGCCAATCTTGTGGCCTCCTCGATCTCCAGATCTGACACCGATTAATTTCTTTTTATGAGGATACATCAAGGAAGTTGTCTATCAAATTGAACCTACTACCAAAGAAGTCATGAAAGAAAAAATTCGAAACGCATTTTCCACAATAACTCCAGCTTTGTTACAAAGAGTAAGATCCTCGTTTATCAAAAGAATAGAGAAATGTATGGAACAAAATGGTCGCCATTTTAAACATTTAGTATAAACTATACCTACTTTTTATAAAATGTCATTGTTTATTTATGTAAATGTAAATTTCTTTTAATTACTTTGGTTACATAATTGTTAGTTTTTTTTTAAATAGAAAAATTTGAAAATAATATACTTTCATTTTATTAAATAACTAAAATAATAAATATTTGATACCATTTAATTTGTGTAAGTAAAATACATGCTTTTTCCGTTATCATAAAATATTTACAGTTTTCCATTAACTTATACCCTAACTATGCTATATCGTTTGAAAGCTTATTAATAGTACTAACAAATTGTAAAAAGACTTATAGGGTGATCCATTTGAAAATTTTGAGATATTGCTTGATTTGAGTTCTGTTTCACCCTGTATTAAAGAAGCCACAGATAAACAAAATAATTAATAGTGAGCATAGCCAACGATATGAGAATGACATTTGAATACAAAGACCTGTTGATTTATTTTGATTTACACCCTTATAATATATTAACATGCTATATTTTTTTAACGCTATCGATGAGATCTTTTCGATTCTTGAATAAAATATAGTATGTTCCATTTAAAAAAATGTAAGTTTGTGCTACCACGAGTATAATCCTGTATAATCGAAAATATTTTCAAAATGTCCACCCAGTAACTGTACTAGCTCACACAAAATTTGAAAATTTTATCTCTTACCACAACGACGTAATCTTTCGAGGCCAGAAGTTTGGCCCACCCTGTACATATATAAAAGGTATGTGACAAAAAAAAAAGATTTTCTTGTAAACTCACTTTTTCTAACTAAAATAACCAACAATTTCTACCAATTTGTCTACAAACAAAAGCCCTTTTTATAGACTTTTATTATTTTTTGGCTGAAAATTAATTAAAACTTTATCGTCTAGTTGTCAAAATGTTTAGTTTATGTCAAATCACTAAATGATGATAATAAAAATTTCATACCAACATTTTTTAACCAATAAGAAGCTTTCGTTTCAGCTCGTTACTGTAGCAACCACAAAACTTTGCGATAGTAGGTATTTTCCTCATAGGTACCCTGGGCGTGATTACAGCGATAGTATTTCTGTCAAATGTCAAATTATAAAAATACACCCTTCCGTTCACTGTAAAATAATACAGATTGTTTGATCCCTAATAGATACATTATTTTAGATCAACAAATGTTTATTTCATAAGTCATACTACTAAAATCCTAGGAACATATTCTTTGGGTATATATGGAGACTCAATATAATATTATTAACTAAAAAGAAAGTGGCCCTATCATCGCGAATTTTTGCAAAAAATATATTTTCGGTAAATGTTAGTAGCAAAACTTTTTAAATGGACTGCTGAAGGTTCTATTAATGTCTTTAATTATTTCATGTAACTAAAATTCAAGGAACACGTTCCATTGGTGCGATAAATAGGTTATGTTATAATTTTTTATATTACTTTGGTGTGAAATTTTCTTACCGAATCTCCCACGTTCTTGAATTACTATCTGGAAATACTAGTGACAGTTGACCTAACAAAAACATGATTTGCTTATAAATTTTGGTCCGTCATTGCCAAAAACAATTTTTGCTTATCAAATCAACAGAAAAATAATTTTTCTTATTTTTGACCAAGCCAATCGTTTCTGTATCTATATGAATTCTTTTTTATAAATTTTAAGTTCAAAATTCCCCCACGATTAATTGTTTAATTGTCAAAATATTTAACACATGACAAAGCCACTTTGAAATTAATATGGTCTTATATTATTTGATAAAAAAAGCACAATTTTCTTATAAACTTTATGAAAGAAAGACACTTTTTCGATAAAAAATCAATAAAAAAATATTGTTTTATCGATTTTTACCTCATCAATTTTTTTTTCCAGAATTCTAATTTTTTTAAATTATTGTAAATTCTGTCATTTTAGGTTCCTAAAATACATACACTTTGGAATTAATATAATATTATTTTATAAAAAATCCGATTTTCTTGTCAATCGATTTTTTCCTTTAGTAAAATATATTTGTCTTCAAATTAGGATAGTTCTCTATCTTCGCTTTTTAAAACATTAAAGTAGGTAAAAAATGTTTTATCTAAAAATATTAACACACCCCTCGATTTATTGATTTAGGTATCGTATTTGGCTGGCAAATAACCAATTTTGGTTAACACCTTATATATAAAAGATTTTAGATTATCATCGGTTAAAAAATATTTGGGTAGGGGAATATGTACATGGTCGAGAAATCAACGAAAATAAAATATATACAGGGTGCGCCAATTATTTCCACTCGATCTCTAGCACCGAAACTAAAAGAGATATCAACAAGATTTTTTGTAGGGATAGACAGTGTCACTCGGACTACAATTTTAAAATATTTTGATGTATACAGGGTGGCTAATTTTTGTGGAATGAAAATTAATTTGGTTTTTTTAAATTGAACACCCTTTATACGATTATGTCTTCTGATTCTACTTAATATTAGATTTACGGTAGTTTTTTGTATTTGTAAATCCGACGCGGCGTTGACAAGTTATTCCTATTTTAAGCAGATTTAATGAAAAAACAGCACAAAAACCACATTTTTTAAAAAATTCCTCAAAAAAGGTACTATGATGTAAATGAAACATGCACCTATCACAATAATCACACAACATCTTCACCTGTTGCACAGGGTGTTTGCCGATGGCGTGCCAATAGTCTAGTTTTCGAATGGCAATAACTTAATTTTTTTAAATGGGATACCCTATATATTTTTCTTCAGTTAGAAGCTCTCCCTAATACGCATTAAAAAAATATTGGGTTTTGCACATCTAACTTTACTATTTACTTTAATAATTGACGTTAAGCGACAAACAACATATTTTACACAGTTTTTAATAAGAAATCAAGTTACCTATGAAAATGACAGTAGGTATATTTTGTTATGGCATTAATTGTCAATATAAAATTTTGTATTGTATCACGTCTACTATATTTAATCATTATTGTGTATAAAAAATGGATTTTAATAAGAATTATAGTGTTCAAGAAAATATTGATATGATATGGATACTGGGTGAATGTCAAAAAAATGCGTTTCTTGCTAGTAGGGTCTATCGTCAAAGATACCCAGAAAGACGTCATCCACAAAAGGATACTTTTGAGAATTTAAAGAATAGATTTGATAGAACAGGAACCGTCAAGTATGAAAAACATTCACGTGAAACTACAGCTGTTACTATTGACAACGAATATAAGGTAATGATCAGTATAGTTGAAGATCCCAATATAAGCACAAGGCAATTAAGCAATTAGTCAGATATTTCCAATACCACAATTAGACGCATAATAAAAAAGAATAAATATCACCCCTATCATATCCAGCCTCACCAAGAATTGTTACCATGTGATTTCGCGCGTAGAGTGGAATACTGTAGATGGTTAATAAACAAGATAAATACAGAGCGTAACTTTTTAAACAAAGTTTTATTCTCCGACGAAGCCACGTTTCATAAGAACGGTTGTGTAAATAGACACAACTTCCATTATTATTCAGACCACAATGAACATTTATTTAGAACCACATCACAGTATCGATGGCCTTTGAATGTGTGGGCGGGAATAATAGGTGATTATGTAATTGGTCCCTATTTCTTTGATGGGACTGTAAATGGAGCTATATTTTTAGATTTTTTAGAACATGATTTTCGCAACTTATTGCAAAATGTGCCTCAAAATTATCGCAACGGAATGTGGTTTCAATTAGATGGTGCCACACCACATTACCTATTAGATGTTCGCAATTGGTTAAATAGGGAATTTCAGGATCGTTGGATAGGAAGGGTAGGACCTATAAATTGGCCTACTAGATCGCCTTGCCTTACACCTTGCGATTTTTTCTTGTGGGGTTTTATTAAAAATATTGTTTACAAAGAAGAGGTTACCACAAAAGAAAATATGAAAGAAAGAATTACTGCAGCATTTAGACAGGTGACCCCTGCAATGCTAAGAGATGTGCGTAAATCAATGAAAAAAAGGGCAAGAAAATGTATAAATGAAAATGGAAGACATTTTGAACACCTACTATAAATTTTAACTTTCACTATTGTAGTTTTCTTACGATTAAACTTTGTAAAATTTTGTACTTATTAAAAATTGTGTAAAATATGTTGTTTGTCACTTAACGTCAATTATTAAAGTAAATAGTAAAGTTAGATGTGCAAAACCCTATATTTTTTTAATGCGTATTAGGGAGAGCTTCTAACTGAAGAAAAATATATAGGGTGTCCCGTTTAAAAAAATTAAGTTATTGCCATTTGAAAACTAGACTATTGGCACGCCATCGGCAAACACCCTGTGCCACAGGTGAAGATGTTGTGTGATTATTGTGATAGGTGCATGTTTCATTTACATCATAGTAGCTTTTTTGAGAAATTTTTTAAAAAATGTGGTTTTTGTGCTAATATTTCTGAAGTGCTGTTTTTCATTAAATCTGCTTAAAATAGGAATAACTTGTCAACGCCGCGTCGGATTTACAAATACAAAAAACTACCGTAAATCTAATATTAAGTCGAATCAGGACATAATCGTATACAGGGTGTTGAATTTAAAAAAACCAAATTAATTTTCATTCCACAATAATTAGCCACCCTGTATACATCAAAATATTTTAAAATTGTAGTCCGAGTGACACTGTCTTGTTGATATCTCTTTTAGTTTCGGTGCTAGAGATCGAGTCGAAATAATTGGCGCACCCTGTATAAATGACCGAATATTTGTATGTATTTTATTTGAGATCACCCTGTAAGTATGCATTTTTAGCCTGCCTCCAAATAATATAACGGTGTGTAAAAATATAATCTAATACAGTGTTTAAAAATATTTAGTTTACAATATTTGCTATTGGTAAAAATTGATATTTTTACAGTTTAATTGTTTAATTTTAGAAACTTTGACGGTGACTTTTTTTTATCGATATTTCAGGCTATTTCTGCATGGTAAAAATACATACTTTGAACAAAAAGGCCTGTGGAAACATGAATCGCCCTGTAAGGAAATATATTTTGATTTTATTTATTACGTATGTATTTTGACTACATATATCCGCCAAAAACTTTTAAAAATATTTTGCAGGGACTTTTTGATACACATTTTAAAATTTCGAGATCTTGAACTTTAACGCCCTTTATATCGAAATATAGCCATAGGATAGGGTTGGGCCCTTGGACACTATTGATCAGGACATCAAGTACTACCACAAATCAAAAATTCAGACAATTTGACGGTACTCCCGTTTCCATAAGAATGGTGCTGGGTCCTTTAGTAAAGTATAACGTAAACTTAGAGCAAAGTATTTTTATTTTAAAACTAATTTCTTTAGAATAAATCTACATTTTTAACATAATATTACTTCCTATATCGGTATATTGAGTTAATTCCTATATCAAACGTTCCTTAAGCAATCTTTTCTAAATAATCAATCTCAACGATATTATTTACTTATTAAATTCCATTTTGACATGCCTCAGTAGCCTCAGAAAAGGTCATGGAAACAAACGATATAAATTAATTCATCTAGTTGGGTTTTTTCAGTCCATTAATTGTTTCTCTCTCTCTCTTGCTGACCGCTGTACCATGACCTTATGACTGCACCAGTCATATCCTGTAACACTTCAATGCCTCAACGGCATATATTATGCGTTTTGGGGCTCCCTGTGTCTGGCTTTTTGCTGAGGGGTATTCGTTTGGATCAACACGTGTAGAGTCAGATTTTGTCTGTCTAACAGACATTTTTTGTAAGGGTAATAACCAAATAAAAAATTAAAATTTATAATAGTTTACAGTGCACAGGAATGATTGACCATGTTTTGAATATCCAAAGTGATTGATTAGTGTGATAATCTATAATCGTTTGAGGTACCAAAATTTGTAGGAAAAGTTTTAAAATTAGTTACAACTATACAGTGTGATTCAGTATATTTTGGGGACCCATTATTTTATTATTAGGGATGTAAAAGAAAGGTTTCGAATTTGTTGATAGTTGATGTTAAAATAACGGTTTCTTGTGTAGTATGACAAACTTGGGTAATCCTCAAGGGGTGCAATACTTAAAATGGTCGTATGCAAAATGCGGACCAAGATACCTGAAAGCATAATTCTGTATGTACAATGCGCACCAGACAAGAAAATGCACCGGACGCGGGACCAAAAGTGCGGACCAAAAAGGGTGTACTACCTGCAACCAGAAAAGGTCCGATAATGCTTGATGTAATTTAAGCACCTTTACGATGATTTTGAAGGGAAAAAATTATTATTAGCTCAGTTAATTTTAAAATGAAAATGTTTACACTCATTTATTAAAAAAATGTATACAAGGTAATTAACATTACGCTGAGGAATAAAATGAAATCCATCTCAAAAAATGTAGCCTTGTGATTTTAGCTGTTCGCATAAATTCGTTTTAGTATGGAGTTTTCTTTTCGTCTTCATATCCTTAATTTTTCCTGTGATTTGAACACTAATGATTTTCACGTACGTATCTATTTGAAACTCTTGTATGAATATATAAATGGATGGATCTGTGAAATAAAAAGAACTATTAAATCTTGAATGGAAAGATTGCATGGTGTCAGGAAATTCTATTTGCAGTTCTTTTCTAACGATTTTTGAGGTTTTTTCGGAAATATCATCTTAAGGCTTCCTTTTGCATGAGTTGGATATAATCTTTCGACGACTAATATAGGTCCTTCTGGTGATTACTTTTCACTACACATGTCTCCATAATTATTTAAAGAATTGTATGTAATGTATAGGCACACAGTCTACTATAATAAATATAGGGCGTATCATAAGGAATGGTCAATATTTTAATCATAGATTCAGGACCTCGAAATATTAATATTTTACTAAATAACTCTGGGTTAAATGTTATCTTCTACTAAGATACATTTATTTTTCGTTTTTTTGCAATAATTTCTTTATTATTTAATATATTGACTTGAAATTTGGTATGGTTATATTTTTAAGTTAGTAAACCATAAGCGTGTTATCAATTTTGAGATTAGATAAAGGGCGCCACCTACACTCTACTGGATGAAGAAAAGTATAAATTTTTTTTTATTCCTGGCCTTTTTTGAATTTTTTTGGTCTATTTTACACCCTGTAAATTTGAACAAAAAAGTATGTATCTTCATTTTAGGTAGCTCTAGTTATAGGTATATCAGGTGCTTGTCGAAAACAAGAACTACACCAACTTACTTTTGATGACATATAAGATTTGGGAACTTTAGCAGTAGTGTCATTGAGAAATACTAAGAATGAAACAACAAGAAAATTTACAATCTCTGGCAATTTTTATGGCATATTTAAAAAATACTTTAATTTAACACCAGAAATTAGTGAAAAACCGGTTTTTCTAAATTACCAAAAGACAAAATGCACGAAGCAAGTTGTTGGAATTAATAAAATTGGCAATGTACCAAAAGAAGTTGCAAAATTTTTAAAATTAGAAAACCCAAATTTGTATACCGGGCATTGTTATCTGCAACAATACTTCTTGACTCAGGTGAAGACATCACTTCTCTAAAGCAGCAACGAGGATGGAAGTCTTCAAGAGTTGCAGAGGGCTACACTGGCGTAACTAGAGCTGAGTCATAGGGGGAGGGGTTACCCCCACCAGTCAACCAACATATTTTACTCCCTTCAAATTTTGAAGTTCATAAAAAGATTTCTCATAATATAGGTATAATGTACAGTGTCATCCCCAAAGTACGCACCATATGGGAAACTTTTCTATTAAGGGTTTTCCGACGAAAAATTAATCTTGATAAAAGTTTGTACATCCCCTAAAACTAAACATGCACCAACAAATATAGTAAAACACTCGTAATCTACGAGGAGACTTCAAAAATTAGATTTTGAGACAAGAGTAAAGTATCTTTATTTTGAAAAATCTCGGGTAACGTTATTTAGAAAAGTTGTTCAGCATTAACAAAATTATTGCCATCTAAGTGAAGTTTTATTTTTTTACCAATTTTTTTAAAATGGGGACTACGAAAAGAAAAATTTGCTAAAACGATAAATAGACAACATCCTGTATACAACGGTTTATTTAAAAAGCCTGTAATATTACAAATTACATAACTATTGTGTTAACCACGGTCAATTTTTTTGAAGAGTAAAATAATTTTCAAAGTTTTTGGTGCAAAGTTATTTTTATTTTTTGTGAACACCGATAATTGCTCAAAATTATACAGTAGTATAACATGAACTTCATATTCAATAATATCAAGTCACAAAACATCCAAATAAAATAAGTATTTCGGTACAAAGTCATAGATTTTCTGGAGATTTTCTAGTCGTAGTACCCATTTTAAAAAAAGGGGTAAAAAATAAAACTTCACTTAGATAGCCATGGCTTCAAATCTAGATGTATTTTTTAATGCTGAACAATTTTTCTAAATAAAATTTCCCGAGATTTTTCAAAATAACGGTACTTTATTCCTGTCTCATAATCAAATTTTTGGGTGCACCTCGTATATTACGAGTGTTTTACTATATTTTGTTTGTGCATGTTTAGTTTTAGGGTATGAACAAACTTTTATCAAGAATAACTTTTTGTCGAAAAGCCCTTAATAAAAAAATTTCCCATATAGTGCGTACTTTGGGGATGACACTGCATATTATACTATAATCATGTAGTTTCAAATTAAATAAATAGATTATAATTTTTTATAAATGTTATTTTGGTTATACCAGATGTTATTTTTGGAAGGGCAATCAAGAAATAGCTTTTAAATACAAGTAACTCTATTTATAAAACAAGAAATAAAATATTGTTAAATACAAAATATATAGGTAAAAAATTGCGAAAGTTCCCCACTCTACAAAAGTTTATACAAAAGCACTCAGGATAATCTAAATTCAAGTCGGCGAGACGTTTTTGCTAACTCGTCTAACACTTCACTAGCAGTGATATTTAGCTCTCTGCGGATGTTAAGTAGCATATTAAAATTTGAAAAAATGATGAAAAAAGAATTCACTAGCCTAGTAAACACCGCACTTCATTTGACCGCGGAAACGCACAAGATTTGTATTCCGTTTTGGTTTGTCATTTTAAGGTACCTTTTAATCATTAAAATAACTGTGTTCTTTTTTATCCTGTATTTTTGGCATTATCGACCCTTACTTCTGTAATCCCACAATAATAAAAATTTCTATGTTTCTAAAATTGTTACTTCTTCTAAGCCAATGGGGGGGGGGGGTTACATCCCCAATAACCCCCCCTCGTTACGCCTATGGAGGGCTACATTGACGAATCGTTAAAAAAAAGAATGGAGATATCAAAGAAAATCATTGAGGCAGAGGCAGGTCCTTTTACAATAATCATTTTACATTTAATTTTGATGGAACACAAAAAAAAATAAAAAGTTGTTTTGCTTATTTTGGTAAACCACAATAAAAGATTATTTTTAAAATTTTATTTTAAATCCTAACATTAATATGCCTACCTAATAATTAATATTTTATAAATAAAATAAAATTAGAATATTAAAAATGTGGGGGTCGTAGGAAAAATAGTGTACATAACTCGTTGGAAAGTGCATTTCGTGCACTCTTACGTTTCCGCCCTCGCCGCTTCGCGGCTCGTTCTAAACGCTACTCGTGCGTTATTGATCACTTTCCACACTTGTTACGCAATATACTATTTCAGGATATCAATGTTTTAACAGATGATAAAATATAAAGGAGTCCTCACAGTAAAGACCCTACTGTTTGTTAAAAATTATTGCTTAAATAACTGTATGCATCGCAGTAAAACAATTGTACCAACTAAGGACATGTAAAAAACAATCGAAGCGTGAAAAACCGCATGTAGGGATCCAGCGAATCGCCTATCGCTATCGGCCGACACAAACATTTCCTTTTTAATTACGTTCGAATTGATTCCTCTTACATGTCAGTTGTTCAAATTGTAATTAATGCTTAATTTATTAATTTATTCTGATATTGTTTCAGTCCGAGCGTAAAAATTGCCGATAACGGCCGAAGATAGTCGTTATAGAATTTCTGTAATTACTTACACTCTTTGTATTTTTATATTTATTCACATTAGTGTTTGTAGCTGTGGCTTTGCCATGCAGGAAAACTCACCAATCCGAAACGTCAGCTTTACTTTTATGGCTGTGACTAAGTTTACATTCATCCCGGCTAAAACGTTGCAAGGAAATCATTTTTCTGTTAATAACTGATTTGCAGTGTCTCATTTATTTATATTAAAATACAACAATCGGCAAGGTAACATATATCCAACTAAACTTTCATTCATTATCTTGTATCTCCAGGGAGTTGATTCTTAACTCCCTGGAGAC
The DNA here is from genome assembly GCA_949320105.2 of Crepidodera aurea. NCBI lineage: Eukaryota > Metazoa > Arthropoda > Insecta > Coleoptera > Chrysomelidae > Crepidodera > Crepidodera aurea. The sequence continues at coordinate 28,623,970 of OX439474.1, forward strand.
GGTTTCTTCCTTTTTATTACAGAGTTTAGAAATGGGACCATCACTGTAGATGCCCATTGTATTTTGCCAGTGCTTGTGAAGGAGTTTGATCATCAGATTACTCTGTTTTTACAATGAAAGTAGTTAGTCAGACAGCGAAGTACCAAGACCTCAGGTATTCTGAACACAGGTTCAGGGGCAGTGATTTCGATTACACTCCACAATTTCCAGAGTTTCTTGAATGTTTGATACAGTTTCACGAAATTTCCGCATTGTGCGTATTACCAAGTCATCGTAATATAACTGGGTATGAAAACCTTTTCTGCTTAACTCATCCAGAAGTTGTTAAAAAAAAAAGCTGTTAAAGCTATTTCATTGTTCCCGTAAGCGGCCTCTTTCTTGACTAGTTGATACAAGGGTCATTTCACAGGATTTTGGCTGATTGCTGTGTTTTATGTAATGGCTCTACTAAACGGTTTTTTGGCTTTTAATCAGTTTTTTGACATTTTTTGTGTTGAAGAGCGAGTGTTTTTCTCTAAGAGTGTTTACCAGGTTGGAGAATAAAGACATTTGTACGGATCAATTGAGTCTTTGGTCCAATCAATTTTGTTGTAGGTTATGTTTTGGTTTAATAATGACCAGTCTCTTTTATTATGCCTAAAGATCTGGTAGCAGCTAATAGTTTTTATATCAGTTAAGGCCCATGAAGCAAAATATTTGAGGTTTCGGTATCAGTTAATGTGAGGGATCCCTAGACCTGCTTACGTCTTCTTTACAAGGTTTGTAAAAGTTTGTAGATCTAAAAATTAACAGTAGGCAAGTTGAAAGAAAAAAAATGGAGGGAGTAATCTAAACCATCCCATTACCAAATAAAGAAACTATTGATTTTAGAATGTCATAATTTTCTCGTAATTTTTTAGCAATTTTGTACTTTTTTCCTTTTGTAGGTACTCACTAATATTTTTTTTATACAATAAATATTTATGACGGTTTCTGTGGATTTTATTGTGGGATTTTCATTTTTTTGTAACTAAAAATGAAGATAATTGGCTACTTTTTCTCATTTCTCTAAGGAGTGATAATTGTTTCATAAATTGGGGTTGTTCATCCAAAATTATCCCCTAATCCTTACCTTTGGCTACGACCTTGCCTGTCACCTATCTCCATTTTTAATTGTTCGTTAAGTTGTACATTGCTGCGTAAACTTAGTCACTGCCAATTTGATATAAAATACTGCGCATTCATACAAAAAAATTGCTAGAATCGTTCATTAGGAATGCTCGGAGATGATGAACTTGATATGAGAAATTATTGCCCATTCAACGGTTAGTTTATTTTAGAAAATATTTAAGGAAGTTTAAAAACTCGTAGAAATTTTATAGTACTTTGAAAACTTACAATCAAGAATACATTATACAATCGCGAATTTATACTGCAAATGGAATAACGAGGATAATTTGACAATTATAGTTTTGGAAGTAAATAGGAAATAATTAGTAATTAGTCACAATTTAATTTTAGGACTTGTAGTATTACAATTAATTGTTTTTTTATGGTTAGTAGGTACTGTAATAAAAAGCCTGCGATTGTATATATAAATAATCGATCTGATTTGTGCCTTTAATCTAAATATATGTTACTAAATTTTTTTTAATTAAATGCCAAACAGCTTTAGAATTAGCACACTTGTCAAATGCAGGTACAGATTCAGTACGGAACATAAAAAACCACAAGGGGCCAAATCAGGTGAATATGGAGGACGAGAGATTCTCGCATCTTGTCTCGTCTCATTTCGTCTACTTTCGAAAAGATGAGAGGGACATTTTGTCTCGAAAACAGACTCGAGACGTGTCATCTTTCGGCGGGAATTTCTCGTTTCTCTCGATCCCTCGCGAGCTCCCCCGGACAATTCTATGGTGGTTTATTTAGAATTTTCAGTTTTCAGATTTCCATGTACTTAAAAAGTTAGCCATACCACACGTTTTTAGCATTTTATAAATAAGAAAAATATTTTTAATGTTATTTAAAATTAACTTTAAACTGGTTAAAATGACATTTTTCGTCTTAGGAAGCTGAGGTGGTAAGTTTTTTATGGCCCTAAAATTGAAATTTTAAAATAAAAAAGGTTATACTCATCGGCAGTAATTGATTAAAAATGATTATAGAAAAATAGGCATATCGAATCGAAATGGTTTGTAATGTTTTTGGGACAAATTGTATATATACTTTTACCTTGAAATATTAGTGAGTAAAATTGTTTATTAATTTAACAAACACTCTGGTACTAGTTTCCACATTTATTACTAAAATGAATATCTACATTTTTTGTATTAGACAGTATTGTAAATATCCGTATTTTGTTGTTTGAACGTCCTTTTTTTACCTGTTTTTTTGCTCTTTCAAAAATTTTACAAAAAGGGACATTAGGTACTCAAACATGAGATTATAAAAATAATTAATGAACGCTACATATTGAGATGGTAAAGTAAATTAATGTTTTAATTTTTAGTTTTTTTTTATTGTCAAATTATCACTTTTATATTTTAAAATCCCCAACATCAACAACTATCAAATTTTTTTTAAGTAACCTTTACATAATTTTTATAAATAAGCAAATTCCTACTCTAAATGTCATTACACAAACTACAAATTTTTTTAATCACAACAAAATTCCCTAAAATTTCTGCACAATTTCCCCTAAAATTTATTCACGTATTATAAATACTTTTCTAATACTGAATATTTTATCTATTATTACTGAAATATTATTTTTTTTTTCATTTTTAGAGATATTTCAATTGTTATTATTTCTTTAATTTTATTTTTGGTCGTAATCTTCTTATGTTACCCTTAAATTTATGATTTTTCCCACTACATGCCTTTATTCTTGAGTTCATATAATTTTCTTTATTAATATCCACATTTACTTTTTTTTTATTTACCTTTAATATCTTGAAATTGTCTTTGATTTCCTTTCTTGTTTGTAAATGTTCTTCCTCTTCTATGGCAATATTTGTTATTAACCCTTCCTTGATATTTTCTTCTAATTTCAGTACTTCATTGTTCATCAAATTATATTTTGTGTTCGTTTTTATTTTATCTCTTTCTTCATTTGTCCCATTCTCTTACCCTGTTCCATTATTTTCTGTTTTGCCAATTTCTGTTTGTTTCCAAATTCTTCAAATTTCCTCTCCATCTTCCCTATTCCCTCCTTTAATATATTAGTATTTTCTTTCATCTCTTGCTTTAATTTTTCTTGATTTAGTTTCATATTTTTTTTAAATCATGTTTTAACTCTTGTTGATTTTGGTCCATTTTGTACCATCTTCTTTACCAATAATTCTAACATTTTAACCATATCATCTCCTTCTTCTTTTCTTTGTCCCTGCTCTCCTCCTGCTAATGTGTCAATCGATATTACCTCTTGTCTGTGTTCTTGCAGTATTTCCGAAATCTCTTCCTGTCTCAGATTTTCCTCCTTTTCTTTTACAATAATAAAGTTTCTGGATCTTCTCCATCCAATGTTAGACTTTCATATAATCTTTCTATTAGATCTGTTTTTAGTCCCTCTACATCTTGCCCTCTTCTTCTTAACTCTTCTTTCAATTTTACAACCTTTAAATCGTATAATCTCTTTCCTGTTTCTTTTTCCATTTTTATTTATTTTTTTCTTACTGTTAGTTTTCAATTTAAATAAGTAATTTGTGTGGTCTCTACTTTTGAAGCCGCACGTTGGGCGCTATTTGAGATGGTTAAGAAAATTAATGTTTTAATTTTTAGTTTTTTTATTTTCAAATTATCACTTTTACATTTTAAAATACCAACACAATTTTTATAAATAAGCAAATTCCTACTCTAAATGTCATTACACAAACTACAAATTTTTTTAATCATAACAAAATTCCCTAAAATTTCTTCACAATGTATCCACACTCACTTTCATGATTTTTATTTTTTTGTTGCAATTTTAAATGTATGCAGAGCCAACAAAGTAAATTAATAGTTGTCATTTGCTCTTTATGGAAAATTTGTTCAATCACTTTAAAACATAGGTATTTTTTAATCCATAAATGTTATCGTTGAGTTTGCTATTGCAATTTTAAGCAATGTGTATGTATATAAAAGCAATATTGAACAGTTTATTCAAAATTTCTAAAAAACAGAAATTCAGGAGTATAACAAACTTAAAAATGTACAAAAATACCTCCAGAAAATAACATAAATAATATAAACATTTAGGGAATTTTAAATATGTCTACATTTAGGCTGCAGAAATACCGAGAATTCAAATATAAGTGTTTTCGCCAATTCTGCATTAAGGCGGTTTCGGTCTTATTACAAGTGATAAACCGATAATACAATCCCAAAACAAAGCACTTTATTCTTAGTAATGCATCTGCCGAACTACCAGTAACATGTGTCCCTCCGCAGGTTACGATGTTTTGTATAATTTTAATAAACACATCTACATTTGAAACTTAGGCGTTGAAGTAACATTGTTAGTTTTACAAAAAAATAGACATTTTTCTCCTTGCAGAATTATCAATTTTACAACTATTTTTTGGCTATACTCAAAAATATATTTTTGCACCCAGTATTTACCCTCTCCTATCTAAAAAATATCGATACGCCCGCCTTATATTTTATATCACCGCGACCCAATTCAACTTTCCCATTGATCTCTGAACGATGGTGATGACTGATGGATCATTATGTCAGAGTACGCAAGAGGATCCAAAGAAAACATAATAGTACCTTTTAACCCAAATACATGACACAGGTAGTCGATTTGGCTTTGTTAAAGGGTGCATATCCAACAAAAAGGGGTTGTTTGAACAAAAAAGGGTGAAACTGAAATAGTCTTTTAAGTAAACAAGACCACGTTTAGGTATTTTTATGGTTCAAAGTGAACCAGAAAATTTTATTAGTGTTGTCGATAGAAAAAACTTTTGATTTGTTTTAAGTATTGTACGACAATAATAAATCTGAGGAAGTATAGCCAAAAAAATATACAGGGTGTTTACTAATTGAATGCCGATATTTCACGGGAAGATTCTTGGGACATTTTTAAGATGTCACTTGCTTGATACAGCATAAACAATTGCCCAACTGCCGCCGTCTATCCATTGTCTACTTTTGGTTACCGTTGATTGTTTAACGATGTTAGTATAAATATGAGCCAGACAAAAGTCTCTGACGTACCGATCACTTTACTAAAACTCAACTTACTGTTTCAAAAATTTTAACATTAACTAAATCTATGGACATTACAGCTTATTTTATTGATCAAACTTGGAAAATGAATGCAATTTTATTAGATTTTGTCACTGCAAAAGGGTCACATACAGGTAAATCTATTGCTCAAACATTTCAAAGCACATTACAGTTTTATGGCCTACACAACAGTCGGTATTTAAGGTGTAACAACAAACAATACCACCATACGTAATTTTACTTTTGCCACAGAGTTGGCAAATTTAAATGAACATTTTCATTCGCAAGACATGCATTTTGTCTGTTTTGCCCACATTTTAAACTTGGCAGCGCGTGATTTCATGAACATACTTCAAATTAATGTTGATTTGAATGAAAAAATGTACGTGTCTGAATCCGAAGACATTGATGGCATAGCGGGACCAAATTGTTCAGAAGATAAATCTAATTCACCTTTTGACAAAATTAAAGCCATTGCGAAGAAAATTAAAAAGTCTGAGATACATAAAATTAATTTTGAAAAATTTTGTGATAAAGCTTATTGCATACCCTTTCAGTTGCACGTCACCAAATATGACGTCATATCATGTTTTCGGCATGTCTTTGATTACTACATGACATTTGATGGCGACTCTACAAAATTTTGACAGTTGTCAGGATCGTATTCAGCCAAATAGAAAAAGGCTTTGAAATTAATAAGAATTGTGATCTCAAAACATTACAAAATAAAACAATTGATCATCAATGAATTTTTACTAAACTTTAAGATGTGAAATTTACCTCATGTACAGCATTTATGGGCAATAGAGTTTTAACGGCTTGTTTTTCTAATTGGAAGTAAGCAAGCAGTTTCAATACTAACGCTTGCTCTTTTTCGCTATACCTCGGCATTTTTATAATTATCAAAATAAATATATAAATTAAAAATAATATTCCAACTTCTAAAAAATGTGATTAACCACAATAATTACAAATGGAACTAATGGAAGTACTGTTCTGATAAAAACTGTCAGGCGTACACTTTGACGTTTATCAAAAATAGCTAAAGAGCGTGTTCAATATTTAAACTTGACTATGAGGCCATGACGTATAGCAAACGACAGCCAATGAAATGCCTATATTGTGTCAATTGTAGTTATTTAATATCTACGTGTAGATCTCTCATGATGTTGTTGCCTTACGAAAATTTATAGTGGACGTACCGTTTTTTGCATTTCTTTCAACTTAATATGATAAAGCGAGATAGATGCCGTATGACGTGCAACTGAAAGGCTATGCAATGAACTTTACCTTAAGTTTGAAAATGCCAAAATTAGATGTTGTTACGAGATGGAACTCTTCTTTTGAGATGCTGTCTTGGGCTCTAAATTTGAAAAATGCTATTAACGTTCGTTTGCAATTATTTAACATAAAGCTCCCAACAACTTTGGAAGCAGAATAAAATCTAAGTTACCAATGGTGGTAACAGGAATCAATTTATTATTAGACAAATTAGAAAAATGGACAAGTGACTTAGACAACAAAATTGACAGAAACAATGTTGACGAAACGTTGATATTGTTGCTTCAAGTATCACGTGATAAAATATTAAAACATTATGACAAGACAAACAAACAAATAAATTCATTTTATAGTAGAATACATAAACATTAGGTGGAACTTCTAAAAAATTATGATTTGCAGAGGCATTGTAGGAAAATGTTTACATTAAGATAATATCATCCTCAAAAGTTTGAAAGCTTGGCTTGAAAAAGCTTGAAAATTCAAGTTTTTTGTAACCAAGTGATGAAAAATTTTGAAAAGAAAACGTGGTACGCCGCTGGTTTTTTTAGAATAGATTTTTTTTTGTTTATAAGTAGACATTTCTAAGAAAAACAGGACCATTGTCTTTTTTTCGTCTGATGCATTGTTTTCGGGTAAAAAATAAAATTATGGTAAATTAAGTAACATTTTATGAAGCTGGATATGATTTTTTTGATGAAATGTAAACGTTCTTGCTAAAAAAATGCACAGTTATGTCATTATAACGTTCAGCAAAATTCGGTCAAATATTTGAACGCGTTTTTGAAATAATAAAAAAACATTATATACATGTACGTTATTGAGTCCAATGAGCGACGTAACCCTCCTTTCGAACTGTTAATATATGAGATTACCACTACTTTTTTATGTAAGTAAACTTTTTGAGAACAGTCACCTGCAACCAGCAAAAGAGAGAAATTTTCCACGCTGTTTCCCGCGGGTGAAAATTATGAAAAGCTTTCGTATTGCGTCTGAGGGGAAGGCCTCTCGTATTAACGCTGTATTTTTGATACGATTCCTTTGACAATATTTATTGTCACTTTAGGAAATTGAGATTAGACATTATGTACGAGTTTTTCTTGGGTAGGCTTGATTTATATGCCGAAATGTGCCAAAATTTCGTATTTATTTCCATGTTAGGGCTTTTATGCATGAATTATTGTGTACTGTTTGTCACTTGGAGGAAAGTATAATTTTAGTTCTCAAAATTTATATCTGAATTTTTTTAATTTTACAAAAACTTACTACATGCTTGAGGTCTTTATCAAGATCAATTATATTATTTTCAAGTTTATCTTGTACCTAGAATTTTTTTCTCTTAAAAAATCAAATAGAAACAATTGTTAAAAATTCCTTTTTAAGTAAAACTGCAAATAATGAAAATGAAATATACAAATAAAATTAATTTTAACTACTAAATAATGTTGCTCTTATAGAGATATAAATATTAGGTACGCCCATGGTTAACAGCGCCTTTCCTAGACAAGAAATTAACGTCGGTAACCTCAAATCTAAAGTAAAATAAAAAAAATATCCAAATTTGAAGCTAAAAGACCCTATCAGTACGTCACTTCCGGGAACCATTACAAATTAAAACAAAGCAATCAAAATAAATTTATAGATCACATAATCCCTTGTAGCCAATACCTAGTAAAATAATTTTTCGCATTTCACAAATTGGGTCAAATGTATAAAAAGAATTTAAGAGAGTAATTTTATTTCATCGGATACCAATATTTTTTTTTACCAATTTGTTTAGTAGTTCCCTTAAAGAAAACTCCATCTTTTACACAACAGATTTTTAATAATAAAAATAGACAAATTCATCGATTACTCAACCGAAGCACTTGCCGCTATTAATTATTTTTAAAAAACAGTTCCATTCAAACGACAATCATCATTTCTTCAATTCCATTCATATAATTTATGAGTCAATTAAAAAGGGATGCCACTTAATGAATACATTAGAAAAAGTCCAAATAATAACGACTACTATATGGTACAGGACCGCATTGCCTTTATTTGTTTCGTCGCTTCGATAAATAGTGTATGATATAACACGATTAATCTTTTGAATTTGATTTATTGGATTCGAAGGCTCACGTAAAAGAAGCCGAAAGGAAGAAACCGGTCATAGGATGTCGAATCGAATAGTTCATTGCAGGAAAGCAGCTAAACGTATGGATATAAATTTAAATGTTTTAAATGTTTAAATGTTTTTTATAATACTATCAAATATGGAATTCTGGCATGGAGTGGGGCTTTAAAACCACACATTAACCGATTAGAAGTAATACAGAGACGATTTATACAACTAATTTTAAAAAAAAAATTACAGATATTCATCTGATTTCCTGTATTATGAATCCAAAGTATTCGATTTCTTCCTTACGTCCATAAAATATCACAGAACAATTAACTCCCAACTCACAGCTACAATACCCGAAAAAAAATTATTATGTACCACCCTTGGTGGTTAAAGCTGTAACACAGAGGATGTTCAGCTACTTAGCACCAACATTGTAAAATACAATCCCTGATAAGTTGAAATGTACAGAATAGATAACAATAGAACATTAAAAAACTATTGAAAAAATGCATACAGGAAAATTCTAGACATATGAAACGTCCCTTTTTCGATATATGAAACAATTTTAACACATTCACCACCATTAGTGGGTCGAAGACGAGGGATACTTTTAAAAAAAAATCATGCTTGAGGAGATATTTCCAGATAGTAATTCAAGATCGTGGGAGATTCGGTAAGAAAATTTCACACCGAAGTAATATAAAAAATTATAAACATTTTCGTAAGACCGGTGTATTTTTATAATTTGACACTTGACAGAAATACTATCGCTGTGGTACAGCCCAGGGTAGGAAAATACTATCGCCAAGTTTTTTGGTTGCTACAGTAACGAGCTGAAACGAAAGCTTCTTATTGGTTAAAAAATGTTGGTGTGAAATTTTCATTGGAAATTTAACGAGATCTGTGAAAAAATAATGAGACTGACGTAACACATAAATAAAAAATGCCATATGAAATTTCAAAAATAGTACTTTGATATCGGATATTTAGCCTATGAGGAAGGAAGAGAAAATATAACTGGATAAAAAAATAGATAATACCACGTTGCCCGGTTAACGATGTGAACCGGGCAACGTGGTATTATCGATTTTTTTATCCAGTTATATTTTCTCTTCCTTCCTCATAGGCTAAATATCTGATATCAAAGTACTATTTTTGAAGTTTCATATGGCATTTTTTACATATGAGTGGAATTGTCTATAATATAAAATGATATTTAGTCTTATTTGTAGTATATTGTTTTAAATACTGTTAATTATGTTTGTATGTGCATAATATGAACTTTTGATAACTATATGTAACTTGAAATTGATATTTAGTCTCGTATTTGTTAACTAAAGTTAATTCTATTGATACGTTTTCTCGAAACAAGTGTTCGGTCACTTATCGAGTAGATTATTTATTTACATCTGCGTTTCAGTTGATTATTATTATTATTGTTATTAAATATATTTTTGCAATATTTTTTCGTTCTATCAGGTTTTCATATATAGTTCAACCAGCCGAAAAAAAATGAACTCTAGTTTGATTAAATCATTAAGCAGAAGTTAGAGGTTTGCACAGTTGGCACGTTTTTTTTGTATTGGCCTTTACTTTTTTTTCAAGGAATACAGTGTACCTTTTCAGATTCAACTGATCAGATTTTATAGCAAAAATCACAAGGACGTTTCGCCAAACAAATATAGTTCATGCACCGCCTTCTATGGCCCAGGGTAATCTGATGAATAAATAATTCTTTATTACTACCAAACAAACTTCTACTAAATTTTGTATATTCTTATATTTTGCTCCAAAGATACTAATTTTAATTTAATGGTTCACTCTGTACATACCAGTAACAATAAAAAAAATTGTAAAAAAAAACTCCTTACGTATAGAAACTCTTTAATGGAATTTTGTTGTTTGTTAAATTGTTTTTAAGCCAGTTCGCTCCTGGGTCGTTTCATCCCTCTTGAAGACGCACCTGTTCTGCCGACTCTATTGATGACTACTGACGTTTCCGGTACGGCGGGGAATCGTTTTTCGGTTAAAAGACTGTTTAATTTCTTCAACTGTTCGCTGTTCGATGCATTTATTGATTATAGGTCCCGATAGGAAGCTACCGACAACGCCGACACGAGATCGTTTCCGTTTTCCTACATTGCTATGTTATTATTAGAAACCCTTTTCCTTTGGCTTTGTATACATATTTTAAGTAAGTTTGGTGGTAAGTTAAAGATATTTTGAATAGATATCTAACGATTTTTAGAACGAGGAGGTTTTTCCGATATAAACATTAAAACTTTGCGTATTTTTACAAATATTATACACGGCACGCTACTGTTCTGCATGTCATTAATAATCAGATGACTTAATTAATAAAAATAAAAATATTGTACTGTGATTTATGGTAATTTATGCAACGGTTCCACTCAATCTGGTCTACTGTTTACTTTATATAGGGTATAATATTTATTTAACTTTCAGTTTTTACTCTTTATTCGTTACTATACCATGTACTGTTTTGAACTAAGCCTATATATTGCAGCTGAAGTTAATAAATATTTAACTGATGTTAGAAAAAGTATACATATTATTCCATGCCCGAAAGATTGGACAAAGTAGTGCCCTGCGATGGACAATACTTTAAATCATAAATATATAACCAGTTTTTTACAATAAAGCCTGCAATTTTGGAAAAAAAGGCGGAAGCAAAGTTGTACCACTAATACATCTCTCTTTATTTCTTGTTTCCTTGTACTTTCGAATATTCTTTTGCCATTTCTCGTTAATTGACCTTGCATTTTCTTCTTCCCACCATTTCTTTCATTAATGTATTTTTCACCGTCATCACCACTCCTGTTAATATTTTATCAGTACTAGTAGTTGGCTCTACATTTTGTATTCTTCTGTTTATATTTGGTAGATTTGAGTTCTTGGTCTGCAGTATATTCCTGTTTAGTTATAAATATTATTGCTCTGACTTTCTGTACTATTTCTGGAAATTTAATGTAGAAGGACATCAGCACATCTGTTTACCTTTCTGCGTTAAATTTTACGAGATCAAATGATCCTTTCCCTAAAGTTGTTATAAGGAAAGACAGCCTATTGGTCGGGTTGTATAGCGCGATAGATTTATATATAATAAGGATGCCAACAGAGAGGCACAAAAAAAACTGTTGTGATTATAAGAATTGATATTTGCTTGATTTACGACCAGTTTGGCGGCTTTAAAACTCGTCTCTAGATTTTTTTATTAATTCATAGTTAATTTACAATCTACTTAACAACATTGTGAGTATTTAGTAAATTTGATGTATGGTGTATGGCTTGTGGTGGGTACCGTCCACTGACGGTTCTCCACCTAAACCCCGAGGTCTTCGGGCCAGGTCCTGTGAAGGCGTCTGGTAGCTAGTGGTGGTTGGTACAATTCTCTTGTGATTTGACTGTCATTTGCAGAATTTCTTTCTTTGGATTTATTAGCGTAAAGGTTAATGGCATCTGTTATAAATGGAATTCCGAGTTAGTTATGGAGGGTTATGTTGGAGACGTACGATGGATAGTTATCATTCTAAGAGTTTTGGACTGGAAATGTTGTAGTATTTGGGTGTTGGTAGGTTTACTACAACCCCAGAGTTCAATCCCGTATGTCCAAACAGGCTTTAGAATAATCTTGTAAGTCAATATTTTATTCTCAAGTGAGAGTTGAGACCTTATTCCAAGTAGCCAATACATTTGTCTGACTTTCTTTTGGCTTTTATGTGGTTTTTCCAAGTGAGCTTGATTATTATTTATGTGGACTTAAGGGAATGCATGTCTCCTTGTTGAAAATGTAACCTGTGTGGATTTGTAGGCATTAACTGTAATTTTCCAACGTTCGAGCCAGGTTTGCAGCAGTTGTAAATTCTGGAGTTTGATGGTAGCTCTATTGGGATCTGTATCTGATGTTAAAATTGCTGTATCATCAGCAAATGTGGCCATTAGGATATCATTATTAGTAGGTATATCAGCAGTGAAAAGGAGATATAAAAAAGGACCAAGGACACTACCTTGAGGAACTCCAGATTGGATAGGATTATAATTTGAAGTTGAGGAATTAACTTTGACTTGCGAAAATCGATCGTTGATGTAGGATTTGACGATAATGTATATTTGGCTAGGCATATGCGTTTTCAATTAATATAGGAGGCCATCGTGCCAAACCTTATCGAAGGCCTGCTTTACATCGAGAAAGACAGAAGCACATATTTTCTTCTCTTCTAAGCAACTTCTTATCTTGTTTACAATGCGATGAAATTGCTGCATTGTGAAGTGGTATTCGTCACTATTAACCTGTAAAACTAGACATTGATTAGTTCCAGAAACAAATTAAATATTCTTCATATTTATAGGTATTTATAGGTACATCCATACCTCCGACGTATTAATTTATTAATTTCATATGTTTCCCATTGAGTACATTATATTTTCACGTTTAGATTAACAGATAAAAAAACTCGGGATAGTTAGTCTATAAATAATTTCTGTTAGCTCATACTTTATTTTTTCATAAAAATATTATTATCGATATAATGAGAGAGGAAGCTATAAATTATGTAGAACGTGTCAAGGTGCGAGGATAATTGATTTTATTAAAAATTTATTTGTATTTATTAGAGCTATTCGAGTCACTGAGTAATACAAAAGTTGATGGTAATTAATATATTGAAAACATTTAAATAGGTTAAATTGTTAATGATGAAATAATTTGTTCGGGCTTTTATTATTAGTCAAATAGGCACGTAGATGCGCAATCTTGTTTTTTAGATGAAAAATAGTTTGGAGGTTATTTAAATTTTAAATGACAATTGTCGTTGAAAATTCCCATTCAATATCAATTGCTGCTCGATATTAAAAATACAAATCGACGGCTATAGCAAACAAATTCAACATTAAATATGTCAATATGAAAATTTATATCGTGAACTGAAATCCCGTCGCAAAAAAATCCCACAAGGATTAGATATTCTAAACGCACCTATTAATAAATCAAAAATCAATAGGAACCCTTTTCCTGTAACCATCTTTACATACATTTAAATATCTAGAGTAAACAAATTAGAAATAAAAATATGCGCTACGAAAATCCCACACTAGAGATATGCAAAATAATCAGAAGTGGGATTTAAAGGATATATTCGTCAATGGATACCGATGATATATTAAACCTTAGAATGAATGGTTAATGTCCTTCGGGCTATAAAAAGAGGATTTTGGTTTTGAATTGACCCCGGATAAAAGATTTTTCGATTGCTTTTCAGAGTGATAGGGAACCCGATAGGGGTAGGCGCACAGGTAGACGAAAGGGTTTTGTCGTGATCTTTTTTTTCGGCGGGTGAGATACAATGAATTTGCATAGGCAGTGTTATTTGAAGAAGTGACAAGTTCGAAAAAATTGTTGGGAAGGAAGTGGTCCAGTTTAAGCGCTAAATTTTTAACCGAAAAATATAAATGAAGGATGTTATCCTTACTCAAATATGGGAATTGCAACCCTTACTTAAATTAAAATTAAACTTTTTAAAATAAAATAAAGCTAAGCCAATAAAAGGCCTAACAGTCAAGAGTGACAAGTGAAATTAAAAATTAAAACTGAATATTTTTTTTGTTTACTAAATTTGTTTTTTAAAACCCTTTGAAGTTGGTTAAAATGTTTTTATATTCTTTGTGGTTTTGAATAGGACATATATGTCCCAGAATTTGAAATATTCTGTACAAAATGGGTTCAATTTGAACCAGCAGCAGTTTAGAAATTTGTGTGGGATGTGGGATAGACTTCAAAGGGTTAAACCCTTTCCAATGGATAGTTAAAAGGCTACATATTTTTAGGAAGACAACAGAACTTCTTCTAGATGTCAAGACAAACTTACTTTTATAAGGTTTTCTATTTGCTTATTATGGGTATATGCCAATAGCGCGCAGCGGTCAGTTTAACCTTTACAGATTATAGAATAGCTCCAAAAGGGACAATTAAATTGCGCGTGGACAAGACATCAGTACCTGTGCCTAATAGCAGGGTTTTCCCAGTCCTACGATTGAACACACTAATATCCTATTAATGTACCTTCAACAGAAAATAATAATTATTATAAGGTTAGGTTAGGATTGTTTGTTATGTTTTTAAGGATACTTTGTTTAGCTATATCTGAAGAAAATGCTTTTATATATTTTTTACTTTCAGATATATAGTATTTACATACATAAAAATAATACTAAGGAATAGAACTACGAAAAAAAACCTTTAACCGAATAACAACAAAATTAGTCATTATTCAGACCCTAAAACGAAAACCTAAAACTGCGAGTATAATATCAGGTCCTATGTCAATAATCCAGCTATATTAATTAACAAAATGTACACCCGAAGAAGTTGAGAGTTTATTAAAAATTTATTTATGAATTGTACCGGTGTTGACTAAATGTATTGTTCAATTTCTCAAAATGTACATTGTTACGGAATGACCATCGGCCAATTTTAGATGAAGGTAGTTTAGTTAGTGAGACCCTAAATTATTCAATAATGGACTCTGTATATACAGGCCCGGAGTTTAGTAAAATTAACTTGAATAAAACCAACAATTATTGATCGATATCGCCACAGTTTGATCCCCCTTGAACATTTTTGAAGATAAGAGCGCACACGTAATTGAAGTATAATGGTTGTTTTTTTATTAAAATACTTAAAAAACTGTGACTTTAAAAACTACCAATGTCTTCTCATTATTCTCCTTCTCCTCTCTGTCTAAAGTCATTTTGACATTCACATTCATTTTGTTTAGCTAGAATTTTATTTGTACTTAAGTTTTATTTAATAAAGTTATTGCCCTTAGTAGTACAGTGTGTCTACGTAAGTTCGTAGCATATAGAAAACTTTTTTATTATTAATTTTAGGAAAAAAGTTATTCTTTATAAAAGGTTCTGCATGGTCTAGATCTAGATCCTAAAATGCAGCCATCAAATATCACATTTTTTTAGTCGTATAAGAGGTTTGTCAAAAAATACTAATTTACGTAGGCACACTTTATATTAGAGTTATTATTACACTCATCTGGGACCTTGTTTTGTGTTTTTGTAGCTCTCTTTCTTCATATTTTAGTAACTCTGATCCTATTTTATCTTCCTCTGGTATTGTTCCATTTCTACTAGTTTCTTTTTGAATTTCCTTTTCTTTGATGCATTCTGTTTCCTGATATTTTTTTAGATATCGTCTATATGTAAGCAATCTTTATAGTATCCTTTCCATATGACTCTCATCTTAGAGATGTCTTCTTCTGATCTACTCCATGTCCTTCTTCTTGATTTTTTCCGTCCCTTCTTTTACTGTACTTGCATTTTTTTTCTGAGAGTCTAAGACATGCCACAAATACTTTTTCCAGGTTACTTTTATTTATTAGTTTTTTTAAACCAAATCTTAAATCAGCAAAAAACTGCAACTTGTTAAAATTGATAGTACATTTGACAATGATTAAAATATCAGGCCCGACCTACATACATTTTTTACGTGACTTGAAATAAAAAAAAATGCCAAAGCCCTGACCTGCGTCTTTACCGTCATTTGTTTCAGTTTGCTTAATATTATTTCGTTGCGATTCGGTAGGGGAATTTGCTGTATGAAATTAATTTTTTTCCTAAAGTTTCGAAACTATAGTGAGTTTTGTAAAACGGTAGGATTTATTTTTGGACTAAGTAACTGTTTGTATTTCTGTATAGGTATACAGTTTTTGAATATAATATGTATTTCTATACCTATTTTTTAGAAAAAGGGTGTTAAATAATAATTGTATTAGAAAAATTTGAACTAAAATTTTAATTTTTCTTGGGTTTTAGAAATTCCAAAAAAATGTTATTTGTATCATACTGACTAATGTACGAAAGCAGTAATTATTAATTTTTAAGCAATTTACGTAGAATCATTAAGCAACAAAATAAAAATAAACGAAAAAAATGCCTCGCCTATTTTATAACTGAGATACTGAGTGTTACATTTATTTAATCCATTTTATTTTTGACTCATATCTTAACGGAATTCCTTAAGACAATAACATGGAAATAAATCCAGGTCCAGCTTGACAAAAAATTTAAAAATTGTTTCACCCTCAAAACGACAGTCTAAATATATGATATTCTAAAATTTGTTTTTATATTTGAAGTTAGTAAAAAACTGAGTTTAACGATGTGGATCACTATTACAACGTTTTGACGAAATCAAGGATTTAGGTATAACTTTTGATTGCATATTGCAATATTATCACCACTTTTTAATTCCTTTTCCTGTTTTTTTATAAAATTGAAAATAATTGAAATTGAAAATAATAAAAAAATTAGAGGAAAGACGCCAAATATGGGGTACTCGCCTATTATGGGGTACCTTATTATTTCCGGCGCCAAACTTCCATCATCTATTGTGAAATAGCGTAACTTACACTTTGATTTTACGCTGTAATATGTAGGAGTTTCGTTTACCGGCAACAATTGCATCACTTTATTCTAACCAAAAAGTATCAAGCTACCGTGTCGAAAGTTTTTGCTGTGCGTACTAACAGGTATTTTACGGGGAAAAAAGGTAAGATTTTCATGTCTATTTTAGTTAATCACAAGCCTAAGATTCTGTCTAACTACTATGAAAGTTTAAGTAGCTCCAAGTTTCATCTTGTTTACATTTTTGTAGGGGGTTTGTTTTAACCACAATATGCCTAATATGGGGTACCATCCTTTTCTTATTATGGGGTACCCCATATTAGGAAATACATTAGAATTAATTATTTCTCATTAGATAGTTAAGTACTATTGTATTATTTCAGGTGCTAAGTCAACGAAAAAAATGGAACAAGGAAAATATGATAGAAGCTATTAAAGCTTGTAGAGAGAAAAGAATGGGCTACATGAAAAGTGCAAAAACTTTTGGAGTCCCACAGACTACGCTGGAAAGGTATGTAAAATTGAATAAAGAACCAGAAAAAGTTGTAGATGAAAGGCTAGGAAGGAAGCCAGTTTTGTCAAAGGAACTGAAGAAGGAATTGGTAAAGCATTGTTTAAATTTAGAGAAACATTTTTTTGGGTTAACTAGAAAAGACATCTGTAGACTGAGTTTTGAGTTATGCAAGAACAATAACCTAAAGAGCCCATTCAGCACCCGAAAGGAATGCGCAGGATCAAAATGGCTTGCAGGATTTCTAAAACGGAATACGGAACTCTCATTTCGAACGCCACAGGGAATATCGTATGCCCGAGTAAGATCATTTACCAAAGTAAATGTTGCATCGTTTTTTGATATTTATGAACCTTTGCTAGAAAAAGTAAAACACAATCCAGCACGTATTTTCAATTGTGACGAGACAGGCATAACCATAGTGCAACATAAACATCAAAAAGTTCTCAGTTTAAAAGGAAAAAAACAAGTTGCAGCCCTTTCGTCTGCCGAAAGAGGCTCCCTCATGACAACTGTGTTTTAGCGCAACGGGCGTTTATATTCCTCCATTAATAATTTTTCCTAGGAAGAATATGAAACTTGAATTGATGAATGGTATGCCTCCTGGTTCCATACATGCTTGTCATCCATCGGGCTGGATACAACAAGATATTTTTGTTAATTGGTTAAGACATTTTATCAATCATACAAAACCCACCCCGGAAGATCCAGTTGTACTTGCTCTTGACGGTCACTACAGTCATACTAGGAATTTGGAAGTCATCAATGTAGATAGAGAAATTAATGTTCATATTGTGTGCTTACCACCGCATTCAACCAACAAGATGCAACCGTTAGATGTTGCATTCAAAACATTTTATGCACAAGAAATTACAAGCTGGTTAAAACAAAATCCCGGACGTGTTGTGACGGTGTATCAAATAGAAGAACTATTTGGGAAGGCTTACATGAGAGCAGCGGTTGTGGAGACAGCAGTACACGGTTTTAAAAAAACAGGCCTTTTTCCTGTTGATCGCAACGTTTTCAGGGAAGCAGATTATGTAGCGGAGCCATTTCTACATGACAACCCAGCAATTCAAGAGACTGATGAAATGTATTTATCAATGGAAAAAGCAGGCGTAACAACTCAGTCCTCAACATCAACAAAAGTGGCAGTTCAGCCCTCAACATCAGCAAAAGTTGGAGTTCAGCCCTCAACATCAGCAAAAGTTGGAAATCAGCCCTCAACATCAGCAAAACTAGTGTTACCTTCTGATTTGATCCCTATCCCGAAGTTAGGCCACAATATAACAACAAAGAAACGATCTAATGCTGGAAAAGCTGTTGTTGTCACCAGCTACCCATACAAAAAAGAGTTAGAAACAAGTTTAAGTAAGACGAAAAAATCAGAAACTCTTAAAGTTCCGAAAATGAAACAAAAGCAAAACAAAATTAAAAAACAAAGATTGCCTTTATCATCATCATCGGATTCTGAGGTCGAAGTAACCCTAGATGAAGAGGGTTGTGAGTCACCATTTACTGAAGATGAAGGTGATGCATAATGTATGTTTTGCGAAATTCCTTTTTCTGATGATTCTTCTGGTGAGCAATGGATGTGTAATGTGTCTTAAATGGGCTCATTCGGAATGTGCTGGGTACGATGATACAAATTATGTTTGTGATTTTTGTAAATAATATGTATTTTTATATTGTTTTAATTAAAATCTCTTTTTTGTATGAATATCAGATTTTTGCATCATTATTCATTTATTTTAAACACTTGGTTGTGCACCTCAGATTCGGAAACACTAGTACCCCATATTAGGATAGCTAAGTGCCTAATATGGTATTTGCAGTAGGTATGGTTATGCAGTGGTTTTGATTAATAAATTCAAATAACCTTTTGAGTTACCACAATGACAGTACATAAAATGAAGTGTAAGTAGACGTATTTACAGTTTCCTAGAAAAAATATTTCTATGCGATATTTAACTTCAAAAAAAAGTACCCCATATTTGGCGCTTCTCCTCTACCTTTTCTTGATGTATTAATACACAACAATAACAATTGTATTGAAACATCAGTCTTTAGGAAAGAAATACATTCAAATAGGTATCTAAATTTTCATTCAAACCACTCAATGTGTTAAACAAGGTATTGTCAAATTGTGAACTTTACCGAGATATTAAAAATAAAGAAGAAAATATAATCGCCCAATAATTCATTCAAACATAGTAAAAATTCCAAAGTTATCGGGAAAAATTAGGATTGGCAATAAATTTAATTTAAGAACGATTTTTCAAACAAAGAATACATTAAAATCTACAATAGTAAATACAAAACTTTTTAATGAAATCCAAAATACAAAAAATTGTGTATACAAAATTCCATCCGAATGTAATAAATAAATTTTATATAGGAGAAATATCTAGACCTTTTCATATAAGATTTAATGAACACTAATCACAATTATGTGAACATGCTTGGGATTTTGGCCATAAATACAATGAAATTCTTCAACTAGATTATTAAAACAAACTAATAATTATAACCGCAAAGTTAAAGAAGCAGCACTGATATACTTAAATAATATAATCAATGTGTTTCTAATTGTTCGGTCGATATTTCAAAAATTTGGATGCCTGGGTTTTTTTCTTATTAATATTATTATGAAAACTTCATTATGACGAAGTATATAAATTCTTTTATAATATACAAATGCACTCACTATGCTTTTAAAATCGTTTCCAGAAACGTCACAAGATTTCAAAACAAAGCACTGAGGAACATAGTAGATGTCGCTTGGTAAATTCGCAATAGGGATCTGGAAATGGACACTGTTGACCAGACCATCAAGAAATTAGCCAAGAGTCATGAAGAAAGACTTCATCATCATGTCAATGTCGAGGCTATCCAGCTCCTTGACAATACTGGATTAGAAAGAAGACTTAAGAGGATCAAACCCTTTGAGTTAGTTTAGTGTTTTTAGTGCAAAAGCACAGCTTGGGTGTGCACGTTAAAGTTTAGTGCAATCCATTCTAAAGAACCTAAGGAACGCTGATGAGTAAACCTTAGTTTTAATACATTTCAAACTCGATTAGATCAGACCAGATTGTAATATACTAAATGCCTTTATGGGTGTTTAATAATAATAATAATAATAATAATAATAATAAAAAAAGAAATAATAAAAAAAAAAGAAATGTTTCTATAGTAAATTATTATTATTGTATTTTTTGTTGTCAATTTTCGAAAACGACTTTAGAAAAAGTCGAAACGTTAAATTAAAAACATTTTTAATCTAAAAAAGTGGTTTAATATCAAAAAAGGAGAACATTTAAAATAACAAACCACTATGATCCAGAGAAATGAATTATAAAACGTAGTACACTTAAAATTTCTAACTTACAGATTTTTAAATGATCATTCCACTATCAATCTATCGATGATAGGCTAAGGATTTCCGTAGCTGGAGACGATTTAAAAAAATCGCTTTTAAATCTGCCACTTGTAATTTTAACAGTGGTTCTCAAAGCAGATTAGCAAAAAGGGTGTACTGAATAATTGGGAATCCAAAACGCGTCGCGCTGTCCCATCATCACGCTCGCATACACGCCGAACCCTGTACACCGTAGGTAATTCTTCGAGAGTTTGTGAAATGTTAATTTCTGCACTCGAGCATTGTCCGTAATTAGTGACGTCCAATCTAATGAGTGGCCAGAAGAGGGAGCCACAGACCTAAGCAATTTACGTCCCGAAAAGGCGTACGGCATTCTTGCGCCTCTGTTTGTTTAATTCCTATTTTAAAATCCACTAATGAATTTCAGCTAGACGTTATTATATTTTCGTGCCCAGAAACATTACGTAATTATTTAATTACTTTAGTAAATTCCACAAGAAAATCTGGGTGGTGAAATGAATGTAGGTACGCGGTCTGATGAAATTATGGTGAATATTTTCCTGGAATTTTTCAGCTTGGTTTACATTATTATAATTAAAATGCCGGTCAGGGTTTTCTAATTCCTATATAGCGGGTGGAGACCAAAGAAACAGTTATTTCTTCTTACAGTTTCTGCAGACTGGGTAACTTCGTCGACAACTTGAAAACACCAAGTTAACAACATTTCTTGTTGATCAATACAGCAACCTGTATCCAGCAACCAAACCAAGCCAAAATAGGAGGCAGTGAATGTCTACATGGCTTAAACGACAGCTTAAACCGATTAGATATTTTTTACTTTATACAATTCCTTGTATCAGTCCACATCTTCAAGATTGCACAATGCTGGAGCAGCGTGGCATAGTAACAACTTTCGAACTCGATCGCTTCTTTTAAGCTAGCAGAGTATGGTGTACAGAACATCAACTCTTTAAAACACTAAATGCTAAATAAATGGTCTAATTAGAAATTAACTGCTCTTTCATATATTCTGCTAGCTTAGGAAAAAGTTGGCAGAGCAATTCCACTTAATTTGGGATGAAAATATAAGACGGATATCTTTTGGTTAGGCTAAATTAAACGCCTTAATTATTATAATTATGTTTATAAGTTCTGCTACCTTATGATATGAAAAAGTTGGAAGAGTGATAACAGATAAATTCGAATAAAAATATAATATGATTAGCCGTCTGGTAGTGTAATTAAATATTAATTAAACGATCTAATTAGATATTTATTGCTAGTTGAGAAATTAAATGCCTTATTTAGAAATTTCTTGCTTCTTTATTTTTTATTTGTGCTCTTCTAGCTTACGAAAAAAAGATAACCACCTGTAAAAGTAATTAAATGTGTATTAAATGCCCCAATTAGATATTTATTGTTTTTAACTATGTTCAAAAAGTTGGCAGAGCAATATCAGTTAAATTGGGATAAAAATATAAAATTGATAGCCCCTGTTAGGGTAATTAAATGTTTATTGACCCAATTAGATATTTATTGTTTTATAACTATGTACCGCCAGCTTATGAAAAAGTTCATAAATTAAGTGCATATTAAATGCCTTAATTATACATTTATTGCTTCTTTATTTTACATTTTACTGGCTCTAGTGAAAAACGGCATAACTGGAAAACGGTACTTTTCAGGAGACTGCTTACAATAAAATAGTCTAAATCATTCCTAAGCCATAACAATATTAGGTAAAGTAATTGCTGTCATAAAAAGGTTATGGGTTACTATTTCTCAGCACAATATTTATATCTTAAAATACTGCAATTCAATAATTTTTTTTGCAATTTATTTGAAACATGTCCTTATGAACGAATTATTGCTTTCCACATCATTAGTTGTTCCCTAGTAATAGCATCAAACTATCTTATAATTATAGTTGTGCCCTTATGAACGAATTATTGCTTTCGACATCATTAGTTGTTCCCTAGTAACAGCATCAAACTATTTTATAATTATAGTTGTCTCTAAGGTATCTATAAAATCTGACGTAGCGCGATTTATGCCTTTGTGGACCTACTTATGTCTGGATAACCAATATTTAGATCGATATACACGACGAGTTATGCCTTTAGTGCTTTTTGAAAATACTATTTAGGAGTAAGATAGAGTTATACCCTTTTGCTAGGGTATAGAGTTGGACCTGCCGGTGCTAAAAAACAAATAACAGCATAAGGGCATAACTAAACTTATTCCTGTTTTCACTAGAGGCAGTGATTTGTGTTCTGCTATCTTATAAAAAGTTGGAAGAGCAATATGAGTTAAATTGGGATAAAAATATAAAATTGATAGCCGCTGTTAGGATAATTAAATGTTTATTGCCCCATTTAGATATTTATTGTTTTATAACTATGTTCTGCCAGCTTATGAAAAAGTTCATAAATTAAGTGCTAATTAAATGCCCAAATTAAATATTTATTGCATTTTCATTTTTTATCTGTATTCTGCTATCTTATAAAAAGTTGGCTGGAAATATCAGTTAAATTGGGATAAAAATATAAAATTGATAGCCGCTGTTAGGGTAATTAAATGTTTATTGACCCAATTAGATATTTATTGTTTTATAACTATGTTCTGCCAGTTTATAAAAAAGTTCATAAATTAAGGGCGAATTAAATGCCCCAATTAAATATTTATTGCATCTTCATTTTTTATTTGTATTCTGCCATCTTATAAAAAGTTGGCAGAGCAATATTAGTTAAATTGGGATAAAAATATAAAATTGATAGCTGCTGTTAGGGCAACTAAATGTTTATTAAATGATCCAATTAGATATTTATTTATGGTTAGAAGAGAGTATTGACAATAATTTTAACTGATTCTAGTCAAGTTAGGATGTCGAATCTAATAAATTAAAATTCCTTACTGGTTTTCTAACTTTGTCTTAAATCTTAAAGGGATAAAAAGAAGAGAGTGACATCTTGACTAGAATCAGTCAAAATTATTGTCAATACTCTCTTCTAACCATAGATGGTAGCACATCTAAAAATGTTATCTTATAGCGGATATAGTTATTGACTTGTACGAGTTTGAAATTTTATTTATTGGATTCGAAAAGCCTAACTGATGAAGCCGAAAGGCAGAAACCGGTCTTAGGATGTCGAATCTAATAAATTAAAATTCCTTACTGGTTTTCTAGATATTTATTGTTTTTTAACTGTGTTCCGCCAGCTTATGAAACAGTTCATAAATTAATTGTTAATTAAATGCCATGATTAGATAATAATTTTAGATATTTATTGATTCTTTATTTTTATTTGAGTTCTGCTACCTTATGAAAAAGTTGACAGAGCAATATCAGTTAATTGGTATAAAAATATAAAATTGTTTTTTTTTAAATTTTATAAAATTCATTTTTTATTTGTATACCAAATTTTTTTTCAACCAATGAAAATCTATAAGCTTGCTTAGAAACTAATAGTATAAATTGCCTCTAAAAATATTTTTAAAAAATAAAAAAAAATTGTTCGGTAGACTGGCACACGCACACCGCGTCGGTCGGACAATAGAGAGAAGTGGCGACTTCCTAAAATTTATCGTCCTAAATGCGATTCTCAATTAGAGCGGTAATAGGTCGGGTGTACAGTGCTATGCCGACGGTGCGGCTCTCGAATGAACTATTGCCCGTTGGAATTTAGTTTTGTGACCGACCCGGAGTGACTCCGACTCCGAGGGAGCCGTCACTTCTGGATTTATCACCGGCACGTGGTTTATTTATGGCCGAAGACCGCTCGGCTTGGCCGCTGATTATTGTTATTAGATTGTGACCTTACTTCAAAAATTGCTGTTATTGTTGGTGCACTAACGAAATTATTATATTCGTTTGTTGATTTCGCGATGAGACGTACAATTAGAGCTATATGGTTTCTAATTCAAAATAAGAGTTAACCAGGGGCTCAGATTTTCAACGAGTATAACAAGATGATCGTAGAGGGCCGCATATGTCATTCTGTACTTCTGTCGTTTTGTATTTCTATCGCTCTGTCATTCTATTGTTCTATCGTGTTGTCGTTCTATGGTTCTGCTGTTCGTTGTTCTGTACTTTTATCGTTTGGTCCTTCTATCATTGGGTCCTGTTGTGGCTCTTTGGTAGATCGGTTGTTCTGTCATTCTATCGTTCCGTCGTTCTTTGTTATTTTATAAAGTAGTGAATGCATTTGATTTAAAAAAAGGTTAAGTTGTTACGAGTACCAGGAAAGTTTAGATTTCGTTATATCTAAATAGAACTTTATTCAAGATCAAAATTAACATCGCTGCTGTCAGAAAGATAATTGAAAGTAACCATATGCGTCATTATAGCATCAACTTAGATTATCTTTTAGTACTGATATATTTCTACCGAAATATTTTATGGGAGTAAACAAATTGCACAAATGAAAAGAAAAATAGTCTAATCTCCCAGGAATTGGACATTGAATGTCAACGTTGCCACAACGCCTGGACTTCAAACAACTACTCCTTGGGCTATATGCCCCAACAGGTATTGAATTATAGAAATCCCGACGTTGGTTGGAACCTGAGATATCAGGACATTAAACCAAAAACTTTGATTTTGTTATTAAAGGAGCCCGTCATCCATAGACCGGTTTCGGTATTATTGTGCCTCTTCAGTATGGCGTATCTATTCGGTTATTAAAATAGTTTTTCACGATTACCTGCATTTAAAAAAGTTGTATCCTTTTGTAACCCCTTGATCATTACGAATTCCAAAAATCATAACATATATGAATTTAGAAAAGACTGTGTGACTTGTACACATTTGAATTTAGCAACGGAGAAAATCTTTTGTAACTTTGAAGAAATTAGAATCTCTTAAAAGTGTGTAAAATTTATTTAAAATTTGCGAAGCTCTTTCAACCATACGGTCATCTTCAGAGCAGCATCCTAAAAGGGGGGGTTTTTACAAGTTTCTATATAACAATTAACTAGCCTATAAAAACTTACGTCAAAAATTTTTTTTTAGAGACACCTCACAAAAGAATTCCAAACTATTGTAACACATGGTTACATATGAAATTGATAAAATTGATAAAACTTAAAAAAATTTTAAAAAACCTTTTTGATATCGAGGCGACATTTTATAAATTTTAAGTAAATGACAAATGACAAGAAACAGCTGACTTTAGATGGTAGTGACTACAGTAACTAACAGACGTTAAAAAAAAGGAAAATAGCTCTTTTGACAAATATTCTCAACAACTATGAAACCAAAGGAATTGATATTGAGAATCTCAATCAAAAAAGAAGGGAATCAATATGAAAAGTTAAATAAACTTTTTTTATATCGAGGCGACATTTTATAAATTTTAAGAAAATGACAAATGACAAGAAACAGCTGACATTAGGTGGTAGTGACTACAGTAACTAACATTAAACAATAGCTTTTTTGGCAAAGATTCCCAACAACTCTAAAACCAAAAGAATTGATATTGAGAATCTCAATCAAAAAAGAAGAAGGGAATAAATATGAAAAGTTAAATCTGAAAAGTTCCATCCTGGCATTCCCACAACAGTTTAAACAAAGTGTTAAAATTGCAATTTAAATTGACTTGAGTATTGACACAGTTAACCGGATTCCTTTGCAATTCTCTTAATATTTCTAAATCTTCATATAAATTGAATTTAATGAAATTGAATGAAGTA
The DNA here is from genome assembly GCA_949320105.2 of Crepidodera aurea. NCBI lineage: Eukaryota > Metazoa > Arthropoda > Insecta > Coleoptera > Chrysomelidae > Crepidodera > Crepidodera aurea. The sequence goes on from OX439474.1 coordinate 28,650,568, forward strand.
ATATTGTGCAAAATTTTATTATTGACAGAAGGAGAAAAATTGTGTCTACTAAACTTTACATGGTTACCAAAAGCTGATTTATCAGGTCTAGAAAGGTGTTCCTTAATTCGATCATCCAAAGATCTGATTGTTCTGCCAACATAAGAAACAGAACAATCACCACATTGCAACTTATAGATACCACTTTTCGACAACAAACTCAGATTATCTTTTGTCCTAGAAAATACAACCTAGTCAAATTTGACTATAGCTTTCTTGTCATTTGTCATTTACTTAAAATTTATAAAATGTCAACTCGATATCAAAAAGGTTTTTTAAATTTTTTTTAAGTTTTATCAATTTTATCAATTTCATATGTAACCATGTGTTACAATAGTTTGGAACTCCTTTGTGAGGTGTCTCTAAAAAAATTTTTTTGACGTAAGTTTTTATAGGCTAGTTAATTGTTATATAGAAACCCCCCCTTTTAGGATGCTGCTCTGAAGATGACCGTATGGTTGAAAGCACGTAGCAAATTTTAAATAAATTTTACATACTTTTAAGAGATTTTAATTTCTTCAAAGTTACAAAAGATTTTCTCCGTTGATATATGAATTTGCAAGAAAACTTTAAACCTATTGAATAATCGTGGACATTTAAAAAAATAGTATATAAAAAACATGAATAAAAATTATGTAAAAAGTTATAGATATACGCAGTGTTCTTTTGAAAGTAAAAATTTTAAAACCCTTCGTCACGTTTTTTTCAGCTTAAACCTTGCATACTAAATGGTTTAAAATTTATAGACGAAACAATTTTTTTTAAAACAGCAAATCATCCTGTTTCTGATTAACTAAAAGTTTTAATCTCTTTATAGTCACTAACTTCAGATTAATCTAACATAGTTTCATATTTTCTACATGGCCTAGAAAATCTGTAACAGGTACTCATTAACACCCTGTATAAACGAGCGAGCCACTTTGAGCTACAGAAATGATTTGTGGATTCTATATTGGAGAAACATTAAAAAGATTTATTAAACATCAATCGTACAATAGAAAAAAACAATCCGAAAAATCACAAAAATATGTGAAGATATTGGATATAAAGTACAGAAAACTAGATAATAAAAGAACCTAACAATTATCAATTCAAAGTTTAAAAAGCGGCATTGATATGCTTAAATAGTAATGAATGTGTTTCTAATTGTTCGGTCGATATTTCCCCAATTTTTTACAAAATGGGTTAATGGACAAAATGATATCTTTTATATCGGGATAGTGTCATGAGTTTTTTTCTTCTGAAATAATTAGGAAGAAGTTAAAATTTTCCTGATAAGCAAATGCACTACATTCAAACAAATATTTTGAGAGCTGCAGCATCGAGTAGAAAAAAAACTTTTATTTCAAATACTTTCCGGAAAACAAAGCAGCATCGGTTAAAAACCGAGATTTCTGAATTAAGAAGCATGTGGTGCAGCAAATATTATGGGATTATTGCCCAAAACCAATAATCACGGCAATTCAAACTTGCTTAAGTTTGTTTTAGAAAGCTCAAACTCGAGTTCGGGTAGCATTCGACAGAAATTGCTTATTATTATTGTAGTTATCGGAGTTCTTAGAGGGTAATCGTGATAGAAACAAGTCAGAGTTATCAGATTATGTTTTTTTTTAATATTTAAATTGCGGTTCGGTTTCTTCCTCATTTTTTTAATAAGAGTAAATGCGCAATTTAAATTATTATTTTTTATTTAATTCTCGCTATTATTTCTTCAGTAGTCCTGTCATAAATAAGAACTCATAGTTAGACCAGATGGTTCTTAAACGTATGGGGTGTTATTTAAACATTTTCTGAACATCGAATATTCTCAAATCGCTTGACCTTGTATTTATGTTAAGATCATGTAAATAAACTTCCAGCAACAATAAAAGAGGACCAGAAATATCGGATTGTATTGCCAAATGTCCATAAAAATTTGGTTTCACCTGCATTTTATAAATCACGATTTAGATTTCAAAACCGTTTCAGTTATAAGCCATAGTAACTTTTTTCTTTATTTTTCCCGGACTTGGACGCGTTAATGTACCGTCCTGTAGGTAAAGACCTACATTCCTGAACAGTAAATTATTTTCTCAGACAAAACAAGAACTACCTGTGTTACAACTTATGCTAATTCTCATCCAGTAAGTCGAATTTCAATCGAACCTCTTCAGGATTTGCATAAAGGTGCTGTTTGGGGGATTCAATAAAGGATAATTTTATAATTTTGATTTATTAGTTGACAGCTGTAGATTACCGAATGAGCAACCAGAAAACAGCGGAGAATGAAAGTCAAACGTTGGAATATTTCGGTTTTTAAATAGAAGTTACTCGTTTTAGGAAACTTCAGTGAAAGTTTTTGGGAATTTGCAAAAAAAAAACGTTTTTAATTAATTCCTTTGCACTCATCGATCTTTTACGCAAAAAAAATTATTTTTAAAAAATATAAATATTTTCTGCCAATATAAAAGTTTTATAAAATAATAACGGAAGAGAAAATTACAAAAATTCTGGTTTCCTTGGCGGCATCTTTAGAGTGTTTTGGGCAGCTAAGTTGTTTCTTTGGATGGTCCTATTGGCGTATCTTGTTCGGTGCAGCTAAAAACGAGAAAGTATGGTGGTAGTATTTGTACATTTGTGTATTAGTCGGCTGGAGGATCGTGGGTGGAGGTAGTGGGTTTATCTTATCTTCTTTCGGTCATGAGGATGGTTTGTTGAAGATTTTTGGGAATGTTGGAGTAGACTATAGACTATTCCAGAATCGGTCTCATAAAGGTTTTGTAGGTGTGGAGGAGGGTATTCGGGTGATATTTACCCATTTTCCACATAAAGCTTAAATGAGGGAGGCTCGCTTTCTCACTTCTTCTCCTTTGAACGTTCTCGAGGCCAGCTTGGGCTGGACATTCGCACAAAATGTGTTGGACTCCCTCGTCCTATAGCCCACATGCTACAATATCTATTAAAGGAATGATATCGATTTACAGTGCTCTGTACACATATTTACCAATATGCGTAATTTTTAGAGAAAATGCCTTTTATAATTAAATAAAACATTAAACACAGGTTTACAAAAAAAAAAAAGGTCGGGACTATTTGACCAGCCCACGCTATTCCTAGGTATTTTGGCGCCCTGAATCCGAATCCGGGCTCAGTTTTTCCCCAGCACGTCACGGAAACGAGATTTCAAGGTTCTTTTCTAGATACTACATTCTGTGAGTCGGAAAAATATACAAAGGTTTTAAGCAGCAACCAAACCAACTCTCCCCCCGTTGTCGAGGATGCTGAACACGATAGTGGTGGTGAAAATTCTTTTGGAGTTGACCCAACCCCCCAAACGGCCAAAAACTAACCCCAAAATGGGGGAATCGCGGATTCCGCGACTTCCACGACCTCCGCCGGCAAAATATATCTTCGCCCTCCTTTTGGAGGATGCTGAATACGATGGCGGTATTCAAAATTATTTTCGACTTGACCCCACCCCTCAAACGGCCAAATACCACCCCCAAAATGGGGGAATCGTTGATTCCGCATCTTCCACCGGCAAAATATATCTTCCCCCTCCCCGTTTTCGAGGATGCTGCATACGATGGCGGTATGCAAAATTATTTTCGACTTAGTCCCACCCCCCAAACGGCCAAAAATCACCCCCTACAGGGTGAAAAATTTTCGCGGGTTTTCATGTTTGCTCAAATAAAAATTTGGCCGTTTGGGAGGTGGGACTAAGTCTAAAAAAAATTTGAATACCGCCATCGTGTTTAACATCCTCGAAAAGGAGAGGGAAGATATATTTTGCCGGTGGAAAACGCGGAATCCGCGATTCCCACATTTTGGGGGAGGTTTTTGGCCGTTTAAGGGGTGAGGTCAAGTCGAAAGTAATTTTGGATAAGGAATATTTTACCGATGGAATATGCGGAATACGCGATTACCCCATTTTTGGAGTGATTTTTGGCCATTTGGGGGGTTGGGTCAACTCCAAAAGAATTTTCACCACCGCTATCGTGTTCAGCATCCTCGACAACGGGGGAAGAGTTGGTTTGGTTGCTGCTTAAAACCTTTGTATATTTTTCCGACTCACAGAATGTAGTATCTATAAATGACCTTGAAATCTCGTTTCCGTGACGTGCTGGGGAAAAACTGAGCCCGGATTCGGATTCAGGGCGCCAAAATATCTAGAAATAGCGTGGTCTGGTCAAATATTCCCGACCTTTTTTTTTTGTAAACCTGTGAAATTAACGGGTTCTTTAAATGAATCAATAAAATAGTCACTGGAAAAAATGTTTGTCTTTGATTGTGAATAATGCAGATACAATTTGTTATTGCACGTTTTAAAGACTGGTGTAAACTTGATTTTATGATCCTTGGCTGATAGGTGCGGTAATTGAACAAAAAATATTAAGTTTGCATACTTTATCAAAAACAAAATTATAGTGCATATAGTCGATAAATTATGTTAACAAAAATCCCAACTGAACTATATAACCATGAGGCAGAAATCGAAAAACAGTTCAAACAGAAATAACTTCTGTTTTCGCTATAATTAGAATCCGCCTTCTTGGTCGCGGGACAATCTGGAATCTAACAGAAATTGGCAATGTGCTTTAAAACAATTAAAACTGAGGAGAACCTAGAGGGAGAATTAAAGGGTTGCATCGAAAAAATTGCTTGATTTGTAGAAATAGGGGAAGCGCACGCTGCTGCTTCGAGAAATCCTTTACAGGAACGGGTTTGACAAAAAAAACGGCTAATATATTTTTTAAGAAAAACGTCAAATTATCTTTATTATTTATATCGGTTATTTTTAATACAAAAATAACAAATTTAAATAATTTATGAAGCGAGTTTTTCAACAGACAATTCGGTAAAAATACACCGTGTGTTTAGGGAAAAAAGTATATTTTATTTTGAAGTAAAATATGCAAACATTTGTTTTACCAATGGCGTCTCTCCCAACAGGATAGGATTTATATAAATTAAAATACTACTGGTAGGTAATCTTAGATCCTCAATCATGTTTGCTTTCTTCGTAAGCCATACTTAAACTCCAGTAAAATTTTATAAGAATAGTTAAAGTTATCTTTAAAGTTAATTATACCAGAAAAAGTGCATACTAAAGTCATTCTGCTATCGCTGTTGAACGTCCAATAGCTGAAGAGTTTCTGACATTTAGGTGAAACAGGTATAGTCATTCCATTAAAGATCAGTAAGTCCAAAATTGAAAGATGTAGAAACATAGCGTCAGAACAATATGAATCAGGAGCAAGTCCAGAAAATAGACAACAAAGCAAACCAGAAGAAAAGATGAAACTATGTAATAAGACTCGACGTTCAAACAATCATTTCGACTCCGTGGAAAGGAATACTAGAGGACTTGAAAACAAAAGGCATCAACAAAGAGATGGAAAATCAACAACTTTATAAATAAAACACTCGTATTTAATGTAGTTGGATGATAACTGATTAAAAAAAAATATATCGGTGCTTTACTTAATTTAGTCTTATTAAAGCTTTAAAATTTTGTGTAATTTGGTCTATTTTTTAAATTCAGTTTTTTTTAAACTTATTCTCGTTGTTGATTTCCCAAATTTGTATTTTGAAATATATTTATGTATCTTTAATTTAGGAAACTTCAGCCTACAATCTTGAGACGGTCCTGTTTTGGCATTCGCTATCAAGGCAAGAGTTGATTTTATATATCTGGCGCGATATTTGAACATTGAACATCCGCGTTCCGCTCGAAATTTATTTAAAATCGATGAATCCTTAATTAATTAAATTAAAATTGCTTCGGATTTATGGACCAGTCGAAATTGGAAGAGCAATTGTCGTTCTGATGGCGCAAGTTTTATGTTTATGTTCAACTATTTCCAATTTGCCAAATTTCTCATCCCGCTCTCAAAATCTTTTAGCACTATTATTATCTAATAGCTGCCAAATCAGACCAAATCTTCCCTTTACAGACCATGTAATGAAATAAAATGACAATTAAATAATTTCGACCAAACCAAGTATCATTCTTTTTCGTTCTTGTTTATTTTTATGTACCATTAATACAATGAGAACAAAACAAAACTATACCACTTGATGTATTGTTATTTATACATCAATGTGTCAAGGATCAAGCTTTAATAAAATAAAAAAAATTCTCTATAAATTATTTAATTAGTTAAAATATTTTTTTCTTATTGACATCAAACATAAGGGTACCTAGCTAGTTTATATAATTTATTACTCAGATAACAGATACGCTCACCCCAATTTTTCATAAAACAATGTTTTGGTTGAGTAACAAGGCGAAAAACGGGGTCAAAACCAATTCGACTATAGAGCTAGTAATACCCTTATCTTTTACTAATATCGAAGTGTTAATGTACGACAGTTGTTGCCTTTTCTACCAATTTTTACCATTTTTAGATCCCGACAGAGATAATCTAACGGTCATCTACTTTACCAACCCGTGGGGGTCTTCGTGAAATTAATTATAGACATTGAATATGCATGCTCCCATGACAATTTTATTTTTTCTATGGATAGGGTCAATCTCTTTCCATTAAAGGGTAAAAATAAAAGTGCGCTGAGTTTAATTTTTTTGATTAGATAGTTCGAAAAAAGTGTAAGCATAACATATTGTAATGGTATCAAATTAAGTAGGATCGTACATCAATGGTTTGCTAAGAAAAATCTACAATCAAATATAAAAATTAAACAAAAATTTTTCAAATTGGTTAAATCTGAAAACTGACGCTAGGTCAAATTAAGAATAAAGTATAACATTATACATAGAGTTAAAACAATTTAAAGACAAGAATTTCTATAAATTAAGGATGTCAAATTTAACATGGGAAGTTCCATAAGAGAACTTTTCATGCAATTTTAGCACATTTAGCACAAGTTGGAATGAAAATAAGTTAATAAAATTAAAGTAAGATATCGATAGATAAGACTGAGCCACAAATTATACAAATAAGTTTTTATTGCTATTAAAAAAAAATTACATTTCAATATAACCTCAAAATCAAAAATAAAAGACTTTCAGGTAGAAGGTCCTATTAAAAATGAAAAAAAACTAGTGCATTCTTTGTAATAGTTGTATAAATTCATAAATAAAGGACTCATTAAGTAAATTTTCTTACATTTTAAAAATCAATAATATTGAAAAGTGTTCTTTTTTATTAATATATCAAATGAAATAATTAAATTTATATAAAAAAATTCTTTTAATTTAAGAAATGATGCGAAATTTCCAGAAATTTCGGTGAATTTTAACAAAGTAGGCTATGACATGTAAGTTTAATAAAACCAAACTCACCGAGGTTTCCAGGCTTTTTGATAAAAATCTGTTGAACGATACACATCTTCGTGTCAAATTAAAAAAACAATTGAAGTTGATCTAAAAAGTAAAAGGTTAGTAAACCAGTAAAGAATTTTAATTTATTAGATTCGACATCCTAAGACCGGTTTCTGCCTTTCGGCTTCATCAGTTAGGCTTTTCGAATCCAATAAATAAAATTCCAAACTCGTACAAGTCAATAGCTATATCTGCTATAAAATAACATTTTTAGATGTGCTACGATCTATGGTAAGAAGAGAGTATTGACATTAAATTTTGACTGAATCTAGTCAAGATGTCACTCTCTTCTTTTTTATCCCTTTCAGAGATTAATACAAAGTGAGTAAACCAGTAAGGAATTTTAATTTATTCGATTCGACATCCTAAGACCGGTTTCTGCCTTTCGGCTTCATCAGTTACTTCTAATACTCTCTTCTTACCATAGATGGTAGCACATCTAAAAATGTTATCTTACAGCAGATATAGCTATTGACTTGTACGAGTTTGGAATTTTATTTATTGGATTCGAAAAGCCGAAAGGAAGAAACCGGTCTTAGGATGTCGAATCTAATAAATTAAACTTCTTTACTGGTTTACTAACCTTTTACTTTTTAGATCAACTTCAATTGTTTTTTTAATTTGACACGAAGATGTGTATCGTTCAACAGATTTTTATCAAAAAGCCTGGAAACCTCGGTGAGTTTGGTTTTATTAAACTTACATGTCATAGCCTACTTTGTTAAAATTCACCGACTCATTAAGTAAATTTTCTTACATTTTAAAAATCAATAATATTGAAAAGTGTTCTTTTTTATTAATATATCAAATGTAATAATTAAATTTATATAAAAAATTCTTTTAATTTAAGAAATTATGCGAAATTTCCAGAAATTTCGGTGAATTTTAACAAAGTAGGTTATGACATGTAAGTTTAATAAAACCAAACTCACCGAGGTTTCCAGGCTTTTTGATAAAAATCTGTTGAACGATACACATCTTCGTGTCAAATTAAAAAAACAATTGAAGTTGATCTAAAAAATAAAAGGTTAGTAAACCAGTAAAGAATTTTAATTTATTAGATTCGACATCTTAAGACCGGTTTCTGCCTTTCGGCTTCATCAGTTAGGCTTTTCGAATCCAATAAATAAAATTCCAAACTCGTACAAGTCAATAGCTATATCCGCTATAAGATAACATTTTTAGATGTGCTACCATCTATGGTAAGAAGAGAGTATTAGAAGTAACTGATGAAGCCGAAAGGCAGAAACCGGTCTTAGGATGTCGAATCGAATAAATTAAAATTCCTTACTGGTTTACTCACTTTGTATTAATCTCTGAAAGGGATAAAAAAGAAGAGAGTGACATCTTGACTATTTTTTTTTTTTTTTTTTGTTTATTATTTATTTTCATTTGGTATATATTACATTTTTCTAGGACATTTCATTTTCCTAATTCCCTGCTATAGAAGTTTTTCTCCTTTTCAGGGTGGACATCTTGACTAGATTCAGTCAAAATTTAATGTCAATACTCTCTTCTTACCATAGATGGTAGCACATCTAAAAAAGTAAAAGGTTAGGTAAAGAATTGAAAACTTGTACCATTAATTAGAAGTTTTGCTTACCGTGGTTGGAGATTTTATCCAAGATGAAAATGAATTAAAATATCATGATAATTGATATCCATGGTCCTATCCTGCTAGTTTCCTGAATAATTCCTGTATCCCGTAAAATCCGTGATTGATGTTTCCTCCTAAAGTGACATTTGTAAATTCGTGTTTCAATAAAAAAAGGTACAACAAAAATAACTAGTTATTTGAAAATTACAAACAATAAAAACTTATAAGTAAAAATAAAAAAAGGACCATTAAACATTCTATCTAAACAATTTAAAAGTAATTACGCAATTACATAATTTTAGGTTAAGTTTTGTTTTATGTTAATAAAAAAAAGACTAGTAAAAATTCATAACTGTACTAAGAAAAATTTACTCTTAAATATTCAGAAATACTTACCGTTCATACTTAAAATGTCGTTTTTTTATTGTTAATTATTTATAAAGCTGTCATTAATTGTCATTTATAAAATTAATAGATTAGAGGTTAGAGTTTCTCTTGCTCTACTAATAATTAAGAGATGACGTCCTAATTTAAATATAGGTTTCAGTGTTTTGGTAAGTGTCTTTATCTTGGCAAACTAGGTACTAAAAATTCCAACTGATAATTAAATAGTTTTTTTTTTTATTTTAAATAAACTTTTGGTAATAATAAAAACAACAAACAAAAACAACAACGCCTCGATGATTCGGGGAGCTCTTTGAAGCTGTTTGAAGCGCAACAAAACCAATTTTTACATTCGATATGTGACAATGGGTGAAACATAAACCCCTCATGACCACTAAGCTGCAAATTGTAGAAGAGCTGAAAATAAACTACTGTGGCTATTTGTTCCAGTAAAACATAGTACATAGTTACTCAGTTACGCAATGCTTTTATGACTACTACGAAAAAACTGATAATAACAGGTCAAAAACCTTAATGAAAAGAGGAATATTCAATGAAGTCAAGTAAAATCCATCCAAATAGAAAACTGTGGAAAAATTCTGCACTGATAGGAAGACAGAACCAGAATTTCTAAGGCTTTCGTTAAAGTTACAGCGGACACCAGTTGATCTGAAATAATAACAATCAACCAAGCTGTGCTGAATGTTTGCAAGTTGGAGGAATTTTAGTTGTCATGAGATATGACAATTTTGAGTTTGTCTTCATTGACTGAATTTCTAAGGAAGGCTGGATGTGTCGGCAGTTTTAGGTACTTTTAGATGGTCAGGTCAGTTCTCCGTTCAGTTTCAGTTTCAGTTCCGTTGTCAGTTCAGTTTGAAAACTCTGCCGTTGTGGACGATCAGTTTTAGTTGTCAGGTGATAACCTAATTACGGTGGCGTTGTGCTTAGCAGTAAAAAAAACACGAAAAAAGGGAAGTAAATGGAGCAAAACTGATACCTGAACGGGCAGGTTTGTTTGGACATCCGTTTAACTGACTACTGATATGATAACTGATGGAATTCCCATCGAGCCACGTCTCCGTTTCAGTCTCCGTATCAGTTACAGTTTTTTGTATTTACACATACAAATAACTGACAGTTCGACTGAAACTGGGACTGAACGGATAACTGAACTGACCGTCTAAAAGTACCTTTAAAGTTTTAATTCTTTGCTAGTTTTTAAGGTCGATTTTAGATTTTGTTTGGATAAAAACTAAACAAATTAATACTCAACATTGAAGGTATGGAAGAAAAAGGTCCTTTTTATCTCACAAGTTAACTAACTAACTTGTGAGATAAAAAGGACCTTTTTCTTCCATACCTTCAATAATTATTACTCACATATGGCTAACCCTACTTTAAAAAAAAAAATAATACTCAACAGTTTAATTAAAGATTTTCGCACCTTCAGTCTAAACTAAAAAGTAGAAAATAAGATCAATTGTTTTATCACTTTGCAAATTGCAACTAGCACATTTTTTAGTAATAATGAATCTGCAGGAAGCAAATTGTTTTTTTAATTATTGGCTTCCATAATTTAATTTTAACTTTTCAATATTTTTAATTCAGTCCTTAATAATAATTATTTTTGATTTCGAATATGTTCAAATATCAAGTTGGCTCTAATATACGTGAATTGCTGAGCGAGTATTATAATAGATCATTGCACGTGACAGTTACATTGAGTGCAGATTATTTTATTAGAGAGAGAAATATTTCACCAGGAAAGATTGCCAACTCTAGATGTTGTCGTTGTACAGGAAAATATTTTATCAAATTTTTGAACTTGAACTTAATATTATTAGCAGAGAGCGGTAAAATTGATACTAAATTAATTGTGAAGGAGCCAAAGTCGTACATACGTATATACGTGTAATATAGGTAGGGCTATTTACTATGAAAAACATAGTTTTTTATTTCCATTTCAGTTTCACTTATTTCTCAGTAGAGGGACTTGACAATAACATCAATGCTGAATTGTTAATTTATAAGAAACTATACATAGAAAAAATAAAACATATTATAATTAAAACATTACATAATAGTTTTCGTGAAGGATGTCCACAATTTCCTGAAAGTGCAAAATCGATCTATAATTGGTTTTATAAAATTGGATTACGTTTTGAAAAATGTACTAATAATAGAAAATATTTGTTAGAACTTCCGTACGTTAGAACAAAGAAATAATTTTCTTAAGAGAATATTCTAAAAAGAAATTTTCTAAAACACTTTACTTGAATGAAACATGGATTTTTAACAAGGGACCAGAAGAAACACTTGGCAAGATGGTACGACGTCAACAGCCACTCAAAAAATGGGCGATGGTGTAATATATTATTTTAAATGCGGGAAATCAAGATGGGTTTATTACTAATGTAAGCTTAATATTTAAAAGGGACAAGAAGAGTAAAAATGGTTTAAATCTGTATTAATTCTTATGCAAAAAGAAGTTAAAGATCCCAATGTCTTATAATAATTTTTTAATTTTTGGCTTAAAAATCCGAAATAAAATTCGATATTCGAAGGACCCATGTGCTTCAGAACAATGCCAAGAACAAAAAAAGAAAAGAAGAAAGTGAGTGAGAAAGACACATTTCCTGATCTAGGAGTTTATTGGTGAACATAAATATTTTACCATATTAGGCCTTTTAGCCAGGTATAGGCATACCTAATTGTAAAAGCTACCAAATTATAAGAAGAAGAGCAGAGTTCAAAGGTCACTAAAATAGTTCTAAACACTGTAAACAAATGAGTTAAGTTAGTTTAAATTAATAAACAGTTAAAATATCTGAACTCTTTTGAAATTCCTGAAGTAAGTAAATATTAGGTTCTTAAGATTACTAATAATTGATTTGAACCTGTAACAGGTTTGATGTGCCCCTCCGTACCTCTTCGGGAACACCTTCAAAATGGGTCCAAAATATGAAAATTTTGAAGTTTAAAGTGACATTGAATTTAAAGTAGACACACAGTGAGAGAGTAGATTGTGGCTGTGTTGATTAGAATAAGAACTGTCAATCTAACATTTCATTAATACTTTCATTACAATTTCGGTCTATGGCAATGCTAGAAGAGCATTCTCAGCTGGTTAAATATATTTTTGTTGCCTATTTTGTAGCGTATTTAACATTAGCTACTTTGAGGTTAGTTTACACTGCAAAGATTTTAATCCTGGGGAATTCCATCGTTGTCGGTGATGATGTTGTGAGGTTTTTCTGGGTTTTCCCACAACTGTAAAGCAAATGCGCCAACAATTTTCAGTAAATCGCCCTAGAGCGACACGGCAAATAATAATAATAGCCGTCCCTCCCCCGCACAAGCTCTGCTTCTGGGGTAAGATGGTGAATTAAAAGGCGCACACCATACATTGTATATAAGTTTACCGTCAAGAAATTATAACAAAAAACAAAATTACAGATAAAAGAGCAATTATAATTCACTTTTCCAATAATACAATTTTTTTCCAAAAATGCTTATTTTCTAGGAATAATATTATTTCTGCTGTATTTCCCACACCACAAAAAAAACAACGTTCATCTACAAAGCTATTATTTTCCCGGCCTTCTTTCCACAGCATTTTGTTTGAGCAAGTCCTTATTTTAATATAAAATAATTAAAATTGCATTGTCTGGGCAGCTGTGTACGTATGTAATTCTTTTGTTCGGCTTCGGCTTACCTTTTTCCCGACTTTTCCAGCTCTTTTTTATTATTTATTTAATAACCTCTGCACATATTTTTCATTTACGTTTTACTAGTTAATTTCTTTATATATGTTCCGCATCGGCATTAACAGAAAATTTTATTTCGGTATTTCGGATTAAAATGCCAACCGTGAATGGAGGGTTCAAGTGGCTTTTTACAGTTATTGTAATTTTGAGGTGAAAAAGGATTATGGCTTCCGTTTTGAGGTTGTAATTGGGAAAGGTTTTTTTTAAAGTAGAGATGTGGCTCTTTATCATCATCTTCATCGTTATTTTCTTCTCTCAGTTTCCCTCAAATAAGTATATATCGGTAAATATCAATGACATATCCGGAATTTTAAATGGAACAGAACAAGCTATGATTAGAGTCAAGATTAAGCGCCAATTCAGTTTAGAAAAAGATATCGAGTATTTTAAATCATATTTTAAATCATATTTTGATCAAATATACTTTTTTAATTCATTTCTATTGTTTTTTAAATAGTTATGAGTGAGAGTAATCCAGAGGTTCCCAATCTTTTTCGGTTTGTGTCTTCTTAAATAATCAGATCAATTAATCAAGTAATTATAATTAAGAACGTACTTGCGTGCTACCACTGCTGATATTCACTCACTATTAACTATTATTGTTTATTGTTCACTTACTAATATTCACTTACTTAACTTGAGCAAAAACAATTTCTTCCACAAATACAAAATGACTGCTTTGTGCTTTGTTCTCACAACTCACAATCGCAAAATCGACCTTGCGACCCTTGCGTTAGGTAGTTAAAAGGTCCAGTCGGGTATTTGCGACGTTGCTGTCAGAGCTTTACAATTTTGAAAAGAAGTAACTTATTTCCAAAGTATTGCGATAGTAGCAATTTCTAATTCTATAATTTTGACTATATTTTGCATTTTTTGTATGTTATAAAATAAAACAAATTGGTTGTCATAGATAACAAAATGACTAGTTAATTCATAAAATCTGTAACGCCAAAAGTAGAAAATTTATATTGGTATATTGGTATAAAAAATATTGGCGCAATATTGGTATACCAATATTGGTTTAAGATCCACTGGCAATATTCGACCAATATTGTATAGTGATTGGCAATATTATCCCAATTGAAAAATATTGGGCCAAGATTTAACCAATCTCTGGCCAATAATGATTTCTACTAGGGCTACTGTATGATGAGCACTAATTTTGAAATAAAATTCACACTTTAATTAACTATATATTAACATCAACAGAAAACAACTAGTTAACAATGGAATCAACAGGGACAATTCACTTTTAACTTAACTATGTAACGGATTTGCGCAGGTTACATAAATATTAGGCACTTAGCATTTGTGCAGTATGAGTAGTAAGAAAATGTCCAAGTTTAGTACAACTGAACGTATTTGTGTGTTGCGAGTTCAAATATGACTTTTTAAAATGGGCGATGTGTTGTGTTTGAGCCCTAATATGTGACTGACTGGAGAATAAGAAATTTTTATCAGGTACTCAATGTTTTTATGTGTTGGTAGATGGGATGATGAAATGCATTGTTTTAGAGTTGTGGCGCGTGTCTCTAAGCGCAACTTTTTTACTTCCCGTAATACATTGGAACAACGAACTTTCTCTGACTAGGCAGTAAAACTACACCTTTTATGCCGGTCAAGTATCATTAAAAAGCCGCTTTTAACGTCATTTGAAGTTTCCTCATGGTGTTAAATGATAAATTTCGTGGCAGGGACCTTTACTACAGTACTTTATTAAGAAGGATCTACAGCTGAAGCAGACAGAATTCCTGTTGAGAGTTATGGTCACCATGCACTGTCGGAAACAACATGCAAAGATTGTAGACGCTTCAAAAACTTGCTCAGACGAAAGCAATTTTGTGACTCGAAATAAAAATTTAGATCGCAAATAATAGTGAATACTCCAA
Source organism: Crepidodera aurea (assembly GCA_949320105.2). Taxonomy (NCBI): domain Eukaryota; kingdom Metazoa; phylum Arthropoda; class Insecta; order Coleoptera; family Chrysomelidae; genus Crepidodera; species Crepidodera aurea. The sequence goes on from OX439474.1 coordinate 28,665,568, forward strand.
TTATTTTTTCATTCCAGTAATGGGTCCGTATTGAAAACACTCAGTCCTGCCAAAATTTTTCCCAAACGATTTAGCATAATTAACACCTCTGCCTAACGTTCCGTACATCGGTCGCTTACGAAACGTCTCTAATTTGCTATTGTAAGTTATTTAAAGATTGGATATTAGTAATCTAGTCACCTTAATTTATTTGCGGACTTCAAATATTATTAACCTACTTGATTTATTTTTGAAAGGAGTGAGTGCATGCAGCGTAATTTGTTTGTTTGTCGTACAGGACCGTAATCTACAAATTTGGAGCAATTAGTCTAGTTAACGTATAGGAAAAAAAGTCTTAACTGTTATGCCAACTATAAAAATATTATTCAATAAAAATATCGAAAGTTTTAGGCATAACCTTAATATTACTTTCAGCAAAATAAATGTTAACAAAATTAGCAGATTGCACTAAGCGATTATGAAATTACCATTAGGGAAACGTTGTCCAACTAAAAACTTAATATTAACCAAAAAACGAAGAAAATTAAACAATATGTTTTTATTAAATAACACACTAGGGTCAAGTGCCAAGTGAAACCTCAATCAAAGAATTATTCCCAAAACGAATACTATAAAGTACCTAAGACTAAATATATACGAGAATCTCAAACAAAAAATGCAGATGAAGAAAAAAGAAACAGCTTAGAATTATTGGTACCTAGAAGGATATTAGTCACAAATAAAGACATCTACAGTAATTCAAATATCCCTACAGTCATTGAAACAATAATAAAATGCAGTAAAAGTTACTTGAAACATTTAAAAAATTCTTGCGTTAAAACTTCTTGATAACAGTTCGTATTCCTATTTATAGCAATACTTCTCTCTTAAGTAAAAATGATCTTCTATCATGTACTAATTTTTTTATATTGTATAACAGATTGCACATTAAACATTCCATTAAAAAACATTCCTACTTGGGTCGTCGCGATGTCGAGCCATACCTCTAAAAATATTTCATCCTGACAGATAGGATAGTTGTTGACTGCGCCACATTCAAAGTTTCCGAAAGCGTGGATTGAACTGTACTCAAGAATAGTGAACAGAAACCTAATTTAATAAACTAATCCTCGAATATGCCGTCTTGAAAACGTATTACCCTCCGCGTTCCGCTACGCCCTCTCGCGTCGATTCGCCAAAGAGATTTTTACGTTGGACGCAATCAGAGGAATCTAGGCCATAAATTTTAAAGCAATTTAATCAAAAATTTTGTACCAGCATATGACAGTGGCGTATGCCGAAATTGTTTTTAAAGGGAGGCAAAAATGTATGGTATTTCAAAGATACGAGTGTGTTTGCATTATTTTATCAAATTTTTAACTTTAATTTGGATTCTAATTTTTTTAAATTATTAAGTGTATAATTCTGCTTCCGCCACTTTCCTAGCGGTAAGTAACGCTCATAGACATTGGTCGATTTGTATCTGCATCATTCAAGAACCATTCTTTTTTTTCCTTTATTGAACAGCAATCAGAAAAATTCAATTATTCTTTAAGTTATTTTATTGGCACAGAGACAATACGTAAAAAGCTCCTTGAATTGATATAATGAGGTTTCTCCATTGAGAAAACCTCTTGCACCTTACTTCAGGTCAGCTGGTCATTTCCTTTTTAGTCTTCTTTGAGGGTATTCTTGTAGGAGTTGTTGAAGGAGTGTGTTTTCATGTGGCTCTAGTCTATGGTGGTATTTGTTGCTTCTTTCTTTAATTGTCTGGTTGGTCACGTACCATAGGGCATCGGTGATAGCGCGAAGAGTTTTTGATTGTCCGCTTTTAATGAGGTCAATGTTGGAACTGCTAGCACATCCCCATAATTCAATGCCATATGTGCAAATGATTATGGCTTTGTATATAAGAATTTTATTTTCTAGCGACATTTTGGATCTTCTACCAAGTAACCAATTGAGTTCTCTTGTTTTTATGTGGATTTGTTTTCACTTTTTCCTTATATGCTCTCTCCAAATCAGCTTGCTTGCACAGGAGGTTGTTGGAATTTCTATATTATTGATGTATACAGGGGGACACTGTTCTTTTCTTGTTGTGAATGTAATGTGTTGGGATTTCGTCTCACTAATTTTAATTTTCCATTTTATGAGCCACTCTTCCAAGTAAAATAGATGTTCCTGGATATTTGAGGATCCTACTAAAGGATTTTCATGGATTGACAAATGAGCCGTGTCATCCGCAAAAGTTCCTGTTGTCGGGTAATTAGTTGTTGGGAGATCAGAAGTATAAATTAGGTACAGAACAGGTCCCAAGACGCTACCCTGTGGGACTCCAGATTTAATTGGGTAAAATTCCGAAATTGCTCCGTTCACTCTTGTTCGAAAACGTCTGTCCATTAGATATGATTTTATTAGTGTGAAATATGAATTAGGTAAACATTTTTTGATTTTAGAAAGTAGTCCATCATGCCAGACCTTGTCGAAGGCCTCGCTTACATCAAGAAATACTGCTGAACAGTATTTTTTTGCATCTATAGCCTCATTATTTGTATGTACTATGCCATGACACTGCTGAATAGTGGAGTGTTTAGCTCGAAAACCAAATTGGTGTTCTGGTATTAATTGAACATTTTTACATAAACAGATGGTTTAAATTCAGGAGAATCCTCCAGACTATATTCAGATGCAATGGTTTTTGTGACAAATGCTAAAGTTACAATTTTTTATTTATAGACTATGATTATAACAATTACATTGGTCAACACTGTATTTAAATAAACCTTTATTTTCCGTCTAAAATGTCTAAAATTGAACTGTATTTCATTACTCTTGACCAAACCCTTCTCTTAATTCCAAATACATGTTGCCTTTACTTATCTCAAATAAAAGATAAAAGAGAATGTTATGGAATAGTATATTCTGTAACAAGGTTAGAATGAGAATTCGACACGAGTGGAGGATTCCGAACGCGAGCGAATGCGAGCGTGAGGAACCACGAGTGTCGGATTCCAACAGAGTAACAGACTGTACTTTCTCCACGGCCACAGAAAGTAGAAATTAAATATAGTAAAATGAAACCTCAATCTCTCAACATTTTTATATTCAAGCTTGGATTTTTGCGGTAGCAAATTTTGAGTTATATTATCGGCATATTTTTTTATTTCTATTTAGGTAGTATTTTCAAATTCTACATCTGAATCGTTTGATTTTCTTCTCCTTTTTAATAAATTAAAAGTTTTTACAAACCAATATTAAGACCACGTCAACTAATACTGACAGTTAATTTGATATTCATGGCAAACCTTATTTTTGTAAACAATCACGGAATACAGATTCTATCTCTAGTGATAGAATGTAATACATATAAAATACATAAGAGACAAATGTTTCAGAATTTTCCTTCAATCTCAAGAGCGAGAATGTTTCTTTTCTGTTATTATAAGTGGTTTCAGAATAACTACATTCAGTAGTGGCCGTGGAGAAATTAATATTATCCAATGTCGTCCTTCGGTGTGATTTCTGGATCAAACCCTATTCGTATATGTGTATTTCTCGTCATATCATTATTGATGTAAGTAAAAGAAAGAAAATATATGGATTCAACGTTCGCTAATCTTTGTATTCTTTCAATATTTACATTTTAAGTCTGTAAAAGTAAGTACAACACAGCACAATGGTAATTTAGAATACAAGGAAGAGAATTGTTACTTTTTCGGACGATTATGGAGTTCCAATAAGAAAAGCATAGATGGCCAAGTTTTATATTCTAAATAGACCAAATATTATTGAAAAGAACTATTAATTTAAAGCTGAAAGAAACATGTACTGGAGTGAAAAGTTCTTCTTGTTATTGTGTCCGGAATTTGACGTTTTATTACATATTCGAATAAAATTTTTTTTATACAGAAGCACAGAAGTGATTTCATAATCTATAATTAAACTAATAACCTACAAATGTAAGTTCAGTAGATACTATAGGTACCTAAAATATATATTATATCAGGCGCGATGTTTTATGGGTTACAAATTGATAAATTAATGTAAAAACTTTGGATTTTCATCTTTATTAGAATAGGTCATACTCGAGAAAGGGGAGCCATGATTTTCTTTACATTCCTAATTGATCAGGTATAATTAAATGGCATTTATTAGTGAGAAAATTCAATTTTTTAATCTTTTTTCTTCTTTTGATTCTCTTTGCAAAACATTTAACAACCTCGCAGAAACTTTATATCTACTGCTCGGTTTTTGTTTTTTCGCTGTTTTGTTAATACCCAGTTTTCATATCCCTAAGATAAAATTGGCCTAAAAATTGTGGTAATTTGTACTTTCGTGGCCATTTCAATTTTTCATCAATGATAACGTAGAAAACATGAAAAACTTAGGGACTCGGTTGCTTCCAAGTTTACCTGAAGAGATTTCATTTAATTGACAACTAGGGACATTTCTAGTGTTGAAGCAAGTGACAAGTGGGTAGAACTCCGAAGTCAAAAGGTAAGCATAACCAGAGATGTAAACCAAGAAGACATAACAGTATGTACATTTTTATATTTTTATATTTTATTGAATATACAAAACTGCAAACACTTCAAAATATTTTCTTTTTCCGCCAAACACTGTCTAACATTTCCCGGCATTTTTAAAAGATTTCGAAGTGGATTGTATGTTTGGCAATCCACAAGGAGATGTTCAATTATGAGGAGAACCTAGCAAGTATTACATCTGGGAGGGTTTGTTCCTGCAAGCATGAACGAAGAGCTGAGACCTGTATGTCCAATGCGAATCCGGGCAAGCACAACTTCCTCTCTTCTATTCAAAGAAATTCTTTCAGGCCAAGGTTTTATTGACGCCTTGATCTTTCTCAATTTAGATGGATATTGATTCCAGTCATCCTGCCATCTATTAAGTATAAGTTGATTAATAAAGATCTTAAAGTCATGGGCCCGTATTGGAATATCCTCTATTTTTTTTAGAGCTTCTTTAGCGGCCTTATCTGCGTTTTCATTGCCGGGTATTCCAATGTAACTGGATGTCCAAAGGAAAGTATGTTATCACCCAGGGGATCACCTATGTACGTTCTCGCTGTGCGTTGGATCTCTCGGGAGCAATTCGCCGTAAGGGATTTTCACCACCTCCACTTCTCACGTGGTTATCCCAATATATTTTCATCGATAGAGTAAGGGCATATATTTAATTATCCCTATCTCAGTCTTATGGGCATGTGTTTATTTTTTCAAATGGACTCTCTTAATATATGGTGAGTGTAGAAAAAAAAAACCTTAGAAATATTAGAAAATTCTAAAAATAAAATAGTGATCCGAGACGATTTTTTTTATTAAGAGTAAATTAATTCTGTCGGGGATCATTGTTCCCGTTGTCCCCCCTGACGTACGGTCGACATACGATGAGATATTTCCAAGTCGTTTCATTTCCAGTCGCAATATTCCATTATCATACATTACTTAAATCTCAATCTAAACACATAAATAATCGAGAAGGCTACCAGCGACAAATTTGAAACGGAATATAATTGGAGTTTTTCCTGTATCCGTCGACTCGAATTAGATTCGTTTAAAAATTGCCAACGATTTTTTTTTTATTTCGTTCGAGTTTGTTCTCCGTTCCAAAGCCGGAAATTGACTTGTTCGCGTTTCGCGATTTGTGACTGGCTAATCTTTCCTCGGAAACTTTTTTGATAGTGGCCCGGAAAAATCATGAGATTACGTCGATTGGCGCATAAATTTAAAAAACGCGAAGCGGAAAATTTTTAGCTACCGAATAATCGATTGCGAATTTTGAGCAACTATAAATTTAGTTCAATTCCTGGCAGAAACAAAGAGTATTTTACCACCAACTCATAATTTCTTTTGTCTACGATGAATATTGTAAATTCGTATTAATATACGAATTTTAATCTAAGCAAGTCTACTGAAAAACATTTTTTATTCGAATATGTCAAAAAATGTCAAATTCGATACAGTACACAATAATAAGAAGATAAACTTTCTGTCCTAGGACTTTTTTCGTACTTTTTCGGACGGTGAACTGTCCGGAAAAGTAAAATATAGGTATTTGGCTTAACTTTTTGTTTTAGCTTTAAATTAATTGAGTTCAATAATATTTGGTGTATTTTATTATCGGGATAACATATTGACTTGCTGTGATATTTGTAGGTTTTGTTACAATGTCAAAATAGTTATAATTTTTGTTTGACATTTCTTACACTTGTGTTCCTTTGCTTTTTAGTTAGCTATACTGACAGATCCGATCAGCTATTCGCAACCTTCAAATTCAAATTTAGTACTTCTTACACTATACAAATACCCTTAGGGAACGTGGAATATCCAAGGATCAAGCTATAGAACATAACTTAATAGCTATAGTAGGAATGCTGTTAAATCATGTCGTTTATGGTTTATGGAGATTTATGATCTTCTTAGATTTCTGGTTCTACTTTATAATCCTTAGCCCCTACAACCCTTAGCAACCATTGATAAGAACTATCCGAGGTCGTCTCAAATATCTTGAATCGTATAATATCTTAACTTAGAAATGTATAAACACTAGTTTTTGCATCGAAAGCGATTGAACAAACACTAAAATTAAAAAAAAATAACAAAGAAAATATTAAAAATTAAAATGCATCTTTGTTTGAATAAATTTATATTAAAACCGTTTTTAATAGTTTGGGGCAGTCATGTACGAAAAGGGCCTCTACAGGATACGCAAAAGAAGAAAGAAAAAATCTGTTTTACCTTGTCAAATAAGATGGAATTTACTTACAAATTGCTTACATATTTTCGTTAAATGAATATTTAAAATTAGAGAAGAATATAAAAACCCAATAGTCAAGAATATAAAAACCCAATAGTCAGACAGACAATTTCAAACATTTATTTAAAAAGATCAATCGATTTAAACTAAAACACTTACAAACTGCTTACATATTTTCGTTAAATGAATATTTAAAATTAGAGAAGAATATAAAAATATTGACCCAATAGTCAGATCGAAAATTTCAAATATTTATTTAAAAAGATCAATCGATTTAAACTAAAAAATCAAGTTGAAATATGCATGAAATACATAATAATTCTAACTTCGACCAGCCTTATCTCGATATTCCGAAGGTTTAGAATATATCAAAAATCAGCCAATTTAATAATAATAATAAGAAATGTGCTAATAGTAAACCTTATTTATTTTAGCGATGCAATGACGTCACACGTCAAAAATCTGCGGCGTTGCCAGGTAGTTTTTTTTCGTTCACTTAAAGATAAAATTGTGCCAGTTACTTTTTTCCTAGCTTGAATATAAAGATCTGCTAGTCTATGGAACAATGAAATCTTGACTATAAAGAATTTTCAATAGTAAGAAGTGCTTATGATTCAAATAAAAATTAATAGTTATATAGTTTTGGACTTCTTATTGTAATATTCCACTATGTTACATTGACACTTTGGAGGTCAATTTGTAACTTCTCTAAGTGAGTAGCCACATTGATTGCATAAATCAAGAATTTTCGCTATATCACATCGGCAACGTCGAGAAGTGTTGCCAACCTTTAAATGTTAATTTCCCCTGCGCGTTAAGTTTACATCGTATTTGCTCTTAGTGTTTTAGTGTTTATTCCGTTGACAACAGAAATAACTAGAAATTGCGTCACTGCCTCGCTAAAATAAATAACGTATATACATAAAAATAGTCACGATTTAATTAACATAAACAAATATTTTATAAATTCAAACAAAATGCATTTCTTATATTATCTTTACGCCCGTTAAATCGTTAAAAAGCATATTTCTTGCAGGTGGAAAATTGTTTCAGAAAATCTCTAATCCACTAATTTATTAACACTTTATTTAAAATCACAATAACAAAATTCGGTTCCAACTGGTGCGTCATTTCCGCCATAGTGTGAATCACCTAAAGCGCCAATAATTCAAGTCCAATCATCCTGTATGTTATAATAACTGATTTACGTTTAATTATGTTAAATTTATAATCACTTTAGTACGCTCTATATCAATCCACCAACTCCACCAGAATTAACTGTTTGGCAATAAAACACGTATATACGACAACATGAAATCACAAACATATTTATAATGTCTAGAAATGCGCACTCTGGGACTGCAGCATCAGAATATTGGTTCAATAACACACTTAATTTACTTAGAGAGGTAACAGGAAATTGGTTAACAGGCAAAAAAACAAGACTAATGGACTCGAATATGACTGAAATTAAATTAGATATTTCGAGGTACCTTCCGGGCTTCTTTCGGTATGTTTTATTTAAATTAGAGATTCTTTTTTATAATGGTATTACGTCCTCATACAATGAAAAGATAGATTAGAATCATTTACCATTTAATATTATATTTAAAACAAAGTAGAAGCGAATCAATGATTATGATTGCTCGCCCACAATTGCTCGCCAGGAAAGTTGCTCGTCAACAATTGTAGAGATGTAGAGTCACCATATATTTGCAGGTAAACGTCAAAAGCAAAGGTCATAAGTCTAAATATTTTGCGTTTTATATTCATTTCAAATTCAGTCTGTTATTCACTGAACGAAAAAAGTACGTGTAATTAATAAAAAATCTGTTGTGTCGCCACAAGACTTTCCGGGCAGTTATAAAATAAAAATTAAAAAAATTAGTTTGGTGTTAAGTCCAAATAAAATGATATTTGGTATCCCAAAAAAAATCGTTTCGAATTTGTTTAAAGAAAAAATGACATTTGCAATATTATAAAAGGAAACATTTCACATGTCAAAAAAAAGTAAAACAATTTTTTAGGGTCGGAATTTTGTTTTTAAATTTTACATTTTAATCTTTTTTTCAATTGCTTAGTTTTAAAATTAAGGAATGAAAATTTCAGGATGTATTTACAAACCAATAAGGCACCTAAATACCAAATAAAACTTTAGGTCTTTTATTTTTTTTTGTAATGTACAAAGGGCTACTACGCCCCCTGGTGGGGCGATTTCAACCAGAACCAAACGGATTCATTCCGCGATGATCCGATACCCACATACCAAATTTCAGTTCAATCGGATCAAGCGTTTGGACGCTACGGATTGCGATTTTTTAGTCAAAAAAATTTTTTTTAGGTTATGTTTAGAATCAAGGAATGAAAATTTCAGGATTTATTTACAAGCCAGTGAGGCACCTAAATATCAAATAAAAACTTTAAGTCTTATTTTTTTTCGCGACGTACATGGGGCTACTGCGCCCCCTGGTGTGGCGATTTCAACCAAAAACTAATGGGTTCAATACCCGATCATCCGAAACCAATATACCAAATTTCAGCTCAATCGGATTAAGCGTGCGGACGCTATCGTGGAAGAATACAGACAGACAGACACACAGACAGACGGACAGACTTCCATCTGGAAATCATTTTAATCGTCTCAGGGGACCTCAAAATGAATATATCCGTCGTTATCTCAAGTTTTTTTTAGCGCGTTCACAATACTTTCCCTTGGCGAGGGGCCGGGAAAGTAAAAAGTACATCATATTAATGGACGTCAACATTCATTTTCAGCTGATGACAGCTATAATTAATACAATAAATCCTTAAGTTACGATTTTTGTACGTAAAATCAATAAAATATGAGCATAGATTTATGATCGCAATGATAGGCCTATGATAGCCGCTTATCAATGTTACGAACGATGGATATTAATCTATGGTTAATGTTTTTAAAAACAATGAAAAGTAAGTATGCATCTATGATCTCTGTACATTAAAACCATAAATAAAAAGCATGGGTCTATAACACCAGTATATTAAAACAATAAATAGTGAGCATAGATTCATAATCACCAGTTATTAATATTATTAAGTTTTATTTATCAGACCTCGCTAAATTAGGTATACTGGTAATTACTTTATCAAATCAAATTTGTCCCAATTTTTTATAAAGAATTTCCCACTTTAGAACGCGACATTATAATCCATATCATCCTAAAATAAATATTTAAAATAAAAAAACCGCAATTTTTTATTTTAACATCTTAGACATAGAATTTTAGCATGGGTATAATGTGTGCCAAAATAATATTTACCAAGCGATATCCCCAGTGTTTCTTTGTCTATCTGCAGACCAGAATTAACTAATTTGGCACAATAATTATTATTTTACTGTCCACAAAACACAAACTGTATCGGAACACCTAACCTCTGCATGTGGTTGCACTTATATGGGCTATGGGCGCGGCGCGAAGAGTTAAACATCTACACTAGTTGTGCGTAATATTAATGTTCGTAGAGATTGGTTTACTATAGCAATAGATTTAACGTTTAGTATTCATCAAAACAATTAAAGCCGTTAATTAATTTTCAAATTTTGTAGTTCTTGGATTTATAAAAAGTTTTTATGGTTTTAATGGTAAAGTACATAAGTTTATAATCGCAAAACATTGATTCGTATTAGATTAAGGATACAGTTAATTATTTTGTGATGTTTTGCGTTTATTACTTAACGATTTTTCGGTTAGAGTTTTAATGCACTAGTTAATTGTTTTATGACTTGAAATTATTCTCCCAATCACCGAATCGTAGCGTTAATGTCCAAAAAATTGACGACGATACTTTATTGATTGTACGTACAAAAATTTTTCAGTGTTATTCAGTTCATCATAGTGTTCAGTTTGTTATAAGTTTGTCTTTCTTCCTAAATAATAATGGCGTTAAAGGTGTGCAAAGCGCGAAGGGAAAACTGAAGTTGCTGGATAATCTTATTCTTTATTGACCTGATCTGACCTGACATCATCTTAATCTTAATAAACCTTTATAAATACTTTTAGTTGACGACAATTGTTTGTAAATATTAATTGAAAATATATGTATATGTTTTGCAATAAACTTACAGTCCAGACCTGTATAAATGCGGGTGTTTAGAAACATTTGACTGTCGCGTATTAATTATGCATACCTCCGATTGAGAACTGCCAAGTTGGCTGCAATTTGAATTCTTGTTGCTTTGTTTAATGCTACAACATTTGTTTTCGATTTTATTTCTGAATTTATTATTTATTTTATACCTGCCGCAATCTGCAATCTGTTACTTAAATTACTTTTGATGATTTCTGGTTTGGCTGCCTGTTAGGTCTGTCAAAATTAAACGAACGAGCGTATTCGTTAAGACTTGTTTTGTTCTTCGGATAAAGTAGAATCTATTTTTACTATCCTGTTATCCAGGAATACGGAATAGTTTATATTGGTTATGTACGATTTTAATAGATGGTATCAGTTAATGGCTAATGTATTTCGGCCCACCCAAAGGGAGGACGAAGTCTTGAAATCCTGGGAAGAAAAATAAAAATTAACGTTGCTAAAACGACTTTTCTCGACGTTTTGAATGTCATCCTACAAGTGAGTGACCAGGTAGCTTGGTCTAAACATTGTAGAGATTTTTTTATGTCAAATATTGACCTTATTGAAGATTGTGATATATATTTATGTGCATATTTAAAATAGATATATATTAAAATGAGTTACAAATGATTGTAATATAAATAGTGTAAAATTGTTTTGTATAACCATCCTTTTGCATTTCTAATCTGACCTCGGATATTTAAAAGCCCGCATTTTTTCTGTAACGTAATCTTTCATAAAGATTCGATGAAAGTCTCCGAGCAGCAACCGCAAATATCAGGATTTAACTTTAGGAAAACGAGCCCATTAAAAACCTTTTCATTTCGCCATTTGATCCCGATGTTTCCACCCCCCGACAAAAATCCATTACCGCTGTTTTTGTTTGTCTGCGTTCCGAAACACACGATAAAATCACAAACCTATAAATATTCCACAAGAAAACATTATTTTCCTTGGAGGAGCGGCAACGGCGCCGACGGTAGTGGTCAAAAGGGGTTCGTACCAATCCGGTGCATTATTGCAATAATTATTTAGTTTATATTATATAGTTTATGTACATGGAATAGTCATACGAGCTCGAAAAAAATTAACAATTGGAATATCTGTTTTACTTAGGCGTTCCACAAGGTTCTGTTTTGGGACCACTTCTTGAATGATTGAGCAACTTTACAAAATGCCCTAGATAGAGTAAATACTTGGTGCAAAAAACATTCACTCGAAAACAGAATAATATAACTTATAATTACTCAATTGGCAATGAAATAATAGCAAGAGAATTACCACCATATCGCTTACAATAAAAGATTGAAATACACAAAAGACAACAGCGGAGATGGAAGTGGCGATTGGTATTTTATTATAAATACTCCAATAAGTAGCGTCTCTAAAAAACAGCTGGAAAAGCAGTGGCAAAGCTTCCGAACAGCGCAAAAATAAAAACAAATTAAAAAAGGCTACAAACGAATTAAAAATTACCTAGAACATCTATCAACTCCAGAAAATTTCTAATGTTATATAAAAGTTCCAGTATACCATAATAACTCCGATAACACTAATTAATGTGCTGAAAACGGCAAGGAAAAAGCATAAGCATTCACAAAATGTTCTCAAAGTATTTCCAGCAAAAACCAATATTGAAGTAAAAATAAAATTAAACAATATCTCGAGGCTCCTTTTCAAATGAGCTTTCCTTATAAAAACATCAAAATTACGGAAGTAAAACATACCATAGAATTAATATTAAAAAAAGCTCCTGGCTTTGATTTAATTACGGGAAAACTATTGCAAGAATTATAAATAAAATGTTTTAAATGAATAATTTAGATATTCAATGGAATAATTCAAACTTATAACTTTCCATCCGTCTGGAAAATGATCAAAATTGTGATGATTCCTAAACCTGGAAAAGGCCAGAAGACATTACTTCCCATAGACCTATAAACATTCGACTATAGATTAGGTAGGCAGACTGATTAATGAAATCAATAAAAATTTATAGGGTATGGCACAGATGAATTATACTGACACAATATACACTAAAACTATATCTTCCTCAAGTCATACTGCAGATAGTAGAGAGTTATTGCAAACTGGCAGAATGTATACCGCATACGTTATACCTTAGCGCTATGACGATCTAAGGTATGCGTAAAATTGTGAGTTATTGCAGTTGCTTTTGTCGAAGTAGTGACGTTTGACATGCTAATAGTGGGGTGTCAATGGTGTCGAAATATAAATATTAACGAAATTATGGAAGAACTTTTGAATATTTTTGTTGAGGAAGAACATGAAGATGAACACAGAGGAAGCCACATTATTTCACCTTATCAATAATAGGGAAGGTCGAGGAAGAAATATCTATGATCGCCTCAATTTAGAGTTATTGTTACCCCATTACATAAAATCAAATTTCCGATTTGAAAGGGAACATATTGTATTCTTATCAGAACGTCTTATGTTACCAGCTGTAATTAGAACAAGAACAAGGAATGTTATATCAGATAAACTATTGACTTTCTCCTAATGAAAGTAAATACCTATTACCCCTAATTTTGTGTTACAGGACTTGAAGGATCGTGCATTTTGCTTAGAAGATTAGCTTATACGAATAGGTTGAAGGGTTTTGACGAAATTTCAACAATCATAACCGGGAACCAGGAAGTTCATACAAAAAAAGACTCTTAAGATCCATGCGGAGCAAAAAACAAAGCAAGAAATAGAAATAAATTAAACTTTGTCTCTATTTTCTTTTTTTTCGACATATGTTGTAGAATTAAGTGTAAATTACTCTGAAATAAAATATTTTTAACTTTCTTACCTTTATTAACAAATAAATTAAGACTAATAGTTTTTTAGTTTTATTTAAAACCTAAAATGCAACTATCAGATATCAAAACTAATGGAAAATTTAATTTTTTTGTTTTAAATAATATCTTTTCAATAATATATATTTAAATACATATATAGACAAAACATTACAATTTAGCACAGAATTTTGGAAAATTATTTGTTTTATTCTGTTGTAATCCAAACTGACTATGTTTTGAGGGTTGGATATTGGATTTTTACAATTTGTAGTTGAAATATATCGTAAACAGTTTAATATAAAATATTATAGATAATTAAAAAATCTGAAACTTTTTTATTAATTTGTATTATTTTTCAACATAAACTCAAAATTATCGAGAATAATCGTTTTTATAAAAGCCTAATTTTCAGTCGAAAAAGTTTGTTTACAAATTTTCAATTTTTTAACTATTTCAGTGCTCTTCTTCTGTTATTTAAATCTAAAATCGATCGCGAAAAAGCCGCTTTTTGGTTTTAGAGCACTAAATATGCATAAGGTATAAGGTTTAAGGCTCTCCTTATGCCTTAGATATAGCTTACGACGTTATACCTTAAAAATGTTTGTTTACTAATGCGCATGCGTGTCATTGTAAGGCATACCGTATAACCCAAATAATGTGCAATAACTCTCTACTAACTAGAACTAACCCTATCATATGCAGCGGGTCTACCGATCTACCTGCAGCTGCCTCACCACAATCTGCGTATATTAGTAGGTATATGAAAAGTGAACTACAAAATGAATCGATTGTATTGATACCTTAATATGATAGGTATTGTAGACGACGCTTGTTATTGAATATGTGGGCTAAAGAACGAGACAGTCGAACACATTTTGTGCTGATGTCTTTACCTGATCTTAGGCTTTCTCAGCTTTCTGTGATTGGAGGCAGGTGACCAAACTTGAATATTTCTAAGTTTAGCTAAGGAAAAAATATCTGGAAACAGCAAATTGCTCCCAATGACCTCCAATGGCCTTCCAAAAACCTTCAACGATCAACCCTTCCCCGTTATATTAAACATTTTCTACTTGTTTTTTTTTCGTAATGTAAATCTTTTTTAAACATGTCTTTCCCAAAACTTTTGGATTTGTCCTCAAGTGTTGGTGTTTTTTGTTATTCTCCTCCTAAAATTCGTTTGATTTGATGTGTTCCTATCTAAAAAAAAATAATTTAAAATTTACCTCACTTTATAGTTAATTTACCCCAATATAATAATAATAATAATAATAATAATAATAATAATAATAATAATAATAATAATAATAATAATAATAATAATAATAATAATAATAATAATAATAATAATAATAATAATAATAATAATAATAAGCCAATATATATTTCTTACAAGTAATTGCGGTCTTTCTGACGCATTTTATAACATTTAATAATACTTCTATTTTGTATTCGAGGATATTAATCTAGGCATTTTCTTATTTATCAAAAATTAAAAAAATAAAGTATAAATATTTTGAGAACTTCACAAACAAATGTTATTTTGACCATCTGATCAACTAGTAACCCCATGAAAAAAGTTTTTCTTCAATTATGGTGATATTATTTTTTTGTTAATTTAATTCACCATAAACTGACGATTTTTTTAAAAACAATTAGTAGTGATCTCTGATTACCTACTAGTAAAAATATTTAAAAAAAATTTGGGGTTCAAAACTATGATTTATTTATCTGACAAATCCGATATTAATATTTTCGGCACGCCCCTGAATATCGCCAGTAAAAACAGCGTTCCCTTCAGTAATTAAGAAATGTATTTAAAAAATGAGCAGATAGGAGAAAAGTTGCAGCCATATATATCTTTTATATTTTATAGGAAATTGCCTTATGTTCCATTTCGCCTTTGGTTTTTTAAATACGCCGTAAGATACGATCTGTTTTTCCTCTTCAGCTTTTACCAATTTTTGCCAGGTCTGGAGTGAGAAAATTTCATTCATATTCATATTTATTTTCAACAGATATAAATGCACAAAAAGGAAAACCATGAAAATTTAAAATAAATGAAGGGATTAAGCAGGGAGATGCCAATTATTAGCATATGCAGATACAAACACAGAAGGCAGGGAAGAAATAATGAAAGAAAAGAAGTAAAGAAAATTGGACTAGAAATAAATGCAGAAAAAATCGAATTAATAAGATACTAGAAGAAATGTAAACATAAAAATTGGAGTTTATACTTAGATAAAATAAAATATCTAGGAATTATGATATCTATCGAAATAAAAGAAAGAATACCATCGATGCTAATAAACAACTACGGAGTAAAATAATTAGGAAAAATACAAAAATGAAAAAATAAGAAAAAATAATCAGACCAGTGATGAAGTATGGTACAGAGACACTAACCATGATCAAGAAGCATTAATAAAAATAGAAAAGGGCGTAAAAAAATTAAAAAGCAAAGAATAAAACGTTTGGAAGCTGTATGGAGGGTTGGTACAAAGTCAACAATATTTTCAATTTTAGAGTGGAGTAGTAAGAAAGGAAGAGGAATACTAAAGACAACATTGTTGCAAGAGATAGTAAAATATTTTAATAGTACCTACAGAAATCATACAGTGGATGAAAATGACAAAGGATTGGAAAAAAGGAGGCCACTAACCGAAAAAATATAAAAAACAAACAGGGGACTGATCCACTCCAAAAAAAGGATCTACAAAGCTTTTCGAAGCGGCGCTAGTCCTTCGGGAATGTTAAACCATTATAGTATGTCAAAACCCGTTTACTTGATTCGTTTTATTACTGAAAGACCCGTGGCAAAGAATTTGGCAGTTGTCTATCATTTATTCGAAACGTTTTTCAAAGACCTCGGCATAGATGTCACCACTCACCAGTAATAGTAGATTCAAAAGTTCATAAACCACCTTCAACAAAACCATTTTCGTCCATTTGTAATCCTGCCAAAAGTCGATCCATGTTTTATCTAGCATAAATATAAATTTTTTAGGTCTCTTATTTATTTTATGGTTCTTAGTTTTTTTTTATTTGACAACTGCATATTTACAATCTGCTCTCATTGGAGAAATAATTAAATGTGTTATATGAAGGTGATTTGAGAAGAGAAATCATCGAGTGACGAACCTCTCATCGATACCAGGGCTTGTCATATATCTACTGCATCAGGTCTGTGGGCCACTGTCGTTGTAGTCTTCTTGTGACGTTTGGTGGGATATTTAACTGCGCTATGTATATATTTTCGTTGTCTTGTAATCTGTTGTGATATAATCTTGAAAGTCTCTTTATTTCATCTGTGACGAAACCAACTTGTAGGTCTTTGTGTAGGGTGAAATTGCTCACGTACCATGGTGCGTTGATTATTGATCTCAATACTTTGGACTGTAACCTTTGAATTATTTTTGTATTGGATGGTTTGGTACATCCCCATAATTGTATTCCATAAGTCCAAATCGGCTTCAAGATTGTTTGTTGTTTGTTGTCAAGAGATAATTTGGATTTACGTCCTAAGAGCCAGGACATTTCTCTTACTTTTAAGTTTAGTGTTGTCTTTTTGTTTGGACGTGCTTTTTCCAAGTTAGCTTCTGATCCAAGTATAATCCTACTGATCGCTTATTTGTGAAAGTCACTTGTGCGGATTTAGTTTGGTTAATTTTGATTTTCCATTGCTCAAACCACACTTTTAATACATCTAGATGATATTGCAGTTGTTGCGATGCAATAGCTGGATCAATGTGTGTTTATATGAGGGGTGTGTCATCTGCGAATATTGCTATTTTAGTATTGTTTGTAGTGGGTAAATGCGCAGTGTATGTCAGAAATAGTATAGGCCCCAGAACACTCCCTTGTGGTACTCCAGACTTTATTTGGTGGCAGCTTGAAAGCGCAGAATTGTGCTTGGTTTGGAAGTACCTTTCAGCAAAATATGATATGATGAATAGGGACTTGGAAATTATTTTTTAATTTTATGTAATAAGCAAATATGCCAGACCTTATCGAAGGCTTGGGCAACGTCTAGGAATGCTGCAGTACAAAATGTTTTTTCTTCGAGACTTTTGGTAATTTGGTTAATTATTGTATGCGTTTGCTGGACGGTCGAGTGGTGTTCTCTAAACCCAAATTGATAGTCAGGGATCAGTGTGGATAATATTACATCGTCAACGAGTCTTTTTAGTAACAATTTCTCAAATAATTTGGATGGTATCGGTAATAAACTAATAGGACGATAAGAACTGACTTCATTCAACGGTTTTCCAGGCTTCCAGGTATTATTATGATCTGAGCAAACTTCCATAACACGGGAAAGTATGACAATCTCAGCATGCTGTTGAATATGATGGTTAAGAGCACCAAAGTCTTCCTCGGTAGGTGTCTTAATATTTTCGCAGTGATAAGATCGTAGGCGGGTGGTTTATGTTGATTCAATTTTTTTATTTCTTGAACTATTTCTTTAGGTGAGAAGTGTTTGATAGAAGTGACATTTGGCAAGGTACATCTAAAAATTTTTCGATTTCCCTGTCGTTATTATTTATGGTTCTTAGTAAATTATTTTTTACACCGTAACACCATAGTAAGTCAACATCGAACCATTAAATCGACTTACCAAATTGCGGTCCTGGATTTCCCGCCTTGTTGGAAAAAGAACGATATAGAAAAAGACAAAGGATCCTTACGTTTTAAGGGAATTACCGAACGAACGGGACCTTATGTTCACTTCTCTTCTATAATCCATACTTATTACGTGTTTTTGGTCTTTTTCTTACTTTGGCCGCCATGATAAACGATAATTGGTCGGAGAGAACGAAACGAAACGATAGATACCTTTTAGTTTTTGCCGTTTCTTGCAACAAAGAGACGTTGAGATATATCGGCGTGAATTTAGCCGGAGATTAAAACGATGCAATTTGATAATTTAGTCTGTTCTCGAACTTTTTATAGTTAGATTTATTTCGTAGTGGCTAATTTGGAATCGGCTCGAAGGACCAAGTATACATGATGTTATTGTAAATATATAATAATAATAATAATCTTTATTTATCGGACTTGTCAATAAAATATGAAAACAAAATGTGAAAATTACAGAAAAAACTCATCATAGGTATATAGAGCTTTTGAAACCTGGTAGGTATGAGTACAGCGGTTCTCTAAATAAATTAAAGTTTAAAAAATTGCAATATATTCTTGTGAATCTGTTGAAACAAGCGATCCTCTATATTCGTGCAAATTTTTGACCAACAGGCATTCTCTAAAAGGGTTGAAGGATCTCCCCTTTTCTGCGAGTATTAAGACAATGTCTATCACCGGTTATTATAGAATGGTTACATCTTTTCTTTACATATATTATCAAGCAGAAAATATATAAGGATGGGACTGTTAAGTTGAATAGATCAACAAATAACCTTCTACAGCTAGTTTCTGGTGAAACTCAGCAAAGCATCTTATTACTTTCATTTCTGCATAGACCTAACTAGACTAATCCAAGAAGCTTCATGGCAAGCGATACCACCCCAAAAGAAGCTTGTACCAAAAAGTCAAAACATACCCTTACATATTCGAGAATTGGTATCTAAAAAAAGAAGAGCACGCAGAAGATGGCAACAAACAAGAAATCCTCTAGATAAGACATTGTTAAATAGACTAACTCATCAACTACGCACCTCTATACAAACTGCTCGTAGCGAAACCTTTAGAGACTATATAACTAACGGATCACCTGAAGAACATTCCCTGTGGAAGCGACGAAGAGATTTAAAAGGCCCACTATAGTCATCCCACCAATTAGAACTCCGGACAGAAATTGGGCAAGAACAGATAAAGAAAAAGTGAACACCTTTGCCAAATATCTAGCAAAAGTTTTTTCTCCTCTACAAGACGATAACCTAGATCGTGCATACATCTTAAACTTCCTCGATGTCCCCTGCCAACTATCTCCACCTTCACACCAAACGAGGTCCATAAAGAACTCCTCAAAACAAACTCCCACAAGGCACCAGGACACGATTTAATAGTGGGTGATATACTCAAACGTCTTCCTAAGAAAGCAGTCTTACTTCTCACAACAATATACAAGACCTTATTAAGACTCTGCCACTATCCAATACAGTGGAAATACGGCAAGCCTGGTAAACCACCAACCGATACTTCCTCCTACAGACCGATCAGTCTTTTACCAATGATGTCCAAAACCTTTGAAAGACTCCTGCTAAGTAGAATAGATGAAACAATACGAATAGATGAAATCATCCCAGACCACCAGTTTGGATTTAGACACATCCATTCTACAATCCAACAGTGTTACCTCATAACCAGCAAAATAAAGGACAGCCTGGAAAATAAAGAGATGTGTGCGTCTATATTCTTAGTGACAAAGTATGGCACAAGGGATTACTATTCAAACTAAAGAATATATTTCCCAGTCAAATCTACTTGCTTCCGATATCCTTCAATCCCAAAACATAACCCTTGCAACATTTGCAGACGACACTGAAGTTCTGTCCTCAGACATAAACCCTAACAGAGCTTCTGAAAACTTGCGGAATTACCTCAATGTTCTCTACGAATGGCTACAGATCTGGAAAATCAAAGTAAATAACGAAAAATCAGGACAAATAACATTTGCCACAAAACGGAGTGTATGCCCGTCGGTTACAATAAATAATGCACCAATACCCGTAAAGACTGAAATTAAATATCTTGGACTACACCTAGATCAGACACTAACTTGGAAGGCACACATTAAAGCCAAATGAATGCAGTTAACTCTAAAAGCGAGAAACATCAACTAGTTAATTGGTAAAAAATCACAATTATCGATGGAAAACAAATTAATTATATACAAAACTATACTAAAACCTATCTGGACGTACGGAATAGAATTGTGGGGTTGCAGCAAACCCTCTAACACAAAAATCTTACAAACGTTCCAGTCCAAGATGCTACGTACGATAACCAACGCCCCATGGTTCGTATCTAACCAAACTCTCCACGATGACCTTGACGTACCCTTCATCAACGAAGTGATCAACAAACAAGCCATCAAATACAGAGACCGCATATCGGGACACGATAACCGGCTAATACACGAACTTGCTAATTTAAACAAAAAGTTAAAATCTGAACAAGGAACTTGGAAATCTAACGAGGCGACTGTAAAAGCAAAAGAAATAAGAATACTATTGTATTAATCAGACACAATGATCATATGACCAGAAACACTAACACTTTAACCATTTATAACCAAATTTTTAAGAAAGATTTTAAGAAAATATTGGCCAAACTGGATGGTACCTATAATAGTGAGAACAAAACATGAAAATAAATCACCATTGGAGATATTCGAAGAAAAGACAAAAAAAGGGCCAATCAGATATCAGGATATTAATCGACTGACGAAAGGAAACAGGACAGACTAACAGAAATGTGCGGAATTGAGGTTTGATGAAGAATTAGAAATGAGAAAAAAATGTTGAGGGCAACCAAAGCATAAAACAGAGAATAATGAAAGAAACTTGCCATTCTCGAGTTTCAACTTTTTGGTGGAATATCCTCTCTAGATTCTTGTAAACACACTTCATCTTATGTTTTCCCACTCTCTTTCCATCATTCAACAACTAGATTTAAGTTTCTACAAAAATAGATCGAGACTTTATGAATGCTTCCAAAACCACTAGCTTAATAATAATTTTAGTGAATGATCCTACACTTCCTCATTCCCAAAAGGACAACTAACAACAGAGCTTTTGTCCTTCCCTTCGAACTAACGAATATTCGCATCGACGAGCGTTCGTGTCCATATTATTCATTTCTTGGTAACGCGGAGGTTCATTTGCATGCTCTAAGAGCAAAAGGAATAAGACGCGACAGACCATCAGCCACCTATTTATAACCCGAATTATGAATAGAGATTTTAATAGAGCGTCAGCGCCGTCAGTAACATTTTCATTGTGACTTACAGGCAATTTAGTCGAAAATCTATTCGGGACGCATATTACCGGGCGCACCTGCCGAACACTGTATCATCTACGGCGATACATAAGCCGATCTGTGTCCCCTCCAATCATCTCGGTTCTAATCAAACATTTCTATATTTAATGTCGCATCCGCGGGTAATGTGTGCGTATGACGCTGCCAGGTGACAATATATCTTATTTCTGAAGTTTCATCGGTTATGGATGTTACTTGATGCGGAACGGCTGGTGTGCTCTGAAGTTGAGATATCAATTATTGTATATTGCGAATAAGCTGCATGTCTAAATGGGATTCTTTTCAATGATCCTTGCGTTATGCACTTACTGCAATTTATCATAAACTGTCCTGTTTTGCTTTTTGTTCTATTTATACAATTCTAACCAGCAAAATCTTTGAATCGATCTTATTCAAAATACATTTCGTATATTTGCGTTAAGAGTAAAAAAAATAAAAGTTTTTAGTTGCTGAGGTCAGGGGGAGGATCCGATACTTTTTGGAGACCCATATGCCACTCCAAATTCAGCCAGATACACTAAATGTCTTAAACGTGCAGGTTCATACCTCATAAAAACATGTACCAAAAATAAAGAAACCCCAGCCACCTATATAAATTGTGGCAATCTACCGGGAGTGCCCTGCCTACCAAAAAAACGTACTCTGCAACAAAGAAAAAGATGAAGTAAGAATAAAATAAATTTATCAAACACACAATGAAGAAGAATTACCTCAGCTTCGGATCATTTGATGTGTTGGTGGGTCCAGACCCTCGTTGGGGGTTCTTCTTGTGTTCACCAATCCTGGTTTCCAGCGGTCTCTTGGTTTTTCCGATGTATGATTGTCCACATTCGCAGGGTATCCGATAAAAGCAGTTCTTGGAGTCACTGTTAGTGTTTAGTGGTGTGGCTTTTGTAAGGTCGCTGCGGATTGTGTTCCCGGACTTTTTCTTCTCTGTGGTTGATATTTTGTTGTCTACAGGTCAACATCTGGGCCACTAGCTTCTTCGAGTAGCTATTTCCTTGGAAATCTTTCCTTTGGCGTTGTCTTTGAATCAGCTACTCGCACACCCAATTTCATAGTTTTTGAATCATTCCCATATCTCTCAAATGTACGTATGCTGCTCTTCTAAACAATACATTAAGCAAACAACTATTTTTGTGTAAAAATACAGTCAAAATAAATAGGAAACCTGCAATTTGGCAAATTTGTGATTCATTCGACGAAATTAGTTCTGTAATTGCGGACGTATACACGAGAGCCCAGTAGTGTTGATCAAAAGCAGTAAAAAGGGCCTTATATCGTCATTTATTCAGACAGTGACCAGCGAACAACATTTTTGCAATAAAGGTCACTCGTGTGGAAAATTAAATTTCGTAAATGTTCCACGCACATTAGTTTTTGTTCCTGTTTACTGTTTAGTGTTTAGTATTGTCGCCATTTACGTTTAGTTTTGATGCTCTGGCCAGTTCGTGATGTCAAATTATCCGGAGGGAGACACTTTTCGTCCGGCAAGGGGATCATATAGGTCGAATTCCAAACTTTCACTGAGTTTTATTTATATTTTTAACTTATACAACCACAAGTATTAGAGTTTTGTAAAATCCTTTATAAAGATGAAGAATCACAAAGAGGATAAAAGTCATTATTTCTTTATCCTTTCAAATTTCGATATCAGTAAATTATCCTTTTGTGTCTATTCATAGAATAATAGCTTGTGTTTACGTTACAAACTAAAACTTCAGTTGAGCATAATATTTGTGATACTCCATATAAACTTTAATGCTTTATATCTCCATGCATCAATTTTAAAAAACGGTGAAATACCTGTTAATTTTTTTTCTTTAATAGAGTAAATTAGTCAAGACTTTTTACACCAATTTTGTTTCACCACATTAGTAGCAGAACTCTGTCAAAGATGGCGTACCAGTCAATGACGTATCCGACATCTGTCAATGGCGGGAGTTTAGACCATTGATTGGTCGATTTCAAATTTCGACGATACCCGCTCATATCGTAAAGTTGGACAGATGTCAGATATTCTGTTTTTGGGAATTATTGTGGCAATCTTGTGTATTTTTTTAGTTTTTTGAAAGTTTTTGCTATGTACAATTAGTTTAGAGAACAGTGGTCGCATTTCTCAACAAAATGCCAAAGTCTTGTTAAGTATACAACATCAAATTTGAGAAAGGTGCTGTTGGATAGGACATGAAGTGACAATAAGAACTAAATGTAAATGAATGTAGATATACTTTATTTGAATTGTTTAAATATCTATCTATTGTATGTCAATTTAAGTTTTTATTGAAATAAACCATGTTCATCAGCAAATTTTTCATTTATTACTCAACCCAATCTATACGAAGGTACATTTTGACGTATCTTTTGTATTAATATACCTACCAACTTTTCATTTTGTTTTTCTGTATTAACGAGTTTATAATCAGTGGGATTTTTAATTTGCTATAAAAAAATATTTACTCGTATTCAACGCTTTGTTAACTATTGAGTTGTTGATTGAATTGACATAATTGCTAGGTTTAATTATTGTTGCCAATGATGATTTGAAGCCAATAAAGGCGATCATTGATATCATGATAAAATTAGCCAAGAAAATTTAGTCACAACGTGAATAGAATGTATGTATGATTATTTTCAAATATATGGATCTATTGCAGGCTACCAAATGAATAATACAATTATGTATGGCATAAACATAACATCTACAAAATTAATACTAGATACATAAGGCATATTATAAGATATAGCATTTGAAAGAAACAGAAACGCAAGATGATGGTATTCAACCTCTCAGATTATTCCCATTCCAAACAATTTTCGTAGTCTTCCATGGTATTTTATTTATTTTCGATTTAATTCCCATTTTACTGTAACCTATATGGAAGTCACTCATTCCTGTGTGTTTTATAAATATGACAATCTATTACACTGTACCAAAATATTCCAAATGGTAAGCCACTGTATCATAGTTCGCTATTGCCCCTTCCCCCCTCTCATCATTACCCCTGTAATACCAAACAAACACTACGGGATGCCATATCTAGCGAAGCATATAAAATATGATCTAAGTATCCGACATCTGTCAACAACTTATCTGACATCTGTCACTCTTTCAGACATTTCCAGACATGCGCAGTGTCGATTTTTTTTGTAAGAAACTATTTTAATCAGAAATTTCCGTAAGTTTCGATTTTTATATGGGACACATTTGAAGAGTTCTTTTTTATTTTTATTTCATGTGATTAATATCTTATTTTTGTTTCATTTGAGTAAAGCAAAAGTATATTTAAAAACAAAAACAATTAAATTTTGCAAGTCGACTTAATAAGTGAAGAAAAGCATCTAGACATCAACATCGTTTCAAAAACAACATCTGCTTGTCAAAATATTCAATACGTCTAAATTATATTTTGATTGTTACTTGTAAGTCCGGCTCTTAATGACGGTACCATATATGAACTTGAATGATTATTTTTGATTATATATCCCTAATGCATTTAGGAGTACCGGCATACTTTGATAAATCGAGTAATTATAGAGCGACTTGATGAATAAAAATTAATTAATTGTTATTCTAGATAAAATTATACCATTTTATAAGTAGTCAGAACAGATTGGAGAGACATCTTAGTTTTTTAATCGAATGCAACCCTCTAGTTTATATTTTTTTATATTTTTATAAACTTTTGATTTTTATTTTTATTTCGTTTATCATAATTGTGAGTGACCTTGTATAAGCCATTAAACCCCTTAATGTCTGAAACAATAGCCAGTCAAGGGTGGGTGCCTGAACTGACTAAAATCGGTCTATTATTAGTGTCAAGCAATGGCAAAAGGTTAATTTGTACCTATACATTATTTCTTACACCGGATTATACCTACCCTTTACAACTTTGCTCCTGTCTATTTCATCTATTTTAACCCAGTGGCGTAGCTACAAATTGTCTTCAAATGAAGCGACAACAAAGTATTTTTTAATTATACACTAGGGCATAATACTTATGAAATTATTAAATGAATAAAAAATATCCAAAAAATTAAAAGAAAATATATAAAAATATTTTCTTTAAACCAAAAATTTGTCATAAAAGCAATTTGTCCAAAAATACCGTCGGCAAAATTTTGTTGGAGGTTTTATAAAAAAAATTTGTTGAAAAAGATTTTTTTTAAAAATTCTTTTGACATTTTTCCGACTTTTTTGGACAAATCTTAACAAAATTTGTTTTTGACAAATTTGTATTTTTCAATAAAATTTATTTTTTTAAATAAAACGTTCCGAGAAAATTGCTTATCTACAAAATTTTTGTCTGTCAAATATTTTTTCTTTATGCAATTATTTTGGACAAATATAATTTTAATCAGTTTTTGTTTCGAGGAATATTTTTCGACAAAATTTTGTTTGATATTTGTTTTTCCACAATTTTTTTTTGAGATTCTCCAATATATTTTTTTTTAATTATTATTTTTGACTAGTTTTAAATATTTAGTATAATAATAATAATACCCCTCATCGCATAATATAAATATTTCTAGACAATAGTTGTTCAATTGTTCAATTTTTAAATAATGGGTTTTTTTAATGTGATTTGTAAACTTTTCTATTTTTGACGTGTCTAAACAAATTATGTGTGTTGTTTCTCAGTGTACGTAATATTGTAACAAAAAGACCAATAAATTCATTTATTCTTTCTTTCTATCTTCCAAATTTTTTTCCACATAATAAATATTAAAAATGGGGGTGAAAATGTATGAAAAAAGTGACAATATTTTTTTGACCAATTTTTTTGTAGAAATTTATTTTTCAGCGATTCATTTGGCCAAGTTTTTTTTTGTTAGAAGAATATTTTGTGACAAAATTTTGGTTTTATATAATGTTATATATATTTTTTGTTTAAAAAAATATTTCCGAACATTTTAAAATTTTTTCGGTATAATAAATATTAGAGAGGGTTGTGAAAATGTATGAAAAAGTATGAAAGAAGTCAGGGAATTATTTTCATTCATTTCATTCATAAAGAAAAAGATTTGTTGCCACTATTTGAAAATATTTTAATCCAGATTTCCGTTGGGGGTCCACAAACTTATTTTTATGGTGAAGGGGGGTATATGGGTATAACTGAACATAGAAAAATACGTTTTTTGATTCAGATGGTAAACTCAACCCCAAAAAAATCAGGTCCAGGCTTAAAAAAAATTAGTTCGTTTGGTTAATATAAAAAAATTCACCCTGATTTTACAAAGTACACAAATAGACAACACGATTACACAATTTCTAATAAAAAAACAGATTTGACTATAAATTAAAAGTTTAGCAAAATGATCCATAGATTTCAAAAAGTATAACTTTTCCTGCAAAAATTTAATTTTTTGTACAAAAATTTAGTTTTTAATTACTAGTACCACCACAGCTCCTGCTTTTAGTTAATTTCCAGAATCGGCTTTCAAAAGTTACAAGCTGTTTTGAATAATGCTAAAACATAGCCCTGTATAATATATTTATGGATCCGCGCCAGGCTACGCCACTGGGTTAAAGTGGTTGAGCAGTGGCAAAGTTATCGGAAAAAATTATTTCAAAGCAATCTTATCGAAATTGCTAGTAAAAAATGTTCTTTCATAAAAAATTCGTGCAAAAAAATTTCCAAAAAAAATTGTTAACGGAAAATTAAACAAAATCGTCAATTCAAAACTTTTTCAACTTTTTTTTAAATTTGTCTAAAAGAGAAAATAAATAAAAAAAATTTTTTGTTGTGCTATGATTAGAAGAGAGTAAAAAAAGCAAAAAAATTCCCGATGTATTGGGTGCATATACAATTTGCATTGTGTGTTGCAAAGCTTTTATTTGACTGATTCTAGTCAAAATGTCACTCTCTTACTCTTACTCGTTTGCTAACCAAATAAAAAAATGTTTGTCAAAAAAAACTAATTATCAAAAAAAAATTGTAACATAAAAATGCTGAAAAGTTTTCCTAATTTTTTTATAAAGTCAAAAAAATGCGAAAAAACAAAAATTAAAAAAAAGTCTTTTAAAAATTTTTTTAACCAAAAATTAAATTAAATTGTTAAAGGTAGAGCTCAGATTTGGCCGGATATTTTTCATAAGTTTGATGTAGAGCAAATTGCCTATATGAAAGTAAATACGAGAAATCAAACTTACAAAAAATAACCTGCCCAAAATCTGACCTCGAGCTGGTATTTGTTAAGACAATTCCATGAATTTAAACTATTTAAACTGACTTGACACATAAATAAATAACAAACACTCTTCGTTAACTGGGCAATGTAGTATTATCGATTTTTGTCCAGTTGTATTTTCTCTTCCTTCATCATAGGCTAAATATCCGATAGCAAACTACGATTTTTGAAGTTTCATATGACATTTTTTACAAATGTCAAAAAAGTAGATGCAAAGTAGATTATGTGTGTTCACATTTATTGACTAGGGACTTTGTCCATTAGCCTAACTTATAGCATTAATATCATAAGCGTTTCCATTACTAGTCCTAAAAATCGCGATCTCATTTATTACAACTTCCCCTTACGATACGCCCCTGCTCAGCATCCAACCGATACTCCCAACTACCCACCACACCGAAACACTTTACAACAATACCGAACTAAAACAGATCGCAAAGTATCCCGGCCCAACTAAGCCCCGAAAATCAAATCGTGCAAAGGGCATTTTGTTAGAGCATGCACAGTACAGCTCAAGGGTCCTAAATCGGAACTTGTATTGTCCCATAGATTTATAAGGTAATTAGGAAGGTGACTTATAGGCAATCAAGTCGACCGGAGTAGTAGATATATCGAAGGTGGAACTATATACAAGACCTTCTTAACCTTGCCTCTCAGAGCAGATAAGGTGATTGATGAAGATTAAAGTAAATTTGGTGTAGAAGAATGGGTTAAGGAAGTTGTGACGTTGTTCGTGGATTTTTGTTAATAAGACGAACAAAATAGGGTGGAAGGTCAGGATTGATGCGTGAAAAATTTTTGTATAATTAATGTAATCAACAATAATAAACATTTTTAATGCTTAAGATGTGGCGTATTTTTTTGCGCACAGCGAACGGCAGCTCTTCCTTCTGGTGGCAATGGGTCGTGGTTCAAAAAATATAAGTAGCCAAAATTGACAATGAAAATGACTGCTTCCACGACGAGGATATGTAATCGATACTGAACTGTGTGAAATAGTGACAAGAAATCGAACTATCGAGGTAGAAAATATGAGAGGTGAGATCAACAAATGATGACGTATTTCTAATATTAAACATCACCACAAATAGGATACTTAACCCACAACAAAAATATTTAAAATCTTGATAGTATCGAAGCCATGTCAATCAGCTGATTGTTGACAGAACTGAAAGATATAACCTCTCCATACATACGAGAAAAAAATCATAGGTTCTGAAACCAAATGTAAATGTTGACGATATCGTAATATATTCAGTACAAAAGAAAAATACAGAAATTCAGGTAGGTAAGTACAACATTATTTATTATTTTATTATTTATTATAAACAAATATTTTATTTCTATTTTTAGGACTGACCTAAACGGAAGTATTGTTCAGTTCAGGATTAAGAGACACTGGCAAACAGTAATCGCTGAACCAACAGGTGAACCAACAGTGTGCAAAATTAACAGTGATTTTCATTTCAGGTAGTGGTTGACCTTTTCAATGTCGTCATGAGATACTGACGATATGTAAATTATAACTGAATATAAATAAAGTTATAAAATATTAGTTAAATATTATTTCCGGATAAAAATAATGCTATAAAGAGTATAGATACGATAATTAATTTGTTTTCTTAAACAAAATTACACATATCTTTCAAAATTTATTTTTACCTGCAGAATATCCTTCAACCTAAGAAAAAATTACATTTTTAAAATGAATTGATAATTATTTATATTTTTTTTCCTACTTCTATCAATTTCTCCTTCATCGAGCAAGTCGTGCAAAGAAGGTAAACAATCGCCAACGTGTGTGACAGCGATCCATCGCATAAAACACAAAAAGAAGAGTCGAAGAGGGCCACGTCGAGAGGAGAGAGCTCGAACTCTTGAAGCTCGACTCAGTGTTTGAGACAATTGAAGAGTTCTCTGGGCCCGCTGCGATGAAGTGTGTTCTAATGAGCAACGCTCCAGGCCAGCCTGCTGCGATGCACTGACTCGACCTCTTCGTAATCACAATAAAAACAATATCATTACGGCTATCGCGAAAAGTCTCAAACACGTTCATTACACTGAAAAAAAAAATTACAGAAGCGAAGATAAAAAAATAGTTCGATACGGTATGATTTTTGCTATAAAAATCATTTAGTAATAGTTATAGTAAACATATTTATACAGTAGTTTAAATAGTATTTAAGCAAACTATTTTTTGTAAAAGAAATAAAGCAAATTGTTCTCCATTCACTTTCGAAAAAAAAAATTCTTTCTCACCTATTTTGATGTAGGATTAAATATTCAACTATTAAATCAAATCTGCCCTACTAGCCAAAAATAGTATACCTATTATATACCGCGGGACTGAAGTAGTATTTTTAATCCCGAAGGTAAAATTTTTGGTCAACCTGCTTCCTGCACTGTTAAAAAATCTAATGAAGCTAGATACAGCTTTCTTGGAGGCAATTCTCTGAGTCTATGGCGCCCAATCCCTTTACCAGAAAAACAGTATCTACATATTTGCAAACTAGGATTTCACGGTGAAAAGAATTTAAATTTAGCAGGAAAAGATCCAGAATTCAGATCCTTTTAATCCTTCTCTGAATTTGCTCTTGGCTGTCACGATGTTTTTTTTATAAATAAAACTCAAATATTATTTAGATATCCATAATTCATTTTGGGCTAACATTGGCTTTTTAGGTAAAAAAAAACTTTTTTGTGTGTACATTCTCCCTCCTCATGGTCTCCCCATTCCTCTCGACGGTTGATTTGTTTTCGACTTGGAAAACACTTGTAATGACAAACACTCGAAGAATGGAAAATGGAAAATTGGAATCGGCTCTGGATCCGTCTCTCGGGCCCTGCGTCAATGTGAAAAACATAAGGACTATACTTTGTCAATGATGAATTGACTGTTGATGCTGCCAAAGGGTGGAAAGTGGTTGGATGGGATTTTTATAGAATGTCACAAATACTTTGGAAATTATTTGCCAGTTTTAAACCACTTTCAACTAATCTAACAATATGGTAGAGGAAAACCCTCAAAAAAGTTATAGAAAGTATCCAATAAGATTTGTTGATCCGAAGATTAATCAGTGAGTGAGTGCTGTCAAAAATAACAAGTTTGAGTGTATAAGTTTTTACTGGACAACAGGGTTTATCTCTTGAAAACTAAGAAGGCAACCTTATAACATGTGTAAAATTGGAGCTTTATACATCAATTGTGTCTTTAGGTAAGAGAGGTCAATGCTCGAATTGGTTTATGTAAATAGTGACCAGGTACAAATATTACAGCACTTGTGCTGTAAAGATGAATTTCCTTGGAAGAAATTAAACTTGAAAATTTGATTTTCTAGCCGATTTCAGAAAAAATAAATAGAAAAAAGTAAAACGCTACTTTGAATTATTATTTTCCATATACATCCTGATGTACTTATCCCAACCCAACCTCAACATTGTCTCTTAACAGCATCCATTCGAACATATCGTAAATTTACTTAGCACTATTAACTGCCGTGGTAGCGTCAAATAAAATCCAGATTTGTCTCGAATTGTCGCTTCGTAAAGTATGCGAACACACCGACACAAAAATTATGACCTGACATTCCGATGAAATTGAAATAGCCAAAACAAATACTACCGAACCGCTAAAAATATACACCTTTTCCAATAAGAATCCAAGAGTCGAAATGCGAAGAGGACTAAATATATTTGAAATATACAGGGTGGTTCACCTACGAACTTTCAAAAAATCCAAATGAACTTTTCTAGATCAGAACCAAATGACGTAACAAAAATTGATATGCAGGAATGGATGAAAATTTGTATTTGGTGCATAATTTTTTTTTTTGTGTATATCGTAGCAGCGGGCTTTCAACTAGTTACTAGTCATCATCAGTGCTTACCTGCACGTATGAATGAAAATGATTTTGAGGTTACTTACTCGTCAGGTTTTACAAGAGACGTTGCAACCACTACAAGACCACTTCCATAAGTATTGTCTAAAGTTCCGAATGCTACTGTTAAGTTCCATTCGGAACTTTAACCTACAATATCATCTTCTTCTTTTGTAAAATGACCTAACCTATAATTTAGGCGCGAGTTTCATTTCATTTCGTCCAACCGCTGCTTGAAATGTCAAATATAAACATTTAACAACTTTTATTTAGTATTATCAATTATTATTATACTAAAATGAATTTCAAATCTATGTTAATAACCAAAATTCAAAATATATTTGTAAACTAATCTGTTTTTATTAATCAATTATATCAATATTTGGCGTTTAAATGTAAAAGAATATATCGAACTTTTGAGTGTAAAGTGTCATTTAACAGAGTTTTTAACACAAAATGATTCAAAAAATAACATTTCCAAATACCACTCGTCCTGTCAAATTTTATAGATTAACTTTTCGGTTTCCATACTCAAACGCCTTTATTTCAGGCAAAACCACCGAAAGCTTGTTTTCGTGGTTTTTCCAAATAAAGCCGTTTTCGTGAAAACCAAAAATTTAATCGATAAAATTTGGAGGACTCGTGGTATTACCTTTGATTAAATGAAACAAAAATGTATATGCCACCCTGTAATTCCATCGCTATATTTATCAATGTCCATTTATCTTTTGACTTTAAGTCGTTGTTGATGATTCGGAAAAATCGTCGAGTTTCGGTGTCGAAGGAATTCAATAAAGAAAAAAAAAGATTAAAGGTACTGCTTGTAGATCAGAGACAGGGATATATTGGTTTAGCTTCGAAATGTATTTTTATTTTTGATTTCGTCTCACGTTTTTTACGATTTTCTTTCATATGAAATATGTTCGAGTTACTATTTTTGGATGCTTCTGTTGGAGATATACAGATTTCTTTTTAGATTAGAATAGTTTACTAAATTAAAAATTAAAATGTTCGTTTTGTGATATATCGATTTTTCCATACGTTTTTCCAATATTTTTTTTTTTGTAAATTTTAAAAATAGTAATCACAGACGTAAATAGAATGTTCCAGAGAAAGAGAGTAGATAAGCAAGGCGGATAGTAAATATTTAAACTGTATACCCCATACAGTACTATGCCGTTTTCCCCGTTCAAACCGGCCCAATAATAGCAGGGATATTAGCTAAGGCCCATCGTCACTGCGCATGATTTTGGTTTACGTACTGTCTTTCTTTCATTGAGTTAGAACCCGCCTAGGTTTCATTGAGTTAGAACCCGCCTAGTTTTAAATGATTTAGATCCCGCGTTTCTTACCTGAGATAGAATCCGCCTAGTTTAAAATGATTTACTATCCGCCTTGCTTATCTACTAAAGAGATTTCGCTTCCTGTGATTTCTCTGAGATCAGATTTCTGAAGCTTCAAGAGTAGTTTAGCGTAGCGCTTCAAGAGCAAGTTCGCATAGCGCTTCAAGAACAATTTAGCGTAGCGCTTCAAGAACAATTTAGCGTAGCGCTTCAAGAGCAATTTAGCGTAGCGAGTAAAAGGTCGTAGGTAATAAACCATTTTGCCTGTCGTTGGCTTGGAATATTTTTCCAGTAGGCTGCACCAAGTTCCTTTTCCCATTTTTGTACTTCTTCCACGATGCGGCTTTTTGGGTTTTTTGGGTTTAAATGTTACTTTATAATGTTTTTTTTTTCATTTTTTCCATAATTTGTAGCTTCAACAATATGGTTATTTTTTTTTTTAAATTTCGGTGACTAGGTAACTATAAAAATTTATAATATTAATAACCCGAGAAAACATTCCTTCTACCCGTAATATTTGCTAAATTATTTAGCTTATTTAGCACCGATTGTTACATGATAGAAAATAAACAAACTGAAAAACATAAATTCGGCGAATGTCCCAATTGAAAACTGAAAACAAACAAATTAGTGCGTCTGCCTATTTTACTGAATATTTACAGGTCTCGTAGGAACGAGCTAATTTCAAAACTTCAATAAAGTATTAATTTAGTTGTGTATGAGTTATTTACGTAATGGGCCTGTTCGATTTTTAATTGGATTATTTTCGGACAGCGTTCGACGCTAGACCAACCGTAATTGTCTACAGACACTCGTGGATATTAGGTGAGAGTTAATATTTTTTTAGAAAGAAATCGCGAGAGTGTATAGAAAGAAATTATTATAATAATAAAATAGTTTGTCTAACCATAGGTCTGTAGACTCATCGGTGTAGATGCACAAGGCACCTGCTGCCAATGTAGCCTCTTGTACGTTTTTTATTATTACCCTGTAGGGCCTGTGAAAGGCATATCTTGGTGCAATCGAATCTATGTTGGCTTGTAGCAGTGGGACCTCTCCAAGGACCTCGTTACACCTCGACTTACTAGATCCTACGTCAGGTTGTATACCAGTAGAGCGTAGCCGTGTCATGGTCATCACCACAGCCTCCTTAATAAATATAACAAGGGGGTGAGACCAAGGATCACCTCCATTGCTCTAGTTGGTGTGGTTCTCATGCCCCCTGTAATCTTGAGGCATGCTAGTTTTGACTCCCAAGGTAATCGCACCGTACGTTAGCATAGGTCTTATGATTGCAGTGTAGATCCAGACCGTAACCTTAGGTGACATTCCCCAGGTGCGTCCAATGGTTCTTCGGCACTGTTCATAAGATATGTATGCTCTTCAGTCTCATGATAATGCTTCTATTTAAAATTTCAGAGAACAAAGAAGATTCAGGAAAATCATGTAGTACAATATTTTGGGATGTTATCTTGGACGTGCACACAGTCACCAATAAATCTGGATATCTTTGAAGAATATGAGATAAAAACTGATTGCACTGAGTATATAAGAGAGATGCACACCGCAATCGTAAATTAAATATGCGTTTGGCACTTATTGACTGTGTTCTTAAAAATTTCAAAACCAGAGTTGTCTTTCTATCATAGAATAATTTAAATCTTTATTTCGACTTGGACGAAACATACATAACAGATCTATAAAAAGCACTACTGGCTCATCGAGCAGCGGTATAACCTGGCGAATAAAAAATTTAATGAAATATATATGAGAATCAAGATATATCTAAATTCGACAGTTTAATGGCGTTTTTCAAGAGAAAGATTTATAGTGTTATGGTATAAAAAAATGGGACAAATTTATGAAAAATGTGTATGTTAAACAAATAAAAAAAAATATATGTGAAAAGGGGCTTTAAAATTGACAGGGTTGTTATGGGTTTGTTTGTTTATAGGAGATTAGATTGTTTTTACATTTGAAAAATGTCAGATGTATAATTAAAAATTAATTAATAATTAAAAAGTATAAAAATCAGTTACAATTTTGATTTTTATAACAATTGGCGCAGCAACGTGGGGCAATTAAAAGATAAAGAAGAAGAAATTCATAAAATAGATCAAAACCAAATGGAGATGTGGATAAATATCATGACAAATTTGGGAAAGCAAATAAAAGAAGACATGAATAAAAAGAAAGAGGATATGCAAGATAGTATAGAGAAAATGGTGAAGAAAATAGAAAATAAATTCGAAGAAGTAAATAGAAGACAGGAGATAATAGAACATAAGATCACAGTACATGAAAGAAAGACAGAACAGACAGAAAAAGAAATAAAAAAAATGTAATCAGTAATAGTAAAGAGTTTAATTTAATAGAGAAACGCATGGAAGAAATAATACAAGACAATTGGAAAATTGCCGAAGAAGAGAATTTAAAAACAAGAAAACATACAGAACAGAATTTGAAAATAATATTAAAAAAATGATAATTTGGGAAATTAAATTAAAAAAAATATTTTTTGGATATTGGAAGAAAATTTAAAAAAAAGAAAATAAAATGAATTTGGAAATAGCAGAGGAAGAGAATTTAAGTATACGAAAAGAAATCAAAGAAAAATACAAGATTTTAGTGGGAAAAATAGAAATTAAAATTTGATTTTATTATTTCTTTTTAAGATAAAAAATAAATTAAAAAACAAATTTTGGGAATGTTGTTATGAAAAATGTGTACGTTAAACAAATAAAAAAAATATATGTGAAAAGTGGCTTTAAAATTGACAGGGTTGTTATGGGTTTGTTTGTTTATAGGAGATTAGATTGTTTTTACATTTGAAAAATGTCAGATGTGTAATTTCATAAAGATTATTAAAAAGTAAAAACCTCTATAAATTTGATTTTCATAATAATAGACATCAGCCCCGACAGTCCCAAGATTTTAACATTTGTTTAACAAGTGAGGCTTTAACTGATAAAATTCGGTCAATGGCTATATCTAGATGCCTATACCTTTTACCAATTCTCAGTTTATCATTTTATTGATAGATGATAACATAGTCAAAATTTAACTTCCTTTTGTGAAAGGGTTAGGAAAAAATAGTAATTTTAAAGTTTGTAATTTATTTATTTAAAATTACAGTTACACATTTAAAAAAGTTTTTTCTTGATTTCTAATTTTTTTGTAAAATTCGAAAACAATTCGCTGAAATCTACTAGAACCCGAACATGCTCATTTGCGTCATTCGAGGTATTTGCGCAATTTTAATTTTATTAAATTTGGGTCGATACGTATATAACAGATGTCTCTTCTAATTGAAATTTAATGTAGCAGTTTGTTCAAATAAATATCGGTGGTCGGTCACTATGAATATTCATGTTATTTTCACATTGGTGCTGCTACCGATGATACCGATAAAGGAATTGGACCAACAGGAGCGTATTCGTGTTTAAGTGATTATATTTATGGATTTGTTCAATGAAAAACAGTGGTTATATAATTAAAAAATATCAAAATTAAATATCGAAAAAATTCGAAAAATCTCCTCTCAAAACAAATAATATAATAAAATTATATTGTAATGCAATCGCGTCCAAATCGAAAACAACTACTCCTGGGACAAAAGCCCCCACAGGCGTTGGATTACATCGATTTAGACGCGAGTTGGAAGGTTGTTAACCAAACCAACCCTTTGATTTTGGTATTTGAGGAGTTTGTCATTCTCAGACCGGTTTCGGCATTTTTGTGCCTTATCAGTGAGAAATAGACAACCTCGACATCGTATCTTTAAACGATGTCTGAAGAATGCATTAGATTCACCGGGTACTTATAGCCACTGAAAGTGACGAAGTCGGTGTGTATTTATCCAACGCCCTCTTCACTCAAATAACAAAATCAAAGTTTGCACGTATGCAACCCATCAAGCGGGTTAGGAAAATATCAGCCAGTCTGGCAGTTTTTGAAGCAAACAGATTTTGTTGAAGCAAAACTGCCAGCCATATTTTACTTATTTTGTAACTCTGAAGATGTCAAAATAGATGACATTTCGCTTTTTCTACGTATATGTAAATTGCCTTAGTTACTGCACTAACATCTAGTTTGCAGCCTTCTAAGTATTTTTTTATACTGAATTTAGGGTCCTTATTAGTTGAACATTAGCAAGTCGTCCAGTTTTATAAGAAAACCTACATTGAGGTCTCATCTCGATGTCTTCCACTATTCGCTCTTCAGTATCAAGAATCCTCCAGGTGTGTCCTTAAATACAAAAAGGTGTACAACAAAAGTACGATAATCAGGAAAAACAGTTCGTGATCGATATCTTGAGCTACACGTTCAATTTAATTCGTCAGCTCCATAAACCAGTAGTATGTAATGTTCGAAAAAAAGATTAGTGCTGGCCTGGGTATCTGGACATCAGGGTATCGATGGGAAAGAAAAAGCTGATCAACTTGCAAAAAGGAGATCAGGAGAAATACCCGATATAGAACACACCCCGCAGTCCGATGGGCTAAAAAACCTTCAACACTGGCACAATGTGTCAGGACAAAAGCATGGAAAATCCTTCATAGGAAGACCGTGGTCTAAAAGAACAGCTGAACTACTCTTACTGAGCAGAAGTAAGCTGAGAGTGATAACAGGACTCATGACTGGTCATGCACCAGTAAAAGAGTTCTTAAACAAAATTGGACTGTACAATGGAGACCTTAGGTGCATGCTATGCAATAAGGAACCAGAGACAGTGAAACATGTACTATGCGATTGCGAGGTATTGGATCGCAAGAGACAAATACTTTTTGGGCAACCAGCATTAGACCCAAAAAGTTTTAACCGACACCCAGTAAAATAACTGTACAAACTAGTACAGGGTACAAAAATACTGGACTGGGTGGAGTAATAGAAGGGCAATAAACGCAACGCAGACGCAGACGAGAAAAAAAAATGTTCGAAAATAAGCCCATTGTAACTAAAAGGCGCTCAAAATGGTATCCGCACTCTTTGACAACATCGCTTTGTAACAGGAGCTGGTATACAACCTGTATGTATATCGTTCACAAAATTTCAGTAAATAGTTTAAAATATTTCGAAAACAGATGTGTGGGAAAGTTGTTTTGGGGTTGGTTTATATTAGAGTAAAACTTTCGAAGCTTTTGCCGTTTAAAAATTGATATTTCTTTAACTTACAAGCCAATAACTTTAGTTCCGCTTGTCAAAGATCCGGAGGCATAAAAGGACCGGACACTTAGATACTTACGATTCTTAGAAACGAAATAAAAGATTAACTCAGAATAGATTGACCTATCTATCTATCTATCTATCTATCTATCTATCTATCTATCTATCTATCTATCTATCTATCTATCTGTGAAGGGGGTGTCGATACACTGCGACCTGTAAGATCTATTGTTCCCCCTACTGCTGCCCAATCGTTGAGGATGTCTCAACGATTAGAGCAGTTCCTCCCGTCCTATTGCTTTCAAAAAGTTCAGGATGTCGGTAGGCTTCAGGTTAGGTAGATGTTCCTCTTCTATTTGATATTCTCCAAGGTATCGTACCCTTGGATTTTGCAGGGTAATGCATTCTGAGAGAATGTGGATAGAGGTTTCCTTCTCTTCCTCGCAGAATTTGCATTCTTTTTTGTCTACTAATCCGAGTTTCTTTAGGTGGCCTCTCAGCCGGCAGGGCCCTGTTAGGATACCCGTTAGTATTCTGAGCTTATTTTTACTTTTAATGACGCAGTCGTCAGATCTCTTCTGGTTATAGTTTCCCAGTAGTGTCTTGGCCTGCCTTATTCCTTGTAGTCCCATCCAGTATTGGGATCTTTTGTTATTTACTTCTCTTCCAAGTTCATCAAGTATTGTACTGGTGCTTATTCCGCAGAAGGGTTCAGGTCCCAGAAATGGTGTTTCAGCCCCTTTTTTTGCGAGCACGTCTGCTATTCCATTACCCTACACTCCAGTGTGTTCCGGAACCCATAGGAGGGTAACAGTATTGTTCTTGCCTAGTTCGTTTAGATTCTCTAGGCACTCCCAAACCATCTTGATTACGTGCGAGTTCAATGCATTAATGGCTGTTTCGCTGTCTGATATGATGATGATCTCTTGTCTGGAACTGGACACATTTTCCGATGGCGTATATTTCAGCTTGGAAAATGCTCGGAGATTTGCCTAAACTTTCGGAATATTTGGTTCCAGGCCCATATACTCCTATTCCTGTTCCTTCTGTTGTTCTAGAACCATCTGTGTACCATTTAATGGCGGCACTTCTATTGAGTTTTGGGATGGTATCTTTGTCCCATTCGCTTTTGTTACTTAGCTTTGTGTTGAATTCTTTCACAAAGCTAAACTTCTTTGTCATCTCCTCTTGGGGCATGTCCCAGGTTTGGTGATTTCCAAGAAGGAGTCGAAACTTGCGTTTGGTTGATCCTTCTCTGGTCATTCTGTAGGTTGTCCTTATCGCTATACCCTCCACTATTATATGGAGGGGTGTAAGGCTTAGGAGTTACACAATTTTCACCTACTTCAATATGTGCCTTCATTTCAGTGAAACAATTTATATACATAAGCAGACGTTTTAACGTAAACCCCTTCTGTTTATCATCTCAAAAAATCTTAATGTAGTAATCAAAACAACCCAAAAACAAGATTTATTAGTGAAAACATACCAAAATTACATCATAAGACGCTATGTTACGAAAAGAAAAACGACTTCATTAAAAATTTTCACCTACCTACATTCTTTTACTTTTACTATTCAAAATCTAATAATAAATATAAAAAGAAGTAAAAATTTCGAATTTTAATAGTCAAAACAATTCAGAAGTACGTCATAGAAATTCTTTGGATATTATTCAAGATGCAGGAAGAATGTCACCACATTATCATCGACAATGGATGGTCGTCTCATCGACACAAACACTGTCACAAAAATAGAACAGAATTCCGACGTACGATGTCGAGCATAACCTATCAAATGTTTGCATTCTTTTGAAATCATCGGCGTAAATTTTTACGTTTCAACGAACAATTTTATTAATGAAATTTATAATTTTTAAGAACGTCTGAACGAAATAGTTATTTTCTAAAATTATTTATTTCTCTACTAATGGAATAGAATGTGATGTTTAATTGCCAACTTTAAATAATGAGGCTGAAATTAATAATCGATTTACCTTTCCCGACAAAATCCCGTATAATTTTAAAACTTGTTCAATAATATAAAATAGAAATGAATTTTAAAGTGCATCGTACCAATTACGAATGAAATTTTTAAAAACCATTCTCATTTTTTTTATTATTGCAAATTTACAATCTACTCAAGTATAGGACAACTCAATTCGTAAGCTAATCACGTCTTGCCGCGGTTAGACTGTGGATGGGTGATCACTGTTATGCGGATCGGGTTGTCCTTTCGGCCGTGCTAGGGAAATCGCACGTTAAGGCTCCACTCTGTATCCTTCAAGGGAAGCGGTAAGGGGCGAGGCAGACATTTTATTACGCGTTCAAGCCGGAACACACAGGGCTGGCTTAAAATATTTGTGAATGCTTCCGCTATTTGCTAACTCACCACTGTAGTTCTAAATACATTCTAAACACATATACCCTATTTATTTTAGCGAGGCAATGACGTAATTTCTAGTTATTTTTGTTGTTAACGGAATAAACACGAAAACACTAAGAGCAAATACAATTTAAACTTAACGTGTAGGGGAAAATAACTGTAAAAGGTTGGCAACACTTGCAAAAAAATTTCTGAGGTCATTCAAGACCCCCTAAGGTCCCATTATTAAGGCAAAATTAGAATAAATGACTATTTTTAAAGAAAATATGAATAAATTAATGAAGCAGCCTCTAAATATTGTTAAAAAAAACTTTGACCGCTTTTTTAAATATTTTTGGTAAATACGAACTGACTTCAAGTCACATGGAATTGTAGCTACGGGTTTTCCCATTCCGATGAACTTTGAATCATCGAAAAATATTAATTTTTTTCCGAGATATTGAACAATTCGTCCGCCCGGTTACGTGTTAATTCATAGAAAGCGGAATTCCTGGTAGGGTAGAGCAGCAGCTGAAATGAGGGGACTTTTGAGTGCCATTATCTCGAAAACTATTGAATTTTCGAAGAAAATGATAAGGGCCATTTTTGTAGAGAATGAGCTGATCTCCATTTTTTGTCTGAACAAAAATTCTCTAATTGGCATATTTAGCCAGATATTAGCGGGAAACCCATTTTGGGGCCCATTTTCAGCCACCCCCTTGACCACAACGCGTTAAGGATTTTCTCATGTTAAAACACCTGCGGTGACCTACTAAATTCGCTATGTGGGAACTCATGCCAGACTTATTCCCAGGTTTGACCCTTCAGTTACTGGACTAATAACTTTTAATTTTTATTTGAATCTTAAAACATCAAATCTTCAATCAAGTTGATAGCACATTAGATGCCTGGCAACACCGCAGATTTTTGACGTGGGACGTCACTGCCTCGCTAAAATAAACAAGGTATAATAATTTTTCAAATTTAGTTAGACTCAAAGAGCCTAACCTAATTTTTAATCTTACTTTTGCATAATAATTGTAACTTGTACATTCCCATGTAAAACGCGAGATTTTACGTCGTTCAGAAACTCAACAACCACTAAATTATCATCAGTTATTCGCGTATTAGAAAGACACGCAATATTTTTCCCCGTTCCTCCACTCGAACACGCTACTTTTCAGCGCTCAACCCCTAAAAACGCTTCCACCCCCAAAAACATGAATTATGCCCGTACTTAAGGTGATGGCTTTTCTTAAAAATCGTCGCCTAAATAAATTATGTGTATTTTTATTTTCGTGTATATGTGTAAATTTATCTATCTGTGCACACTCGAAAAATACCGTCGTCGTATACTGAGCCACGATTTATTGTCGGTGGAAATAACGTGGATTTTTTCGGTGCGGTGACAGCCGAT
Source organism: Crepidodera aurea (assembly GCA_949320105.2). NCBI lineage: Eukaryota > Metazoa > Arthropoda > Insecta > Coleoptera > Chrysomelidae > Crepidodera > Crepidodera aurea. The sequence goes on from OX439474.1 coordinate 28,707,596, forward strand.
GCAATCCGCATTAGTCCTCAGGAATTTGTTTCCTTCGAGGAAAATTCCTTGTTTTTGAGTGTCATAATTTGTCAAATTTATTACAGGATTTTAATAAAAAGGAATAATACCATTTATTTTAAAAACAGTTTCAATAACGTTTATTTTTATTTGTTGGCATCATAAAAAAGGATTAACTATGTTCAGAGTAAAAAAAAATTGCCATTTAAAGATAAGATCAAGACATAGGAACAAGAGGGTAGTGGGGGTTTGATTCCTCGTTAACAATAAGTAAGCTAAACAATTCCAGTGACTATTTCCCTCGTCTTAATTTCCACCAATCACAAACGCGCAATTTTGAATTACAAATGGTTTCTAGATGAAAAAACTGTATAACAGCTCCTGTCAATAGTTTTTTCGAATTTACCCGCGGCAAAACTTTACAGCTATTAGTAAACCAGTAAGGAATTTTAATTTATTAGATTCGACATCTTAAGACCGGTTTCTGCCTTTCGGCTTCATCAGTTAGGCTTTTCGAATCCAATAAATAAAATTCCAAACTCGTACAAGTCAATAGCTATATCAGCTATAAGATATTTTTAGATGTGCTACCATCTATGGTTAGAAGAGAGTACCTATTGACAATAAATTTTGACTGAATCTAGTCAAGATGTCACTCTCTTCTTTTTATCCCTTTAAGAGATTAGTACAAAGTTAGTAAACCAGTAAGGAATTTTAATTTATTATATTCGACATCCTAAGACCGGTTTCTGCCTTTCGGCTTCATCAGTTAGGCTTTTCCGTAACGCACTGATATTTGGTTTCTGCAAAAGAAACAGTAATTTCAAAATTGTACCTGTAGATCACGATAGAGGGTGTTAAAGTTTATATGAAGCGTAATTGAAATATTCTACGTTAAAGTTTTATTTTCTTTATATTATGATTCAAATTTTTGAAAATATATTTTATCTGGTAAGTCTTACATAACATTTTAGTTCTTCCTTAAATTTATATTTATTATATTTTAGGAATAGACTACAGTTTCATGTATTAGTTTTTAAAAATATTTTACATTCATAATAGAAATAAATCACTGGAAATTCTGCGATTTCTAGCGATAATGAACTTTAAGATAATAAATCTATAGGGAAAATGGCTTTCTACTAGAGCTGTATGCGTTTATTAAAGTTTTTAAATATATACAGCTTGTAGTTTTTCAACAATACACTGCGGAGGAAATCCAATTTTGTCTGAAAATACTTAGTATACAATAAAATTGTTTTATCAGAATTTATAGTCAGAAGTTTACTATCAGATTGTGTTATAAGAACTGGACCTTGTAGATAATGAAATTCCGATAAATATATGTTTTTCTAATAAAAAAATCTAGGAAGGACCAGCCCAACTGATCCAGTTCACTCCAACCTCCTCCCAATCACCTCTAACCTATCAATCGGCCCGCCCCGATATCCTTTTTCCTCCAGATATCGAAAACCGATCGAACCAATACGGGCCCTATATACACCTCTATATACCGAAGGCTTCTATGTATACATAGTCCCGAACGCGCGGGCGAGCGTCGCAGTAAAACCAGGAGATTCGATATCGAACACCAGCCTCGGATGTGTATATATAGTTATATACGAGTATCGTAAAAAAGTCCATCAGATCGGTGGACCGTGCCTCCCCGCCCCCCCTACCGACCTCTGACCTCTCGACCTCACTTCTTGCGCATTCTAGTATAGATGTTCGATTTTTGTAGACGCCGACGCCGTGGAGCATCCCGAAGCGGCCGCCGCGACGGTGGAGGCGACGGGAGACGCCCTGAGAAGAGGCTCTCGACGAGCGTGTCGATGCCGTAGCGGGACACTTCGATGAAAAATTCCCGATTCGATTGATTGGAAATTCGCGGAGGCGGAACTTCGACTGATTGGTTACCGATTGCTTGGAGAGCGCAAACACCCACAACTCCAAAAGGTGGGAAGTACTTTACTTACTTGTAAGATACACCTCGAAATTTCTAATAAGAGTGTCCACAAAATATCAATCCAAACCAGCAACATTTCTGATGAAAAAACTATTGAAAAGTGGTGTATTGGAAAATTTCTGGTGCTTGAAATTTTTGACTTCGAACTACAACGGCTTCGCTTCGAAAAATACATAAGAAAAAAATTACAGGATTATGTGGGATTAATAATAAAATGTTTCTAGACCAGCCGCGTGTTTCTTGGCTGGTTATATCTCAACAAAAAAAATTATATTTTAAGAATTTTACATGGGCCAAAAATGAATGTGTATGTAAAATTGGGAATTATTCTTACCAAAAGTAAAGGCTAAATCGACCTGCCAAAGTGCATCAGAACGCCCACAAAATGCATTACCCTAAAATTTTAACTTGTTTGCTATTCTGTAGTATACTTGCTGCAAGTCCAAAAAGATCAAAGATCATTCACGGCGTCCTCCTGCACACAATTCAATTGTAATATTTCTACCACCAAAAATTTTCTTTCCAAAGTTATTTCATTTGTACTACAAGTCAACTTTAAAATCTTATTATCAGTAAAATATTCCTGGCATCCTCCTGAGCATAATTTAATCGTAACAATTCTACCACCAAAAATTTTCCTCCAAAAGTTATATCGACTTGACTAAAAGTCAAGTTAAAAATTTCATGCTATTTGGATGAAAATTCTTAAACGAATGGTTCAGATCCTATTTATTTCATTTATGAGTAAAAAGCCAGTTGGATTTTTAAAAACGTATTCAAGGAAGTTGGATGGAGTTTCACAAGTGATAGCCTTTATTATAGCTTATGTAATGGTAAATCACATTTAGTTCTGAAGAATCAAAAAATGGATAGACCTGTATATAAATTCCAGCACAACTTCATCAAAAAATTAAAATTTTAACTAATTTTTACAAATACTATAATAATTATAAAAAAGATGAAATAGTATTTGACCTAGTGGTGGACCATGATCTGCAACAATAGTAAATTCTCTTCCGCAGAGTCACGTCCCAACATCTGAGTCTCCGGCAGTTTCATGTCCGGCTCGGCGTTAGCAATTCGTTTTGAGTCTCCAGTCGTTCGGAGTTCGATGTAATTTGTAGGAACGAATTAATAAAACTAGAAAAGCGCAGTACAGACATCATGTATAAAATCGATAGTCTCCAGTCACGGCGGTAGTCTCTCCTATATAAAAAGCGAAACTACAGAATGACATCCAGGCTCAGAACGACGAATGATGTCGGGATGCTCTCCTTCCATTCTCTTCCAGAGCTCGTTCGTTCCGTTTTCTGAGTTTTTCCTTTACCGTTCTTCGCGGAGTTCGATAGACTTCGGTAAGGTTTAAGAGGATACCGGTATAACGAAGGTCATGATTTTATGGAATAAATATCAAAATTTACAAGTAGAATATTTAAAAAATATATATTTCTACCCTTTACTTATTTTTTTTTCGTACATCAGTTAGCTAACCACTCTGGTTGGTAATCCGCTATTACACTGAAAAAAGTGTTTTGTGAAGTTACAGTTAAAATCATGAGTTATTTGTGGCCCTCGATTTTCACTGTAATTGATTACCTTTGTAGTTGTGAAATTTCACAAGAAAATTGAACAAATTCCCAAATTCATTGTGTAATCACAGTGAACGCTGTGAGCTTGAGCAGACTCCAGAATACTTGTGAAATTAATATTATTTGTATTTCTATGTTGTGAAATTACTCGAAACTTGTGAAATGACAATGTAAAATCGCAGTTCAACTATTGTGATTTCACATTGTTACTTTCACTATAAGTTTGTGAATGTACTCACTAATTATGCAAACGTGTTGTGAAATTAAATTGTGGAAATGATTCAATATGGCGAATTCACAATTATTTCTTGTATAATCATATCAATTGGGAATTTGTATGTATTTCTTAAAAATGCATTTGTTATACTTAAGAATTAGGTAAATATTCATATTAAGAAACTGTTTTTTCTTCAAAAATCATAATTTATATTGCTCTTTCATAATCCGAAGAATTTTTTTTATAATTTTTTATTTGTTTGTTTAATAAACAAATTGTTATAAATAAATAAATTTTATTGAACAAAATAAAAACAACCGTATTGTTTTTTTAATTTTAGGTAAATAAGTAATTTTAAAAAATTAAAAAAAATCGTTATTTTTATTTTGTTTATTTATAACAATTTGTTTATCAAATAAACAAAAAAAAATTATAAAAAAATTCAGAATATGAATGAGCAATATAAATTATAATTTTGAAAAAAAATGGTTTCTTTGTTAATATTTACCTAATTGTATAATACAATACAAATTCTCAATTGATGTGAGTGTACAAGAAATAAACACTTACATTGTGAATTCGCCATATTGAATCATTTCCACAATTTAATTTCACAACACGTTTGCATAATTAGTGGGTACATTCAATATTGGGTCGCTATTGAAATAAGATAATTACCATCAATTGGTCAATATTGACAATTTATTACAAAAAAATACATTATTAGACATTTTTTTCTGTCTCTGGGATCTCGATCACTGTCCGTGGCAAAATTGATCCCAACTCACATCGAATTTTAGGATTTTTTTATCGGTGTAGCTGGAAGTACATTTTTCGTTGCTGTTCGTAGAACTTCTTTTCCTATGTTCGCGTCATTTTCAGCGTCTGACTTGAGATTCTGAGTCCTACACACTTTTGACAGAAACTTGCATTACTTTTTGAAGATAATTCTGTAAAAATATGCATATTAAACCAATCTTTTAGAAGTATGTCAACGTTTACAATTGCGTTCTGAGATCAACAACAAAAACACCAACGAACCTTAAGGATTTTTAGACAGGATTTGCACAATTTGAGATTTTTAGTCACTTCTATCAGTTACTATACTTTATAGAAAAAAAAGCATTTGGCAAAAAGGAAAACATCCACATGCAGTTAATATTTGCAATTTCTTTATAGTCATAATACAAGAAAAAATATACAAGAACAATGTCAATATTTAGCAAAAATGAAAGTAATAATCCATTTTCTAGTCCCATTTTAATAAAACATCAAGATTTGTATTTTAAGAATTATAAAATGGTACTCAATGTTACCTTTAGTACGTTTTCTCTTATTATAAATCACAACTAAAACCATTCTTGCTGAAATTTCACAATATTTCGGAGAAAACCCATTTTTTTTTCACAACGTACTTGTAAAAATAACTTGTTTTTTTTACAGCTATGGGACTGTAAACTTTCCGTCAATATCTACGCTAATTCACAATGTGATCCAAATATTTTTTTCAGTGTAGTTGTTCCTTACCTAGTACATAATCTGCCGCTATTATCGTTAAGAGAAAAATCAAACTGGCGCCAGTTTCTTTTACATCGAAAAAACTTTTGAACAATTTTATTGTAGCACACTATAAACCTGGCAGCTACATAACCATTGACGAATAGCTAGTTGGGTTTATATTCCCTCTAAACCTAACAAGTATGGTATCAAAATTGTTCTGGCCCTTTTATCTTTTCTAATGTGAAATAAGATATAAATGGGTTTTTTAACCTTGGTTGTGATAATAGTCCGTATCCTCATCTACTAAGAGATTCTGTCTATTGATTATTTGTTGAGCTCCTATATTTCTCTTTTTAGTTCTTGAGTCTTATTGCTCTAGAAAGATTAAAATACAAGCTCAGTGACTCCAGTCTGCAGTTCTTGTATCTTTGTTTTTGAAACCCTGTTCCACCCTGTAAGATAAATGGAGCAGTCGGCAAATCTTCTCCAACTTAATTTTCGATGTTCAGCATTAAGTTTTTCCAACACCCCCTCCTCGTCCACGTCCTCGTCCCGATTCCTTCCTCAAAAACTCCTGCAACAACTTTCCATAAATCTGGAAAACAAAGAAAGAAAGACGAACGGTCGCAATTGCCCGACAACCTAAAAACTCATCCACAAATAGCGAATACAAGAACAAAAGAATATGAAGAAACAAGTGAAAATACAACGTATCCCAATTGTTCGCACTTGCTATGATTCAAAACACTTGACTCTATTTTCATTTTCAGTCTAAGGAAACTACTCGAGCAAGTGCGATGCGAGTTTGTTTGGTTTGGCGTTTGTCGTATAAACGCAGGACCGGACTTACGAAAACAAAAAACTTATTTAAAATGTAAAATCGTGCAGTACTATTTATTTAATAGAAAACAATTGCACGAAATATTTGACAGGTTTTATCAATTACCAACAGTCCAAAATAAGAAAAATTACAACAAATTCTCTTCTAGAATTCTCATCAAATTTTGTGTGTTAATTTAAAGAGATATTGCCCGATTTTCCGCTATTTAGATATTAGTTTTAAAACCTAAAGTTTATAGCATAGTAATATATCCTAAGACCCCATCAAATACTGTTCCTGCTGTACTGTAAATGTTTTAAATTTAAAATTTAAAACCCAAAAAAAATCGTCTATTGAAATTTATAAAAATCTTCACGATTTAGAAACTGTTCAATGGTCACAACCTATACGAGTTCTTAAAAATAAATTAAAAAGCTATTTTTTAACAGACCAAAATATTAATTTTGGAATCAGGTAAAAATTTAAACAGGGAAACTGGAAACAGTAGGTCAGATTTGATTTATATAGTATATTACATAACGAGTTCGGAAAGTGACACTTTTCACACGAGTGGGAAATATTACGCCTCGTGCGACAATCCAACGAGTGTGAAAAATCACTTTCGCACAAGTAATGTACACTATTTTTCCTACGACTACGCGATAATTTTACCAAATATTGTGAAATGTGATGGTTTTATTTGTGACAGGTTCTATGTATGTTTGTATTTAGTTTAAATTATAAATAATGCTGTTTTCCGTCGGAGTAGAGTGTATGATATCTGTTACTTTCCTATGTGGTCGTATGATAAGATAAATCATCAATAAATATTTTGTTTCACAGAAATGTAATTTCAAAATGTGTGCTGTAAACGAAAAAATAAAATATTTTATTTAGAAAACAGTCTATTGTCATTTTGAAGATCCACACCTGAGAATTCTCTCTTTCTACAATCGTATCTTTGCTTTGCCTCACAAGTCACAATGGCATTTCTCAACTAATGAGGATATTTTTAATTGGACAAGTGCCGTCAAACAGAATGTGTAATTTTCTTTGCACATATACCTGGAGGTTCGCTTGTTTCTTGTTTTTCTTTAGAAACACGTGTCATATAGGTAAAACAAAAATAATTTGATTTACAGAGTTCATATAAGGAAGTTTCTTAAAAATCATTCAATTTTAGGACCATTCTCATTCCCACTCAACAAAACCAATTTCGGAATTCCTTTCTTAAATTATGAATTTAGAATGAATACTATCATTAAGTGCTGGGATATATACCGGAAGTATGGAGAAGGGCCAGAGTCACCTTTATTCCTAAAACAGGGAAAATGGATACAAATCCTAAATCCCTACGACCAATTAGTCTCACATCGTTCGTTATGAAAACGGTGGAGAAAGCAACTGATAACTATATCAGAACAGAAATCCTGGAACGGGTGCCTCTGCACCCCATCAGCATGCATACCAAACGGGCAAATCCACGGAGACCTCATTGGTGCAATTGACAGATGAAATCCAGGGTGCACTAGAGAACCAAGAAGCTGTAGTATGTGCCTCTCTAGACATAGAAGGGGCTTTTGACAACACACCACACGAAGCCGTCAAAAGAGCACTAGAAGAAAGAGGGGTAGACAACACGACAACCTGATGGATGTCGCGACTACTGTCTACCAGAATAGAAGAGACCAAAATAGGACAAGACACTATTTCCATCTGCACGACCAGAGGATTCCCACAAGGAGGAGTGGCCTCGCCACTTATGTGGAGCCTAACAGTTGATCGGCTCCTCTGCGGTTTGACCGAGATTGGTATATCGTGTCAAGGCTATGCAGATGACATAGTCATAATCGCGATATAGTTCAAAGGGGGCTTGACTACACTAAAGAATGGTGCCAATCGATGGGACCCCATCAAGACTACTTTAGTTGCCTTTACACGGAAAAGAAACATTAACCTCAAAACCTTCGAATTGGACGGGAAAGTTATTGGTTGGAGCGTTTAGTTGGAAAATTATTAGAATCGATGAGACACGTACTTGCTTAGCAGCTCTTCACTTGTTAAGCTAGCGCCACACTATGGGCCAGGCTGGACCAATAAACGTTCTGGCCCATCATGGGCAAGTAGTGTGGCCGCTTCAGCAAATTTGTCGAGCATGTCGGCAAGTATTGACGAGCTTCCGCAGAAGTTGGTCAGTCTTGCCCATTGTGTAGACAGCAATATTCCTCTGTCTCGAATCCTAGGTGGCGTAGCAAAGTGCAACCAAATATTTGTCAAGCGTTGCTGGCCCATAGTGTGGCACTAGCTTAACGAAAATGGCTCGATCATTTGGCATCCACAAATTGCCAGAGAGATGTGAAAAATAGTTTGAATAAAATATTTCTTTACATTTTGAGTAACTTGTATTTTCTATAAAACAATTTTGGTTTCATACCAGCTGTATACAATCATGGGAATATAGACGGAATCAATACAACTCAAATTTATATAAAATAATGCAATTACCCACCAGCATTAATTAAGAAAGAAGCTTCATCTTTTATGTGAAGCCTATACTGACCCTGTCACCATCAATCACATCCACAGAGGACGTCATTGTAAATTTAACTATTTTAAATTACTTTCAAATAGACGTGTGATAATCAAATGAACTTCTCTGGTTACAATTTTTTTTAAAACGACATTGTGTGACTCAGATTGACAGTTATCAAAGTATAATTAGAAACCAATACCTTACACGCACATCCCCAACAAGTCATTCATAAGTTCCAAATGATGAAGTGAGATAGATATATAAAAGTCCGGAACATGGCGACGAATTTATGCTGCAATGCATGGGCGTACCGTTACAGAGGGAAATGGGATGTGAGACAATATATTTATTTTAATTTTACCACGTCGGTTACATAGGAAATTTAAAATACTAATGTAAATATATTTATTCAATCAAATGAGTAATCGTAAAAAAATTGACGATCAGTTATTTCGCTAGTCCGCTGGAAAATTGATCATTTCCTTGCAACTGTGTCTATGTTGTTTTTATCAGGCTGTTCTGTGACAAGTACATTCGGGATTGAGGTAAGAATAGGGAACTAACTACAAATTAAACACTGATGAATTATTAGTGTATCATCCTGAAATAAAAAAAATAATGTTGGTGTAGTAGATAAATCCTGAAAAATATATAAACCGTTTTAATCTTATCGAACCTACAACAGAAAAAATTGTTAGTAAATATCAACTAACGAAAACGTTGGCAGAACTAACAAATTTCTACATCTACTATTTTTTTGTGAGGCAAGCCTCGTTTTATTTTATTTTTTCTCCACTACGCTAATTATATACATTCATAATCCACGAAGCAGGCGAGAAGGCATTGACAGTGAAACGACATACAAATCGAATCAAATAAGTAATTACTTAAAACTACAATTACAGAATACAAAAATACAAAATTAAAATTTCAATAAAAGTTAAGATTAATGGGAAATAAATAGAGTTTAAACAGTCGGTATTATGGAAATATTTTTGATTGCTTAAAATATTCAACATATTCTTAAAAGATTGGTTTGACCTTTTACATTACATAAATTTAAGCCATAATGTTTAAACAATATTACTTATACTACCTTATATTTTAAGTGAAAAATATTTGTATTCTAGTAAAGCTTCGCAAAAGTATTTTTAAATCTTATAGCCTAAATTTATTAAAAAAACAAATAAATATAGGTATATTACCTCGATATTGGTTTTGCATGTATTTTCAAATATTTCCTTCCACTTGGTTTATATTCAAAGTCATTATCACGGAAATGAAGAACAAATATAAGCATTTGTAGGTATGAACTTCACTGCCTCAAATCCTAACAAAGAGTACCAAATATTTCTACTTTCAACATTTGCAGGAATCCTAAAAGTCATGTCTTCATATAACTGTTTAAGTGAAAAATATTACCTAAATACTTAGGTAGTTTGACAGAAAAACAAAATGTTATTTAATTTTTAACAAAATATATGAAACCTACATAATTATAAGTCGTTGCAATAAGTTAAAACAATCCTTTAGGCATTATCAAAGAGTTTATACTAATTATACGCCCCTGAGCTTTGTTCATAATAGTACATATAACTTACCGATGAAATAATTTAAATAAACTATTTTGCTGCATTCAACACAGTAATAAACCATATTTAACTTAAGCCAATAAATTCAATGTAAAAAAGAAAATTATAATAATATAACCTAATAAACACAATATAAACAATCAAATTTGGTGGAAAATGGCACCCACTATGTTACTATGAAACATTCTATCCCCTGATTTCATTCATAACGATATAACATTTGATAGCGCTTAGGTGCCGCTTCTAACAATTTTTCGTAGAAATGGGTTAAACTTAAATCGTGGTAAGGTATCTTTGTCAATATTTATCTATCAATATGATTTGTTGTGTTAATAGTTACGAAAATTAGTGTTCGTATTTTAGCGAATCACAATATCTCATTTTTCAAGATAACAACTTTTACATAGATTTAGGATTTTGGTAATGATGGAAAAAATTATGATAACTTTGACATCATTGAAACTTATAATATAAATTCAATAACACAGCGCTTAGACTGTTACGTGTTCTTGGCCACAGCCGAAATGTAAACAAACTCGATCTTATTCTTCTATATCTATGCTTACATGGCATATTTGATTGATAAAGGGAGATGCATATTTATTACTTATTAATAAAATTATTAAAAATGTTACGTAGTTTTTTATCGTTTAATGAAAAAATTCTGATTGCCTGATTTATTACGAAATCATCTCACAAAAAACTTAATCGAACGTTTGGTTATATTATTTTTTACATGAAGGTCCCAGTACTTTAAAAGTTTAGTACCAATTCAAACTATGTAGGTTACAAACTCCTTAAACATATTTTCAGTATAAAGTTGTAAGAATTTATAAAAATATATAATCGAGAGACATTTTATATGCATAACTTCGTTATCGGCAAACATAGGCATTCACCAACTTCTATCTAGATTTCCACCAACAGATTCTTAGTTCGAATGAACATTAAGCGGTCTAAGTTGTGGTCATCATCGGTAGTAAGTTCCTTTAGTGTTTAATCAAGTTCACACAAGCACAAGAGATAATTGCTTATAATAAACATAAACGTTTGCGGAGTTAGAATTACCCTATAAAGCGATTATTGATTAAGAGATCTCGCTACAGGTGCAATTCGGCTTAACCTTTGTTGCTTTTGAAAGGTCACCCTGAGGTGAGAAAGTACGCGGATGGGGTCGTTGCCTTTTATATTACTTTAATTTCTATTATTAACGAATATTTTAAGTTTAACACTGAGAAAAAGATATTATCTAGGTAGCCTTGGAACTTTTACTTTGTAGAATTATTTGTTTGCTCCAAAAGACCATTTGGTATATTATAAATTAATAAAAATATCCACTATAAATAAACAATAAATCTTGGCAGCTTTTATATCCTGCATGTTTCGAAAAGTTGGCTATAAAGGGGAAATTTTTTATTATTAATTTTACAAGAAAAAATCTTTGTAAAAGTTTCTGCATCACATATATATCTAACTCAATAATCAAGAACAAAATTTGTAAATATATATACGTAACACGTAATAAACATTGAATAAATCATTAAAACGTTGATTTGCTTTTTATCATCTCCATAAAACTTTTCGTTTTATGTTTTATTATTATCTCCAATGTTTCTTTTCAGGTATCGGGGTATTTTTTAAATCCGCTTTCGGTTGTTTCATTTCTTCTAATTCTTTGCTGCCTAATTATTCTCTTTCATTTTTTTCACCTGTCTCATTCACGTTTTTTTCGGTCTTCCTTTTCTTCTCTTCTTGATAACCTTTGGTTCCACTACATTTATTAATATGGTTGGTTGGTTGGTTCAAGTGGCGAGCTCCAATTAGCGCTTTAGTTGGTTGTTTTAGATCTATCTCGTAGTGTTCAGGAAATGTACTGTTTCCGTAGGCCACTTACTGAATAGATCGGCGAGTTCATTAAGCAGGTAATTCCCGAGAGAGCAATTCCTGGCCCTGACCAGCGCTGGGTGCAGATGAAGTGCGTAATTGACTCTTTTTCGGGAAACGTACTCGCCAATTGGCCAGTGTCCCGTATAAACAGCCGTAGCTCTAGCTATGTCCTTCCTAGAAAGCTTCAGAAAGTTATCCGTTTTACTTTTGATGTACGAGGGCCACGTTTCCCTGGCCGTCTTGCACGTTGTTAAGGCTTTCCACCTAGCGTCGGCTAAGGCTAGGAAGTGTAGATAACTATCTCGTTTAATCGTATTAATTGAGGGTTCAACCCGTTCAGACATTGCCACGTCCATGGCTGAGCCTCTCCTTGCTAATTCATCAGTGCATTCGTTCCCCGGTATGTTCCTATGGCCAGGAACCCAGAGTAACGTCACCCTGTACAGATTACTAATTAACGCAAGCTCCTCTGAGCATTTGCTAGCTAATTTCGATAATATGGTAGCAGCATTGAGGGCCAAGATGGCGGCTTAGCTATCCGTAGCTATCACCGCTTGGCATGCACGCCAGATCGATAGTATCTCTGCTTGAAATACGCTAGATTTATCCGGGAGTCTAAACGATTGGCTAATTTGGAGTGATTCCTACTTGATACCTGCACCTACACTGCAGTACATCTTTGAACCATCAGTGTAGATCATTGTGTCTACCCCACTCAATAGATTATTGTTTTTCCACTCACCCCTAGCTGGTATCTTAATTCTGAAATTCTTGCCAAGACACAGCTTGGGAATGGTGTAATCAGTGGACGCGGGCAGCATCTTCCCCACCTCCGAGCTGAGAATATTGCTGTCCATAGGGTTTAGCTGGCCAGTGCCCATGTTCTCTGAGCCTGACCGCGCTACAGGTCGTTATGTATTTAATATGAAGGTCGGTTGGGAGAAGAAAGAGGAAAGCCTCAAGAGCATCCCGTGGCGTTGATCTCAGCGCCCCCTTTATACATACGTATGCACTCCTCTGGACCCTGCCAAGCTTGGTGCCGGCCATCATACTATTGAACCTTATATAAGAATTGGGCATACAACAGCAGTGTACATCCATAAAGCCATGCGTGGTTTTAGTCCCCATTTCTTACCTACCATCTTCTTTGTATCTAGGGTATAAGGCTATACATGCCTTACGAACTCTTTCTTCAACGTTTAGTTTCCGTTTAGCTTAATATACTATTATGGATTTTCTCTTTATCCGTACCATTTTACTTTCTTCTTTGTTATTATTCGGCGGGCGTAATTTCGGCCGGTAATCCCTTGGCCTACCTGCATAAATCAAGGGGTACCATTTATGACAGGGGTAATTTCGGCCGAGGCGTCTATTGTATCAATTCCTTCGTCAATCATTGGGGAGTAACTAGGACTTGGGCCCTCAATGTCGTCAGCTTCAACGCCGGACTGCGTAGCCGGAGCAAAGGACTGCGTAGCCCGCTGAGGTATAATTTTTTTATCAATAGCCGCAGGCTGTTGTTGTTGTGATGTCTGAGGCGGAGCCTCCGTATTATCTTCGTTTTCACTTTCTACGTCACTTTGATTTTGATTTGCGGCCGAAAATACCTATGAGATAAGGAAGCAACTTAAAACCTCCGGCCGAATTTACCTACCGGCTTTTAGTACCTGCCCTTTTTCCGGCCGAAATTACATCCGCCCGTTATTATTATCTCTTTAAATGTGTAAAATATATTTTCTTTCTAAAACAATTCACTTTTATTCGTGTACTTCTACTATGTGCGATATGCAGCAAATGCGAGCGAATGCAAAATGCAGTTCAGTGTTCACTTGTTTTTGGTCTCGTCGCATTCGAGATAATTGATATTATTACGAATTAGCACGTCCTCATTAGAGGCTTTTTAGCATTTCAAATGTGTGAAAAATTACGAATGTGGGTTGAGTGACGACTCTTTTATCCATTGTTACACAAACTTCGCGATAATTTCACCATCAGTTTGGTTTTCATTCATTTTTTAATGTTTTGTTTGCGAAATTGATCCAAATTGTATAAATGATTTAAATCAGAGAAATGTTTGACTGCTAATAAAGTTAATTTTTTAGTGAAATATTTGAGCAAATTCAAAAAAGAGTAGTTGGAATTGGAAAAGGAAATTTATCAAAATTTTAAAATTACAAATTCGGATATAATGGTTAGTTTTAATATAAGTCAGGGACGTACCGAAACGAGGGTGTTGGGGGTGTGACACCCCCCCAAACTTTAGTACCGAGTCGTCATTTTCGTCTGAGTCGGCATTTTCATGCCGTAGTCATCATGCTCGAGAAATATGACTGATGGGAAGTCGGCTAGTCGTATTGTACAGTCGGAAAATTTTCCTTGACGAGCATTTTCAACATGACTTAGATTTTATTTCTAATTCTGGTTACTTTCCTAGTCAATTCAAAATGGGATGGATGCAATATCTTCCAGGAATCAAAATCAGGAACAGGATAAATCAATACAGGATACAATTGGATCTGGATAGTTTAACAGGAACAAAGATCATTAAATATCTGGTTCTTCTCTTGATTTAACTTTCAGATTCTTGATTTACAAAAATATAACCTCACTTAATTTGACAGGTAAATTTCTTTTAATTTTTATCTTCAATCAGTATTGCTTTGATTTTAAATTTCTTTTGTTTTTATTACGAGCACCGAAGTAAACAGTTCAAGAGTTTTTGATCAAAAAGCCTCGCTTGACAGCGAAAAGTAGTTTTTATAAACCATCATATTTGTTTAATTTTTTCTCTGCGTATTGAACATAAGTTTTGTATTCTCTTTAGTTAGTTAGCCAACTTAGTCAACCGTTACAATATTCTATATATTGGAGAAACGTTTTGAACTTTTCAGATAAAGACTTATCGAACTTCATTAAAAAAGATTAACACGATAACAGTAGGTACAGAAAAATGATTCCACGAAAAATGTTTTCTGTCTTATCAAGATGTGACCTTGAATGACTAAAAAAATTAATCATATATTGAAGAGATGTTTTTGGTTTCTGTGCCAGTGCCAAAAGTAATTAACTATTAGTTACAAATCACCTGATAGCTTTTCGGATATAAAAACGTTTCTTCAACAATTCATTTTTACTGAGATTACTGCTTTTTGGCATATATAATGTAAAATGTAGGTGACATAGTATATTTTGTGAAAATTACCATATCTATCAAGTTTTTTTGACAAACATTTTTTAGAGTATTACAGTTATTTAGCAAAATTATTATTTTAACGTATGGTTGAAATATTTATGAATTTATGATTTATGAATTACCCTGTATAATTTAACATCGCTTGTAGCTGTAAAACAGTCACAGAAATGTACGAAAAAAAAAATTTCGTGTTAAAACGGGTGTGAAATTGGGTGTGCAAAATCAAGGAAACAGTAAACAGGTGTGAAAATTTAATCAAATCCTGAAATTGCAGTCAAAATTGCTTTTTTTCGATGAAAATAAGTTGGAATGTAAAAAATCGAGAAATACATATGGTGCAATAGAACAATCATCAAAATAAGGAATTTGTTGATAATTTTTTAAATTTTATTCACACAAAAAAAGAAAATTCGCCAATAAAAAAAAATCTACGAGATTCAAAATCTATAGGTACAAATTTTTCAACAATTTTTACTTTAATTAAGGTACGGAATAAATAAAGTAGACCCTCTGATTTTTCCCGTAAGCAAATTACGTTACTCTAAGGGAATATCAGCAAATGAGGCAGCCTGTTAAATTTCTGAAAGTACCTTTATAAAGGTACTTTACTATAGTATGCCATTAAAAGTATGAAAGAGATTAATCGAAATTTGAAATATTATATAGGGTGTCCCATTTAAGAAAATGTATGATTGGTTTAAATGATAATATAAAACACTGTAGGTCCCCCCCCCTAGATTTATTACTCGAGACGCGATAAACTTAAATTTCCTTTTCGCAATGTTTTTTAAACCACATTCGTAATCAGTATTGTTCAAAAGGATCTTCACAAGGGCGGATTTAGCTTTTTTTATGGGGGAGGGGGGGGGGGGGGGTAAAACTTACCAAGTAGTCCAAGAAAGCTAGTAATTTTTTTTGTAATATCGAGCAGAAACTAGTAACTGATCAGATCGACTTAAATTTTTTTGCAAATTGCTAGTAAAGGTGTCTAGAAGTAGAAAACTTTCGTTAGTTGCGTTTTGAGTGGTGGCAGGTGGGGGTGTGAAAAAAAAGAAAAAAAAATTCGTAATTGATAAATTACCTTTTTTAATGAATTAAAGTTCCCTCCCGAGTTATAGTGCGCAGAAAAATACGATATTCACCACAATATTCGTACATTTCTAAAAAAAATGTATTTTTTGCCCGTAACTTTTTTTGGCTGATAATATTAAATAATGTAGAATAATCCATTTTAAAGCTTAGGATATCGCCGAAATATCATGTTATTACAAACTTTTTCATTGGAATGACCGTTTTTTCAATATTTGACCCGAAAAAATGACATTGACGGTTATAAACGCAAAGATAAAAAAATGGTAATTATTCGGAAGAACATTTGCTAAAAGCCTTGTCTCTTTAATTTTTTTTTCAAAAATCAATACTTTTCACGGTATTGACCAAAAATTGAAAATGTCATAAAAAACAAAAATTTAGCTCAACTTTAACAGACCAAAACCTAATTATTATCCATAGGGCTAAAAATTACTAATTGTAAAAATTGTAAAAACATATGTTACGACTTTCTGCAAAAGGATTTTTTTGTCAAATACCACAGTCTAGATGGCGATAAAAACTATTTTTTTAAAAAAATTGAAAAAAATTTATTTTGTCCATAACTTTTTTCTGCTTATGTTAAACGGTTCTGGATGGTCTTAAAATGTTTCCAATGTTGTTCTCTCATTAAGATGTTATAAACATTTTTTTGTGGAAGTCATATTTTTTCAGATATTTACGCTAGAACAGCGGTTCTCAAACTTTTCAAATTTTGTACCACATAAATATGAAACAAAAATATATATGTACCACCATAAAATCATTTCGCCGTTAAAAATCAATGTGTCGCGAAATTGTTCGAAGTTTTTGGAAAAGTTGTCATTTCAATATTAAAGCTAGATCCGTTAAAGTCAAAAACATGAAGAAAAATATATGTGTTTCTGAAAACAAAATGTTAAATGTTAAATTGTACCATTAAAACATTGTAATGTACCACCAGTGGTACATGTACGACAGTTTGAGAACCCCTGCGCTAGAACGATCCAGTTTCTTAAAACACCCATTTTTCATTGCCAGATCTTCCTTCGTATTAATCGTAGAAAAATAAAAAAATTATTTTAATTGTTAGCTCAAGGCCATAAAATTAGTTCATATACATTTTTACGTAATAATATCAGATTTTCGGTTATATTTAAAAAACTAGAAATGTACGCCCTATAACTCGGGATGGGTTTATTCCCATGAAAACAAAAAAAAACTGCTACTATTAAAAGTCTAGTAAAATAAGGAAGCTGCATACATTTTTTTTATCGCGTTATAAGAAGCACCACTTTTTTTATGATGTAAAACAGTTTTGTGTGTAGTATGTTTTATAAATTTTTTTATAAATTACAATCATGGGGGGGGGGTAATTACCCCCTGTAAATCCGCCCTTGGATCTTCATTTCAATTTAATGCAATCTTTTGATGTGAAAAAATGTGTCCCCCTTGATATTTTTTGTAACGGCGCCCATGCATGTAAGTTAGAATTTCATGTAATTTATAATGTAGGTAGATACCTATTATTATCATATTATCAGATATCGGAGAAAAAGTGATTTGACGTCATAGCGGTCTTCATAAATTTAAAACAAACAGGTTAGAGTGACAAGCAATGCGCAACATATTAACATTATTTCATTACTATTTTTGGCAATTATGTCCTTATTAATAATTAATTAAGTATTACTCAATATAACGTATAACCGGTCATATGTCAAACTTAAGTTAAACATTATGTAAAGTAATATCCGTATAAAAGCCCTCTTGGTCCGTCTATGATTATTATACAACACTAATTGGAATGCTACAAATAGGTAAATAATTCAATTATAACCCACGAATCTCCCATAAACATACTGACGACCCGTACCAGCAACATCAACATTAACTACACGTCCGTTTACTCCCAGGCCCCGTTCGCATCGCATATAAGAGCAAGAGAAGAGAAATCAATCGCTCACACACCCATTGCCCCGTCTCGCTCCCACCCATCTCTCGAACCGGCTATAGATGCATCGGCTGCGGCCTATAACCCGATATCTCCGATCACTACTCCCTCTACGGGCACTGCTATTGGTCGTGACCGCGCGCAGAATCGATATATAGCTATTCTATTGCTATAGATGACTACCTATCGAACCAATCGAGAAGTATATAGGGCATGTAGAACTGGCCTTATGTACCTGGATTGACGATTTCGAGGTAATGGGTATCCGATTGGTCGGACCCCGCTCCTATCGATACTGATAACGCTTATCCGGAAGATAGTTTTCGGTAGAAAACGGCGTAATTACTCGGATGCTAAAAAATATATGTTGATACGAGGGTCGTGCGATGAGCTCTTGAAGGATTCCAACGACGTATGCGGGATGATTTATAAAAAACACAAGAAACATTCTGGGGTGCTGAAAATAAAGTTAATACTTGGGATAATGGCCTAATTTACGAAAAAAAATTTTTTTTTTAAATTGGAGTGAAAAGCCCCTGGATTTGATCTCATTACCGGGGAAATCTTGAAACAATTCCCACGTAAGGCTGTTGTCAAACTGACCAACCTTATCAATGCATCATTTAGGATGAGATACGTACCTCAGCTATGGAAATTAGCAGATGTTATAATGATACCTAAGCCAGGTAAACCTCCCCAAGAAGTAACGTCATACCGACCAATCTCTTTGTTGCCTGTTTTTCTAAACTCTACGAAAAATTGCCTCTTAAGAGATTAAAACCTACAATAGAAGAAAAGGACCTGATTCCCTCCCATCAATTTGGTTTTAGAGAAAAACACTCAACGATCGACCAGGTGCATAGAATCACAGACATAATTGAAAAGTCTTTAGAGGAAAAGAAAGTCTGATCCACCGTCTTCTTAGACGTGGCCCAGGCTTTTGATAAAGTCTGGCATGAGGGCCTTAACCACAAGTTAAATTTGTAACTACCACCTCAGTATTCAGAACTCTTAAAATCCTATTCATCAAACAGATATTTCAGAATAAAACAGGAAGATGTATATTCTGATCTAAGAGAAATTAAGGCAGGAGTACCCCAAGGTAGTGTACTAGGTTCAGCACTCTAGGTACTTACTGTATACCAGTGATATTCCTAACCTTGAGCACGATACTATTGCAACATTTGCTGATGATACTGCCATTCTGGCTGTTGGAAAAGACCATGAAGAAGCCAACCGAAAATTACAAACATCTGTAGACCAGATTAATACCTGGACTAAAAAATGGCGTATTAAGTTAAATGAAAATAAATCTGTTCATGTTAACTTTACTAATAAACGAAACCAACACTCAGATTCCCTATGCTAATACAGCAAAATATCTTGGAATGACACTCGACGCTAGACTTCGCTGGAAAGTCCACATTAAAAAGAAACGTGAAGTGCTTGGTATACAATATAAAAAGATGTATTGGTTATTAGGAAGAAACTCCAAGTTGTCCACACATAACAAACTGCTCGTCTACAAGCAGATATTGAAACCCGTTTAGACGTATGGTAGTCAGCTTTGGGGCTGCGCCAGTAAAAGTAACATGTAAGTTATCCAACATTTTCAAAATAAAGTATTAAGGAACATCGCCGATGCACCCTGGTACTGTCGCAACAGTGATCTTCATAGAGACCTGGATGTAGAAACTGTTGACAAGACTATATCTAAATCTGCCAGCAGCCATGAACAACGGCTGCTCCAACATATGAACGTTGAGGTCATCCAGCTCCTCGATAATACCAATTTAGTAAGAAGACTCAAGAGGACCAAACCTTTTGAACTAGTTCAGTGACAGTGCTAGTTACAAACAGAGTATTGTGCGGATTTGTGTTACACGTTACCGGTAGTGTTACTAAAATTATCAGACCCTAAGGTACACTAGTGAATAGGACCTTAGTATTTAAGAATTCTAGTTAAGTTAGGTTGGAACAAAATTGCTTATTGATCTTCATGATCAGATTGTAATTATAGAAAACATTCCCATTGCAAATGCAAAAATTATCATAATAATGACAAGAAATTAGTTTCTTCTATTACGCCATGTCCATCTAGACAAAAAAGGACTTCAGAAGTCTTAAAAATTAATTCTATACCCTCCAGTAGGAAAAAGGTAAATGGTGTATGGCTGTTTTTATATCACACATCAGCCAGTACTGGACCACCGCCTTCTTACATTCTAAGCGATGGCTTACAAACGTATAAATTGACCAGTTGCCAGCCAGCTTGTACTAGTTTTTAATATCAGGCCGTTTACCTACGAGATAGTACCTCTAGTGCTTAGAGGCTATCATGCCTGAAACACAGTTTAATTCAGTAATACATAGGAATTCTCAATTTTTACATTGTACAATAGTTGACATTTTGACTCTTAACTCAAACCTTAGTTGAAATGGAACAGGAATTACTGCATTAACTGAAATAATGTGTTTTTGTATCCCGGAAATGTTACTTTAATTTCTCTCACGATGACTCGAAAGAGATTTGACCCTGCAATTACCCTCAAAGAGTAAGAATGTACACAAATGGAAAATAAAAAATACACTTTCCTTAACAATATTTGGATCAATCTTCATATTCGTAAAAAACTCCTTTAGCATTCTTGTAGAACCCTAACATCTTCCATCCTTATCCAATTTGTGTAACTTTTCATATTCATTGACATTTGTTTCTATTTAAGCTGTTCGCCTGTCCCTTCTCCTAAATATCTTACTAGGTAATTTATCCTCCTGTATTTTATAGTCAGAGGGTCGTATAACGTCATGAGGACTGCAATTCTAACTTCCGTACAACACCAAGTTTTTTGTTCGATTTACTATTTATTGATCCTAGCTCCAACTATCTTCTAATGTCTGACCCCGTATACCAGAAAAGTAAAAACTGGGCCAAACACACAAATTGCAACCTCCGATGCTCCCTCACCCCCAAATCCCACTCATACGGTGGTGCGTCCCGCTGTGATCCAGGGGGGCATCCGCGGATCCCCTTCCCTCCTTCTTTGAGAGGACGTCGACCGCTTTCCACTTTGTGGTGGTGTGTGTGTTGTTTTGGGTTTTCTCTTTCTCCGCATTTATTGATCGAAGAGAGCTACAACTAGTGTTTGATCAGTCCGGGCCGTTCGTCGTCTGTCCTGTCCATCGCCTGCCGCGATCCACCGATGCCGATGGATGCTGAAGAGCAGGAGGCGGCTAGGAGGTACAAGGAGATTGGAGGAGGAGAAGGATGGGTGATGAGCTCCGGCGGCTGAGGAAAAGTGCACGCGTTTCTTGCGATAAGTCCTAGTGCGCTATGCAATAGATATACGAGGGGGTGCGGAAAGAATGTTAGACGGAATTATAAAGTAAAAGTTCTAATGGTAAAAATTAATTTGTATTAAGTATTTTTGGTATTTGATTTATTGGATTCGAAGGCCTAACTGACGAATCCGAAAGGAAGAAATCTGTCTTCGGATGTCTATTTGAATAAATTGAATTGGTAACGCGGTTCCTTACTATACAAGCTGAAAAATGGCCTTGAGTTATACCAGCATTTCGGGTTTTTAAATTATATCTTAACAATAGAATAATTACTGTGGGAGATTTATCTTTATTGCAAATGAAAAAAACAAGCTATATTATTTCCCTATGTAGGTACTTTACAAATCCAAACAGTTATGAATAATCATTTATTGAGTTTAAAATTATTCATTCCATTATTTTTATTTAATGTTTTTTTATGTATCTATTGTTTTTGATAAATAGGTACTTTATTACTATATTTATGCCATAAACATTTCCGCGAATCAATATTTGTAAAACTATTGTAAATTAAAATCGATGAAAAATTTCACAAAAATAAAGATTAGGTAAAAAGTTTTTTTTTTGGAAAATTTTAGCGTAAATCTTAAAATCTTTAAAACATGACCATAAAAGTAGATCATATTTTTCATTAAAATCACATATAAAAACGTAATTATTATTAATTTACTTGAAAAATGGAGTAAAATGCATTTTCAATTAAACTGTTTTTAATTTTTATATACAATATAAGAAACTTTTTAAACTCATATCTATATTTTGAGTCCCATTGTACACTGATAAAAAAGTTTATGTAAAATCACATAATCATCTGAAAATACAGATATTTATGTACTAATCATATTACCTTATGAATTCTGTAAAAATACAATGGAAACTCACTAGATTTATTGTGTAATCTTACGAAATGATTACTGTGACTTGGTAATTATTTGGTGTGAATTCACAGTGACATTCAAACACATAATATAAAGAAATATGTACTTTTATTTAGAATAAGTATATTTATTATATGAAAAATACCAATACACTAATGTGAATACATGATTCACATAGCAACTAACTTCTTAATGAAATTGAAATCCTTCTTTTTAACGGCTGACACTTTTCTTGAATCTTAAGAAACATTCGCTGTATGAATTACATAGTTGTAGGTTGTGGATAAATCCTTGAGGTATTTTATATTCAAAATCAAGACATTTTCGTATCCATTATCATTTATATTGTCTTTTCCAGATATACAAAATAAAGTGTCGTAGTTGGTTTCTAACCTAGAAAATATTGATAGCATTAGTGATACAACATTTGTTGTGGACACTAGAAAAATTAGAATTTCATACAATTGAAACCTCACCTACTTCGATTTCTGGTCGACTCACACCACAAAACTGCTTGGAATTCAAATAAATATTACTTAGGTTAGGGAGAAAAACAATATTACTTCGTTCCAATTTCTCGTAACCCTCAACTAATTTGCCTAACATCAGCTTTCCTCTGAGACGTTGGCGTATTTTTCACATACATTATTCTGTGAATAATTTTACAATGTACTTTTGAGGTTTATATAATGTAAAATGTAGGCCACATAGTATATTTTGTGAAAATTACCATACTTATCAAGTTTTTTCACAACCATTTTTTAGAGTGTAGTTAGGTGAACTTTGGAAGCCTTGAGTACTGCTGATGTATGTATGTATATCATCAATTGTAGATTTCTACATTCTCCCAAAAAAATTTCGAAAGGGTTTGCAGCATCTGAACCTAAAACAACTACTACTTGGCCTACTGGCACCCACACATATTGAATTACATCAGTCTAGAAGCGTGTTGGAACCCAAACTTTGTCGGAACAAATCTAACCCATTGGTTCTATAATTAAAGGAGCTTGACATTTTTATCCTGGTTTCGGCATCGATATATCACATCAGTAGAAAGTAGACAGTTCAATATGGTGTCTTAAGTCCATCTTACATAATACACCAATACATTTGTAATATTTGTAAACTGATGAATACATTTTTAGAAGTGGTTGACGGGTGAACGTTAAAGATGTTCTTTTGGAACTGAAAGTACTCCTTACTATGAGTTGATTATATTTGGTTTTGAAATTTTTATGATCGGCATACATAATTTTTTGACCAGGAATCACTACTGATGATGTTAAACATAAATTATTAATGCAGATAGTAATAGAATCCGGCGGTTAAATCTTGAAAACGTTTGACACAATAAAATAAACAATTTAACTTTACTTTAGAGATAAATAGAAGTCGTCGTGCTTAGCGTTATAGGACATTAACATCTATTTAACAAAAAAACACACATAAAATCCATCCAAATATAATTATCATTATTTTTACAGTTATCTGTCTACACCAGACCATGACTTTCTCCTTTATCTTATTATTTATAATTCTTAAGCAAACACAAATCTAAATTAAAAATCACCATTGCGTGAAAAATGTAAAGAAAATGGTCGATGTCTCTGCCAGTGGCGTTTCAGTGGGCTAAAAACTTCTAGGTGCACAAAAACACACTGTTATTTACTTGTTTTGTTTTTCATATACTTGTCGACCTCTGCAATAAAATGTAATATAGGAAAATTTATGGTTAGGTACATCAGAAACGTTTTTTATCTCACAATTTGTTTAGGTGTTCTTGGTCCTCTTAATATCCCTGAGCTCAGAAAACTCATTCCTTCAATCTCGCCCCAATCGACAATTCTGTTTTTTCTTTTATAAATTAATGTTCTTTTAATTTGACGTTTTTAGAGTTGAAATGTTGAATTTACTGCAATAATATTTGGTACTCTGTATAAATTTTTGATTTGTCGTTTCCGTTTTTGTTAAATTTCTTACAATGTGGTTTTTTCTGCGCGTTTTTTTTTTGAAAACTTTGTAAAATAATTTAACTAAATAAAATCAGATGTTTTACCTTCATTTTTGTTAGATTTATAAAACTGCATTTCCTTTGGCAAGTTAGTTCTCAGGAGAATGTTTGAAGTAGTTAAATTAATTACAATCGATATTCGATTTTAGTCATTTTCACTCAAAGCACGTTCTTTATCAAACATTGTCAAATGCGTGTTTTTTTCCCGGCTACTTTTTTCTGTAAAACAAATCTTCTCCTTTTTATTACATGTTGTTTTTCTTCCATAATATTTAAAATAATTTGATTTTCTGTTTTTAATCTAATACTTTTTCTTGTTAGACCAAAAACTGTAAGGAAAACAACGGCCAAACTGAACTGACAACGGAAATGAAACTGAAATTGAACGGAGAACTGATCTGACCGTCAAAAGGTACCTTTATATTGAATATACAGTTTTTCGTTTAGTAATTTTTCTTTGTGCGTTTTCTTTGCCGCGCTTTTTCCTGTGAAAAATAATTTTTCTGTTCTCCATGCACATTTTTATTCGGTAAAATACAGATTTTTGATGCTCTTTCTTAATTTCTGTTAAATTTATCAAATACGATTTTTTTGTTTCGCGTCTTTCTATGAAAGATGTCTAAATTAGATTGAAATGTTTTGGATATGTATTTATTTTATTTCTTTTGCCGCTGTACAATTTTGGTGCTTCTTCTTTGTTAATTATATTTGGTTTTTTGTCACGCGGTTTTTTCTTAATGCGTTGTTCTATCCTACGTTGTTGTTGGCGTTGGTACACAGAGAAAAATAAAATCTATTGAGACAAATAATTACCGATGGCGGCGCCACAGTCGTCGATCAGCTGTTCACAGGAAACGCGTAATTTTTGGTTAATAGTGCATTAAGTGATACTGAGTGAATGGTTTATTTGTAGTATTTTAAGACTTTTTGTGATTGTTTGAGGTTTTTGAATTGGAAATTACCATAATATACCTGTACATGTAAGTATTTAGACTCAATTGAACCTGTTTTTTGTGTCGTTATTCTAAAATTGAGGATATTTATTTAGCATATCTTACGTTTTTCAGAAATTTATTGTTTACTTCTGTTTCTGTGTGCTTTTTTGTTTCAGGATGAATATAACCTAGAGGTATTATCATCTTCACCTCTACTAATATAGAATGATATTGGAAGGGAGCTAAATCATATGCCAAAGAAACATACAAACAGTTTTCTGCTGATAAATTTTATTTCAATTTTTTCAGGATAATAATTGTAATTGTAAAAGTGATTTAAATAAAAAATGATTTCTAAGAACCAACTTTTGATTGATTTATGGTAAAATATATCCTATTCGTTGTTTCAAAATAATTTTTTTAAATCAATATCAAATTAAAATATAAAAAAATAATAAATTTTTTTCTTGGCTTAAAACACTTCATAGGCCATCAAATGTATCTGTTGCAAAACTTTTTGTTTTGTTTATCTACTTTGTTTTTTTCAAAATAAACACAAAATGTATATTTTTTAATCCTTTATTTTAACATAAGGTGTTGTACAAGAGGGGAACATAATAATGGTATTTTTAAAATTATGATGTGACAAAGGTTTTATTTTACCTTTAGAAAAATGATAAATTGAAATATCAGCAATGATGTGCACACCTAATTAGATTTTAAGTTTACATATATAAAAGTACAACTATACACAGTTTGTAAGGACAAGTTTACTTAGTTTATAGGCAACACTTTGCTGTCTTCTAACTAACCATCATTCCTTGCACATTTAATTGTTTTAACATCAAGTGGCTTACTGGGCAAATGATGTGATGGCACACACTTTTTGCACTACTTGGGTTCCTAAAAACATTTCAGTAGTAACCAAGAAATAATCTCAGAAATGCTAATCTTTATCTTACCTGATTTTGTAATATAATCTTCAGATTTAAAATTGATTACACTTTTCCCGGAATTTACGACGATCAACTTCCTCGATGACACCTTTTTTGTTGCTTCTTAGGTGGATCATAATGGAAGTGTAATTCCGGATTTTTAGATTTCCTAGAGGTATACCCATAAACGCAATAGTTTGTATTTTTTTTATTGGGAATTTTTAACGTTTAACTAACAAATAACAGCAAAATACACGAAGCACAAAATCAAAACACACGTTCGACTTGCAGGTAAACAAACAAAATTATGCTTTTCGTGAAGGTTCAAATTAATACCGGTGGTGTCGCTTCAAAGTTGTGCTCGTCTCAATATTCAAGAAAAGCTTTGTACTCAGAAGATTATACTTCTTTAAAGTAAAGCACAGTTTGCGGCAAATAATATTTCTCGATACAATAAGAAAATAAATGTTGAATCAAATGTAGTTTTAATCTTGTATTTTAAGATTTAAAATAGTTAATCTGAAACTAAATTATTTCATCCAATTGTAGAATTGTTAACTCCAAGAATGCTTTTAAGTTTGTTGTAAATATAATTTGCTCTTAAAACTGACCAATGCGTACTTGATCCAATGGTTTAGGACTCAATTCAATTTTATAATGGTATTAAATTCAAATGGAACTAATATTATCTTCAGCATTAAAATTTCAGAGCAAGAATTAAAAATTCGAATCAAAAATCTATGTACTTCACATAAGACTAGTGAGAATAAACTCATCAGCATCACGCGTTCAATGTCCCAACAAGATCCAGTTCGAGACAGTTCTTTGTTCTTTCCTATTAGTGCAGATTGCATTGTATTTTTGAGAGAAATTAGTGAAATTGAAATGGAAGAATTATTAACTTCTTGGGACCTGGGTGAGCTAATACCGATATTGAAATGTAAGTAAATTAAGTTCACTTACTTGTAGATAGGTAAATACAATTATTTGAGAAAACACCTTACTTGTTCTACTTTAACTTGTTGGTTATACCTACCTAATGCTTTGCAATAAATAAAATGTCTTATTATTTTTTAAGCACATGAAATAAATCTTGAGAACATCTTCAAACTGGATGAGGAATTAATTAAAGAAATTATCCAAATTATAGGCCAGAGGATTAAATTTTTACAAAAGTGGAAAGAATTAAAAGAGTTATCAAGCTTACCAGTGGTAATATTCAACCAAAATCAATATATTTTATAGCTAGTATTAACATTTTTTGAAACAAACTTAGTTGTACTAAATTTCAGAAGAACGTATCATTGAATGTAATAAATAATTGGTAAAATTTCTTAATTTTTTTTTAACATTTGTTAAATACGTTTTTAGGATAGATTTGGACCTGATTTCTTTTATAATTAAAATTGGATATTCAGTCTTTCATTTGCTAAATTTTACCTATCGTTTTTTTCTAAAAATTTGATAGTATACAAATATTTATACTATTTAAAGATTGTTTTAATGCTCTTACATTTGTTTCTTTTTCCGCGCGTCAGTTTTTTTGAAAAATTTATAAAATATTTATATCAACGAATTGACAACAGCAAGATTTTCCGGGCCTGAACCGGGAAGGGCGCATCGTCTACAACTGGTGATATCCTGTTCAGAATCATTTATTTTATTATATAGTTTGAACAGATGGTATAGAAGTTAAACTGGGCGAAACTTCTTTGGGTTAACAGTTTTCTTTCCTTGTTTTAGCACTGCAACCACCCGTGATTGCCCCAACCAATTTAGGTAGATATAAGGTAGTAGTACCGGTACTGAGCAGAGCTAGTAATCACTAACAAATTCCTTTTCCAAAGTTTTTGTTTGTTTGCCTAAAGTCGTCGAGTCCAAACCTAGTCAAAAAATGGACATTCAGATGTATGTAATAACCTGAACATTTGTATCGTTCAGTTAATGTCTATTGAATGTTGATAGTCCAGATATGAAGGTTTAGATATACAAATATATAATTCATTTCGGAAGCTCATAGTGGTTTGTATTTTAATTTCTCTCTCTTTCCACTGGATTAAAACCACTTAGTTGTTAAAAAAGTTTTTTTATTGACGTTTCGGCTTTCCAGATCGAAAGCCGTTATCAAAATGACATAAAATAAATAAATTTACTAGAAACAGAACACTTGATAATCTTGCAAAAATATGACATCAACATAGTATACATAGAATAAGATTTTGAGATTGAAGATGTCAAAATCTGTTTCAATCATATTTTTGTGACGTTTCTGGGAACGAATTTTTGAAAGGATAGCGCATTTGCATATTATAAGAGAATTTATACTTCGTCATAAATGAAGTTTTCTTATTAATATTATCATAAGAAAAAACCAGATAAAAACTTATGATAATAATAATTATAACCGCAAAGTTAAAGACGCAGCATTGATATGCTTAAATAATAACGAATGTGTTTCTAATTGTTCGGTTGATATTTCAAAAATTTGGATACCTATTTTACAAAAAGAGTTAATTGCAAAAAGGATACCCTCTATATCGGGATAGTATCATAAGTTTTTATCTGGTTTTTTCTTATGATAATATTAATAAGAAAACTTCATTTATGACGAAGTATAAATTCTCTTATAATATGCAAATGCGCTATCCTTTCAAAAATTCGTTCCCAGAAACGTCACAAAAATATGATTGAAACAGATTTTGACATCTTCAATCTCAAAATCTTATTCTATGTATACTATGTTGATGTCATATTTTTGCAAGATTATCAAGTGTTCTGTTTCTAGTAAATTTATTTATTTTATGTCATTTTGATAACGGCTTTCGATCTGGAAAGCCGAAACGTCAATAAAAAAACTTTTTTAACAACTAAGTGGTTTTAATCCAGTGGAAAGAGAGAGAAAATACAAATATATATTTTTACGTTTTTGACTCCTAATGAAGGGCTTAATAGTAACGATTTAGCACGCCTATGTAAAATAAGAAGACGAAGAAACGCATGTTTTTCTTTATTGAGGTATTAGCCAAATTGTATAGAGCGACGAAGTAGGATAGAATTGAGCGGGCAACTTACTTCAGCTAGACGAACCATGTTATTTGTTCTTTGTCCAAGGTGGTTTTCGCGAATCATGATCGACTGCTTTTCTTTGTTTTTTTTCATAAAACGTCTATTAGTCTATTAGCCGGTAGGTAATACTGGTTGGTCCCCGTTTAATGATATTTTAGCAGCCTCTTTGATAGCTCTAAACATAGCTGCCTTGGTCAATTGACTTTGCGGGTATTTAGATCGGTTCCAGGGCATCATCTGCACCTGTGAAAAGAGAGGGTAACAATAATTGTACGTATATGTTTGGCAGTATGGCCATGGCTATATTACTCAGTACAGAAAGTGGCCATATTGCTCAACATGAACACTGTCAACTGTATCATAAACTGCATGAAAATAAATAAACAACCCAACATCACACCGTTACGACCAAACATTCATACATTGAATGGCTAATATTATTGTATATTGTATAGTATATATACAGGGAGGTCCTTAAGTAATTGTACATAGAAGTTTGGTAGATTCGTCTCTTTAAAATATTACGATTTGGACCAACTTGCTCTAATAAAATGTTGCTAATAAGGAATATACAGGGTGATAATGGTTAAATTTTAAGAATTATTTTTTGCAATAGCTTAAGCATTTTTGGATATGTATACATAAAAATTTGGAACTGGGGGTTTTTGGGCACGATCATAGGCGTAACGAGGGGGGGATATTGGGGATGTAACCCCCCTTCCCCCCCCCCCCCCCCCCCCACCCCCATTGCTTTCATCCCATCGGAACCTTCGCAATTTTCTACTTTTCTACTATATTTTATATTTAAGATTATTTTTTTCTGTTTCATAATGTAATTTTGATGAGTTCTTAGTCTTAATTTATTGTTTATCTATTATAGTAAGTCATTGTAAGCAATAAATAGAGTTACTTGTATTTAAAATCTATTTATTGATTGCCCTTCCAAAAATAACATTTGGTATAATCAAAATAACATTTATAACTTCTAAAATAACATTTATAAAAAATTATAATCTATTTATTTAATTTGAAGCTACATGATTATAGTATAACATATATTATACCTATATTATGAGAAATCTTTTTTTGAAGTGAGTAATATGTTGGAGTGGTTGACTGGTGGGGGTAAACCCCCCTCATGAGTCAACTCTAGTTACGCCACTGGGCACGATAAATCAGAATCTGGAACATATTTCGATGTAATTTGTAGAAGGCGCTAGTTAGGTCACATTTGTGGCATAAATGTGCGATAAACTTTTTTGCTCTCTAAGTTAGCGCTATTCTCGTAAAAGAATATTAAAGCCACGTTATTTTAGTAGAAAAAAAGCATACTTGTTATTAACCTTAAAACTTAACGGTTTACGAGATAATGGCATTTTAGGGATCAGCTACATTGGTCGGCAAAAAAAATTTTTTTTGGCTTTGACACCATACTTGCTGATTCTTATGTAAAATGACCTCTTGAATCCGAATATGACCTCAGCTTTCCCCCATCTCCCACCGTTTTCGGGAGGTGCCCACCCCTCCTATTTTTATCACCTTTTCATAATTGGGAGGCATGAAAAAAAAACGGTGGGTGATGGCGAAAAACTGAGGTCATATTTGGATTCAGAGGTCATTTTACATAAATAATTTTTTTCGCCGACCAATGTAATCATGCAGCTAATCTCTAAAATGCGATTATCTCGTAAACCGTTAAGTTTTAAGGTTACTAACAAGTAAGCTTTTTTCTACTAAAATAACGTGGCTTTAATATTCTTTTACAAGAATAGCGCTAACTTAAAGAGCAAAAAAGTTTACCGCACATTTATGCCACAAATGTGGCCTAACTAGCGCCCTCTACAAATTACATCGAAGTAGGTACCAGATTCTGATTTATCGTACCCAAAAACCCCCAGTTCCAAATTTCTATGTATACATATCCAAAAATGCTAAAGTTATTGCAAAAAATAAATCTTAAAATTTATCACCCTGTATATTCCTTATTAGCAACATTTTATTAGAGCAAGTTGATTCAAATCGTAATATTTTAAGGTACTTCTATGTACAATTATTTAAGGACCATCCTGTATATAAGTGCAAGTAACTGGCCTTATTGCCTGCACGACCACTATGAGCTATGACAAATTATTTCTTAGTTCAGTATTATATTTAAAATTACTTTGACACTTCTCCAATTACCCGCCTCTGATTTATACATTGAACGTTCAGGTATGTTATTTTTTCAGTGTTATTGCTTGAGTCAATTAAAAAGTTTTTCATCACGTTTTTGTTCTTCGTTCTGTGACAACAATCAAAATGTACAATGCGGAAGTGTCCCAAAGATTGTTTATCGCCCTGTTATTTTCTGTTCTTTGATTTTAACGACTCGTGTAATGGTATTACTGTATAAATAATTGCCCAATTTTTGAATATGTTTGTATTATTTGGTAATCCCAACTATGGCATTTAAATGGCTTTCTTAAGTCTTGCCCCCCGCTGCCTTTTTTGTTTTAATCGGGGAATTTTTCTTTCTATTTCATCATCTATCTATCTCGAAAGACAGCTACCCCTTCAATTTTTTGTAACTTAAAAATGTGGGGCAAATAAATTAAGAATTCAAAAGTCAGTTTTTCACCAAATAAAGTTGATGATTTAAATCGTCACTACTCTCATAAATACTTACATATAAACATTCTTTATTGTTTTATACCCAACTATTTATACGTACTGGAAAAGATTTTGAAGACAAAGTGTAAGTTTAACCGGGCCTCGATGAAAGTTCAACAACCCCTTATGGTTGTACAAAAAACCCACTCGACACACATATAACCCTGCACCCTGGCGTTCGCTGGCGTTGTCGGCCATCGAGAGTGGAGCAACAGCGGGTCTGTGACCCACATTTTTCTCCATCACGAAACCCCTTTCTAGGTCAAGTGTAAGGCTCCCCCTCGCCCACGCCGGCTTAATTGGGGCAAGGGGAGGGTCTGACGTGCCGCCGACAGTGCATCGAACGTGTTTTGGTATGTGAAGTGTACTTAACATCACACATGTTATCACACCATATTATATTCGCGGAAAAATAAAATAGACTCTCTGGGTTTTTAGGTAAAGTGCCCGTGCCTATTATGAGTAACGTTTAGATCAGCGGTACTCAAACTTTCTAAATTTTGTACCACGTAAATATGAAACAAAAATATATGTACCACCATAAGATAAGATTTTCGCCATTAAAAATCAATGCGTCGCGAAATTGTTCGAAGCTTTTGGAAAAGTCATTTCAATATTAAAGCTAGAGCCGTTAAAGTCAAAAACTAGAAAAATATTTGTAAATGGTTGAATACAGTTACCCTGGTTACTCAATAAGTTCGTATAATGACATATAGATGGTGCCACCATTGACATATCCATATGATTTTTAGATAGATAGATAATTACTTCATTGTCGAAAGTTTAAAACTCGTTACAGCATATAAAAAAGTATAAAAAATAGAAAAAGTATAAAAATTATAAAAAGTATAAAATGTATAAAAAGTACAAAAAATATAAAAACTACAAAAACTATACAAGGAACATTTAAAAGTCTAAAATACATAAAAGGAAATGCAGATTAAAGTAGGTAGAAAACACCTTGATTTCCACCGAATCATTTACTGCAAACTATCACTTGTAATCTCCCTAGAGCTTGAATTACTATCGGAAATATTTCCGAAAGCATGAATTTTTTAAAAGTATCCCGAGGAGATATTTCCAGATAGTAATTCAAGATTCGGTAAGAAAATTTCACACCAAAGTAATATAAAAAATGATAACATGACATTTTCGTAAGTGCGGTGTATTTTTATAATTTGACACTTGACAGAAATACTATCTCTGTGGTACAGCCCAGGGTAGGAAAATACTATCGCCAAGTTTTTGGTAACGAGCTGAAACGAAAGCTTCTTATTGGTTAAAAAATGTTGGTGTGAAACTTTCAGAGTAGTATTCCTGAATACTTTAGTAAGCTTTTTGTTCTAAGAAACACTTTAAATTTCGCCTGAAGAGCTACAACCTCTGACATTTAAAAGTTGATGGCAAATGATTGTACAGGGTGTTTCGTACTTAAACTGACATAAGTTAACTGTGGATAGAGGACACTTAGAGGGTTCAGAAACACTTATATAGTTTGGGTCTATCTCGCTTATCAATTAAAGCATCTACGAATAACTCTTCTATGCCTAATTATCCAATTAATGAAATTGATTCTTGCAATATTGTCATGCGGTTCCAGGCGTTGGACTTCCTGGATGTGATAGGAATGAAGACTAAATTTCTTTAATTTCTTCCAAATACTGGTGTGACGCAAATGTAAAGTTTGCCCAATGTGTCTTAATTTCGGATTATTTTCCACTAATTCCAAAACATTAACCTCTATATTTGGTTGCTGCCTTTCAGGATGGTCATTTAGTGCTGCTGTAGGAAATTTTCCATTTTCACGAAGATAACGAAAAACTGTTGAAAATGTTGCACGAGAAGGAATTCTTCGATCAGGAAATCGTCTTATATATTCTCTTACTGCCCATCGGCAGTTTCCATTGCAAAAACCATAGACAAAAACTATATCGGCATATTCCTCATGTTTAAAGGACCCCGCACAAAAAGATAGGAAAAGGCAGCTCGGTCAAATTCTCTGAATTTTTGATATGTTATACATTTTGTCATTCTGAACAAAAGTGTCAATGGGCACTAAGCTCCAACGTCCATGGTTTGGCTGCTATGGAGCTCCGAAGCTCCGTGACTCCACCATAGTAAGTACAGAAACCTTTAAAACGCATATCACCTTTTTAAAAATCATATTGTAATTATTTTAATGCATGCCCTAAAGTGTTTGAGGATGCTGAATTTAAATATTATGTCAAATCTATAATATTGGCAGTTGACAGCTGTCAAATAGCTGTCAAATGCTCTTAAAAAAATAAATCTTACAACAAGGAATAAGAACTTTATGTTTTTGAGGACGCTGAATACAAATGTAGTGTCAAATCAATAATATTGACAGTTGACAACTGTCAAATAGCTGTCAAATGCTCTTAAAAAAAATAAATTTTACATTAAGGAATAGGAACTTGTGTTTTTGAAGACGCTGAATTCAAACATGATTTTAAAATAAAATACGTTTGTTGAAACCAATGAAATTGACGGTTGGCACAAGTGGTCAGTTCCCGTCACGTCCACGTCGTTGATCCTGGGTAAAGCAAAGAAAAAAGTAAGTTTTATTATTTAAAAGAAAAAGTAAGTTTTATTATTTTGTAAAGAGTAGTTAAAAAAACTAGTTTACGGCTGAATCTACTATTAATTGTATCGATTTGACAACAGATTCCAATTAATGGTCCTCAAAATCATAAGTTTCTTTTCCTTAATGTAAGATTTCTTTATTTTAAG
This sequence comes from Crepidodera aurea, assembly GCA_949320105.2. NCBI lineage: Eukaryota > Metazoa > Arthropoda > Insecta > Coleoptera > Chrysomelidae > Crepidodera > Crepidodera aurea. Next base: position 28,742,482 of record OX439474.1, read on the forward strand.
AGCATTTGACAGCTGTCAATTGTCAATATTATTGTCAATTGTCAATATTATTGATTTGACATTACATTTGAATTCAGCGTCCTCAAAAACATATGATTATATTCTTTAATATAAGATTTCTTATTACTAAAAAGCATTTGACAGCTGTCAACTGTCAATATTATCGATTTGACATCATATTTAAATTCAGCATCCTCAAAAACTCAAGGGCATATATTAAAATAATTAAAATATGATTTTTAAAAAGGTAATATATTTCTGAATATTACTGAAATTCGTCATGATTAAATTAGTAAACATTTTTTTATTTTTAATATTTACTGTAGGTACTCTGTTCTGCATCGGTAATAAGCTTTTATTACTATCAAGTAAAACGAATGTACCCCAAACAAAATAGTAAAACTGATTGAGCTATAAAAATTAACGATTCCGTGAATTTCACGATTCTTGTTTCTAACAAACCAACATGACAAGTATGAAGAATACCAAAATTCTGTCCCGAAATACCGATAAGACTGTTCTCACGATATTTCTCTCTTATTAGGTACAAGACGACTTAAACTTATGTTGACCTCTTGATGGCTACTACGTGTTTCTTGTTGAACTAACCAAAAATTAAACTCGAAAATAATTTCAACAATTTTAAAGACACAGCTGGCGTTTAATATTTATCAGAACTTGATAATATTCCGATTCTTCGAATTTGGAGTTAGTGTACAAATAAAGATTCTGGCTACAGATAAAGCAACCTGTTCGTGGGACATGTCGAGTTTGGGGGAGAGACGTCTGCACAAGTGCGTGGAATTTAATCGGACTGGAAATAAAAAAAACTAACAAAAGTCTAATTTGTAACACTAATCCAGTAAAAATAAAAATAAGTTAAAATATTCGAACAAAAAAGAATAAAAATATGGATTTAAATAGTGTAAATCATACATGAAAACTTTTGCCTTATCCCATCAAGGAAAGCATCAGTGCTAACGTCATTGTTTTCAAGTGAGTGGCGTGAATCAATTCTTTCAACTCATATCGACCAATTTCATTAATCTGCCGAAGATTTTAAATGAAAAATTTTGTAAAAGAAAGAGTTGATTTTGACAAAAAAGTCAAAAGGCTCCCCATCATTTTTATCATGAAAATAGTTTTAAAAAATCTGTTGTGTCGCCACAAGACTTTCCCAGCAGTTATAAAATAAAAATTAAAAACATTAATTTAAAGTCCCAATCAAATGATATTTGGTATCCCAAAAAATCGTTTCGAATTGTTTTAAAGTAAAAATGACATTTGAAATATTAGAAAAGGAAAAACATTTCACATGTCAAAAAAAAGTAAAACAATTTTTTAGGGTCGGAATTTTGTTTACTTTTTCTTTGACATGTCAAATGTCATTTGGATTTTAAATTTGAATTTTTTTTTCCATTGCTTAGTTTTAAAATTAAGAAATGAAAATTTGAGGATGTATTTACAAGCCAATAAGGTACCTAAATACCAAATAAAAACTTTAGGTCTTTTATTTTTTTGTAATGTACATAGGTTACTGCGCCCCCTGGTGGGTCGATTGCAACCAAAAACAAACGGATTAATTCGCGATGATCCCATACCTACATACCAAATTTCAGCTCAATCGGATCAAGCGTTTGGATTTGCTTGCGATTTTTTAGTTAAAAAAAAAATTTTTTTAGGTTAGGTTCAAAATTAAGGAATGAAAATTTCAGGATGTATTTACAAGCCAGTGAGGCATCTAAATATCAAATAAAAGTGCATAGAGCTCCTGCGCCCCCTGGTGGGGCGATTTCAACCAAAATGGGTTCAATCCCCGATCACTTGAAACCCATATACCAAATTTCAGCTCAATCTGATTAAGCGTGCGGACGCTATCGTGGAAGAATACAGACACACATACAGACAGACAGACAGACGGATAGACTTCCATCTGGAAATCGTTTTAATCGTCTCAGGGGACCTCAAAATGGTTATCTCATTTTTTTTTAGCGCGTTCACAATACTTTCCCTTTGGCGAGGGGCCGGGAAAGTAAAAAGTACAAATTTTGTTGAAATAAAAATGTAAGGACATTCTTCCAATCTTTAAACAAAATTTGACTCATCTTAGTTTAATACGCGCTTTTTTTTTTAGTTTGAGTCAAAGAAGCTTGAATCTATAGTAAAATCGCAATCGTCCCAGAGAAATACAGCACAGGAGGGTCAAACAAAATATGTGATTTTAAATAGCCGGTAGTTAAAAGGTGTGTTAAAATTAAGAATTTTGACTATCCTTATTTTAATACCTTTTAAGACTCTGATGAATTAGGGTGTATTTGTTTGTATTATTATTTTTTTTTGTTACTATTTTAAACTGAAATAATCGTAATTTAACCGCCGGGGTGCTTGTTTTAGTCCCCTCGCCACACATCCCTGAAAACAATTTTTTTTTGGTTGGCTAAGGCCAATTTTTTGTTTTTTGTGTTTTTTTTGGTGGGTAAACTTGGTAAATTCAATATTTTCATCACTTTTTTGACATGCTCCGGTTTCGTTTGCGTTTTTGCAGTCTTTCACGCTTTTTAGCTTTTTTTGGTGGTTTAGTTTCTGGCAGCGTTAATTGGGTGGTCTCAACGCCGCGCCACCAGACCATACTCCTTTTTTACTAATATGATTGTAACATTTTGATATAAAATAGATATGCTTACCTACTCTCGAAGATCAGGAAACGTGAAAGTCTATGAATCAGTATATTCACTTGATGAGTCGTTATTTACTGACATTATTAAAGGTGGCACTGGAGTATCGATATCCAAGATTTTGTCCAGCTTCCACATGTTTTCTTCTCCTTTTAACAAATGCTCGATTGTATATGGAGGTTTCTAACAATGCTTCTACATCTTTTAACTTAAATGTTGTATTATGTCGACCTACAGATCCTTTAACTTGTGCCCATATCAGTTCAATAGGATTCAGTTTGCAGTGATAGGGAGCAAGACGCACAACATCAATACCATGTGTTTTTGCAAGTTCATCCACTACATAACGTACTGCAGGGTTATTTAATTTCACAATTTTTAGTAGTTCCATTTTTATTGATTTTTCTGGAAAGTTAATGTTTCTGTCTGTTAGCCACTTGGGCGGATGTAATTTCGGCCGGAAAAAGGGCAGGTACTAAAAGCCGGTAGGTAAATTCGGCCGGAGGTTTTAAGTTGCTTCCTTATCTCATAGGTATTTTCGGCCGCAAATCAAATAAAATAACAGAATGCTTTATATTAAAATATTTCTTTATTTCAAAGTGAAAACGAAGATAATACGGAGGCTCCGCCTCAGACATCAAAACAACAACAGCCTGCGGCTATTGATAAAAAAATTATACCTCAGCGGGCTACGCAGTCCTTTGCTCCGGCTACGCAGTCCGGCGTTGAAGCTGACGGCGTTGAGGGCCCCTCGGCCGAAATTACCCCTGTCATAAATGGTACCCCTTGATTTATGCAGGTAGGCCAAGGGATTACCGGCCGAAATTACGCCCGCCGAGCCTCTTAATGATATCATCTTTCTTCCATGAAGTATTTGGCACACGTTAAATTAGAGGGGAAGGGTAACTAGCGTTATCCATTACTATAACTGAACCCTTTGGTAAATGTTCTATCATCTGCTGAAAATATTCTTCAAAAACATCAGCGTTCATATCTTCATGTTAGTCTCCGGCTTTTTTAGATTGAAATATTAAAGAACCACGCCTTGAAAACCCATCATCACTTCCAATATGAGTTATAATTAGACGTCGTCCTTTACCGGAAGGAACCTTCAATCTTGTAGATAATCCTTCCAAAAAAGCCTGTCGTGAAGATTGAATTTTTGTGTCCTGCCACAGTTTGCTAACTGTGTAACCTTCATTCACCCAGGTTTTGTCCAAATAAAATATTTTTTTGCCTTCTGCACGTAATTTAAAAATGGTTCTGAGGTATCTCCATCTCCAACAAACAATTTCCTCAGAATCAATAAGTGCTGCTTTTCTGTCCTGTTTATCCCACTTGAGCTCAAATCTATTAGAGTTTCCCGTAGTTTTATTTTCCCATTTTAAGAAAATATGGATCACTATTGATTGCGTCCAAAACCTTGGCATCTCTTTTTTAAAATAAAAGTCGTTAAAATTTCGCTTTTTTCTTATCTCCTGCATTTTCCTTTGGGGGGTTAACAACTCCACTTTCTATCGTTAATTTGCTTACACCTATCATATTACTTGTCTTTTCAACAGCATCGTCAACAGAAAACGAAGGATTTTCCATTCTTAGGCAATAAACATTGCTTACAAATATTTTCTCGTTAACTGACAACGCACACTTTTTTATACGTTTCACAAGTGTAAACTTTGAACTTGAATCACACTGCATTTTTCAATACTACAGTCACTATTATCCGAAAATTACCACAACGTCTTACTATAATACATAATATAGAAGGCTAATCAAACAATTGCAAATAACTCAAAAAAGTACCTACATACCGAAATAATAATACATATTCAAAAAAAAAATATTTTTAAATGATTTTATCTACCCCGTAAATAATATATAGACACCCAGATATATTACTCGGGCTCGATTGCGATTTTACTATAACAATATGTCACATGTATTATTCAATAGTTTTTATTACAGAATTATTTTTAACTCACAAAGTGCAATAGATCCATTCCCTTATAATTTTTGTCTGTATTAACGCGGCTTCTGGTGTTTCTGGTGTTTCTGGCTATTTTGAGTTAATTATGAGTCATCCACTGTGGGTTCTATGATTTTCAATGGTTTTTATTAGATTTTTAACTAATTATCAAACTTTCAAAAAGAGTGTTTCAACGAATTGTCACAGGTGCGCTATTCCAAAGATTTATGGCTAGTTGTGGGTTTCCGAATCTATATCTATCTCTTTTTTATTCACGTTTTTATTGCTGCATTAATAAAAATTAGAATGGGGAGCTTGTTACTAATGATTTATTTTAATATCTTGGATTATGTAAATAATGATCAATGACGTCTTTTTTGGATAAATTATGATGTGTATTTTGTAATATTTTGTTACTAGATAAATCTTTATGTACGAAAATGTTGTAGTGTAAATGTTATGACTGGCTGGAATGAAGTATTGACTATATAAAACATGGTCATAAAGAATTTACCATATTTATAACTCAATTAAAATAAAAAATACATTATACGAAAAACAAAATGGATTTTATTGTATTAAATCGTCAAAAAATCACATTATTCAAATTTACAATTTCTTATATACAGGGTGATCGCTTAAAAAAATTAGATCAAGCTTCACATTTTAAAATTGGTTACAAATGTGCTAGACCAAATAATAATAATCACATTTTTTTCGACTTTTCTGTTACTATTGAAAAATAACGTGTATAAACTGGTGGCTACAAAAATAATATTTCTCAAATATCCCTATACGTATAGATTATATCTTCAACTGTCTGAAAGCAATTGGGTATGATTTTTTTTAATTCCAAAAGGAAGTCGTCGAATTCTTCCGGCGTTCGGAGGCGATTATCTTCTGTTTTTGTCTAACAATTAACAATTTGGCCGTGGGAAATCGTTCAAGTTAAGTACCTGTCGTTTATATCATATCGGGTCTGAATACAACTGATTTTTTCTTCTTCTTTAATTTACAATGAATGTAGTAAAAAGTGAAGTTGTCATTATTTTGATATTAGGGAATAAAGTTCACAAAGAAATTCTTTTTTATTGTTAGAATTGTTAGAAAGAGTGAACAGTTAAACATAAATTATACTGGGAGGGAGATAACTTGAATTTTTTTAGGATTTTGCCAACACTTTTACCAAACGTCGATTATTAAAAAAAATAACAATTAATGAACTTTTCACTGATTGTCGAAATTTGATAAGATTTTAGCCTGTTTTTTTTACCAAACTCTTAAACCTAGCCTTCAGATCTTTGCTATGATCTAGTGGACTGTATTTGATTTGAAAGCCATCTCTTAATACCCCAAAGAGAACGGCTTCCTCTTAAGTTTTCTATTTATAACACAAATAAATTATTTACACTTATTTAACTCTCTTTGTACAAAAGAATATGTCTTATATTATAGAGAATCGCTCAAGTAATTATTTGTTACGTTGAATGTGAAATAATTGTAAACATTTTTGTTGACTTAATTTCATTTACTTTACAATTGTAAACTTAATAATGATAAAGTACGACGCTTATGTATATAATAGGGTGGGCCGAAAAACCTTTTTTTTTTATTTCGAAGTTGTAATAGCGCGAAAAACTTGCGAATCATATAGACTAAAAAAAAAAGAAAAAAATTATCAAAATCGGTTGACATCTTCTGATCGCGCATAGGCCTTAAAGCTCGAAAAAACTTCATTTTTGCGATTATTTTTTTTAATTTTTAAATGAGATGTTTTCGTAATGTAATAGTTTGTAACGTCTTCACATAGGGCATAAAAACATTGTGTTTTAATTTGGTTTAAATCAGTTGATATCTTCCGATCGTGCATAAGCCTCAAAAATTTGCCAAAATATTGAAAATTTCATATTTTTACGCATTTTTGGTAACACAGGCCCACAAAAAAAAGTGGAATGAACTTTACATTTAAGTATACTACCCCTATGGATTTTTAGCCGCTCTCAGTATCTGTGAAGGCAATTTCGATCTACGCAAAACGATAATGTTTTTACGAATCTCGAGTTGCTTAGTTCTAATCTCACTGTAGAATTTCCCTAGAGTACCTCAGAATTCCACTAGCATAGGGGAAAAACGAAGAAAATTGTGCAAAAATCGAAGTTTCATGCAGGCCTTTTTCATACGGAGAAGATGATATCTTTCCGTCTTCTGAGTTGCCGTGTTCATTTCTGTCATCAGAACTTTCATCCAGCTCCTCACGGAAAATTCCATTATTTATATATTATTAGTTTGTTCGTTTTTTCCTTGTTCTTTTATAGTCAAACGTCCTTTCTTTTTTGCTTTCTCCTGCAATATCCCTCTTCAACAACTAGCAAAAATCTGCCATCATGTGTTCATCCCATAGCCCCTGATAATGTCGCTGCATTTCTTTGATATCTTGGTGGAAGCGTTCTCCTTGTTCCTCATTTTGTAATTACCAAGACTTTCAGGGAAATGTTCGAGATGGGAATGAAGGAAGTGTAATTTTATGCTCATGAGGCAACCTTGTTCTTGAAATTTTCGCAACATGTTTTTCATTATTTTCTTACAGTTGTCACTTTTAAAGTTACCTTAGAAATTTTCGGTAACTTCTTTGCACAATTTTCTACGTTTTTCCCTATGCTAGGGAAATTCTGAAGTACTATGGAACATTTTATACGTCAGATATGAATTCAGGAACTCAAAATACGAAAATATATAAACTTTCTTGAGCAAAAATAGAACCTTCCAGAAATCACAAGTTTTGCTCAGCGTAACACTTTTCCCCTAGGCTAGTGGAATTCTGAGGTACTCTAGGGAAATTCTACAGTGAGATTAGAACTAAGCGACTCGAGATTCGTGAAAACATTATCGTTTTGCGTAGATAGAAATTGCTTTCACAGATACTGAAATTTCTAAGATTTCACGCATTTCCCCTAGGCTAGGGAAAAACTGGTGGGTCCAGGGCAAATTCTGAGACCAGATTCGGATTGAGCGGCTCAAAATCCATAGGGGTAGTATACTTACATGTAAAGTTCATTCCACTTTGTTTTTTGTGGACCTGTGATACCAAAAATGCGTAAAAATGTGAAATTTTCATTATTTTGGCAAATTTTGGGGATTATGCGCGATCGGAAGATATCAACTGATTTAAACCAAATTAAAACACAATGTTTTTAGGCTATTTTTGAAGACGTTACAAACTATTACATTACGAAAACATCTAATTCAAAAATTAAAAAAAAATAATCGCAAAAATGAAGTTTTTTTATATTTTGTCAAACTTTAGGGCCTATGCGCGATCGGAAGATGTCAACCGATTTTGATAATTTTTTTTTCTTTTTTTTAGTTTATATCATTCGCAAGTTTTCCGCGCTATTACAACTTCGAAATAAAAAAGGTTTTTTTTGCCCACCCTAGTTTACAAGGAGTGTTTTACCTAAAAGTTAGCTAACAACTAATTAAGAAAAATGAAATGCATTCAGCGCTGTGGTTCTGTCTCATTCTATTTTTAGACATCGACGGATAGTTCCAGAAGCGTTAATTCGCGGTTCTATTGGTTGTATTTTGCCGCGCGCAAGTGTTACTGAAGTGTGAAGTTTGATCTGTATTTGAATCTTTTGTTCGCCTGTCTCACTAGTTTTCGAATTTCTCTCTCTAACGTATTGGGGTAAATTTATTTGGAAAGTTTTAAGAATGATATTGCGTTGTATGTTAAAGCTCAGTGACAGCGGATATCTGCAGCTGTGTTTTATTGAAAATTTTGTTTTATTTTCCGATATCCCTTTACTAGTGGTCGGGTGAAAAAGTATGAGGCATGACGAAATATGTTCAATTCCATTGGAATTTGAACACTGATTATGATTTCGCGGTAATCAAAGAAGAGCCAAACTGGGGCTATTAAAAATACAACGATTAGGTATCCTTAGAAACCTTCCACCTTTAAATATCTTCATTAAGGTGACAGCAAGTATGGGCGCCTAAAAGCTGGAAAGTAATAACAACTGGGATATTGGTACAACAGCGTAGGATATCATATATTCTAGATATTCTAGTATTGAGCATTGAGAAAGAAAACATATTAGCTTGACAAGCTTTTGCAACGGACTGCATAGACCCTGAACCTTTGTTAAAAATAATAAAGACGCTGCTGGCTAACTAGCTGGATCATCTAAAGAGATGAACACATTTGTAGGAAAAACAGTCTCTCATTATTTTTTAGTGCTATCCTACTAGAGATACTTCTTTCTGTAGGCGACAAACCCCCAGGAGGAGTTTTTAGAAGAAACCCTAGTAAAGAGGCATATAAATCTAACAAAACTCTTCACGTGGAGCTTTTCAGCTGATAAGCCCATAGGTCCCATTTTCTTAGCGAATGAAAATTGCGTCAACGATCACCTGGTAAAGATGTTCAACCAAATAGGCTCGTTGATGTTATGCTATATTCTAACGCCAAATAAATGTTCACGAGAATATTTTCTTTAAGACATTTCTTGATTGGAAAGTCCAAAAACTTTTCCTTTGTATTGAGTGCTGAGTCTAGACTAACTTCATTTAGTTTTACTGAACCAACAACTTTCGTCTTTACTAAATACTCGTTTGGAACTTAATTAAAAATCACCAGTAGCCATTAAAAAAAACGACAGTTTTAATACATTCGTCGACGAGTGTTTTGATGCAAACTTCAATTCTGATCATTAACAAAAAAACTCCTCCACCCGAAACACCCCGAAACTTCCAAGAAAACCGGAGTATCGTTCGATATAAGACACAAGAACATCTTAACGTCACCCATAACTTACTTCGCACCACCAGAAACCGCTATATATGTTTTGGTTAGTGTTCCTATTTAAAAAAACACCCGAGATATATTGTTACAGCTGGAAAACTCTCTCTCCGTCTTTGTCTCTCGTGTTCGACTTGCGTCTGTTCATCCTACTTCAACATCCACCACCTAGTCAATGATTTAGTGTGTAGTGAAGTCGGTAGTTGGAAGCAGGTCCGGAGCTAAGTTGTGTGGGCTATTTCCGATGGAGAGATTTAAAATGGACTGTATTAGAGTAGATTCCTTACTTGAAATGTACCTTTTCATCCAGTTGATACACAGAATTTGACCACGAACCGGACAAAAATAAACTTATAAATGCTACTAACCATTTCGCGTCTTTGAAATAGTTTGAAACATTGTATAATTATATATTAATACTTTCGTGTAACGCGTATTTTGGAAATAAAGAGCTATGTAATACTCAAAACCGACATTTTCAATGAAATTTTAAGTATTCCAAATAAGTTAACATTAGGCCCAAATGGTGTTCCTAACTTTGTATTAAAGAAATGTATTTGCACAATTGTTTTACCCTTATTTTTGCTATTCAATAGATCGTTGGAATGTTCTATTTTTCCTGTTAGCTGGAAAGAAAGCAATATTGTTCTTATTGTCAAAAGTGGGGAAAAGAACGTAATATATGTATATATACACTATGCTATACCAAAATTATTCAATTGTCTTGTTAGCAAACAATTGGCTTGTCAATGTAGAACAGATCAACTGTTTCAAACTTAACAACCTATCAACTAAATATTCTTCAGAACAGGGAAGACAAAAAACAAACCGACTCGATCTACACAGATTTTTTAAAAGCCTTTGATCGAGTCGATATTCTGATAAATAAGTTGTTTTTAATTGGCCAAAAATGTAATAGAATGAATGTTATATTACGTAAAAAGGGCTGATTCAACAATTAAAAGAAAATTTAAAGGTTAACGTGTCTCAAACGCGCTTACCTGATGTAGTGGATAGTAGCAGCGGTACACGCCCAATGCAGTTTTCAAGCACAAATTGCACACAATGTTTATTTATAGTACCGTGCGGACGACCAAGACTTTGTTTTGTGGTGGAAGAGCTCATTGTCGGATCGTATTCAACGTGTAAAAATAGGTTGTTACTTTTCTGACACAATTAATGATACATCTGGTGTACCGCAAGGAAGCCATAGCTCGCCTATTCTTTTTAACATTTTTGTGAATGACATTGTTAATTGTTTTCTGAATAGCCAATGTGCTAAATTTGCAGATGATCTTAAGTTTTAGAGAACTCCTTCAGGAGGATTTGAATCGTTTAACAGGTTGGTGTAATAAAAACAAACTGCATTTAAATGTGAATAAATGTTGATATATAAGTTTTTCCGAGGATAGCAACAACATATTACTTATTAAAAAAAAAGTTAGTGTTAAGGATCAGTTTGAAATTCGACCCTGTGTCAACTGAAAATCTTCAAAGATTTCACTCGCGAGTGCAACGAGTCTAACCCTGTGTGGTCTTGCAAAATCCATAAGAAACATCGCGCAAAAGATTCCGGTCTTTGTCTGATCCGCTGCAAAACGCTTAAGAGCTTTCCAATGGGAATGTCTATTGTGCAGTTGTAAAATTTAAGGAGTAGGTGTAAATCGGAAGTTAGGAATCTTTGATTTAGTGGTTCTCGTTTTTGGCTGTGGAGATTAAATAAGGGAGGAGGGTACAGGGTGAGGAGTTTCAAGGATTAGAAATCTAAAATAAATTTTAGAAAAGATAGTATTAATGTTAATTTTTTTTTCTGATAAATGGTATTTGTTTGTCTGTTTTTCCTCTCGTGTCCTATTGGTCTTATCATTTTAAAAATTTTGGTATATTGCAAAATTTGTGGGTGAGCTTGATAGCGATGTGGGTTTAAGTTATGACTTTCTATCCAAATGTATAGAGTTTATTAAGGAGCCGAATTATTTAACCACAGTGTTGGGCAATCTAGGGCAATATAGAAAACATCAAAAAATTAAAACTCATCCTGTTCCAGTTTCTTGCAGGTAAGGCCTTCTACTCTATAGATGAATTGCTACTCTCATGTTAGTGTGCTATGTAAATGTATAATATGTGCAGGGCCGGCTTAAGGCATACGCGAAGGATGCGGCCAAGGGGGCGCCACAGCTTGAAATTTTTTTCTGAATGTAATGTATAGTCTAAAACAGCGTTTTAGGCTACTCAAATTTTAAAAATTTTCCCTGACCCCCCCTTATTACGCCCCCCAAGCTACGCCACTGTTATGAGAGGCGCCAGTGAATTGTTCGCATCAACTAGAAAAATGTCTAGGACCGGCACTGAATATGTACTATATTTTATGACTCAAATTTTAATGTGTTTGTTTATACAGGGTGGTCCTTAAGTAATTGTACATAGAAGTATGGTAGATTCCTCACTTTAAAATATTACGATTTGACCCAACTAGCTCTAATAAAATGCTGCTAATAAGGAATATACAGGGTGTTAAAGGGTAAATTTTAAGAGTTATATTTTGCAATAACTTTAGTGTTTTTGGAGATTTATACATAAAAATTTGGAACTGGGGGTTTTTGGGCACGAAAAATCAGAATCTGGTACCTACCTCGATGTTATTTGTAGAGTGCGCTAGTTATGCCACATTTGTCGCATAAATGTGTCATAAACTTTTTTGCTTTTTAAGTTAGCGCTATTTTTGTAAAAGAATATTAAATCCACGTTATTTTACTGGAAAAAAAGTATACTTGTTATTAACCTTAAAACTTAACGGTTTACGAGATAATCGCATTTTAGGGATCAGCTGCATGATTACACTGGTAGGCCACTGTTTTTTTTGCGTCCCTCCAAATTTTCGAAAAGCGTTAAAAATAGGTGGGGGGCCACCCCCCGAAAACGGTAAGTGATGGGGGAAAACTAAGGTCATATTCGGATTCAGTAGGTCATTTTACATAAGAATCAGCATAAATGGTGCCAGGGCCAGAAAAAAAATTTTTTTTGCCTACCAGTGTAATCGTGCAAGTGATCCCTAAAATGCGCTTATCTCGTAAACTGTTAAGTTTTAAGGTTAATAATAAGCATACTTTTTTCTACTAAAATAACGTGGATTTAATATACTTTTACAAAAATAGCCCTAACTTAAAGAGCAAAAAAGTTTATCGCACATTTATGCCACAAATGTGGAATAACTAGCGCCCTCTACAAACTACATCGAAGTAGGTACCAGATTCTGATTTCTCGTGTCCAAAAACCCTCAGTTCCAAATTTTTATGTATAAATATCTAAAAACGCTAAAGTTATTGCAAAAAATAAATCTTAAAATTTAACGTTTAACACCCTGTATATTCCTTATTAGCAACATTTTATTAGAGCAAGTTGGGTCAAATCGTAATATTTTAAAGTGAGGAATCTACCATACTTCTATGTACAATTACTTAAGGACCACCCTGTATAATATGTATATATTTTATTTTACTATATTTTTATATCTTAAGAAGCCTTATAGGTACACTTTGTTTGCTCTAATACTGTTCTGACAAGCCTGATAGTGTATGCTATGCAATTATATCATTGTATCTGTATTTGCCTTATAGGTGAATAAATAAAGTTTCAAAGTTTTGAATCCTGTCTTTAATGCTTTATAGATCAAAAATAAGAATACAGAAAAAAAAACATGAAAATAACAACAACTTATTGTGCATAGATGGGGTAAATATCCTAAAAAAGTAATGAATAGAGACATAAAAAGAAGTTTTTGAAGTAATTAAAAAAAACCTCTTTCAATATGCCAGTTTTAATTGTAATAAAGGGAACAAAATTATACTATAGTTCAAACGATGTGTATGGTCAAATGGACATACACATCGTTTCTGCAACAGACAAACCAAGAGTACTCCAGGCGAGAATATATCAATTCACCCGAAGAAAATCTTCGGGAGAACATGAGGTAACACAATAACAATTAACTGCAAGAAAGGTAGCGGAGATTATAACGCCAAAAATACTAGTTCGGCGTAACTAGACGGACTATGTAGGCAGTATAAAACACGATAAAAAGATATACTTTTTACATGCATCTAAAAATCACTGACCAACTCGTGCTCGACCGAATAGTAGGTAGAAAACCAACTGACCAACTCGTGTCCAAGGTTTTTAATTCTTAATAATTAAAATATTGCAAAAAATGCCATTACACTTTTACCTTCTAAAGGATTAGGGGCACGAGTTGGGATGCGCCCATCAGGATCACTAATTTTGGTAAACAATAAATAAATAGACATATCAAAGAAATTGTCATATATACAGCATAACTGTACGTACCTAAAAGGTATTTTTTTGCAATATTAATTCCTTATATTATCCAAAATTACGTCTCATTCCACACACCAATAAAAATAGATATAATAATTAATAACAATCGTTTTTAGCGGAAACCGGTAATTCTTTCCAATTCCATAAAATGTATGATATGAATTCTGTTGGGTCCGCGAAACGGACGATAAATAGTAAATAGCTTAATGATAGCCAGCGAGTGTGACTCACATTTTGTTCAATTTGTGAAATTAGAATAATTCGAAATTAGAAGATTAATAGCGCCCTCGGGTGTTAAGTTGAATCGTCCGACGTATTTCCAGACTCCGGAAGGAATGATTCAGTCGTTCTAATCTACTATAATTGCAGATTAGACGCGAGCGACGAAAGAAAAATACACAAAATTAATTTTCTTTGAAACGTGAAAATTATACCCAGTGGATCGGTGCATTAGGAACTTTTAGATTTTTTTTCAAATTTGGGGAAGAGGAAAAAAGTGTTCTTTCGCCAATACAATGCACTGTGTTATAAGCGCGAGAATTGGATGTATTGTGTTGTGTTAATATTAGATCCACGTCATAAACTAGAAACTTTTTCTTCAAGTTCATCGGACAAAGATTTGCAAGAAAATCATTGTTAAGGTTTGAAAATTTTAGCGAAATAAGCCTCCCAAAGCCAATGTAAATTTTTTCTTCAAGTTCATCGGGCAAAGATTTGCAAGAAGAACCTTTGTTAAGGTTTGAAAATATTTACAAAACACAATATTACGATAATTTTATCGAAATGAGCCCTCCAAAGCCAATGTAAACTTTTTCTTCAAGTTCATCGGGCAAAGATTTGCAAGAAAATCTTTGTTAACGTTTGAAAATATTTACAAAACCCAACATTACGATACTTTTAGCGAAATGAGCCCCCCCAAAGCCAATGTAAACTTTTTCTTCAAGTTCATCGGACAAAGATTTGCAAGAAGAAGCTTTGTTAATGTTTGAAAATATTTACAAAACACAATATTACGATAATTTTATCGAAATGAGCTCTCCAAAGCCAATGTAAACTTTTTCTTCAAGTTCATCGGGCAAAGATTTGCAAGAAGAACCTTTGTTAAGGTTTGAAAATATTTACAAAACACAATATTACGATAATTTTATCGAAATGAGCCCTCCAAAGCCAATGTAAACTTTTTCTTCAAGTTCATCGGGCAAAGATTTGCAAGAAAATCTTTGTTAACGTTTGAAAATATTTACAAAACCCAACATTACGATACTTTTAGCGAAATGAGCCCCCCAAAACCAATGTAAACTTTTTCTTCAAGTTCATCGGGCAAAGATTTGCAAGAAGAAGCTTTCTTAAGGTTTGAAAATATTTACAAAACACAATATTACGATAATTTTATCGAAATGAGCTCTCCAAAGCCAATGTAAACTTTTTCTTCAAGTTCATCGGGCAAAGATTTGCAAGAAGAAGCTTTCTTAAGGTTTGAAAATATTTACAAAATAAAGAAGCAGAAATGATATGCTTAAATAATAACGAATGTGTTTCTAATTGTTCGGTTGATATTTCAAAAATTTGGATACCTATTTTACAAAAAGAGTTAATTGCAAAAAGGATACCCTCTATATCGGGATAGTATCATAAGTTTTTATCTGGTTTTTTCTTATGATAATATTAATAAGAAAACTTCATTTATGACTATGTATAAATTCTCTTATAATATGCAAATGCGCTATCCTTTAAAAATTCGTTCCCAGAAATGTCACAAAAATATGATTGAAACAGATTTTGACATCTTCAATCTCAAAATCTTATTCTATGTATACTATGTTGATGTCATATTTTTGCAAGATTATCAAGTGTTCTGTTTTTAGTAAATTTATTTATTTTATGTCATTTTGATAACGGCTTTCGATATAGAAAGCCGAAACGTCAATAAAAAAAACTTTTTTAACAACTAAGTGGTTTTAATCCAGTGGAAAGAGAGAGAGAAATTAAAATACAAACCACTATGGGCTTCCGAAATGAATATTATGATAATTTTATCGAAATGAGCCCTCCAAAGCCAATGTAAAGATTCCGAAAATTTTGATATAGATGTACTACCTTTCTTTTAAACATCTGGTAGTACAAACCCAGTCCCAGTCGATGAAAATTCCTGGAAATATGAAATTACAAGAAAATGTAATAAAATGGTGGAAGACACATGAGGCTGCATTTCCAAAAATGGCTAGAGATTTTCTAGCGATTCCTGCTACATCAGCATTCCAGGGCTTCTCTACTAAATGAAGTAGACTAAATGATGAATCTGTTAGATGTTTAATGTCTTTAAATTCCTGGATGGCTAATAGAGTTTTAACAGACTTTATTTCAACATCAAATTATGAAAAAAAAAATTAAAATGAGACAGTTGTAAATCAACATTTATAATATGAAACACAAACACTAATAGAAAAATGATTTAAATGATTTAAATCTCTCTCATTTTATAAATACTTTATTTTTGTTGACTTTTTATTAGGTAAACGTTCCTTTTTACTTTCCCGGCCCCTTGCCAAGGGAAAGTATTGTGAACGCGCTAAAAAAAATTTGAGATAACGACGAATATATCCACGATAGCGTCCGCATGCTTAATCCGATAGAGCTAAAATTTGGTATATGGGTTTCGGGTGAAATCGCCCCACCAGGGGGCGCAGTAGCCCTATGTACATGTCAGAAAAAATAAAAGACCTAAAGTTTTATTTGGTATTTAGGTGCCTTATTGGCTTGTAAATACATCCTGAAATTTTCATTCCTTAATTTTAAAACTAAGAAATGGAAAAAAAATATTAAAATTTAAAATCCAAATGACATTTGACATGTCAAAGAATGTGAAATATTTCAAACGTCATTTTTACTTTAAAAAAATTCGAAACAATTTTTTTTGGGATACCAAATATTATTTGATTTGGACTTTAAAAAATTTTAACACCAAATGAATTTTTTTAATTTTTATTTTATAACTGCCGGGAAAGTCTTGTGGCGACACAACAGATTTTTTTATCCTTAGGAATACTAATAAAATACTTGTGAACCAACTAACGATTTAATTATTTCAACTAGTTTGATTAAAATATTTGATATTTCAGATTTTAAAATTTAATTTTATCGTTGTTAGTTTTTCCCTTATAGACGAATCGCGGTTAACTGAATGACTGAATGACAAAAAAAAACTTTAAACATTTTATAGTTGACTTGATTTAAGTTTGAATTGACTTCAAATCAAACTGATATCAAATTCTTAAAATCAAATCAAATTCGTAAATCTCTACCCATCAAGTATGAATTTAAGTAACTCAAGTGTTTTTTGGCTTAGATGCATTTTTGTTTAATACATAAGACAGAAAAATGAATAGTACAGTTCTGCGTGAGAATGTATCCGGATCTTTAATAAAACTGCATTATTTCTAAACCTTTATTGTCATTTGTAACAAATTTTCAGTTTCCTCAAAACGGTTTACAGCTTTTGTATTACACTCTGAGGCATAAAACAAAAAACCTGAACAAAATTTAGAGGTATCGTTGTTCTCAACAGAATTCATAAGTAATAGGTTTTTGTGGTCCAATTCGGTAATCTAATTTTTGAAAACAAAATTGTTTATCCGATATGGCGGACTTTTTTTCATGAAGTTGTTGGTTTTGAACGAAAATAATTATCGAGTAGTTTATGGAGTCGATAATTACGAATATTAAATCCATTTTTCCAAAATTTTAAATTTTAAAATATATTCTTGATTGATTACCATTTCACAATTTTGTGCTCTGTCTAAAGTATCAATCGAACTGCGTTTTGAAGCCTAACTTTAAAGTAATATTGCGGTTTTTTCATGAAAATAGATTCAGATGATATATAACCCTAAATATTGTAAATAACTGAAAAATTTTTACGTTTTTTGACTTTCGACACCATGAGAACTTTTTCTTATAACTGTAGCCTCTCATAGTCAAAATAGTAATACGAATTTTTCCTTAAAGAATCATCTTAAAGAACCTGCTTACGTTGTAGAATACTAAAAACACGTCAAAGTTAGTTTTAGTGTGATACACTGTTATTCAGATTGAAAGGTATAGTCAGAAAATAAATTTTTCCTACGAACACATAGGAAAGTAACAGATATCCCACTCGTGTGAAAAGTGTCTCTTTCCGCACTCGTTATGTAATATACTATATTTGCTCTTTGTTGCGTTAAAAAACCCAATTTATATTTAATATTTTTTTACTTTTTAAAGCATGACTAGCCTCCATAAAACGTAACTGCAATTTTAAATTTCTATATTATGAACCGTTTAAAATGAAAATATCACAGTTGTAGGTAAATAAAATGCACAAAAAGAAAATGTGCTATTTTTGCCAAACACGTACCTACAATTTTTCCCTTTTCAATTTTCAAAGTAGCGTTCCATACAAACGATTTACCCATATGAAAGGCCATCATTATTTCAGAAGCTGCCTACCGAGAAATTTTGTTTTTCGAACTAATTACCGCTGATAATTGTCTCTTCGGTCATGTTTGTGCTTCTGGTTTATTTTATTTTGCTTTTATTTTTTACTTTTTGTTGGGAATAACGAAAGACAGGGAGAGCGGTATGGAGAAAACTTAGGTTTTTCTAATTTGTTTAATGCTTTTATGGTCTCTGCGTTTTGTCAAAATTTCGATTTGATACATTTTTTTAATAAAATTGTACAGGGTATCTCAAACCTCTGGCAAAGACGATATATCCATTATATTGAAAGTCGCAAGATAAAGTTATTAATATAAAGTATAAAAAAACAAAGCTCTTCACTTTAAAAATATTTTTAGGTTTCCTGCGATTGGGGATAACGTTATTGATGTAGCCAGTAAAAACAGTTTGTTTCACATTTACCCAATATCCATATCAAATCTTTACAGACGATACTGGGTCCTTTAAACAATTAAAATACATAGTAGTGCAGGAGATAATATGAAGCTAAGAAAGCAGCCTCCCATAAACTTTTGGGACATGGCACTTTCATAAGCTTATCGGCATCAGCTGTGGCTGACCTACTAAAGAAGCACTCCCTTGACAAGTTTAAGGGTAGATGGGACGATGAAACAGGCTGCAAGCTAGCCAAGGAACTATTACAGTATCCGAACAGCGAAACAGCCAAAAAACACATGACTATGAACAGACAGAACCTGCGCAGAGCCACAGGTATCCTGACTGGCTACTGTCATCTACGAAAACACGTCTACAGGATGGGGTTATCTGACACTCCACTGTGTAGAGGGTGTGAACAGGAAGACGAGACTGTCGAACACATTCTTTGCGAATGCCCGACACTCTCACAAATAAGACATTTTCTTTTCGGCGAGCAGTGGCTAACACATGTCAACATGAGGGAGCTACCTTCAGACAACGTCATCACCTACTTTAAACAAGTAGGCTGGCTGACGAGCTAGAAGGAAGGCTCAACCTCAGAAGGACGCACAATGGGCCAAATGTGGCCTACGTGCTGTGAGGTGACCCACCCTTCTAGATTTACAGATACAGATTGGAATTGTACGTTTTTAAAACAACTACCAATTGTGCAATGGTGTAGATATACCATAATACTCATTCGAACTCAAATAAAATACAACTGCAGGTTAAAACGATATAAGATGCACTGAAGCGAGGAAATTCGTCAGTTCTTGAGAATAAACAACAGTCCGGTTAATCATTTTAATGTCAGTGCATTTTTTGGAATCGCTTATTTGAGTGTTCAAAGTAGGGAAGAAGGTTTTAAAAATACAGGCGTATATTTAAAGAAGATGATTTTATTCCAGAGTTACAGAAAAAATACACATACCTATTACAGCTACCACTGATGATCAACAGCCGCAAGCTAATTTCGAACTAGCTATTGACGTACAGCCACCAGTACGACCTATTATTAGTTAATTTCTCCTCAGGCCATAGTTTTAAAGAAGAAAAAAGGAACCACCTACTCCCAACAACAAGAATTGTAGCCATTGTTTTTTTCTACAGCACTTTTTTCTTTCTTACTAATAGTAGATGAAAATGGTGAATAGCACACAATTGAAAATGAACTGATTAAAGAAGAATAATGTGAAAATATTGCTAAAAACTGATTAGAAATTGAAGAACAAAATAATAATATAGGCAATCAGGAAAATGAAAGAGAAATGTTTAGGCTACATGCATAAAGAAATGTTAAAATACCAGAAAAAGATCTATTGTGCCCCTCTATCGCTTTAAAGTGATGAGGTGAGAATACTGTCTATAACAACCCCTCTAATCCTATCTCCCTAAGGAAATTCTGGATTTCAAGTAGCTCCAAAATGAGCAGGTCGCGTCTATAAGGCGTGCTCGCAGATACAGATCCCTTGTATTCTGCAAGAATGTGTCCTCATATTCAAAGAACCTACACTCATCTTATACCTACTAATCCAAGTTTCCTAAGGTGTCCTTTGAATCCGATAATGGTTCCAATTCCATATTTTTAGGTTATAGAAATATCTTGTAGACCCTCGAAATCCTTCCAATTGCCAGATCTTTAGGTCTCCAACTCCTTTTTGACCTCTCCTAATATCTAACACAGAGGCACTTTCTAAACAAACGCTGAGAGGGGAAATGACGTTATAATTGACAAAAATTATTATTTTTAGAGAGTAAATAACTAGAAGAAATGAGGAAAAATAACTTTAGAAATGTAACAATGTTGTCGAAGTGATTGTCGAACGAGCTTTAAAATAATAAAATTATTAATTTGTTTTGTAATGTTTATGTAAAATTTTATTTTGTAATTTAACTTCGAACATTTCTATAGAATTGTTTATAGTCAGTATTATGGAAAAATTACCATTACTTATATATGTTTTACAAATTAAGGTTTCTAAAAATACCATTCGTTAATTATTCTCAACACAAGACAGACAAAGTTTTTTAATTTTATTTTAAACAGTCAATAATAATTTCACACTCATCAATTTAGAGCGGTATTTCTTCAAAGACAAAAATTAATTTATTTATGGCTTCAGAATTCGATACGTATTTTCCTCAGTTCAAGTATAATTATTTATGCCATTGAAGAGTTAACTAAGTGTTAAATAAGTATTTTAAGAAAAAATTCACAATTGTTTTTATAGATAAAACAATAAAAATAATGTAGCAGTAAAATGTATTACAATGAATAAGTATGTTTAGAATATTCTGAAAACAATAAAATAACCATAAATTTTTATTTATTATTATTTTTTTTTCCTATTGGTAACTAAGAATGGCTGAAAATTGTTCAAAACCTAAATATAAACATTATTATAATTTAGATTCAAAATCGACAAGACCAAATTAAGGTATGTATGACGGCCGATCAAGTACCCGCGTTTAATATGAATACCCAAGTTTTTCACATTATTTTTTAATTTCTCAAGTCATTAACCACTCCAAAAAATACGATTTAGCGAACTGTTTAAAATACTCTTTTGTCTCGGGAATAACCTCTTCATTTGAGCTAAATCTTTTTCACTCAGGCATATTTTCAGGTTGGGGAACATAAAAAAACTCGCAGGGAGCCAAGTAGGGTGAGTACGGTGGATGCGGCAGTAATTCTTATCACAGTGGAAGCAATTTGGCAGAGACAATTCCAGATTAATGTGCTGGTGAGTTGTTATGGTGAAACAGCACTTTTCTAATCGATACCCTGATTCACTATTGTACTGCCCCAAGATTGTTATTCCGTGCTGAAAAATTCCATGAGGATTCTTTCTTTTGAATACCAAAAAAACGTGGCCATGACCTTTCGGAAGAAATCGGTTTAAATAATATCTTGTATCTCGATGAAATATCTCGTACCTAGCAGTGTTAGATATGATATATTTCATCTAGATACAAGATATTGTTTGAACTGATTTCTTCGGAAAGGTCCTGGCCACGATTTTTTTAGATAAAAAGGAAAGATACCAAATTCGCCAAAAATGTAGATACGAGGTATTGCCAGGACACTGACGATATACTAGTTGGCTTAATTTTCTTATATGGATGTGCTCATCTAGTTTTATTATGTGCTCTGAAATTTACTATGGTGACGTTTGACATTTGGTAGTATTCGTAGTTTTATTTTACAGTGCTTAAGCACCACTGAGAGTGCCAAAAGTCAGTGAGACGCATTTTCATTAACACATGTATTTTTTTCGAGATGTGCTTTGAACATATCAACATATTGTTTATAGTTAAACCGGGGTATTTGTTAATTCAAATGTTGGTAATTTAGTTGTATGCACAATTGTGTAAAGGTAATAAAACACTGGCAAAAAGTGCATAGATTTATTTAAAAATTGTAGCCTAAGCGCTTTCGCCTTGTGGCATCATCAGAGGCTTCTGAAAAGTAAGTTGGGGTTAGAAATTATTACAAGTTTTTTTAAGTAGTACTTACTCGTCAAAATAACAATGAGAATTATCGCGAAATGACATTAAATGAATATAGTAACATGAAACATACTTTCATATAGTTAAAATTATTGCAATTCAAGTCTATTTGTTTATTGCAATCGTAGGGATTATTTGAAAGTTCTCTTCAGATCTCTAAATTCTCTAAGAGGCTAAGCTTTAAATCTGATCTGAAGTTTGTGGTATGTTCCAATATAATTTCAGAATTGTTAGACTCGTTAAATTTGTGATTATTTGTTTCTAAATGGGTTCTGAAATTTGATGTTTTTGAGCGATTAAAATGTTATTTTATGCGTGTCTTAAGTGGTCTAATAGTTTTTCCTACATAAGTGGCAGGGCAATTTTCACATTTTAATTTATAGATACCACTTTTTGTAGCTGGTCCTTTCTTTTGTCTTTCGAATTGGTTAATATTGAGCCTAAATTGTGTAACGATTTAAAGGATATTATATCATTAATGTATAAATTTGACGCCTGTTCAGGAATTAATTTTGAAATTTTGTTCGAAAAGTAACCAAAAAAGGGTATTGGTAGGAATTTAATCATACCTGAATTTAAATTTGTGGAATTGATTTTATTGAGGGGGTATATTAACTTCTGATATTGGGAATTTTAGTAATCTGTTGATGTATATGTGAAAAGCACATATTACATTTGTTAATTCACCCTGTAAATTGAAATCGTTTTCGCAACCAAACTCGTACTCCATAAAATGGCCCTTTCTTGGTTTATACCGTTTTATTAGTTGTTAATAACCAAAGTCCCTCGAATTTTAGCACCTCTTCCCGTCCTCCCGAATTCCCCAACCTTTCTCGAATAACAATATCCAGAACCAAAAAATCACCCTTTTAGGTTAAGTCAACTGCCAAATGTATTAGAATATATCCATCTCAAGGGTAGTTTTATACTTTAATGTGTCTCTTCAAACATTACAGTTAAAACAAAAGCGAAGGGGTTGAAAATACCCGCATCTTCGATACTATACGCAGTGGCGTAGGTCATTTTTAAAATTTAAACTTTTGATTTAATAAAAAAATTTTAAATTGTATATTAATAAAACGAAAAAAATATTTACTATTAATTTTGATTACCTGACAATGAATCGAAGTCCCACAAGGTTCTATATTGGGACCAATTTGATTTATTTTATATTTAAATGTATATTAGGTATTAATAATTATGACTTTTGTTCCAAATTTGTATATAGTTAAAATCAAAAAAACACAGATCTTGGGAATGCGCTAAAAATTCAAATGGCGGTATACTCCACAAAATAAAAAGTTAAAAAAATGCAATACTCATATTGTTACGCGGAATGTAATTTTGTATAAGTGTAATTCTAATTTAAATTTCCCTTGAAAATTGACATCAAAGAGCTCTAGCTTCGAAATCAAAGCTTCAAAAGCACATGTTTATAAGAACTCTCTGTAACATGTATTCATTAACACCCTTATAGTAAATTTTATTGGTTTGCAATCGTGTTGCCTTTACAACAAATTCATATTTAGAGATAATTCAGCAAAAAAAGGAGTTGATTCACTTCCCAATTGGCTTTTCTGCAATTGTATGTAGTTTATAAAATGTAAGGATTATTTTGTGCTAAATTATCTTGAATGTTTTTATAGATTTGATAATGATAAACGCTTTATTTTTGAAGATAATTTGGTCCAGATAATTTTGTTGATACAACTGTAAGGAAAGCTCAGAAGGTTTTTCTTAACTCGAAGCGCGCCTATGGATTTCTACCCCAAAAGCAACAGCCACAACAAAATCATCTGCGTCCTCTGTCTCCGCGGATAACTCCCTGAAAACAGAAGAAGATAGGAACACATGGAGGAGAGGGTTCATTAAGGGATGATTTCTTTACAGAGACACATGTGCTGTAAGGGCTAAAAAAGGGTTTAAGCGTCAATGATCTAGGGAATTATTTAAGGGCTGGCATAAGGGTGGTGATATCGGTAAATTCAGATAAAGGGTTGGAATTGTAACTGTTGAAAAAGGGGCGAAATTTATAGACGACGCTTTTCCGAGTCTAATTAGCAAAGTAATGACTTATTAGGAAAAACAGGAATGGGTTTTCCATGACAAACCGCAACGATAGGATGGAATGGGAGATCGGAAAAGATGGAGAACGGTAATTTTCCAGAAGTCTGATTAAATTAACAAATTAGAAGTCATTTTTTTTGTCCAATAAATTTCGCCAATTGATTCTCGATGAGGGATATTTAACCCGCAAAGTACATTAACTTCTTAATTTCGATTACCTTTTTTTTTCAAATACTATATATGTAGAATCATGGAAAAATGTCAATACAAAATGTATTGATGCTTCTTATGAATTTTATCTGTATCATCAAAGAGGTTCCGTATGCAATCAAGGAATAAATACAAAAAATCTCAAAACCATATTTTGTATTATGCAACGTTGCATTTTTGCATTTGATCCGGTCTTCCATTTAAACGATGTTTAAGAAAACGGTATCAGTAGGTACGGCAAAGAGACACCTCAATAAGCTTTACCTCACCAGATTTACAAATTTCTTTTATCAATGCTAATTTTTATAATTTTAAATTTATTTATATACTCTGTTGGTAAGATATTTGTACAACCAATAACTTTCCCGAAAAAACCTTGACTTCAATATCTTACCAACTCAACCTATCCAAGAAAAATAACAATAAAATTGGGCATCAATTGTTTAGTTATGTGATGATTATCTCATTTGATTTATTATAAATAAACACTTCCTCATGGTTAAAAGCACCATCCATCAAAAAGCAACAAATAATTTGTCAGTGTTACATCGATAAATTTAACTTTATTTAACAGCTTCTTAATACATCTAAATCATTTTAACAATTAAACAAAACCCACATTTTTTTCTATTCAACCCACAATTGACAATTTCCGTTCCCTTTCATCATAAAAAAATTGAATAGTGATTCACTGCCGTGGAGTAGGAGGTATTTAAGAATTAATAAATAGAGAAGAGGTGAATTTTTTATTACGGGGTGATTCGGTTGAGAAGGAACTTTAGATGTATTAGTGGCTAAATAGTTATATTACAAAAACAGTTTTTTATTGGTCAAATTTCAAAATGGTTGTGTGAGAAAGTTAATTTGTTTTATCATTGGCTTAAATTTTTAGACGTAGTTATAGTTACCAAATTTGCTTTGCTTATAATAATGTTCTCAAGCTCACCAAGGATTTGAATTTGCGATAATAACCTCTCCTTGCTTCACAGTTAAATTTAAAACTACATATTATTACGTATAACGCATGAAAACATCCTCTTCATAAACAAAGTATTGCCCCATTCGACAGATTTATAGCTTAATGAATAAGGTATATACCAGCAGATATTTAAACTTTTATTATAAATTTTTTTAATTATTTTAAATTCTAAGTTTAAGCAAGCATAGTAGTATTTGTAGAAGGTTAAGTGGAAGACCAGTTTATTGAATTTTCATTCAAATAAACTGAACTTCGCTTTTTTATTTTTCTAAGCAATCCTCTTGTAATAAAAATTTAAAAAAAAAGCCGTTAATAGTACATTATCTAACAGGTTGAGAAATCTCTTATTATAGTTGAGCCCAGAGATCGCAGCCGAGGTGAATTACCGAAGGCAATTGTCGAGGCTGCAGAACTCTATATGATTTCTCGGCCGTGTTGTATGTATTATTTCTTTTTTTCAAGCGTAAAAAAATTAATATTTTTTGTAAATTTTTTGAGTATGTTGTGTCAAACAACTTTTTTTCTTTTTTCTCCTTTGTATTCTTTAATTTCGCCCTATTTAATTGTAGTTTCCTGGTAGAAATTGAAAATTGCTTTTTATATTCATCACTAAAACTAATAGATAAAAAGTTATCTTTTATTTAGATCTCCCTGTATCCAAAGAAGTGAAATTTTTGCTATATCATCCGTGATGGAGGATTTCCTTTAGAACTATGTCACAGAGGATGTTCCTGTGAGAATAATATTCCAAATATATAATTACAATCACTATACCATAGGTTAATGTTACCTGAAGAATCAAGTGAGTCATGGTACAAATATCAATGAATGGACTGGTTTCTTTTGAAATATAGCCTAAGGGTATCTAGTAATTTAACTATTATAATTTTGGTGTCTGGTTATTTTTGGGAAATACATTTGAATTTCTTGGGAAATAATCATTAATAGAATAAACCTTGATTACGTATTAAAAAAAAACATGATTGTACAAATAAAACACTTAACTGTGTTGCCATCTATCTGTAAACTGATAATTGAAGCTCTGATAACTGTGTAGACATCTATTAGTGTTATATAATCATTGAATTTTGACACTCTCTTAGAATTTAATTTATTTGATTTAATATCACTAGAGGTGTTTCTGCCTTTTGGCTTGTTCAGTAAGGCCTTCGAATTGAATTAATACATTCCATACTCGCGTGTAGCACATCCGCATAAAAAACTGTTAAGAATGCTGCACTAAGAAAAAGTATACATCTTTGATACCAGGGACTTACAAATTAATAGTTATTTGTGGTTCTTGTGTATTATTTTGTAAATAACTACCTACCCAGCTTAATGTATAAAAAATTTAGATAGTTTTGTTTGTAGGGATTTCTTATCCTAGTTACGAAGTTTACCAGTAGAAACAATGGAAGCAGATAAAGAAAATTGTATTCCACTTCAAAAAATCTAGAACTTGTATGAAAATTAATTTTCTGTTTCCCAATAATGAATAAATTTAAGTAATAGGAACGGTTTAATGGGAAATGCACTTCTCTCTTCTTCCAATTAGAGAAATCTTCTTTCTGATGAAATCTTTTGCAGTGCAGGTACTTCTTCAACTAACGGCTACAGTAGCGTTTGGGTACACATCAATCTCTTTGAGGACTTCTAGGGTATTCTTTATCTCTCCTTCTGTTTCTTCTTACTACGAAGTAAAGGCCTTTAGTTCGATCAGCCTGTTAAAGCTACATAAGAGACTAATAGAAAAATGTGTGAACTCCTCAATAAATTTCTTAAAATTAGCATTCTGCATTCTGTATTATTTAAAGTTTAAAAAACTCTAAAAACCTTTTTAAATAAAGCAAGAGCATTTGAGAAGAGGGCATATGACTCCACTCAGTAGGTAACTGCAGAGCAGGCTTCCGATCTGCGACAGTAAATGGGATCAGGGAGATGCTCTTAAAGCTCTTGACCATTACCATTCTAAATTAGACATCGCGGACGTAGTGGAGAGGCGTAATCTCTTTACTGTTCGGTCTTCCCCAGTAAAATATTCAGGAGAAAAATTTAAAACTATGAAATATCTGAGTGTTATCTTAAATGAAAAATTATCTTGGGTAACATCATCTAGATATGCAGATCCAGAAAGTTATTGCGTCATTGTGGACATACATAAGTTTATCTGTAAAGCCACGACATGGCGTTATTCAGCATATTCAATTCAGCTATATACGTGTATTGACTGGTGCCCTCTGGTACAACATACTACTACAAAAGGACACCTAGTATACATTGGAACAACAGGAGCTACGCGCACTGCCACCAGATCTCCCCCGGGGGCCCTATTGAGGTAGAGGAAGTTGCTAGAAGAGTTTCACATAGCATCGAAGAGTGGGGGCAGTGGTTAGGTAAAAATAATCGATACAAGACACAAACATTGCGGATGAACTATTAGGATAAGCTTCTACATCTTTCTTCTGGTGATATTTCGAATAGAATCGCCTAGATTATAGATCTAACTGCTTCTATAAAAATTGGTCTTGTCTGATTTACAGTTGGGTTCGAGACAGATAAGGGAACCGAAGCAGGAAAGTAGGAAAGCATGCTACAGTCTTCCAGGTAAAAATATTTGCTACCTATGCTAGTGTATAGGAAAATCTTAAAATAAATAGCAAATATATATTTGAATTGATAGCCAGGCAGCTTTGAATGTTTTAGAATCGTTCAAGATTAGCTCACAGATAGTCCTGGAGTGTGTTAATGTTTTATATACCTTACGACAATGAAAATAGGATTGAAGAATTGGTGCAAATCGGGTTTATTTCTTCTGAGTCATTATTTTGTCAATCACAAATGCTGCTATAAGTACATTTTTATTTTTTTTTAAATATTGGCAGTCATTAGTCTATGAGATAGAGCATACTCCAGCTCAAAAAAATCCTTTTGAGAAAAACCGCAATTAAAAACTTGCCTTTGTTTTTCGGAACTTTCTTCATAGTCTCCCTTGATATGTTGTAACAATCCAAAGAAGAACGGGAATCAGTTTGATGACAAATCCAATACCTTTGTATTTTACTACCAATAATTGGGTGACTCAACTTTTTCTTGTATTTACATCTCAATATAAAACGGTTAAAATTTTTAAGCAAATTAACAAACTGGTAGTATAGATACCCACACATAACGTACGCGTTCCGGAAGCTCTCAATTATTTATATGGAGACATCACTTAACACTACATAAATGATTATGGCTATAATTAGTTCATCTTATTACAATTACGGTCGAGCTAGTTCATTGAATAAATATCACCAGAGAACAAAGGGTCAAAACAAAGAATAATAAAACGTCTCCGAACAACGGTGGTTGTCATCAATTAAGAAAAAATATTGCGATAGTTAAAAGAAATTTATATAGGTGTCGTGTTTATGAATGAAGTTGAGATATGGATGATTAGAGAGAATTGGATCATCTGAAACAGCCTTAATTTTCTTTTTCACAATTAGCTATATAAAATAATCGTACCCAGAGAATGATTCAGTTTTTCTAGATAAATACATAATTTTAGTGGTACTAAACATTATTTTATTTATCTTTTCAATATTTTAATACTAATATTATCTCCTTATCGGTGGATTGTCACACATGGACCAGTCAGATCACCAGATCTAACACCTGCTGATTATATTTTATGAGGTTATTTGGTGGAAAAAGTATACCTGATGTATTTAATAATCGATTAATTGATAGAATGTATCTTTACACTTTACAGTAGATTTGATTTTCATCTTTCACATTTGTCAATGGATTTTTCTATTAGTGCATCTTCAAAACCATTTCTGATTTTGCTAAAAGTAAAATAAAATTTCGACTATATCATAAACAAATTCTAAATTTAAGTATATAAAAACCACGTACCCTATAACTAAGAAGGTTGGTTAATTCAACATCTAAAAATAAGTGAAATTAAATCAAAATGTGTCCCAAGTAGGTATCATGAAGAAAGTCCAAAAAAGACCACATATTCCTAAAAGGTTAAAAAAACTTTCAACTACTAATAAAGTACAAATTGTGGCAAGAATCCTAGCACCGGTCCTGCCTATTGAACACTTTAAATATATATTTTTTAATTTTAATTGCAAATTTACAATCTACTCAATTAGTCAGTGAATATAATAAGTAAATAGTTTGTTAGTAAAGTGACATGACGGGGCTCTAAGCTTTACTCCACAGCGAGATCCTCTGGCTAGGTTCTCTTGAGTCTTCTGTTCTCTAAAGGAGCATTGTGCAGGTTGGTGATAACTTCATTAGTATGGTTTATGTCGCGGTGCTTACTCTTGATTGCTGACTTCTTAATTATTTCATTTACGAATGGAATATTGAGATCTTTATGTAATGTCAGGTTACTGATATACCAGGGAGCATTAGCTATCATTCCTAACGTTTTGGATTGGAACGTCTGCAAGATTTTAGCATTTGACGGTTTACTGCATCCCCATAGTTGTAGTATGACCTTGTATATCAACAATTTGTTTTCTAGAGATAATTGTGAGTTGCGTCCAATAAGCCAATACATTTGTCTGACTTTCAGGTTGAGTTGTTGTTTTTTGGCCTTAATATGAGTTTTCCAAGTCAGGTTTTTTATCTAAATAAAGTCCCAGATATTTAACTTCATTTTTAACTGGTATTGGAGTTATTGATGTTGACTTGGGGACAGGTGATGTGTCTTGCGGTAAACGTTATTGGGCAGATTTACTGGTATTTACTTTAATTTTCCATTTATTCAGCCAGTTTTGGAGTTGGTTAAGGTGTTGTTGGAGGTGATATGAAGCTTAAATATGGTTTGGGTTAGCGGACATTATAGCAGTATCGCCTGCGAAAGTGGCGATTAAGGAATGGTTCGTGGTTGGTACATCTCCGGTGAATAGTAGGTATTGGAAAGGACCAAGGACACTTCCTTGTGGAACTCCAGACATTACAGGATGGTAGTTTGATAGATTGTTTTTATATTTAATTTGGAAATATCTGTCGCTTAGGAAGGATTTCAGTATGCGGTAAATCTGGTCAGATAATTGTAATTTTAGTTTATATAGTAAGCTCTGGTGCCATACCTTGTCGAAAGCCTGCTGGACATCGAGGAATACTGCAGCACACATTTGTTTTTCTTCTAGACTATTCTTGATGTAATTAACTATCCTGTGACACTGCTGAATAGTAGAGTGCCCCTCTCTAAATCCGAATTGGTGAAACGGGATTAGCTCGTCTTTAGGAGCTGTTTCCTCTATTCTAATGAGGATAAGTCGTTCAAATAATTTTGATAATAGAGGTAGTAGGTTGATTGGTCTGTATGACTTGGGTTCTTCTGGATTCTTCTGGATGGTTAGACAAATTGCAGACAGGCAATGGGCGTTAAGTTCGAGTATTGCCACAGTTCGAACATCAGGTGAATCGTCATTAAAGAAAATTTCTCAAATCAAAAACAGAATAGCAAAATCAATTTCGTAACTAAATAAAGAAAAATATAAAATTATATCATCACAATACGTAATGAATTCTCATCAAAAATAAATGTATAAAAAAAATCTTTTCCTGAAACTAACAATAAGTTTACTTTAATGAAACTTAAATTCAATGTTGGGTACTTAATTGGTAATTTTCAAACTTTAAATATTTATTTCAAAACTTATTTCATTTTAATCTGGTTAAACACTGAATTGCGAGTTAGGTTTAGGAAATTGCATTTTTTTAATTTCAAACAGAACAAGAAGTTGTCACATTTTAAACATTTTAGCTGTAATAAATATCCTAAAGGTAGTAAAATTTGCTAAAGAATTAAATTTTTTTTATTACACAATTTTACGATCCCGTAATTCTCAATTTTTCGGCACTTATTTCAATATTCACCGTACACATACATAATATTTATACACTGTAATAAATTTTAATTATTCATAACCTGCTCAAAACGCCATTACACACTAATTATTTTTACAAAAACATTTTTTTATTCTTTTCCTCAAAACCCCATCGAAGACAGCTAAAAACTCGTTTCTTCTCGAATTTAACTTTAATATGTTGACAAGTCCTAGGAAATTAAAATTAATAAAAAAGACATCATGTTCTGAGAACTAACATGCATTAGCGTAGAGGGAAATTGTTTATAAGGTTTGTATGGTATATTTAGGTATATAAAAAACTTTCGCAAAAATTTAGAGGAGGTAAGTTCTTAAGTGGAATTAAATGCAGGTGGATTTTTCTCCATAAACATGTTCTCAACATAAAAAGTGCAATTATACTATGATCAGAAATTAAGCTCGTCTAAAAATGATTGAGAAAGAAATGGGGCCATTAAGAATTGAAACCTATATTTTATAAGCAAAGAAGATGAAAAAGTTGAAATTTTAAAGCTGCTGAAATGTAATAATTCCGCAAAGGACAACTATCACTATTGGGAAATCACATTAAAACAATATGCAGACCACTTGATGATCAATACTTCCCCCTGGAATTTCACCGCAGAATGAACGCACCGAGAGCCATCTTCGCGTTTTTCGCGGGGAAGAAAGTGACACCAAATTTGAAGTCGCTAGGTTGATTAGGGGGGAGGGGAAGGGCAAACACTGATTAATGTTTGACCCACGGTAACTTTTTAATTTTCGACCGATCCTGGTCAACCAAATGGCGAACAATTCCTTGAGGACTCTGCTACAGGATGTATTCGCAAATCTTATTTTTCTATTTTCGCAATGAAAGAGTGAAGGGGGGTAATTTTTTTTTGCAATTCGATGCGGAATTTTTTTCTCTTTCATTTGAGCCTAACATTAACTCGATCCGATAATAAGGAAGGGCGGGAGGGGGGCGAAAGCGTTTATTAATCTTTCAGTACCTGTCAAATCTAATTAATTATATTTTCTAGAACTTAACTGAATAAAATAGACGTGATTCGACAACTCATTTTTAATTTTCTGTATAGATTTAAGTATTTTTTTTATATTTGAGTGAATCCAAAGTGCAAATTTAATTTTTGGGATGTCCAGAATTTGTCGGTAGTCGCTCGATATTAGTTCATTGATTAGAATCCACAATCAGACATTTTTTTTCAACGAAGAAAGTTTGAAAATTAGTCGTCCAGAAGAAAAATGACATGAGTTCAAAAGAATGACGCATAGGGATTTTTAATTAATTGTCATTTTTACTAGGTATAGAAAACCGATTAGCAGTACGTTTCTGCAAATAACTCAAAATTGGGACTTTTGAGTCGTCACTTTTCTTCTAGTCGAACATTATAAGTCGATCTAGTGACTTTTTTTCACAGCATCTTCTTCTTTCTTTAGGTTAATAATTAATATAATCTTCTACTGTTGATCGTCCTACTCTTTTGTCTAATGTTGGATTTTTCGCAACAACTAGAAACTGTCGTACTTTTTTTCAACCATTCTCTAACGCTAATCATCGTATTAATTCCTCTATCCACAGGTCTACAAGATTGGCCAACTATGTAATACTTTTACTTTCAATTGCATTTTATTGTAACTCTATGTTTGTAACTTTCATGGGCGCCAACCAGTGAATAAATAAATAAATAAATTAATGCATGCCACTGGTGAATCAGTAAAATAGAAACGTTTATTTAATTTTATTTTAACTGTTACCTGGCTACCGTGTTCACATTGGGTGGTTGACCCTGGGAAATTTTTGGAGATATAATTATAATTTGAACATTTTGTTTCTATGTATCTTGTACGAGACGTTAATAATTATTATGATATAATGGTTGGGACAGTGTGACTAACTCTTTCTGACTTTTTGTTATTTACGACCATTAAAAAAGTTGTCGTCACTCTGTCTGCAAATTTTAATAACTCTCTCTAACGAGAAAATAGTTAACCCCTAGCTCATTAGCTACTTTTGCCACCCCCAATACAAATTGCGAAATTTTGCTTCTTGAAGTTGCCAAAACTCACTCCTGAGCTTTATTTATCAGTTTAGCCGATATATATAGCTATTAACTTACGCGTGTTTGGAATTTGATTTATTGGATTGGAAAGCCCAACTGACGAAGCCGAAAAGCAGAAACCGGTTTTTGGATATCGAATTGAATAAATTGAATCCCTAATTCATTTCCTTACTAGGTATTTTTTCTTAAAGTTACTTAAAGTAAGTTTTTTCCAAATAACATCATGTACTTATAAATAATCGCACATATGCTTTAAATTTGTAATATTCCGTTCTAGCATGCATCAGAAACAATTAATATTTAAATAATTCTGCCGATTCATATGTTTTCGAAGAAATTAATTTATTAATGAGTGAAATAAAACAGAAACAAAATGCCTGGGTTTATTGTGTCATTACACAGTCAATTGCTATAAATTGAGGAAGTAGAATTTAAATATTAATCATCCTTTGAATATAATGCTCCCATATGCTCTCCACTTCTACATGCGACACTCGATAATCAACTAAGGTCGTTAATTACCAATTAAAAGTTTCGATTGTTTTCACACTCTGTCACTGTCTCTTATTTAACTAGTTTAATAAGGTTGAAATCTACGTAATTGATGAAGTCATCAGATATTGTTTTTTTAATATTTTAATATAAGTAAAAATAAGGGTAATGACCCCCCCGCCCCAAAATTATTCACCATCAATGACAAACTTTTTTCATTTTCATTTCATTTCTATCAACAAAAGGCTACAGGAAATATTCAAATTAGGAAGGCAATAATGGATATGGATAATAGACTGGAACGAATAAAAATTGAGATAAGACGAAATTTAGAAATTGGGTGGAGAATTGCATGCTGAAAGAGCTGGAAATGAAAAAAAATCCAAATCAAATCAAAACCAAAGAAGAAAGAAAACAAATAAAAATTATATACTATATACACTCACACAGTGGAAATTAATTGTGGAAATAGGAAGAAGGAAAAACAAGTAGAGATAGCGAGAATAAAAATCTAGAAAAATAGAAACGTTTTGCGCTTGCAAATATTACAAGATCGTGCCACTGACTTTCTGGGTAACCTCCTGTAATCCATATTAAAATGCTCGTATTCAAAGGGACAACACATTGTTTTCACTCTGGTAGTTTTCCGCTAACAATTTTAATTCAAATCAAAATTAATTGCAAACCTCTATTTACAGACCGGGATAATTTAGAAAGGGACAGTACAGTAAGTAAGAATGTCTGGTCATTACGTGTGGAATGTCGGAGCGGCGTGTATGGGTGCGCTTCGAGTTGCTCATTGTCATTTGTTTTGAGTACAATTTTCTTTTAATCACTTTGATCAGCAACAAATCTTGAACTGGAAAATTCAGACATCATTGATTATCTATCTTGAGATGGGGTTTTTTCATTCGAAGCGTTATCTCGTCTAGAAATATTGTGCCATATTTTGATCTTGTACTTTTTTGAAATTGCATCGCTGCATCAAAAGGTACGTTCTTCTTTCCAAGTGTTGAAGAAAAAATTCATATCTTGCATAGAAAACATCCGAACCATACAAATTTCTGTACCCGGGGGTGTTTTGGGTTGCTTAACCTGAATATGATGGCCAAATGAGTCCCAGGTGTACCTGGAGATCAGGAAGCCCCCAGGAACGTCATCACCTTGAGTTCCCTGTTAACTCATCAAAAATCGATCAAATCTCTTTGCCCAAGGGTTTTTAGGGTCGCTCGTCCCAGTTCTGACATCGGAGCGTCCTCCGGGGGACCTGGTGTGCGCTACCTCGCTGAAAACGTCATCTGCTGGAGTTTTAGTGAAATTACTTACCAAATCGATCGAAACGCCTCACCCGGAGGACCTGGGGCACGTCATCTCTTGGAGTTTTACTGAAATTTTGTCGTCAAACGGTCTAACATTGCTTTAATGAATGCTAGTCAATATTGTGGTGATATAAAAAAAAGAGGGGTATAAAAAAAGGAAAGAGGGATCGCTAGGGGAACAAAGAAGTTTGAAAAAAAAATGGAGTTGTCAAAAAAAAGATTTGGAGAAAAGTCAATTGGGGTTGAGAATTTAAAGAAATATAATTAAAAATAAATTCTGATGAAATCAGTTTGGTTGGAGAATAAAAAAATTATAGTTAAAGAGAAGTTATAGCCATCCAACTATTTACAATTTGTGGCGACTGTCACAGGATAATTATAAAGGCATAGTTTGGAGATTCAGTGCAGAATATTGTACAGAAACTAAAGAAAAAATGAGTTTTGGACCTGGTACTGGAAAGTCAGCTGATTAAGAGGAAAGGAGAAGAAATTTGGATAATTAAAGTAGTATGAGCAACTGTGCGATTTAAAGATTCATATAGAAGACCGAATTTAGAGATTTTGACGGAGGTGTCATAGACTGGGTGGGATTATTTTTGATTGGTATAAACATTAAAATATAAAATCGGGGTAAGTGTCAAGGGAGTAAGTATAAGAAGGATTTGATCAAGTGAAATAATAAATTAATATAGTTGTTTTAAAGGTTTGAGATATGTGGGTTTCAGCATTTCTGTTTCACAGAATAAGAGATTGTATTTTGTTTTTTGCTAAATTGTGGTTGGTTTTCATTTTATTGGTTGATAGATCAAATAGTTTTGTTGTTTAATAAAGTATTTGTGTTGTCATTTCAAATTATTTGCATTTGCATGGACCCAAGGAAAATAATATGTCTTATTAAAATTAGGGGTAAGCGGGGCAAAACAAATAAAAAAAAAATAAAAAAAATATCGAGACAATATATTATTAATAAAATTTTTGGTTGCCTTATGATTATTGGTTATTAAAAGTGTTTGAATTTTCATTATTCAAGGATTTTAACCAATCAAATCAATTTTATAAACACACTATTGAATAATAAAGGTCAAATTCCGGTTTGATTTTTGGTTTATTATTTGGCATTAGTAGATAAAACTATTTTATGGACTTTTTTCTGGAATATCTGCCGAACTTGGAAGTCAAGATTGTTCAGCAACAGGGATTTGTACCTTTTGGAGAATTACATTTTAAATAAATGACGAATTTTGGGGAATTTCGTACCTGCAAAAACCAAAATTTAAAATAAAAATTTGATTTAATTATAATTCGGCAACAATTTCGGAACGCAAAAGTTATTTTTTATTGAATTTTGGCAAAATAAATTAGTGAATAAATAATAGATGAAAAATGACAAATGATAACAAAATATATATGAAAATAAAGTTAACACAAATACAAATACGAGATTTTCAGAATGTTCTGAAAAATAAATGAAGGGTTAATTTATGTAGAAAAATTGAATACGTTAACTCTGATGCAGGACTTTTGCCTGAGGTCCCTTCTTTTCAAGTCAATGACGTTACAAGGATATTCAATTATGAAATCTCGCGAATGGATTCCGTTGTCATCGCGTACGTGTGGACATCCTAAAATAATTAAGTATCTTACCACTAAGGCCTATCGCATGACTAAAGAAATTTAGGCGCGTAGAATCCAAGCTTATCTATCTAAGGGATCTATCAATGCAGCTTCCTCTTTCTCTAACACATTACCTATACATAAAGTGCCTATACCTGAAGTGGTAGTATCGTTACTGATCGTCTTAGCCAAATCAAAATAAAGGGTAAAAAATTACGGACCCGAGGGGTAAACCGCGAGGTCCATTTTGGTGTACAGACCGCGTCCATTACTAGGCCATTACTAGCCATTACTAGCCATTAGTAGCCATTACTAGCCATTAGTGAGCCATTATCGGCCATTACTAGCTAATAGTGAGGAGCCATTACTAGCCATTAGTTTGCAAAAATTTAACTCGCGGTTTACCCCTCGCAAGGACCCCAAATTTATAATGAAAAAAGTCTTTTTTGTTCATAATACATATACAGAAGTTAATTTAAGAATGGTAAGACATCGGTCAAACATTTGAACAATTATATAATTAATTTGAGTCTCATATTTCTAAAATTTAGAAAAAAATAAGAAACCTCAACGAAATTAACATGATCAAAATACATGTGAATTTCAGAGTAGTCAAACATTTTTATAAATAATTGATTTTGGGGATATTTTGAGTCTGAAAATATTAACAAAAAAATCATAGAAAATTAAAATTCGGTACAAATGGATAATGTAGGTAGAAAAAGAACAATTAAGGTTTTATTCGAAACTAAGAAAAAATGGAATTACAAAAGTAATGAAAGTTGGTTTTTGTAAGGCATGTATGAATTTCAGGATAGAATAAATTGTGTTATTTTTACAGTTTTAATCATTTTAAATAAATCACTTACAAACTACCTCTTTTTTCATTTTAAATATCTCCATGAAATGACAAAGTTATTAAATATTCAAATGCGATAAAGCTTTTGTCCTTCTATATTGATAAAAAACTACCTGGCTCATATTAAAAACAAAATGAGCGAATAAAAAAGAAAATGCGAAAATACATAGAATAGAAAGCCATTACCACAATATAAATTCTTTTTTCGATACTTCTATGCATATTTTCCATTCTCCAAGCGAAAAAACAGTAACACAATTTGCCAAAACCGATGAGCAAAAGGCATTAAAATTCACATCAAAGGTAAAGAAAACCCTTTTTATCATAATATCTCTATCTCGCTCTATATTTTAGCAGGCGCAATGCTCTGGGGACATCCTGGTACATAAAACAAAAGAACGGCGTTGGATATTTTTCGTTTCCATCACATAGAAATATTGTCCACGATGTGTGCCTTGAATATCATTTCTGAGGTTTATTTTTCATTTATTTTTGTGTCACACGTAATGAAAAATATAAAATATTTTTTTGGACAACCGGTGAAAAAGAGCTTCATCTCAATATTCATACAAAGTTTTTTTACAAACCTCGCTAGGATGACAAGTTGATGAATTTCTATAATCAAATTGAGATTAATAAAAAAATGCTAATTCATTTTTCAAATCAGCTGAAAATAAGCTGAATAGGTCAATCAACCAAATTCCCCCTGTCGAATAAAGGAATGAGATGGGCTAAAAATTAAAAATAGAGAGCAGGCGTATGCAGAACATCTTGTAAAAATCTTTTAATATCATAAAGCAGACATTGAAAATAATACCAATAAAAGAAGAAAAGCAAATATCAGAACAAACATCAGTCCGTAAACAAGCTCCATTTGCAAAACTAAAAGGGCTTGAAACGTTAGAGAAGCGTTGAACTGAATGTATTACTCTTGAAAGAGACTGTCGATTAATTAAGTCGAATTTTGCGCAAAGGTTGTTTTATTAAGGTTAGTACACACTCGTAGACAAAACAATGCAACTCGTGTCTATAGACAAAGTTCTGCGATT
The DNA here is from genome assembly GCA_949320105.2 of Crepidodera aurea. Classification (NCBI taxonomy): domain Eukaryota; kingdom Metazoa; phylum Arthropoda; class Insecta; order Coleoptera; family Chrysomelidae; genus Crepidodera; species Crepidodera aurea. The sequence goes on from OX439474.1 coordinate 28,781,211, forward strand.
GTCTATAGACAAATCAGGTCAGGTCAGGAACAAATTGCAAGTCTATGGTCACTCACATACAGGTTGTATTTGTTGATTGTCGGATTGTATTTGTAGATTGTTAGTTTTAAATAGATACACAATGAGGTCCTCCGAAAAGACATTATCATTAATTGAAGATTTTCATACTTCACATTGTTTATGAGTAATAAGAAGAGGCTGACATTGGAAGACATTGGGAAAAAATATGAGACCTCGGCTTCTGAAGAGGAAAAAAAGATCCACAATTTGTATTATTATTATTTATTATCGCGGAAACTAGTTTTACTGAGCTGTGCAGGTGTGGAGGCGTGACAAATGTTCTAGATCATCTTGGATTTGTTCCGCAACAGTGTACAGACAAAATTGGCGATTTGTCTATAGACAGTCGCACGATTTTGCCTACGAGTGTGTATATACTAGCCTTTAGTCATCTTATGAACTTATTGAGGGATAGAGTATAGAAGAGTGCGAAAGGTATCATTTCGGGAGTTCAAGTAATAATAGAGAAGAAAAATATATAATACAAGCATAGGTGCCGACTTTCTAAAATCCGTATGGGTGCTTAGCCAAAGGCAGCATAAAATAGCTGGGGTTTTTTTTTCCTGGTACCACTCCCAAAAATGTTTTTAGGCTTTCAAAACGTTAACCTACTAAAAATCTACAGAAAAATTTCTTAAATCAAATTATTTAATTAATATTATTAATATAAACATGGAAAAAATGTCTACAGAAAATGTTATACTTGTCTAATTCAAATAAACAACATAGGTAATTTTTTTCTGTAATGACTTCTATCATAAAATAAAGCAAACATACCTACAGATTCTTCATGTCTTCATGACACAATAAATCCAGAAATCACTATTATTTGTTGCACAAATTCAAGTAGGAGTATATGCGGGAACGACTTGCCTGAATGGATATTTTTGAAAAATCAAATTTAAAGAAAAAACCTGCTTAATTAACACATGACGACGCTTTTGAGTCCTCGAAATTCTGAAGTAAATGCTCTGGAGAAAAGGGAATACTTAATTGGAAAGAAGATCGGTCAAGGTTCATACAGATGTCTGGTCTTTGGGTATAATTGTATAATTCTATTTATAATGTTGATGCGAAACAAGTGCAGCAGCTAATCATTGATTGTATTTATTGAATATTGAATAAAGATTTTAATAACTAATAAAAATTCTAAAAAATAAGTAAATACGTTCATATTTACAATTACACTGACAACACGATCAGCACTCCTATTCGCTCTACTGTCCCATAAGATCGTTGCTATATTACTCATTTGTGCAAGTTTTTATTGGTCAAAAATCATTTCTAAGACTGTTTTCTTACTATATTTGTAAAAAAATTTGTATTCTATTGATAACTTAACACAACTTAGATTTTATTTAATCGAGTTTAAAGAGGGGCTTCAAACATGGCTCTGGTATAGACAACTAATTGAACTGACTGGGACTGGAATTCCCCGTAATATAGTAACCATATAAAAATCATTTATTAAATTAAAATTAAGTACTTTTTATATATTTTATGTTCCAGTAATAAAGGGCGCAAGTGGCTTCCTGCGGTCCCAGACGAGCAATGCTATATGATCCGAATGATTCGCAAAAATGATTAGACTTCATGTCACTCCTACTCCTTATTAAATCATTATTGTCATTAGGAGTTTATGGGTGATTTGAGATAATGGATCTCAGTGAGGTTTGGTCGGTAATTTCTTAACTTTACCATCACCACCATTAGGTGCTAATCAAAATGGACAGAGTGGGGCCAAAAATATTTGATGTATTACATTTTTTTTTAAATCCACATGCAATTTAGAAAAATATATCTTTTCTTAATCTAATTTGCCGTCTATTTGTATATCCCTTTCCCGTAATAGTGAAATAAAGTCACCAAATCTATTTAAAAACCCCAAACTAACCACTCAAAGCAACCCCATCCCTTCGGACTCGATTCGCGTGGAAACTGAGGACAAATTTACTTTTTTTTACACCGTTTAACCTTTTATCGAGTGCATTTTTATTTGTTGGATCTGCCGTATGTCCCGAGGGTGGGTTTTCGGATATTGCGACTTGTTATCGGTGGCTTCAATAGACCCTCGAATGCACTGACCAATTCTGGGGGTTGTTTTATAGTGATTTTATGCCGGAACACAGATAAAAAGATCAATTTGAAAAGCCTCCGATGTAATAGAAGGGCTATTTTGTTTGGAAAACAGTTTTTTTGGGGTGAAGATTATTTGAGGATTTAATTAGCGGTCAGGGAAATGTTTTTTTAGAAGTTGTTGCTTTTTGCTTTGGCTATATAAATCGTTTTGCAAAGAGATTATGGGAATAAAATAAATTTTGCATTAAAGTATCTACTTTATTGAATATTTTAGAATAATGGCTTGTAAAGCTGCCTGCAAAAGGCAAACATGGACTTAGTTTTTACTTGATGATTGATGCTAATGTCTGTTGAATAGTTTAATTAGATTTTGAGCAAATAATTGATGCTAATGAAATTATTTAAATACTTTATTGTTAGAAAACGTCCTAAGTCCGTAGCCTGAAAAGTATTTATGTCAATAGTGGTGTTATATTTAGTATCCTTTAGGTGGGAATACAAATATTATCTAACCAATTGTTGAGTTAGAAATCATAGCGTACTATATGATATGAACACTGATTTTGAAATAAAATTCACAATCAACAGGAACAATTCACTTTTAACTATGTAACGCATTTGCTCAGGTTACATAAATATTAGGCCCTTCTTCATTTCCTCCTTACCCAGCCTTCATAAAACTAATATACCAAACGGCAATTTGTCCATTAATCGCCTAGGATTTGGAAGTTTATTTCAACATTCAACATTGATTCACCGTTCAGATGTTTTTGTCTGAGAGAGATCTATGACCCTGTTAATTTTCCCTCAAGAAATATATATCTTCGCCCTCGCCCTACCCCTTTGGCTTTCCGCGAAGACTCGCAAAAAGCTCAGAGATGCTTAAGACTCTTTATCGAGAATTGAAATTTATCGGTTTGCTATCGATTACCGCCTGTCGAGGGGTTCATTTTAGTTGTTTTTCATAGTTAACCCCTTCAGTTTTAAGGGTTAAGAAACTAGAACGGGGGGTCGATTGTTATAATGTGCTTATAAATTATTTTAAATTATTAGACTGGGAGTCAGAAAGTAAATAATAATGAAAATTTAGAAATATTTAGGGTAAACTTTTTTATAATTATTATCATTAGTTTTGAATATTTTTTTATAAAAGTGTGTAAAATTAATTAAATAATAATAAATATCTGGAACATTTACATTTTTCATTTAAAAAGTTACGATGTTCTTTGCCAAAACGATATTTGCCCGAAGATTTATTAAATTTAACAAACCGTGTTTCAATGTTAAAGTCTAGCAGAGACATACGAATATTTAACTCGGAAAAAGATGATTAAAACCAAAACTATTACACATATTTTTAGCACATTTTGACAAGTGTCCATTTTAACAGTGTTACTCACCATTCCATTAAAAATTTACCTGAATCCATGATGTCTGAAATTGAATTGGCAACGTCGTATTTTCAACTTTGAATTTATGAGATGGCTGTCACTTGACAAACAAATTATTTATGTCCATCAAATGAACATTTTTTCCTTTTTTAATACTTTTCAAGCTTATTCTGGTTATAAATTGCTACTTGGGCTTTTGTAGAAAAGTTATGTATTCGTTTGTATTGGAAAAATATGTTAAATAATCGTTTCAACGCACTGAATTTGTTTGTCTTGGGAGTGAGTATCCCAATACATATTTTGTTTTTCAAATATGTGAAAAATATTTTTCCGCGCAAAAATTTATATTGCTATACTGATTTTATCGTGTTTTATAGCATCTGTGAAAATTTCATGAAAATCCCATCCGGTCCCATATTCTTAACGTTTACCCAGAGATGTGCGTGTCAAAATGTGTAGGTTATTATGGCGAAATTAAATAAAGTCAAACCTTGACGTCGATATTTACAAAAATAGGTTATTTTCTTATGACGATTTTCCATCATCGCTCCACCAACGTTTTCGCCGGCTACTGTTAGACCAACATTATGTATCGGGACTACGTTACTGAACGTTGCTTTGGAATACCCCTCGCACAAAAATATGATATGATTTCCATCGATGATCGATGATTGACAATTAACTACTTTTGGCAATGCCAAAAACTGACAAATTAAACTAATATTTATCAGTTTCTCTTCTAATGGAAATAAAACCACTTATTTTAAAGAAAAAGGGGGCTTTAATTGACGTATTGGCTTTCTTGAATGAAATTCGTTTTCAGAATGACATAACAAAATATATAATAAAAAATTTACTATAGAAACAGGTTATATTATCTCTGTGTTGTCTGCCGTTGCTAGGAAATAAAACTAAAAGCTTAACTTTTCTTGTAAATATCTCTGAAGATCGAATTTTCACAGACATGAGACCTTCATTTTTTGCCGTTTTAGATAGGAATTAGTCTACCCTGAAAGTATCATTGAATTCTGACGAGTGGATTTTGAGATCTTCCGTACACACATACATACATACATACACACATACAAACCTTGCTCGTTTAATAGTATTTGATAGTATCTAATAATATATTGGTATTTGTTACAAAAAAAAATAGTAGACATTTTTGAGGATTTAAAATGTATGTGTTAATAAAAATAATCAAGTCTATTGAATTTTTGCTAAAATTTTACCCATATGAAAAAATGAAAAATGACCGCTTGGTCAAAACAGCATGTCCAGCTGATTGACCAGCACATCAAGCAGCCTTGGGAGCATCAAGCATCTCATCAATTTTCGATCAGTGAACTACTTCTCCTGGACTATAGTGAATTTTTGTAGTACAGATACATACATATGATGTCCAACAGGTGCCTGAAGCAATGGTTTATCAAAATTGCTCTAGACTATCAAGCACTCCGTCCAGCCGCTTGAGTGATTCAAACATTTAATCGCGGTATATGACTGTCAAGGCTTGATTCAAGTGTCAAACATTTATTTGACAAGTGACAAACAAGTCAAAGCTCGAAATGAACTAAAAAATCAAGATGAGGTGACGCACTTAACTGACCGTGTGTACGCACCATATCTGTCAGTTAACACGTTCAATGCTGACGTCACGCATCCGTGACGTAACATACGATTTCGGGCGAAGGTAAAATTCATATTTATTGCTGAGTTTTTCCTTAGCCGTAAATGAGAGTGGTTTAGTTTGTGTTTAGCGGTACTACTACATCCCTACTACTCGTGTCGCACAGCGTCTTTGAATAAATTCTTGTCAAAGACGCTACTGTCACAAATTCGTGAGACAAAAAAATATATTTTTTAAGCATTGAACATATAAAAAAAGGTTCTAAAAACACAAACTTAACATCCCACGTCTTTCTATCTGTCTAAAAATAAATTGCTGCTATGCGCTACTTAACAACTTTTCTATATCCCAGTCAGCATTGAACGTGTTAAAACTGATCAAATAGAACTGACACACCAAACTGACCGTGTATGGCTCGCTTTAGGCCAAAGATTTGTACATAATTATAAATATAATTTTTGGATTTGCGAATTTAATAAAAGCCCGTACTGAATTCAACGACGCAAAGTGCAGAGCGATTACAAATATCGAATTTTGCTCCATTTCACCCTATTTGCATCCGAAGACACAGATTTCAAACATATTTCCTGCGTTTGGAGATTTTCAGAAAAACTACACCCTTTGGAAAGCTGAACACTGAAAAGGAAATATTTCCTTTTGATTAAACATCGACGAAATATTTGAGTAAAACGGCTACCAATGTTAGATTTCCTTTTGATCTTCGTAACTGTAACCGCTCTTTCTATCTCTCACTCTTATTCAAAATTACAGACAGACAACGGAACGAACGCGAACAACCGCGCCAGTTCGAAATATTTCCTCAAAAGCTTTCGAACGAAAATCATAAAGCGATATTTTTACCTAAAACCGAGCCGAAAGGAAATCATTAGAGAAATAATCGCAATTGTATAAGTATCGCAGATATTGTGAATTTCTGCTATTGAATATTTTAATAAAATACTAGACTTTCACTAGTTATTGGCTTTTTAAGGAGTTTGCTTACATCTGTTGACATAATGACACCCTGTATTTTTTTGACATATTCTGCAAGAGTGTAGTTTTTTAGTATCTCTATGTAAAAAAATGACTTTGTAAGATATTTACAGCTAAAGGTTCAGATACTAGATATTCTACATCGAAAGTATAAAATCATAGCAAACCATGAAAGCAGCTTCATTGTGTGAACTGTCAAATAATATTGCTTGTGACACTTCTGTTTACTAGTTAGTACAAAAGTTTTCGAAAAATTTTGACTTGGTTTAAATTAAAATTAATGTATGGGCTGGAAATCTTAATAACCAAATAATTGGTCCAATTTTCTACCAGGATAATTTAAATGGACCTAGATATCTAAATTTTTTGGAAGAATTAATAGGTACATCCTCTTATCATTCAAAATAATAATAATAATAAACGCACTTGATTGGTCATAAAAAAGAAAACAACCAAAAGTCCTGCAGCCTTGTTAAATTTATTACTTCGATTTCTCGTATTTTTTGTTTTATTAACTGTAACGCTTTCAACAATATCTTAAATTAAAACGATCAAAAAGTTTGAAAATGCATATTATTAAGTTAAACTCTTTTCGCGGTTTCATTTATCATTTTTGCCTATTAAAAAAATGATAAAAAATGAATATGGAGAAAGTAAAAATCCAGAGGTTCTACAAAAAGGACAAGGCAGGGAAAATAACATAAAATGAGTGGAGAAGCATTAACGAATATTATACATGCAACGGAAACACTAATAGGACAAATATCAACCAAATACCAGCAGGAATAGTTTGACTAAGGCTGAAAGGAAGATTGATGAAAAAAATAAAGCTATCAAGATTAAAATGAAGACAAAGACAGAAGAAAAGAAACAAAAGATACAACGTATACATGGAAGTAGGTTGTATCAGACGACAAAAACTCGAAAGAAATATAGACAAATATAAATGGCAGGCAGGCTTTAAAGAACTCTACCAAAAAAAAATAAGAACAATAAATAATGAATTAATAAAAACCTTATTTAACCCGTCAGTGGTCGCGCCCCTAAAAGTTACACAAGAGGTCGCTCTTTTTTCTGTTTAGTGTGACCAATTGTACAAAATACAGAAGTTTTATGTTACTAGAAACAATTTACAAAATATACGCTTCTCGTCCTAACTAATACGCCCTCTGGTGAAAAGTGTGAAAACCGAGCTAAGGAGTAATTTTGACATTTTGGGTTATTTCTTTAGCGTTGTTAAGTATTTTTCGTAGAGTATTTTGTCTTTTTTACAAATAATTTTGATTTGCTGGTATTTTTCATGAGTAATCGAATGCAGCAGGGTCACTTATACTTTCAGCCAGACGGAGCTTTCCCTCATTTCAGTTCAGAAGTAAGGAAATATTTGGATACCGTTATTCCAGGACATTGGATAGGTGGTAGGGGTGCTATTGAATGGTCAGCTCGCTCCCCAGACTTGACCCCAATGGATTTCTTTTTATGGGGACATTTGAAGTCTGTTGTTTACAGAACACCACCACTATCCATTGATGATTTGCATAATAGAGGAATGTATAGAAATTTAATACCATAAGTCTATGAAAATATTCGGAATGCTTTCGAGAATAGACTGGATTATCGTTTAAATGTAAACATTTGGTTTAATTAAAATATTGGAAACAGTCCTTGTTTTTGTCTACTGTCCAAGGTTGCCAGTTATTTTTCTTAACATCTGTAAATATCTTACAAAGTTCATTATGTAATTAAGTCATTTTTTTACATAGAGATACTAAAAAACTACGCTCTTACAAAATATGTCAAAAAAATATTTTTGACCGGAGGTGGCTGGAGGGCGGCGAATATCACGTTGGCGTTCAATTTAATGTTTATTTGCAACAATAACCAAAATGCCGCAATTATCATGTCCAAATTTACTTCTGATTGGCCTATTTTTACTTTTAACTAGTTTTTTGTAAGCTGAAGAAAACAGTTGAAAAATTGAAAAATTGAAAAAAAAAAATTGGAAATTTGGTAAAATTATTACTTTGGTACCCTCATTGTGATACATCATTGAATTTGAAATAAAAACCCCTTTCATTTGAGCTAAGTTTGATTCCCCCTTTCCATTTAATTTTTTTCATTGCGATGACGTCTCTGCTTCTGTGATGACGTCACAGATACTCTGTATACCTCAGATGAAATTACTATAGGTCCCAAAAAGACTACCCAATTTTCAAAAAAATCTATTCGTTAGTTCCTGAGTTATAGCCTGTAAAAAAATCTTGGGACACCCTGTATATCATGAGTTTGTTAATTTAGCATTCTTTTTATTTACTAAAATGTAATCCTATAGGGATGTATTAGATACTTGAACATCATCACAAATCCACCTTAAGGATATTTTAGTTTAATGCTTAATGACTTACATCTTCCTAAATTTATAAGTTGACAACTGCGTTTAATTAGTTTGAACTGGAAAAAAACAGGCATTTATATTATTAATAAACCAAAAAACAAGTATAACTCCTATTTCTATTATTTGTCTATATCCAATGTATATTAACAGAAAATGTATATCATCGGCAATTTCCTGGTGACTTAATAAGTTCGTAGCATGACATAAACCAATCGTAAGTTGAAGTCGCGTGAGATAGCTGACACCTCAAAGATATCAAAAGACAGAGCATTCTCTATTTTGCATCAACATTTGTACATGAGAAAGCTCTATTTGATCTACTATAATAATGACTTTAAAAAAGAAGAACCAAATATCAGTATTAAGGATTATTATCCGTGGCTATTTAAATACAAAAGAAGTTCAGTTCATATATTGGTAGATATAAATTTCTGTAAAACTCAATATTTATGAAAAAGCCACAAACCAATTCTTACCTCACCGATTCCAATGGTTTCATGGCTGGGCACCTACGACTGTCATTATATTTCAATTTATTATTGTTCCAAGTTCAGCGGATGCACAATCCGTGAAAAAAATCACACCCGAAGAACCACAGTACGTTACACCTTCGGTCGTCTATGGCGACTCGCTACTAATCGCCCATTTTTTCGTAGAAAAAACACTCGTTTCATGCTTTTTCAGCATGTGTGATTTTTGTTTAGAACATTAGCGTTGCTTCAGTGCCTGGTAATTATAAGGGAATGTGTCTCAGTGCGTAATATAGTCCTTGAAACGAAGTAAATCACTTTTAAATATATATTTTTTGTCTTTTTAACGATAATTTTTACTAATTTTCTCTATAATAAGCAGCGAAGTCAAAATAATGTATTGAAAAAATGAAAGGTTCCAAAAACGAACCCTGTAGTACACCTTGCTTGAATAATCTTTAAAAATATATTTAAGATGTTAAAGACTCCGCCACTGAGCGTTACCGAACGACCGTGGGTGGCAGGCAACGGGTCGTGTGCCGCCTCTTGCTGCTGCCGCCACAAATTGAATTATTTATGCCTTTGGTCAACCGGTACCTATACAACATAATAGAAAACAAAGTTAATTACCTCCACGAATGGGCATTTTGCTCTTTCAGTTAAGAAACGGGAGTCCGCCGCCACTAACCGTCTCGCTTTTCCGCCTTCCGCCGCCCCCTGTTTATAACAAGAGCGTCTCCGAAAAAATTATAAAAAGGATCTTAATTAATAATTGTTAAAATAACAAAAAGTTTAAAAATTTCTTGAATGCACCTTGCTACCTTTACATTGAAGCGTCTACCAAAGGTATAGAAGATATAAAGAGGTTGCTTTCATCCATTTAGGCATGGGAAACTAAGGATAATTGATCCATTGGGAACTCCGTGACCCATCATTATTACCTTCACTTAGGAGAATTTTGTATAGTTAGTTTGGGGGAGGGAGACACCCTCTTTAACCTTTAGCACTTAAGAAACCAAGAAATTATGTGACAGCTACCGTCAAATCAAGGTTCATGCCATGTTTTTATAAGCACTCCTACTTTATTTCTATATATTATTTATATGTTGGAAGTTGGGAGATGGGATCTTTAACACAAGTAATTTTGCACATAACTATATAAGGAATTATAATGCCAAGCAGAGTAAAAATTGGCTGTCGACAAAATCAATGGTAAAAAGGATGATCTGCATGCAATAGCCGATGAATTTGGTAGTGCTGGTACTTGCTGCCTATTTGGAAAAGATGAGCCAAATATCCCTTGGAAGATGGTGAGCAAACTGGCATGTGATCTGGCAATAAAAATATGAGAAATCATCTACCCATTTGGGATGAAAATAAGCAAGCAATAAGCTTCTGGTTAAAAGGTTTTCTTGAAAAAACTAGTTAGTCAGATAGAACACTGGAAGCAACAACTTGTCCAGTACAACAAGTTTTAACTCTCTCAACGTTGCCTCTTTTTATAAGAACTTAAAATTGATTCTGACAATAGAAAATTTCGGACATCAAACAATCTGGAATGCGAATAAAAATGGCAATTTTTTCTAACGTCATTTTACTCTCGATCGCTCTTATTGTTGCATCTGATTTGAGTATGTTTGTTATGTCTAGATAAGAAAATATATTCAGTTGTTTTAACTGACACAGTTTTTTTATTTTAACTACACGTGACGTAAAATTTGATTTTATATCATTAAATGAGACAACGTTCATGGGTCAATTATCCCAAGAACTGGGTGAAATATCCTAATAGGTTGAGATGTCATAAATAACTAAGATAGCAACCTAAAAAAGAAATGTGTTTTTAGTCAAACTTTGGTCATAAGTTAGATTTGGTAAGAAATCCTCCTTTTTCTATTTCTTATGAAATTCTATATAAATTGAAAACAAAAAACATTGTGAGGGGACACAGCATATAAAAAAAATAATTTTTAGAAGATTTGAACCCGTTTTTCTACCCAAAACCCCCTCCCGTGACTTGAATGATGTGGAATTAGGGATTGTAACATTCAATTTATGAATTATTAGAGAGGGCTGTGCCGACTGAGCGCCGGTAGTAGACGTTCGTTTGTTTCTCTATTTCCACGTTTATTTGGTAAAATTCATATTAGATTAGACCGCTAACTAGATTTTAAGTAAATGTTGGCGAGGTGGATGGAGTTTTTCGGGTGTTCCGGTGGCAGAAGGGGGGCGGGAGGTAAGTGCTTTTGTTTTTGGGAAAGGCTGCGAGAGAATGCTGCGGTGTTTAATTTTTGGAAAACGTGAAGGTATGCGAATGTTTGACAAAGAAATTAGTTTGAAAGGCGTTTGTTTTACCTTAGGTTTAATTTTATGACAACAGAAGTTTAGAAAATGAATGCTTTTGGTCAAAAATTGAGTTTGAAATAATTTTTACAGGTTTGGTGTTATTTAACAACATGCAATTATTAGCATAGAAAAAAACTAATGTTTTTTTTAAGAAACTAAAAAAAGCGGCCACCTTTCTGTAATGGCACGATTGGGCACCTCCAAACTTCCACATAGCACAAAAAAATATATATTTTTTAAGTTATAGCTAGTGGACAACGAAAAATATTAAAAAGAACTTTACAGAATGCTTAAGTAGATTTATTAAAAATAAATAGTGATGGTAATGTCATAATAACAAATTTTTTGAAAAGTCGTTGACAGTGGTCATGGTAACCTACATTTGCTATGATTCTTATGGCTTTCTTTTGCATACGAAATAACTTAATTGCTGCTGACGAATTACCCCAAAGAATAACGTAGGTATCTGAGAATGAAACAATGAAAAATATACCTCTTTTTAAAATTTTACCAAACGCCGAAGCAAAAACAATACACTAGATAATCTTTTAGCAATCATATCGATATGACAGGTCCATGATAGATTACTATCAAGTTTTATTCTCAACAGTCAAATTCCAATGAGGATCTACCAGATCCAAAATTAAGGTTTTCAGTATTTTCATCATTTGACATAAGCTTATTAGCACAGAACAATTTTTTTGATAAATAAATAATATCCTTAGTAGAATTTGCCAGACAAGATTGATCTTTTCCAGTTAAGATGAAGGTCGTATCGTCAGCAAAAAGAATACTTTTACAAGGTCAAATATATTCAGTTAGATCGCTGACATATATAATGAATAGTGGAGGCCCAATAACATAACCTTGTGGCACTCCATGGGTGATCATTTTAAAGACGGCTATTTAAGACTGAGTAGGGTCACCAACAAAATTCTTGCCAATAGGTGATCCCGCTATTTACGCTAAAATAATTTTAAGACGCTCATTTTTGAACGCCCATTTAATAAAACTACAGCGTATACTATTATTTCTAGTTTATAATAAAGTTCACACACGAACTAGATGTTTCAAAATTAAAAATCGCGTGATTGCAACCCCCAAAAATTCGGTCAAGACGTATCTATATTTCATTGACCCTCATCTAACGCACCAACGCACCGCCTTTAGCGACCGGACAATAAAATTTAGTGAAAAAATATTAAATATTCATTATAGCACTTAACGAACTTCATCTGAAGTAAGCACTAATTAAGCACCAAGATGCGGGCACCACTCATTTGTTTTTAATTGAGATAACTACGTCACCGCATCGGACTCTATCCGTCTCCTTCCAGCGCGAACGTTTTGAATAACGCAGGGCGAGATAGGTAATGGGACGTTGGGAGAAGAAAATTCGAAACGAGGGTCTAATTACCAGTTTTAATAATGATATCCTAATAAAGTAAGTTTGTTCACACGAACAAAATGACTCAGATATTTTGAAATATTACCAAGTGTAAATGGTGTAAATTGTAAGAATTTTTTATGGGGATTTTGTTTCGTTTATTTTAATGTTTGGTTGGAATGCGTATTTGGTAGTACTTAGAATTGCTTGTTATTTATACAGGTTTATATGTTTACCAGTGGTGTAGGTACTCTAAGAGAATGAAAGAAAAGTTCCACGAAATGCAATTTCGTTTGATAAGGACGGAATTAAAGGAGTTTAGAAATAGATACTAAGGTATGAAACTATGAATAGTAGGTAAGTTTAAAAAACAAGAATGGAGAAGTGATAAAAGTGGCTCGAATCGGTTTGTTGGAATTTATTCTGCCACACAGTAAACGAATGGTTAAAGCGCCATCAAAAATACCGACAGATGATATTCTGAATTTAAGCAGACATCAAATAAGACACGGGACTAATAACCGGACATTGTCACCTTAGGGAACACCTACATAAAATGGGCATATTTCAAGATGAACCCATATGTAGATTATGCAATGAGGAGGATGAAACAGCCTTTCATATCATACTGGAGTGCCAGGCACTCACACAGTGGAGGTATAACCTACTGGGGCCGGTAGGAGGACTTTCCAAAAGATAATCTGGTGAAAAGGCTACTCAGCCTGATAAAGGTAACAAACCTTTTCACGTGAACATAACGATGTAACTGACATATTACAATAAGTCTTAAGGATACGGTATTGAGGCATTTATAAACCTCAGTCAAATACATCGTCATAATCAATCAATCAATCAATCCCCCTGCCAGCCAGTTGCCAAGAAACATTGACAAGTGAGTGACAAAAAGTTTTTGTAGTGTAAATGTTAATCATAGTAAAATGTTTATTTTTTAAATTAAATTAAATTCCTGGCTCGTTTGTATTGAAGTTAAAAAAATAAAATTATATTAATTCGTAATAAAGGAATCAACATTTTGATTTTAAATCCTGACAGGTTTCTTGTGCATTAAAAATAAAATAATTTGATAAAAACACATTTTCCAAACTTGATCCAGTTACGTGATCATCGTTTCCCGCCATTTTGTGACTGACCTGTTAGGCTATTGATAATTTTTTGTATTAAATATTTTCAAATCTTTTTCAATATGTAAAGCTCACGGATTTTTACTTAGAAAACATTGGGCAAAAATATAATAAGAGCGTTAATGGTGGCTGGTTTAAAAATTGAGGAATACATCAATAAATTAAGTAGGAAAATGTTTTATTCGCCAAAATATGTTCGTTTCAATGCACAAAGAACGAGCCAAATTTCAAATCAATACATGCAGTCATACTGATGAGAAAAAAGTCGAAAACGTTTTATTTATCTTTTAACTTTGTTATGTAGAGGAAAAAATGCGAATGCCTAAATTGAAATACTTATTTCATCCAATTCAATCAAAAGTATCGTTTTGATGGAGATGGGATAGTCATGGATGGCGTTGGAAGCGGTCCGGCTGCACACATCAAAGAAGGCCAGCATGCACAACAAAACTGCGCAGTGGTTATGTGGCATGTCTTAGAATTCGTACAATTTCATAAAGGTTAAATGGACAGGTGTGAGGAAATTGCAGTCAATTATAAAATAGATGCAAAGTACTTTTCTTATTGGAAAGTATGTGGGAAATTGTAAATTTAAAAGATGAAGATGGCAAAAAACATAAATAGGCAAATCAAAATTACACAATATTAAAGCCTCACACAAAGGGGTAATTTTTGATGAAAAACCGATTCTGCTGTATATGTAAACTCCTTCTCGAAAACAAGCAAAATATCAAGTCGATTGTCTCCCATTCCATCTGCCATACAGATATAAATACACATATACAGATTCAAGTACACATCGAGACGGCAGCCGAGTGGAATATATGCAAACCCCTTTCTTGTAATTTACAGGAATAAACATTAGCGCTACTGAAAGCAATAAAATAAATCAAGCAGCCGAAGAACGTCGCAGTTCTACTAATGGGAAATATCGGGGGGAGGCCGGGACCGCAACGCGCCCCCTCGTTCCCGCCACTCCTGAAAACAACAGACGATCGCTGTTAAGAAACATAAGCGAGATAGTGGCAATGCGGGACTATCGAATGCACAATTAAAATTGCAAAGTTTCAAAAAGGAGCAAATGGAAATTATACACAATTTCCAAGTTCCAAGACTTTATCGATTTAAAAAAAAAAGGTTTTTTCAAATCTACACGAAAATTATAAGATCTTAATAGTTATAAAAGTTTGGTAAAAAAAGATAAAATCAATTATTGTGTAATGAATACATAATACTATTAAATATGTAAATTAGAACCCATATTATATGTATTACAAAAAAAAATTGAAAACTTCCATATTTATTGAATTTCATCCTTCTATATTTCTTGGATGGATTTTGCAGTACTTTAAAATTAAACCAGTTGAGAATGCTCTTCTAGCAGGTACACGGCGAATAGACCGAACTCAATAGACCGAAAGCAGTTGACCGAACTCAATTGACCGAAAAGCAATAGACCGAAACTTCACTAGACCGAAACAGCAATAGACCGAAAATCACGGGGTCGAAAATATTTTATTTTTTTAATTGAAATTCTTATAAAATCTAAAAATAAATATTTTGTTTTGAAAAAATTACAGCTTACCTAAAACACAAAAAAGAACGTTTTAACCAAGTTTCATAAAAATAAACAAAAAAAACTTCTAAACACGCCAGCCTAAGCCTGAATAAATATTTATTTTTATGAAACTTGGTTAAAACCTCCTTTGTTGTGTTTTAAAAGCTGTAATTTTTTCAAAACAAAATATTTATTTTTAGATTTTATAAGAATTCAAATTAAAAAAAGCATAATTTTTCATCAGTATAATAGAACTAAATTAAAATATAATCAAAAACAAAAATAAACAAAGAAAACCTAAACACGCCAGCCTAAGCCTGACTAAAATGTGAAGGGAAGTTGATGCTATAGTTAATAAATGTAATTTATTTATTTATCTCCCGCAAAAATATTTATTTTTATGAAACTTGTACCTATTTTAAGTAAGCTGTAATTTTTTCAAAACATGATATTTATTTTTAGATATTATAAGAATTTAAATTAAAAGAATAAAATATTTTCGACCAAATGATTTTCGGTCTATTGCTGTTTCGGTCTAGTGAGGTTTTGGTCTATTGCTTTTCGGTCAATTGAGTTCGGCCAACTGCCTTTCGGTCTATTGAGTTCGGTCTATTTATCTATAACCCTTCTAGCATTGCTATAGACCGAACAAATGTAATGAAACTATATTATATATAGTATATTACATAACAAGACTTATTTCACACGAGTAAAAGTTTAGCACGAGCCGCGTAGTAGAAATTTCAATTTAGAGAACTCATAAAGTGGCGTATTTTTCATATTTTTTTATTTATTTATACTTCTTGGTGACATATGTAAATTGATAAGATCTATTTGTTTAAAGTATTCTCAATTATACAGGGTAATCTATAAAATTGTAATTTATCAAAGTTTCGTTTTTTTAAATGCAACACCCTGTATTTTATGATATTTTTAAATTATACGTTAAAAACTAAGTCAACTTTATTCAACGCTCCCTATATCTATCTCTTACCAATTTTGAGAAAATTGTGATTTTAAGAAAAATATTCTATTTAAACAAGCACTAAAAACACGGAAAGCTCTTACTTTAAGTAACACAAATTTATAATGATTTATTCTGACTTTTAGGGCTTTCGTTTGCACTATGTAGGATTTCGATATTTTGCACAGGATGTTTTGGAAAAGGATTCTAATTTTATATTTTTCAAACATCAAAAACTCACTTAACTTAAATGGACCATGGGTATTCTTTTATCCTATGTGAAATAACTTTTCATTTTCTATCAAAAACTATGAGTAATGCATATATATAAAATTAACGCTTAAAAAATTTTTCTCTAAAATGTCAGTGAACGTAATGTTTCCTATTGTAGTAGGCCATGGTTTTAGAATTAGTTAGCTTTAGGCTCAGTAGTTGAAAATGCAAATGTCAGTTCAAGAGAAATTTCTAGACAAACTGGAGTTAGTCGAACAAGTGTTTGCAGAATTTTGAAAAAACATAAGTACCATCCTTTTCATATACAACTTCACCAGAATTTACATGGACGAGACTTTCAACTATAGGCGGATCCAGGGGGGGGGGGCTGTGGGGGCTGTAGTCCCCCCATTAGGTTACGTTTTTTAATATATTCCATAGCCTCTCGACCATCAACTCCACCTGATGGTGGAAGACAGCCCACCCCTTGAAAATCGGCTGGATCTGTCCATGCTTCCAACGGAGGTTAGATTTTTGTCTATGGAGTCTTGAAAAAGTTGGGGAAGATGATGAATTCTTCAAATATGTTTTATTTAACGACATAACTTTCTATGATACGGAAAACCGTTACCTGTATCGCACTGTTGACCGCCAAAATCGGTGGAGCCTCAATGTATTTGGGGGAATTGTGATCCATGTGATTGGTCCATAATTTTTTTATGGAAACTTGAACTTGAACTTAAAACAAGAATTTTCGAGTCTTCTAAATAAAGTTTCTTTAGATATTAGAAAAAAATGTGGTTACAATTAGATGGTGCTCATATGGTCCACCTGAATCTCCACCTAGATCTCCTGATTTATCCAGCATGAATTTCTTTCTTTGGGGTTACATTAAAAATTTAATTAAGTTTTGATGCCATACCTATTTATTAACTACAATAAAAAAATCATTGCCTTCTAGAATGTAAGCAAAAAAAAGAGAAATTTTAGAGAAAAATCCTAATAACTTTTTACTTAATCGTTAATTTTATACATGTGCATTACTCATATCTTTTGATAGAAAATGAAAAGTTATTTCACATATGATAAAAAAATATAGGGTGGTCCATTTAAGTTAAGTGAGTTTTTGATGTTTGAAAAATATAAAATTAAAATCTTTTTCTTAAATACCCTGAGCAAAATATCGAAATCCGATACAGTGCAAATGAAAGCCCTAAAAGTCTAAAAGAATAAATTGATATAAATTTGTGTTACTGAAAGTAAGAGGTTTCCGTGTTTTTAGTTCTTGTTAGAGATAGATATAGGGAACGTTGAATACAGTTGACTTAGTTTTTAACCTATAATCTAAAAATGTCATAAATACAGGGTGTTGTATTTAAAAAAACCTAACTTTCATAAATTACAATTTTATGGATCACCCTATATAATTGAAAATAATTTACAGAAAAAGATCTTATCAATTTACATACGTCACCAAAAAATTAAGCTGATATCTTGTACCGTTTAGGCACAAGAGAACGAGGGAATAGTCGTGTAAGAAATTAATTTAAATTAATTGGTTTTATCTATAACCTATGACAATGTTTAATTTTCCTATAAGTATTGGCAAAATGTAATAAATCCTTCGAATAAAGCGAAATAAAAATAGTAAAGCTATTATTCGAAGAGCAGTAAATATAAATTAAAGTCGATAGAATCCTCTTTTCCCATACCTCAAGATTCCACCGATTTTTCACCTTCACAATGAATAATCGGCTTCCTATCATCGCCATGAATTATATACTCCAAACAAAACGCATTTCAAAAAAGTACAAAAAGGACAACTACAATCAGATATTAATACCTTTAGAATGTATACTATGTGCCGGTATTAAGAATTAATTTATTCAATAAATAAGCAGTCGAATCTGTTATAATGAATTGACTTTTACGCAAACATGGAGTAATAAAATATCTAAAATAAAACCATTCGCCGAAAATGGGGGAAAACGTTGGAAACAAATAGCCAATGAAAAGTGTAGGTAGTACCTTTCTCAAATGATTATAAATACAAAATGAAAGATAACTATATATAAAATATGACTTAATAAAACGTTTAGAGATTATCCTTTACAAGTAATCATAAATCCAAAATAGAAAACAAATGATCATGAACCCAAAATGGGCGAAAACGTTTGAGTAAAAAGTCCCCATTATGCAATAACAGGTAAGCGTGTTTGATACTCGTTAACTTGTATTTTGTTTTAATTGTTTAAACCAGGCCTTTTGGTCGTATTAACATTCATTCTACTACAACAAATTTATAAAAAATACAAATATTTATAACGAAAAATGTTCGACAGTTTCCATATTGGTTGCGAATTTGACAGAATTTACAATTTTGGGAAAAATGGATTAGAATCTCTGGGCCTTACCCCCCACTTGATTCTTATTTGAGTCTAAATTTTTTATCAAAATTCACAAAAATCTAAACTAAAATTCTTGTCCACGCATTCTGACATAAAGTGTGTGCGCAGTTGACAAAAAAGAAACTGGGTACCTAGTCTGTGGTCCAAATGGTATAAAAGGCCGGCAACCGAATCGAAGTGGTTAAAATTAATAATTAATGTTCTATAAACGGCCCTAAATTACAAAATGACGTCCGACATATTTTATTAGTTGTTGAATTCACTGATCGCTACGTGCAGTCTGGCTTCTCTGTGATTTGTTGCCCTTTAATACCTTATAATTCAGTATAGATGCCTTTTGTGTTTTTTTTATACTAAAAATTCTCAAAAAAAATGCACGAAAAAATCGTTCTTCGTCGGTTTTTACCCAAAAAGTTATTTGTATTTCTGAAATGCCCATTTTAATAGTGACTTTATTTCAAATCAGAAACTTGTTGTTAGTTTTTGTTATTCCTTATTTTGTCTTCCCAAAAATGATATTATGATAATGGAAGAAACCAGGAGTGACAAATATTTTTATACATTCCCTAATGATCCTTATTTAAGGCTTCTAATTCTTTTTCATAAAAAAAGTATTACAGATTTTAAGAAGTATAATTTCGCTCCTAAAGAATGATAAAAAAAATTGGTAAAAGCCTATCATTACTTCCTATATCTGTTGGAGAAAAAGAACCGGTATAGCGAAAACAGAAATAAAGGGCATACGTTAATAATCGTATATCCACATTACGTCATATCACCAATAATCTTAACGACGCTTCGAGAGATGAAGGAAAATGCGGGAAAACAAGAAGAAAACTCGCGACATGCCATATTAATAAATTTATTACAATAATGGACATCGGAACTGTTTCATATTATCACGATAACGCAGATGTTTTTGTTGTGGGTTTTCGTTTGACGTGCCGAGCATTCTGGTCTGGTTTATTTTGTGCTTAAGTTTACCAAAAAAATTCGCAAAGAAAAAGTGACATAAAAGACGTTTAGATTAATGAGTTCGTCTATATGTTAAAGTAACTAGTTCAAGGAATAAAATTAAAAAGCCGAGGTTACAGTCAGTCAACCACCAAATTACAATATTTAAAATAGTATAAAATTAGTTTTGGCCACCATTGATTGATTGATTGATTGATTGATTATGGCGATGTACCTGACTGAGGTTTATAAATGCATCAATGCTGCAGCCTTAAGACTTACTGTACTATGTCAGTTACATCGTTATGTTCAGGTAAAAAGGTTTGTTACCTTTATCAAGTTGAGTAGCCTTTTCACCAGATTTTCTTTTGGGAAAATCCTCCAGTGGGTTTACTGGCTCCAGTAGGTTATACCTCCAGTGTGTGAGTGCCTGGCACTCTAGTATGATATGAGAGGCTGTTTCATCCTCCTCATTCCATAATCTACATATGGGTTCATCTTGAAAGATGCCCATTTTATGTAGGTGTTCCCTAAAGTGACAATGTCCGGTTATTAGTCCCGTGACATGCCTTATTTGATTTCTGCTTAGATTCAGAATATCACCTGTCAGTACTTTTGATGGCACTTTAACCATTCGTTTAACCAACTGTTTTGTTGGCCCAGCACGAGATCCCAGCGAGAGTCGTACTGAGGATTCTGAAATGCCAAACGCCGGTTCGGGACCAGTAAATTCCTCGTTGCATTTTATCCCTTTATGCCCTGGGACCCGTCTAAGTGTTACCTTATTTTGGTTAGCCAGAACGAGCAGGGTTTGTAGGCAGTTCCAGACCAATTTTGATCTGATTTTGTTACATGACTGAGGCCTGTAGGGCTGCTTGACTGTCAGAGTAAATGAGGATTGTTTTCCCTCTATACCCCCTGTCTCCCTTAGACACAGCATGTACTTCTGCTTGAAATACTGATGCGTAATTCCCCAATGGTGCATTTATGTTGCATTTAGGATAAGCAGATAACCTACCGATTATCATTAAGAGCGAATTTGCAAGTGCGGATGAACCCCAATAGTTCTAAACGTTGTTGACAGATGTGGTAAAGTATGGCGAACCACTATAAATTCACAATAGTCAATTTTACCGAGAGAAGGTTACCAATAGGAAGAATTTGTAGTTGCTCGAAATTAATAATTAAATTCAAAACGATATTTTTCCATGTGGAAAAGTATAAATTAATCAAAAACCAATTCATCCAACATCAACTTGACATCTAAGTACACTCGAATAAAATAAGAGATCAATCACAATTTCCTCTAATTCAATTCCCGATCATTCTAATTCCATCTGTGGCGTTTCCCGGGACTTTTAGAGTTTTTCCTGTAAGCCCCATTTGCATAGTCATCCCTACTGTACTGACGTGCTGCCAGAGTCTCCCTTTTTTATTTTTATCGCATTTTTTTCACCCCACGGGAATCAACAGGTAGGTATTGATATCTGTTTATTGGAAAATGGGGTATTTTATGGCGGGATCCGGTTTTAAAGCGTGTTCCGATGTCGTTTTGTCGTGTCGTGGTGGAGGTGATTATAGTACGGTAAATGGGAGATAAAAATTTTAAATTTAATTTTGTAAAAAAATTAAATTAAAATTAACAAAAATAAAAGAAAATCAAAAGTATACGTCTAAAATTAAGAAACATCAATAAAAAAATAATAAAATTCCCGAAGTTCTTTTACTTTTTTAGCGGATCAAAATTAGGCTGTATAATTTTTAACATATTAATTAGGAACAGTTTCGGCCATAATATTGACTTTTAGGATGTTACAATTCTTCTTTTATTTTCTTCATTCTTCAATGTTAAAGTTACGTCAGTTATTTTCGCAATAATTAGAATACACATAACAAACATAATTATTTTAATTAATTTTAAATATATGAATGTTAAAATAAATATAAATTATTAGAATAACAGTCTGATAACACAACATTTTCAGGAACACAAAAAAGTGAAAAAATAGAAGGCTTAATAAACATTTTGCAGGAGATTCAACATAAAGTTTTATACCACATAACGATGATCAAGTATAAAAAGTCAAAGAAACTGTAAATACACCGTCTGATAAACAAAGATTCCATATGTTTACTTCGAATGAAATTACTGCAAAAAAGTTAAAATAACTGCCAAGAAAGGACAAGAATTAGTATAAATCTATTGGATTACTAGAAGAAAAGTCCAAGGGCCATTAGAAAACAAGATCCGACTGTATAAAGCGATCTTAAAGCCGTCATCGACCTTCGGGTCTGCGCTAGCAAATCTAAAACATCAATTTTCCAAAAGCGATATCGTTTGAACTCTACAACGTCCCAAATGCTTTAAACAAATATTAAAATAATAAATACCTTAGGTAACTATAGAGGAATTATTTGATTTCTGCTATTCCCCAACAATGACCTTCTAGATGTGCTACCATCTATGGTTAGAAGAGAGTATTGACACTTTACAAACCAACGATTCCTAATGCATTGGGTGTTGCATATACCACACAATTTGCATTGTGTGTTGCAAAGTTTTTATTTGACTGATTCTAGTCAAGATGTCATTCTCTTCTTTGTATTGACTTGTACGAGTTTGGAATTTTATTTATTGGATTCGAAAAGCCTAACTGAAAGGCAGAAACCGGTCTGAGGATTAAATCGGTCTGAGGATGTCGAATCTGATAAATTAAATTCCTTACTCGTTTGCTAATCTGTTGTCAGTCTAGACACGTGTTCAACCATAATGGGGCAGTCCAATCCTTTGATTCTGTTGTTAAAGGACCTTATCATTTCTAGATTGGATTCGGCATCATTGTGCCTCTTCAGAAACTACATCCTCAATCTCAAATCTATCTCAGGAATAGAAAAACGATATGTCCACTTCAATAACATCATAAATCAAAAATGCAGAAAACTAACCCCCAAAAAAGTGAACTAACCTGACCAAAAATTGAACATTTCTGCTTTCCTCTGCTTGTGTGGACTGATGCAATTCAATGCTTGTCGAGGCGGATAGGCCGAGGAGTAGTTGTTCAGATATTGTGCAACTTTTCGAAATAATTGAAAGGTCTTTGTTGGGTGGGTAATCTCCAATTTTTGATGAGGTTCACTTTTTTTTTTGAATAAAGGTAACTGAAAAAAATTTAACAATTGATAGTATACAAACAACAAAAGAGTGTACGTCTTAAGTCTAATTAAATTGGGAAAATGGAACCTTTGGTTTATCAACTAAGTTGAAACACTATCGTCGACCACTAACCAAAACATCGATTTTAACACACCCTACGCGCGTTTCGCCAACTATGTTGGCATCATCATCATCATCAACTCCTGATGATGCCAACATGGTTGGCGAAACGCGAGTAGAGTGTGTTAAAATTCATGTTTTGGTTAGTGGTCGACGATAGTGTTTCAACTTAGTCTTAAGTCTACCTATTATTTAACAATTGTGTTCATTTGATTTCAACGAAACGGTTTTCCTAGACGTAATATTTTCCAACGTTTCCAGATCTAAGAATGGAATCGGAAAACAGAATCAGGTCGGTGTTGATTTTCCAAACAAATTTGAACCGTTTCGGGCTTCGACGATGCTCTACTGTCACTTGTCATTCATTTGTTTCCAGATTAATCGGGTATTGTTAACGGCTATTGGGCGAACGTTGTTGCTCGTTTGCTTTTGCTGTTTTGTCAGCGTCAATGAGCTCTAGATTTCAATGGTCGAGTTTAGATTGATTGAAGCTCGAAACGAATGAAATGCCATTTGATTTATTTCGTTTTGTTTAAATGTGTAGTGAGCCGCGATTGAAACATTTTGAATAAGCGCGGAGGGCGAGGAGAACGTTTTGTGTTCGTTTTTGTTTTGATTAATATGAATTTTGATGGGACGACGACGTTGTTTTATTTCGCGCTTCATTTGTTTCGATTTGTTTGATGGGTGTTCGGGTTTGTTTGATTTTTCGGATGAAAGTGATGGAGGAGCGGGAATGTGGAAAGTAGGTAACGGGTTATTGGTTAAATATTGACGGCGCATTTGTAATTATTTTGAGGCTTTTGTTGTTGTTATGCGAGGCTTTTTATTAAATATTTGTTCATTTGTGTGAGAGAATACAGGGTGAAAAAATGAAACAATTCAAATAAACATTTTTTTTTCGTAGCAAAACACTCTGTGGGAATGTTTTCTATAATTACAATCTGATCATTAAGATCAATAAGCAATTTTGTTCCAACTTAACTAGAATTCTTAAATACTAAGGTCCTACTCACTAGTGTACCTTAGGGTTTGATAATTTTAGTAACACTATCGGTAACGTGTAACACAAAATCTGCACAATACTCTGTTTGTAACTAGCACTGTCACTGAACTAGTTCAAAAGGTTTGGTCCTCTTGAGTCTTCTTACTAAATTGGTATTATCGAGGAGCTGGATGACCTCAACGTTCCCATGTTGGAGCAGCCGTTGGCATATTTAGATGTAGTCTTGTCAGCAGTTTCTACATCCAGGTCCCTATGAAGATCACTGTTGCGACAGTACCAGGGTGCATCGACGATGTTCCTTAATACTTTATTTTGAAAACGTTGGATAACTTGAATGTTACGTTTACTGGCGCAGCCCCAAAGCTGGCTACCATACATCCAAAGGAGCAGTTTGTTATGTATGGACAACTTGGAGTTTCTTCCTAATAACCAATACATCTTTTTATATTTTAGACCAAGCACTTCACGTTTCTTTTTAATGTGGACTTTCCAGCGAAGTCCAGCGTAGAGTGTCATTCCAAGATATTTTGCTGTATTAGCATAGGGAATGTGAGCGTTATTTATTCTTATGGGAATGTGTTGGTTTCGTTTATTAGTAAAATTAACATGAACAGATTTGTTTTCATTTAACTTAATATGCCATTTTTTAGTCCAGGTGTTAATCTGGTCTACAGATGTTTGTAATTTTCGGTTAGCTTCTTCATGGCAGAATGGCAGTATCATCAGCAAATGTTGCAATAGTATCGTGCTCAAGGTTAGGAATATCACTGGTATACAGTAAGTAGAGTACTGGACCTAGTACACTACCTTGGGGCACTCCTGCCTTAATTTCTCTTAGATCAGAATATATATCTTCCTGTTTTATTCTGAAATATCTGTTTGATAAATAGGATTTTAAGAGTTCTGAATACTGACGTGGTAGTAACAAATTTAACTTGTGGTTAAGGCCTTCATGCCAGACTTTATTAAAAGGCTGGGCCACGTCTAGGAAGACGGAGGAGCAGACATTCTTTTCCTCTAAAGACTTTTCAATTATGTCTGTGATTCTATGAAATTGGTCGATCGTTGAGTGTCTTTCTCTAAAACCAAATTGATGGGATGGAATCATGTCCTTTTCTCCTATTGTAGGTTTTAATCTCTTAAGAAGCAATTTTTCGTAGAGTTTCGAAATAACAGGCAACAAAGAGATGGGTCGGTATGACGTTACTTCTTGGGGAGGTTTACCTGGCTTAGGTATCATTATAACCTCTGCTACTTTCCATAGCTGAGGTACGTATCTCATCCTAAATGATGCATTGATAAGGTTGGTCAGTTTGACAACAGCTTTACGTGGGAGTTGTTTCAAGATTTCCCCGGTAATAAGATCAAATCCATGGGCTTTTTTAGGATTTATATTTGTTTAGATTTCCACATAAACTTCTTTTGGAGAAGTAGGTCTAACGACTGAATCTTCCTGTTCTGGTTCATTCCAGTTTGGGTCTCTTCACCATCGTTGGTGAGAGAATACAGGGTGAATAAATGAAAAAATTCAAATAAACATGGGACTGAAAAATTCTTATAATGAAGATACAAACTTGTGCATTCTTAAAGTACTTTTACTGAGGACCAGGTAAGTAAAGGAGCAACAAGATTTCTACAATCAAAATCCTCATTTTTACATGTAAATCTCCATAAGGTCCAATCTAGCAATTTTTTGCTACTTCAAGGACACGCGTCATTGCTCTCACCTTAGAGATAACATCCCTTGTGGTGTTGATAACGTTGACTCGCTGGTATGTGCCGGCTTCAGGGGAAAAGGGCCCAAATATTTTTTCATGGACAAATATTTTTATATAGACAGGCGAAAAGAGTAAAGAGACCAAATATTTTACATTGACTGGGGTAAAGGGCTCAAATATTTTTAAATGAGAAGGCTTAAGGGGTAATAGGCTTAAATATTTATACATAGGCAGGCTTAATGGGTAAAGGGCACAAACATTTTTACATGGGTATGTGGTTATACATTTTATAACTTTATAATAATAATTATTATTATTAAGATTTTGGCAGTAATCTCAACGAGATAGGCCTTACAAAAATTCATAAATAAAATCCTAAAACGATTTATTCTATTGAATTCAATTACAAGTATATATTTGTAAGTAAAAATCTGAGGAAGTAAATTATGGTATTAGTCCGTCTCTAAAACAAACATACACATACGTTCGATAAATGTTTAAAATTTCATGAATATGAAGGGGACAATACCTACGGAAATTGGAAACAAAATTCCGACTTTCGAGGTCTATAAGTAGGAAAAAAAACTGTAAATAAAGTTTTATTATTATTTTGCCTCCAACTATACAATCGACTAATTTGCCATTAGTATCGGGACGTCATACTTTTTTTTACCGACAAGTATCGAAATATATATTAACTAGTTTATTTATATTTAACACTGAGGAATATAACAACATCATGATAATAATATCCACGTCAAAATATTAAAAAGATTTCGCCTTTACGATGTCCATTAAATATGACAAATATACCAGTTTATTTTCGATACTGGACTCAACAATCATCAGATAATCTGTGCTTTTTATAAAAAAATCATAATGACTCGAATACCTAAGCAGCTATGCCTCAAAAAAAAGGAAGAAAAGAAGAATATCGAACTGTTGACGGTCGAAGTAGGTATTGGAATTTACACTATAGCAGTAAATTGTAATAAATGTCACTTCGTTCCTGTCCCTTCGTCAGTGGCAGTACTGGAAACTGTTTGATGTTCCATTTTTACAAAATAATTAGGTTTATATAAAATTCAATAAGGTAATATCAAAATTTTATTTGGATACTAATTTTTCTTCGATTTTGTTGACGTCGAATTTTAAAACTAATATTTTGAAAATGTTGGCCACCTTTCTTTGTTTTTTGATTCCATTCCTTTTCTCTTTTTTTAATTAGTCTTGCTACACACTTTTCTCCATGTCTTCCTAAATCTACCACTTTTAACTTTAGTATTAATTTGTTATTCCCATTCCCTTTAATTATTATATTTCCAATTCTTATTAGGTGACTGAACTACTTAAGATTCTTCTTAGGATTGTTTCTATCTACTCTTCTATCTACTTGCTCCATTTATGGGTAAGAAGAGTTTTCGGATGAGGGCAATAATAAGATCCTAATAATAAGAGCATAATTTTTTTAATGGATATTCTATACAGTGCATCTAATGTATCCAATTTTCAAATTCATCCTATTCCTTAAAAAAGAATTGATATTCAGATTCAGGATTATCGTAGTTTGATTTCAGAATACCTTGCTCATTTTCTTACTTTAACAAAACTCTTTCATCGACCTGTTTGTCTGAAAATGGAGTTATAACGTTAGTGATATTTCTATGGAATTTATAATCTCAACCCAGTAACTACATTTGCATCCTCTGAATATCCAATAAACTCTTCAAAAATATTTTACAGCTTTTACCAATATCTAAAACTTTAGCAATTTTATCCTTGTGGCTCTCTCGCGGTCCGCCACTGTCTTTTCTCATTGACTCCTTACGACCAACAACAATAAGAAAATCTACAGAAACCGAACGAACGCACTTATTATATATTTATGATTTTTATTTGATATTTCTCAAATTTGGTTTCATCTACCTGCTTTTGTTTATCTCATATTATGTTTGCCACACTACACTGTTATTCTCTGATACGAGAGACTACGACAAAATCATTTGTATTTGAAATGTATCAGATCTAGATTTTAAGGTGGAAGTTATTTGTTTCGAATGCACTATGAGAAATTGGTACGAGATCATACGTATTAATCGTTGTCTGCATTCTTTCAAACTGTATCGTTTTTAAAATTGATTTTAATCTGTTATGTACATTGATCTAAATCTGTTGTATTCTGGTTGCACTTTGGCTTTGAATTTTCAACAGAAGATGATAACATTCAGGGAAAACTATATCATTGGATAATGGTAAGGCATGTTTGGGATTCCTCAAAGCCCTTTCACTCTTCAAAAGTTATCTGTAAAAAAAGTGGATTAAAATTTGTGATACAATAAACATTCTCCTTATTAAATGTCGCATGAAATGCCGCTTATTTTAGCCTCCTTAAAATTTAACATTTATATTAATAATATACTTTCCCTAGTTTCCATGGAAGATTGAAGGTTCTGTTGACAGGAACTAAAGAATATATTTTTTGTATAGCCCCCTTTTTAGCAATCTGTCCTAAGACATGAAGCTACTGTTCGGACGGTGAAACCTTCTACCTCAAATAGTCTTAAGCTAAATACTTAATTACTAGAACACTAACATCTAAATCTGTCTGTCAGTTGGGATGGTGTATTCTTGAACCTTCTAAAGAATATATAAGTTAAATCTGATTTGGGTAAAGTACTGAGGTGACTTATACTCATCGTTAAAACTAATATTTTAAAAACCTGTTGCTTAGCGGTGATATCAAAATAGCTCTCACTATCAATAGTTGAGGCAATGAAGCACTGAAAAGGCCAAAAGTTCGATATATTTAGGACTAAATTTTTTTTTAAAAAATGTACCTACTTTGTACCTTATACAAACCAGAAATTGCATTGCTGCAGCCAAAAATGCATTCAAAAAATGCATATTTTGAGTCCGCTTTTGGACGATTTAATAACTTTGTAAATAAGAGTCAGAACTGGCCCAAATCGGGTTTCGCTGATCACGATTATGACCCACAGCCGACCTAGAGCTCAGGAACGCCGATGAACGTCATCTCTGTGGGACTCTCCTAAAATTCACGCGGGGAAGGAGAGAAACTCGGCGCCCGGGGGTTTTTTGGGTCACTGAATTCAAATATGTCATCGGCGAACACCCCCTGGACACCTGGTGCGCCGGAACCTGGACGTGGACGTCATCTCCGAGAGTTTTCCTGACAAGATTGCCAAAAACAACCCGAAAATCATTGTGGGAGCGTTTTTTGGGGCGCTGAATCCAAATTTCACGTCGAAAACGACCCCCTGAACACCTGATGCACCGGAACCTGGACGCGGACCTCATCTCCGTGGGTTTCCCTCACACAATCGAAGAAGACGAACCCAAAATCGTTATGGGGGTTTTTTGGAACGCTGAATCCGAATGTCACGTCGAAAACCTGGTGCACCGGAACCTCGGCCTGAACGTCGTCTCCGAGGGTTTTTCAGACACCATCGTAAAAAACTAACCGAAAATCGTCTCATAGAAGAATATTATGGAACTAATATTCTGAGGCTGCGCAGGAGATTGTAATCTGTTGTCCTGTAGTTGCAGGAAGCACGGCCTCCCTTGCAATATTGCCTGTCAAATTTGTGAAGGCTCAACTTGCAACAATACCGAAAGATATTCAGTTGAAAACGTTATTATGACAGAGAGAGAGAGGCCTTAGATGAGGAAGATGATCTACTACTACGTCAGTTGATGACGAAGAAAATGAAGAGACTAGCAATATGTCACTTGATGAAGAATTTGATATTTAGTTACGTATTTAAAAATTAAAGTTATTAATTAATAAGGTAAGGTAAAGTTACAGTTAGATTGTATTTGATTTGAGTTCAATAAAAAATTTTTAAACACCAACTACATAAATACTGACTTTCTATTCATTCGATTTCTTTCCTCCTCATATAATTTAACTAGAATCAACAATTCCACACATCTATTGCAGTATTGACGTCAGCCTCTAAGACATCAGGTTTGGTTGACATTCATGGGAATGACATCGATGTCAAGTTAAAGGTTCCGGTGCATCAGGTGTTGGGAGGGTCGTTTTTGACGTAAAATTTGGATTCAGCGCCCCAAAAAACCGATTTTCGGTTCGTCTCTTTCGATTGTGTGAGGAAAACCCACGGTGCACCATGTGTCCGAAGGGTGTTTGCCGATGCCATAAAACCCCCGGGCGCCGAGTTTCTCTCCTTCCCCGCGTGAATTTTGGGAGAGTCCCACGGAGATGACGTTCATCGGCGTTCCTGAGCTCCAGTTCGGCTGTGGGTCAATTTAAATATCATAAAATCGTGATCAGCGACCTCGAAAACCCCCCGGGAACCAGATTTGGGCCAGTTCTGACTCTTATTTATAAAGTTATTAAATCTTCCAAAATCCGTCTGCTGCAATGCAATTTCCGGTTTGTATAAGATACAAAGTAGGTACATTTTGTGCAAAAAATTTTTGGAAGCGAATGCAAAAAACCGCATTCCGATCCGTCTTAGTCCGAAAGAACTTTTGTGCTTCAATGCTTCGACTACAATGAATTAGCTAGGGAACTACGAAACTTTAAAAATCAAATACGAACATTTTTTTAACAACATATTTTTTCTCCCAGATCCTTTTTTTAACAGTGTATCCAATAATGATATGATAATGATCTTCCCAATGGTTATTAATTCAAGAATGATGGTATTTTATGAATATAACGTCAGTTTTTATGATTCTTTATGCGATACAGATGATTGGTTAGTATTGCTTGGACGATACCAAAGAAACATAATCTCCGAATAAGAAACCAGATTGCCCAGTGACGTGTATTGGGTAAGGGAAAAAAAAGGGTTTTGGAATCATATTGATTATTAACCATAATTTTTTGTGTTTGGAATAAATATTTAATGTTGCAAATTTTCACGAGTCTCTGTTTTTGGTGGGCTTTCATTCCTTTTTGTAAGAATATAATTTTAAAGCTACGAAATGGCTTTTGGTTTTGGGGTATTTTTTATTTAGATCTAACAGGTCATTGCATTGCGGCAATACTCGGACCTCAATTCTACTCCCTATTTGCAATTCTTTTTACCCTGTTATATGTTTGTTATATGTTTTATACATCATAATGAAAGCTGCTATGGCATTAAATTTATACTTGTAGGTATGGTTAAAAGTTTTTAACTTTATTTTACGAAAATTTATTAAAGAAACTGACAAATTAGGTCTGAGATTATTGAGTTTAGATGAATTTAATTTTTCTTGATATTTACCTTATATATTCAAGGTTAATCCCACTATAAATTAAAAGTGGTATAAGTGAAAATTTTGCAAGACAGACAGGGGTCCCAAACATTTAACCTTCCAATGTAATTTTCTATCTACGCCACTGGTATAGCCGACCCATACTGAACTTTACTTAATATAGAACCATAATTAAATGTGATATTTGTGTTTCCAATTTGCATTCCCATATCGGAATACGGTCCTATCCTCTATTTTATTAAGTCTTTTTTCCATCGTATTTAACACCGATTTTACAGAGAGTTACGATATGAGGACGGCATATGTGTAGGTATTCGATATAGTCTCGGTTGCCCGGCGACAATTAATTTATTAACGAAAAAAATTGAAAAGTTCATTTTAAAGGTGGAATCAATGATAAATTTGCATTTTCGAGATGGGTGGCAAGTAAAGATACAATTTACAGTGCAAATTTACGACAAATTGGTAATGTTACAAGTATATTGGATTTATACAATTTTGTTTTTGCGAAACGTCGAATTATACGAAACATTTTTTTGATAACTTGACTGCGGTATATTTGAGACTTCTTGTTGAGGACCTGAATTGCCTCAATGTACCTGAGGAGGAGAAGCCATTGCCCGTAACTTTTAGCTAATTTCGGAATGGTCTAGGTCTAGGTTTTTAACCCTTTCTAAATACGCACTTATTGGCATTATAAATAAACCAGCATAACCAAACATTTTTTCACCTATTAATTCTACAATATAATTCCCTAAAAATTACGTGACCACTTGATAAAACTAACGATTTAAGATAAATATGTAACTTTACATCACACCGCACGTCGATTCGCTCCTTCGCCATTTTATAAAATATTTGTATTATTAAGAAGTTGTATGTACTATACTATAAAACAGTGTATGCAAGGGTTTCGAACTTTTTAGGTTCATTTTTCATTTCGAGAGAATGAAAAAATTAGTGCATATTGGTAAAGGTCTAGGTAATCTATGTTCCTATGTTCTCACTTTTTTAAAATTTGATTTAGTTTTTTCTAAAGAAAGTCGCAAAATTCCACGTTTTTTGATGAATTTCCTATTTTTTTTAGAAACGAACCAAAGCAAATTTCGAAAAGGTACAAATTTTTTCATCCACTAATAATGAAAAATAAAACTTACCATTTGAGAATGCTCTTCTAGCATTACCATAGACCGAACAAATTTAGTTGTGTCTGTGAGTCGTAAGGACAAGGACCAAAATTTACACGTATCGAGAGTTCCTCCCTCCCGTTTCGAGGATGCTGAACACAATGGCGGTATCAGAATGTCTCTTTTCGCCAGCTGAACCCCCTAAAACGGCCTAAAGAGGTTGAACGGACAGCACATCATTTCCCTGTAAAAAACGTCTTTCCCCCGTTTTCGAGGACGATGAACATTATGGTGGTGTTCAATATCACTTCCGACCCCCCACCAACCTCTCCACAGGTCAAAACTTGCCTCTAAAAGTGATACCCATTTTGCCGCTAATATAAAAAATTCGTCCCTTTCGGGGCTGAATTTTGACCTGTGGAGGGGTTGGTGGGTGGTTGGAAGTAATCTTTAACATTACCACCGTGCTCAGCATCCTCGAAAACGGGGGGAAAGACGTTTTTTTTACAAGGAAATGATGCGCTGCCCGTCTAACCCCTTTAGGGGGTAGTTTTTGGCCGTTTTAGGGGGTTCGGCTGGCGAAAAGAGAAATTCTGATACCGCCATCATGTTCAGCATCCCCAAAAACGGGGGGAAGGTACTCTCGATCCAGGTAAATTTTGGTCCATTTTTCATGGTTTTTTCCGACTCTGACAGTTCTCATTCTAATCAAGTCAGCCACAGTCTACTCACTTTTACCAAAATCGTCATTCACTGCTACTTTAAATCTACTTTAAATTCAATGTCATTTTGGACCCATTTTGAAGGTGTTCTCGAAGAGGTACGGAGGGGCACATCAAAACCTAAGCTTACTTTTTGATGCTCTATCAAAATCTGATGTCAGAATTTTAAAATTCATAAAGACAAAGAATCAACACACACACAGCCATCGAATTCAGATACTGAACAATCTGTTCGGTGAAAATCGGAATATTTTTATTAGTTATCTGCAGTCCGTTATGAAAGCGCCTTGCGAGGTTCAAATGCACTCATCGCAAACTTTAGACTCCCTCTCGTAAATGTTCGAAATGGATGAGCTCTGACCTAGAAAAAAGGATTTAAAAACGAGAAATAATGTTTACGTAGTATTTGGGCTCCACCCAGCAGTAGCGAATTTTATACATCCGCAGGTGTTTTAGTTTGTAAAGTATTATTTCCCCTTAAGAGAAAATTCTCTATTAAATTATTAATGCATTTTGACTTTAAAATAGCAAACTTTTAAAGTTACAAACAATAATAAAATACATTTGCAAATTAATAATTTAAAAAATTTGCAATCTCTTAAAATAAAAAACGTTTCAAATTGCCACAAAATGGCGACGTTGAGCCGAAAAATTTCAGCACAAATCTTCCCAATTAGCGAATTTTTAGTAAGTTCCCAATAATATTCGATCTGAGGCCTGTGAACCGAACGAAAAAGCGATGAAACCTTTCAAGGGTGGGAAAATAACGAAATAAGTGAGTGAGAATAACGTTATGTGACTGAACCGCATATTTCCGATGGCTTCACCTCGTCCGCGGCTCAGATCAAAGCGCTTTTTATAGAAATATTTAGCGCATTTTAGTGATTGGAACTATTGACGTTTGCCATATAACAAGATCTGATTTATTTTTTCCAGTGCTCGCTTTAAATTGGCGAATAATTAGTGATAATAAACGTAAATTTGTTGGCGATTTATAAGAAACTGGTTTCGCGGTTTCGCTAATAGGGAGGAAATTGTTCAAAGATTTCTCACTTTAAAATTATTACGTTTAATTGGCAATTTTCGAATAAACATTTGATTCGGTCAGGTTTCCTATGCCTATACAGGGTGAATCACGACTAACTGTACATACTTCAAACCACTATATTGGTACGTGGTAATATATGTATTTTGGTCATAATTTAATTGGGTTGCCAGGTCTGAACCAATGTTTACATTTTATCGTTTACAATGTAAACTTCAATCTGTATATAAATTTTTCAAATCCAGACATATCGAACAAAATTATGTTTCAGGGAACATTTGGATTAAATAATATAATAATAATTTATTGCAAAGAAGGTAGCATACATAAATAAATAACAATATGGCCTGCAATATCTAATTACACCATTTAGGCTCTCTCAGAGCCTGTCTATGGCAAACTATGACTACGATAAAATTCCTAGATATACCTACATACAAAAACAATTTTTGTTGTAATGCCAAAGAGATTAAAAAAATAGAATACGATAGAATATAGCCTAGATCCTAGATCGACTGAGTTGCATATGCTCTAGATAGGATCAATGATATCTTGAAAGAATATTCGATTATTCACAATCCACATCTTGAAAAGTTTGGGGACCAGGTAAGTGAATGTTCTTTTACCGATAGATTTATTAACTATAGGTATTCTAGCTATAATTCGTGTTACACTACTTGATCTTGTTCGGTATACGTTTTCTATTTTTTTAGATATTGTTCTTTTTTGGTAGTTGAACACTAGGATTATCTTAGCATAAACGACCCCGCACCATTCTTATGGAAACGGGAGCACCGTCAAATTGTCTGAATTTTTGATATGTGATCAATAGTATCCATAGGCCCAATCCTATCCTATGGCTAGATTTCGATATATTCGATAAAGTTCAAGATCCAGAAATTTTAAAATGTGTACCAGTAAAATATTTTCTGGCGGAGATATGTAGTCAAAATACATAATTAATAAATACAACGCCCTCGTTCGAAATTGTAATAGGTAAAATTGGATCCTATGACTTGTTTTCGAGAAATTAAACGATTAAACTGCTGAGTAAACCAGTAAGGAATTTTAATTTATTAGATTCGACATCCTAAGACCGGTTTCTGTCTTTCGACTTCATCAGTTAGGCTTTTCGAATCCAATAAATAAAATTCCAAACTCGTACAAGTCAATAGCTATATCCGCTATAAGATACTCTCTTCTTACCACAGATGGTAGCACATCTAAAAAGATTAAACTGCTGTTTTAGATTTGTTGATTTTGTCATCTTACAAGCTCAAGTGAGATCACCCTGTAAGTACGAATTTTTAGCCTGCCTCCAATTAATATAACGGTTCAATATAATCTAATACAGTGTGTAAAAATATTTAGTTTACAAAATTTCGTTTATTTTTTGTTAAGTACCTACTAAAAGTTGCTATTGATAAAAAATGATATTTTTACAGTTTAATCGTTTAATTTCTCGAAAACAAGCCATATAATCCAATTTTACCTATTACAATTTTGAACGACGATCGTCAAGATCTACATTATATCCAATATTCAGAAACTTTGACGGTGACTTTTTTTATCGATATTTCAGGCTATTTCTGCATGTTAAAAATACATACTTTGAACAAAAAGACCTGTGGAAATATGAATCGCCCTGTAAGGAAATATATTTTGATTTTATTTATTAAGTATGTATTTTGACTACATAGGTATATCCGCCAGAAACTTTTAAAAATATTTTACAGGGACTTTTTGGTACACATTTTAAAATTTCAGGATCTTGAACTTTAACGCCCTGTATATCGAAATCTAGCCATAGGATAGGATTGGGCCCATGGACACTATTGATCAGGACATCAAGTATACTATCACATATAAAAAATTCAGACAATTTGACGTTTCCATAAGAATGGTGCGGGGTCCTTTGTCTTATATCAAATAGCGCGTAGTATATAGCCTTCATTTTTCTAGAGGTAGTATTTGGTGACATTGAAAAATTTTATAAGTTATTGATCTTATTTTATTTTTCATGTTTTCTATATCTCAAAAAATGAATGCAAATGAATTCCAAGATGGTTTGTATTCAAGGATAATTTAACTTTTTTTTTCCATCTCAATGTGATCATAGGTTGCTAAGTAACTCTCATATGATGTGAATGGAATTATTTTTATTCACGTTATGAGTTAGTAGGTTAGAGTTAAACCATTTTGTGATATGTTTCACATCATTTCCTGTAATTTCCCTTACGACATTCCTGGATTCTCCGATGTGTAGGATGACAGTGTTATCAGCGAAGGAAATAATTGTTCCAGGACATTCTCTAGTCTAGTAAATATATCTAAAATATAATGATCTAAAAATTTGTTTGCGGCTAGAATTTGTTTTTTTTTTGTTTAGCCATGGTGAAAAATCTTCAAAAGACGAAAGTTAGCCAGTTGACTAATCAGAATTAGGTTTTTTTGTGACTACACTTCACCCTGTTTTTTTTTCTGGATGAAATCTTGACCACTTATTAGGTCTTTTCTATCGGTTCTGAGTTCCTATTTCTTATAACAGTAAAAGAAAGTCTAATGGCAGGAATAACATGAATAGTTTTATATTGAGGTCCTCCAATTTGGAATGTAGCGATAAAATTAAAAAAGTATGAAATGGTGCTAGAAAAGATCAGTAGAAAATGGCATTGATAACGGCAGTATTGATGAAAGAATAGATATAAATAAGTGCGCAAGAAAGGAAGCAAGAACGTTAGTTCTGAAAAAATGACAGAAAATACTGTACAAACCTTCATACGAAACATTGATAAATGGCAAGAAAAAAGGTGGGGCAATGTAGACTATTACCTCTCTTAAATAAAGAAAGCAGAAACTAGTAAATAACGAATTCCCAACCTGCTTCGTAAATTGGTCAAAACTCACTTATAAGCTTCATTTATAGATGGTAGCACATATCTTATAGCGGATATAGCTATTAACTTGTTTGGAATTTAATTTATTGGATTCAGAAGCCCAACTGACGACCCCGAAAGGCAGAAACCGGTCTTTCAGGATGTCCAATAAATAAAATTCCTAACTCGTTTGCTCATTTTCACTTGACAAAAAAATAAAATTTGGTTTATACAGTGCACCCACCAGTAACAATTTCTGAAAATAATATTTTAAAATGCTGTACTATGTGATATATAAAATTAATTTTAAATAATTTTTAAACAATTTAACTTACCCTACGTATAATTGACGATTCAAGCGTATAAGTATATAAAATTCATCATTTAATGTACTTCATTGGTTCAATCTCAAAACGATCTTCCATGAAGATGAGTATAATAAATATTCGAAAGCTTGGAAAATCTTTATAGAGTTTTCTTAACCTTTTGCTGCTGTCATTGGTGTTATTATTAGTAGTATTACAAATGGCGGGTTAGAATGTTTCCAATTTTTATAATACCTAGGTAAAAAAAATATAGTTAATCATTTTTCAACTAAGTATCCACCCTGTAACCTATAATTGCAGACAAACAAACGATGGTTTAGAAAAATGACAAAAGTTTACTTTTGTAGCAAGGTGTTTTCTATTTAAAAATACAATTTAAACATCAAATACTTACGGAATAGTATTAACGTCTTTTCCATTCCATCACATAATCTATAGTCAATTATTGACCAACCCCCTGGTAATTATTTACTCGTTATTGGGTATTAATGATTATTTTTAATTCAGGAAACAGGTGAGAAACTTAACGTATTCTCTTATCGTCTTGATAACTCTCACAATACAATTCTTTGAGGAGGTAACACCTGCTTATTTATAGCGGAGAATTTGGTTAAGACCGTTTATGATATTTAAAGATGGTTTGGGAATTGAGGGTCAATATTTGGAAGAGCAGGTTGATGGAAGTTTAGTAGTTGGGGTTTGTTGACTTTCCCAAGTTTATTTATATATTTAATCTATATAAAGGGGCTATTTTTATGTAATGAGATATTCTTTTATAGTACTAATATAAATTTAATTTAATATACCTACCTACATTTTTTACTATGAACTGTGGTAAAGTAATCTTTCTATTATTATAATGATTATTTTTTTCATCTGTCAATACAGTCAGATTTTGTGGTTTCAGCCAATAACAGCTCAGGATCCTAACCAATCATTGTATTTTATACTGATAAAACCGCTTCTTCGTATTTGTTTCTTGATTAAACTGTGTTTACCTTTTTTGAAATGTCAAATGTAAACATTTAACAATTTTTATTATACTAAAATGTATTGCAAATCTATGTTAATAACCAAATTTCAAAATGTATTTGTAAACTAACCTGTTTTTAATAGTTTATTTCAAAACGCCTTTAACATTTTTACATACCTCACTTCAACACTAAACTTAAAATTAATTAAATTAAGAAAGACTTCATTTCATTCTTCTTCTTCGCTTTTATTTACGGCGCCGTTTCGCGAGGTAGCCAGTCAAAAAATCGCCTTGGTGGCCATGTATGTAAAACAGCTCAGGTTTCAATTTAAATTGGTAAAGAAAATTTTCAATATTTGTGTGTAAAGTGTCTTTTGCATAAACGACTATGTTCTCTGTTTTTAATACAAAATGATTCAAAAAATAATCCTTTCAAATACGACTCGTCCTTTTATAGATTAGATTTTTGATCTTCATACTCAAACGCCTTTATTTTAGGCAAAACCACTCAAACAAACTGATTTAAGATAAAATCACTCGTCCTGCGGACTCGTGATTTTGTCAATCAGTTTGTTTTCGTGGTTTTTCCAAATAAAGCCGTTTTCGTGAAAACCAAAAATTTAATCGATAAAATTTGGAGGACTCGTGGTATTACCTTTGATTATAATTAATTCAAATTTTACTAGATTTTCCTAGATATTTTTCTTTTAGTAGTATAGGGTTAGAGGTAAGTATGGTCTATAGCTAAATCATGCCTGTTACGTCTTTTTTCCTTTGGTTCTATAAAGACGTTTTATTAATAATAACTGATCATCAATATGGTCAAACCAGAAGAATCACCTTCGATAAAAGCATGTTCAAGACTGTATAAATATATCTTAAATGAAGTATACAGGGTGACACAGCAACCATGTAACAGGCTACAGTGTTGAAAGGTAACTCTTTCATTTACTTCATCTGGAAAATCGTCGAAAATATTCTCAATTTCATTTAGTAAAAATTCTAAATATCTTTCTCCTGTTAAAGCTCCATCAAATATAATGGGACCAAAAATTCTTCCCTCTAATATGCCCAACCAGACATTAAATCCAAATCTTACTTGTTGATATCCTTGTCGTGGATTTTCTGTAGCCCAATACCTTGTATTATTTTTATTAAATATTCCTAAATTCGTAAATCTAGACTCGTCAGTAAATAAAATGGAGTGATGAAAGTTGTTGTTTAAATTGTAATTATTTAAAAGCCAATTACAATATGTAATTCTTCTAGCAAAATCATTTCCATACAACTCTTGATGAATTTGGTACTTGACAGATTTATATTTATATATTTTTTTAAATTTTTCTAACAGATTCCCTGCTTACATCAAACTGTCTTTCTATTTCTCTCAAGGAAGATGTTGGGTCATAATTTACATATGCAAGTACATTTGTCTCAACTTCTTCACTTATTATAGATTCGTCATTTTCAGCAATCGGTTCCCTTCTTAACTGAGTTTCAAGTCTCCAGAAATAATTGTTGCTAGGATGATTCCTGTTGGGAAATCTATTTCTATACAACTCAGCAGCAGCCCTTGAATTTTTTCGACATTCACCAAATATTAGTAACATGTCTATTTGTTCATTACGAGTATACATTTTTATCAAAAACGATTTTAGATCATTTAATTTATTTTGCAGTTTAAATCACCAGCTCTATGATAGCTAACTGTCAAATTCACCGTCACCTAAATAAGTCAAAATAATGTCATAGTCACCGCCGCCTTGATAATATTAAAAAATTATTTAATGTAATACTTTAAAGTATGATAGTTTGCTCATTAAACATTAACTAAGAAATGTACAAAAAATGTAATTTAAAATTATGCAGTTAATTAGAATAGAATGCGTTTATTGTTGTAGGTATGAAGGTATAAGGTATGAAAACAGGGGGGAAAATGGGTAAAATTAAAGAAAAATAAAAAATCGTACAATTCAGTTATGTTGTATTAAATTTATATATTTTTTGAATTACATTAAATAATTTAATGTAATATTTAAGTTAGTGCCGTTTTTTCCCGTTGTTTATTTCTTTGGTACGTTATTTGAGCCAATTTTGATTTTTCGTATTTTTGTGTGTAGCTCTTTAACTATTCACTTGAGATACCAAGTATGATACATCGACGAAATCAGGTTGTCATGTAGATTCCAAAAATGTAATAATCTACAGGGTATCCCGTTTAAAATTTAAAAGTTGGTATCACTTCCGGTAAAACCGGTAGTAGTAAAAGTGAAACAAACTGACTAAAATGAGGCCACTAAGGTCCCATTTAATGCCCTACAATTTTATAATTTTATCTTGAGAAACACAGATACTGTAGCCTGTTACATGGTTGCTGTGTCACCCAGTATATATAACAGTATTAACTGGGAAGATTCGGGATTGGATACCGCATTAAAAACTTGGTATGATTGCATTTATTTTGATTTAGCACTTACCTGCTTAACATTCAGATAACACAGCTTTGGTCTTCCCACATTATATCAACTTCGAATAGCATGTATCACCAACTAAATTTATTAACATGTTCTAAACGTTTTAGCAGAGGAATAGAAAGGGTGCAGAAGAGACCACCAGATATGTAAAGAACATGTTGTTCTTAAAGAGGCACAAACTGAATATTTACACTACTTTCTTAGACTGCAAGAAAGCATTTGAATTGTACATGTGATACAAATGTATAACATCTATTTAACAATTGTCATTCTCATGGGTTCCATACTATACATCAGTTACGCATAAAACTGCAACTAACTGCTATTAATCAATCTCTTAATGATCTTTCAATCAAGCTTTCTGTTGTTTAAACTAGCCATAAAACCAATTTCTACTACAGTTTAGGCGAAGGGTGAACCTGTTTAAGTCGTAACTTAATACATGTAACCTCACTAAAGCTATTAACACCTTCGCTCTTCCCGTACACATTCGGAGTTTTGAAATGGTCCACCACAGAATATAAAGACATTGAAAGAACAACACGAACTTCAAACAATGCCTATCATCCAAAAGCGATTATGCTTAGAACGACACTCCCACGGGGAAGTAGCATGGATTGATATTGTCATCCTGTATGCTAAACAAGTAACAAAATTAAGGTAGTCTGTTTCCACAAGGTCGAAATCACTGAACCTGGCTTCTGAGAGCACAAATTTTGATATGTAGAAACAAGAGCTGCTTAAATAACATCACTACATCTTTAATATTCCGCTACTGTAAATGGTAAAAAATAATGAACCTACGACTGGGCCTTGGGGCACTACTTTTTCATACCTGTTGACCCTACCAGTACATAATTCTTTCTACTTGTTATATGAGAATGGACTATCATCGAAGTTAAATAATTTTAAAATCTCATTTATCTTTTTAAATCTTACCATCCTTGTATAACGTTCAGAAATCTTCCAAATCCCATCAGGTCCAGTTCCCAAATTGATAAACCCTTAGCATATTAATCTTGAAATTAAAAGCGCCCGTTTCGTCCTTAGATTAGAATTCACAAACACAAACTACATACATAAAATTTTCTTTTCACTGAAATCTCATCGCCCTTACATAATGAATGCACGAGGTTATGAATATTGGGTACGTCCATATAAAGGAATGAGATATGGACATCATCTAGAATGCCTTGACGTGTATAACGGAGGGGTTGAGGGAGGCGTCAGGGGGGTAAGAAGTGTCCCCGGAATGGGGAAAAGGGTTACGGAGTGATTGATAACCGAAAATGAATGCAGGACGCCTTTCTGGCCGAAGGGAATTGCCAATATCAGCTTCCTGACTTACTGGGTGGATAGACTTTTAGAACGTAATCAGGGGAAAAAAGAGATGGAACGATGTTTTTGTTGCAATATGGTCCATCGTATGAGCAAAACTTTAATAATTATTATTATTTTTTTTAGACACAAAGGATTATTTTAAGTACCTTTATGAGCCAACATCAGGGGCTTGCTATTTTTAATGATAGATCTAGGCATTGGAATCTGGAGTTAATAGTTAATAGTTAAAAACTGCAGAGGACATTTGCGGGAGTAGAAAATTTAAGAAACATTTATAAAGATATAAATTGCAGGACAATAATCAGAAGAATCTGAAATCAGGAAAGCAATAAAACAAGGACAGGAGCGTATCGTTTATTGTGTGCAATTTCTTCCGTGCTATCGTCAAAGTAAAAAAGCAAAAATACGAGAAAAATGGGAATTATTTTGTATTTTCATTTTTTATTTCACTTCCTAATTTCTGCTTAGATGGAGAATTGAAATGGAATTTTATTTACTTGTGTTATTGTGTTATTTTAAAACAGAATGAATGAACAGATAACTTAAAGTATTTTCCATATTTTCTTCCTTCTCTCAGGCAATTTTAGAATTTCATCTCGAAAAAATGACTCGTGGTCTGCCAAATCGTGGTGCATCTTTCGGAAGACTCAATAATAAGAAGGAGCCTCAATGTCGGGAGAATATGGCGGCTGCGGTAAAACACAACTTCGTTGCTAGTATTAACTTTCTTTCTTGCATATCAGCTTGTAAATCACGTATACCTATTTGCTGTTACATCGTTTCTCGAAACTTACTTTGGTTCGGTAAAAACCTAGCTACCACTTTTTTATATAATATATTATCTATATTATTACGTACTGTCGGTGTGTAATTAATTTTATTGAATATTTATTTTTATTATTGATTTATTTAATTTTGAGTTTCAGTACATAACCTATAATGTTATTATTGATTTTATTAATAGATTAACCAACCTCGACTTTAGCTCTTTAATTTGGTTTGTTGTTAATTTAATATTTATAACAAATTTTAAATTTCACCTATATCTTTTTGTTCTTATTGCCTTCTGCCGTAAACTCAGACAGAATGTAATTATTTGTTGTGGATAATTTTGTTGAGCGCCATCTACTATCAAGTAGAAAATTTGAGAATCTTAACCTCAGGAAGTGTTTCTATTGACTGCGCGATTGTAGAAATTGATAATAACGACTCAGTAAAAATATGTAAACATTTATTAATATTCAAAATAAATAACGGTTAACCTTTTATTTTATGTGAAAAAGATGTTTGCCAGAATAAGGTAAGCGTAATATTACTCTCTTACCTTACTCCAATGTTATATTATAATCTAAGTAATTTAGTTATAGTTAAAAAAAAATCTAACCTAATTAATTGTAAAAATTGTGGCCTTTTTTATTTTTAAACGTTTTTAAATATCCATATTTAATATAGTAAATTGGTACCTTTAATACGACTTAGACTTTTATATTCTGATTATTTTCCTAGTCAATTCAAGATGGGATTTAGTACAATATCTTCTAGGAAACCAAAAACAGGAATAAGATAAATTAATAGAGGATACAACTGGATCTGGATAGTATAGTCAGGATGCAACAGGATCTGGATTATGTAACAGGAACAACGATATGATAAATAATTGGACTTCTCCTCTTGATTTTTCATTAATTTGTTGTTGTACAAAAATATAACCTCACTTATTTTGACAGGTAAATTTCTTTCAATTTTTTTTATCTTCAATCAGTATTGGTTTGATTTGATTTTCTTTTG
Organism: Crepidodera aurea; assembly: GCA_949320105.2. Classification (NCBI taxonomy): domain Eukaryota; kingdom Metazoa; phylum Arthropoda; class Insecta; order Coleoptera; family Chrysomelidae; genus Crepidodera; species Crepidodera aurea. The sequence goes on from OX439474.1 coordinate 28,825,121, forward strand.
TTTTTATTACGAGGATCGATGTGAACGCTTCAAAGGATTTTGGTGAAAAGCCTCGCTAGACAGCGCGAAATAGTTTTTATAAACCATCAAATCACAGCTTACTTGATTGGAATTTGACAGTTTTTTAATGTAAATTTTTATAAAATTAAAAAATTATTAATTTTTTTGCTACTTTCTTTTACACCAAATTATTCTAGAGACAAAAAAAATAATTTTGATATAATTTTCTCACTATTTCTACTTATATTAAATTTATACACAGACTTTTAATGTTCGTTATTATCGATTCCTTAAATTCCATGAAACCTCATTATTATTCCCCTTTTTTACTACATTTCTTTAATTTTAGAAATCCGGAACTCTATTTCTCTGATTTATATTATTTCACTTAAATTTTAACTAATTACTTTGGTATACCATGATATTGAATTTTGAGGTTATCTTGCAATTTTCTTTTTCTCCTGACGATTAATATAATAACATTCTCATTGTTATTATAGTCGAAGACTCATCTGCGACTACATTACTTTGAATTTATAAATTCAGTTCTTTGTAAATACCTTAAATCTGTCAGTAAAAATCTCTTATGGGCTTTCAATGTTAAATTTTGATATGTCAAATTTTATAGATTCTTTTACAATTACCATGCTAGAACTAGTTTAAAACATTTTTTTTAAATTACAATTAAAATACAATAAGTAATGATTTTATTCATATTAATAAACTTATGTTTCTTTTTAATTTTTTGTGCTATATATTAAATTTTTTATTCTCTTTTCGAGCAATTGGAAGTAGTTATAATATCTGAAGCAGGAATATTTTTTCCAAAATTATTTATTACCACACAAAGAATACCTATGGCATATTTATTAGTTGTTATAAACCAAATATTCCATTCAAATTCAATTCCATCAAAATACCGCTTTTCATGTTAATAAATAAAAGATATATACCCGATAAACAACCCGAAAAACTATTCAAAATCAAAATCCATCCCTTTTTTCTCTCGATTCCTAACCGAACGGCTTCCTATTATTTTACAATGTTTATAGTCAATTATCAATTCAAGGGATACCGTTTCAATCACATAAAATGACATAAAAACGTCAAAGAAACAAAAGAGCCAAGGCCCTACCCATCAGGGACCTCAACGTTCGACTGTTTTTTTATGAATTTTATCGAATCACCACGGGAGTGCAACCCCTATACGTCACGTTCGGATGCAACAAGATTTTTTTAATTTTTTCATTGTTCGTCGGAATAACTTCGTATCGTTCGAGATCGCAGATAAAGGGAATTTCTTTAATCGATTGCTTCTTATTTTCTGGAATTGGGTCTATAATTTCGGTTTGATTGATCTGAGAACGAGAAAAAAGCAGGTGTCTAACAGATGGTGAATGAATCATAAAAAAATTGTAGATTGTCAAAAGTGATTTTGTCATAGTGTGATATTTGATTTCCTAGTTTTCAAATATATTCTCTTCAAGTTCTAGTGACGATTCCAAAAAAATAGTCGTATAGGGGAGAGTAGAGAAATTGAGAACACCTAAGAAAAATGTCATAAAATGGTTTAGCAATCAATGTCTATTTTGGACTAATTTGGTCTGCTTTGTTTATATAATATATTGTAATGGTATTGAATATAAAGCCTTTTTTAAACGTAATAACTTAGACCGGAAGAAAATATTACTTGTAAAAGTTAATATTGTAATCGCATAAGAAATTTAGATTAACAGGTTTAAAGTATTTACTGGCATTTTAACGTAGAACTGAATAGAAAAATCCATAATAGAGTGATCACAGATAAATCTGCTGATATAATAACACTAAGAACGTTATTATATCAAATTCTAGCAGAGAAAGGAAATCAAAAGTTAACCTAAAAATTCAATCTAATAATAATTCAACATAATTAGTTTAAGTTAAACGAAACGATGGTAAATTAAACGAAAAAGAGTTTAGTATTTCTAAAATTAAAGAAATATAGCAAAAAAGTACAACAATATTGAAGTTTAATGTTATTTAGAAAATCAATGATGACGAACAAAAAGTGTCTTTGTACAAAGTTAATATAATTCGATATTGTATAAAAAGTATATCAAAAATGTTCTTTTAATCTATAGAATAAGATGTTATTAGTCAAAATTTGCAATAAAATCAATAATTTTTTTAATTTTGTAAAAATTTAGGTTAAAAAAAATGTCAAATTTTCATCTAGGAAGCTATGACATTGTACTTTATAAAAATCATTTCGCGTGTCAAAGCGAGGCTTTTTACCAAAATCTTTTGAAGAGTTCACGTCGCTCTGTAACATAAAAACAAAAGAAAAACTCAAAGCAACGCGATTTAAAAAAAAATTGTTACCTGTGAGAAAAAGTGAGGTTAATGAAAGATAAAAATAATTCAAGAAGAAGAATCTTAAAAGGTGGCTTTATCCAAAATTATCCATCCTATCCTGTGTTCCTGTTTGGACATCTCCAGTCCCAGCTGTATTCCTGTATAAAAATATCCAGATCCAACTATACTGGGGTAAAAATATCCATCCTGTTTCCTGATTTTGATGTTATATGAAAAAACGATTTTATAGAATCCCATTTATTTTGAAAAACTAAAATGAGAACGAAAAGCTTAAATTGAATAAAAGGTACCATTTTAATTACTAAATATCGATATTTAAAAAGTTTAAACTATAAAAGGCCTTAATAATAAAGTTAGATTGAAAACAATCTAACCTTATAAAAGTTTAATTATGTTAGGTTAGAAAGTAATTCTGTGAATAAGGTAAGAAGTTTAAGAAAATTTCGTATCACACTTGAAAATATTATTTTTAATAAAAACTACACTTACCGTATTCCACCAAACAATTGTTCAAAGTTTATCGTTAATTTTTCTTTAATAAATGTTTATAATTTTTTTCACTGCGTTCGTTGTCATTCATTTTTATAAACATCTAACCTCTTAGAGAATCCTAGAACCTGAGATAGATATTGTCTATACTTTCCTACTAAATAAGACAGATGGCGCCCAACTACAACAATATTTATAAAACACATTCTGTCTAAATTTACGAAAAAGGTAAATTAAATAAAAAATAATAAATAAAAAGATAAATCACATACCATTATAATATACTGTACTGTAGGCTATAAATACTAACTTACAGATCTTTAAGTCATCTTCTTGTTTCACGAGGAAATCAAACCAATTTGATAAATTTGTAAATGCCTCATTATAGGCTTGTCGATAAAAGATAAAAAGTATTTAATTTTAAATAGAAGCAGAGCCATATGGATTTTCCTTGCCATATTAGTATGTAAACTTTCCCCTAAACATGAACTCCACCAATGTGGCATATACACCTTTAAAACATGATCCTGCACCAATTATTCCAATTAACTTCGAATTAAACCTGCCAACTGTGATGTAAAATCGCCCAACAAATAACATCGAGGCCTTCTAGATGTTACACGATCTAACACTTACAATCCTAGTTGGCCAGTTGATATTCCCTGACGTTTAACATTAGTTCGTGTCATAAATATTATTATGGACCGTAATTCAAACAACAAATTGACTGCAAACGTCAGATTATGCTCATGTAAATGAGAGTTGGGTCGAATTCTGTTAGTTTCGATATGGCGCTCTCGCTCTTACACATGAATCGTATTTCCTGTTTCCTGATGTGCATGAGCGAAGACTCGGATGGATGGTGCAGGTTAAGTGGGTGTTAATTTTATGTTATTGCAGCATTTGTTTTCTACAATTTTTTAATTGGTTGGATACGTACAGGTAAATGGATCAATGTAGTATTAATATTTCGATATTTGATATGGATGGATATGTTTGAATTCAAATACGAGTGCTGATGCATAAATTTTATGAAATGAGAAATATTTTATCTAAAAAAACTATATGGGTGAACCAGGGTTAAACAGTCAAACGTCCCGGATCAGATAAAAACGATATCACGATAAAAAAAACCCTTTTGGAACCAGAGAGCCACTGTAAAATACAATACAAAAACTAAAGTTGCCACTATAGGAAGAGGGTTACAACAACTCTGTGTTTTCTCCCCCTGATAATTAATACATTTTTCGAATAAATATTGTCAAAGGCACTAAGTGACATAATACTGTATTAAAATCAACGGAAAAACGATTAACAGCTTTCGTTATGCAGGTAACACCGCGGTAATGGCAATTATTCCAGAATCCAGAACCTTTGCTGAAGAGTAACAACAATGGCAAAAGTACACATCAGCATATATGGAAAAATATAAAGTTGGTGGATAAATTCAAGTACTTGGAAACCTGGATAAGGAACGATTTGAATCCAGACACAGATCAGACCAAAAATTGAATAATCGGGAGCTACTTTGAATCTCATGAAATCTTTTCTATGCAATTCCACATTATAGTTACAACTCAGATACCGCTTTCTTAAATTTTTGAAATATATATTCAGTATTGTTCTTCGGTAGCATGAACATATTATAATGGATCGAATCAAATCCTCAGGCCTCCATGGAGGGCTCGAGATTTCAACGATGAAGTTCGAGAAAAAGCTGATTGTGAAAAAGAACTATTGCACGAAATAAAACAAAGAAAGCCCTTATAGTCACTTAAATTGTGTCTATTTACAAAAACAATTTTGTGAAAAGTAATAAAAGAAGTTGTTGAAGAGGATATTTATGAAATTTATTTTTCTTAATAAAATAAAATTGAAAATAAAATCAGAGAAAAAAAAAACGAAAATTCATTTGCTTTGTCAGTTTATTTATTTAACAATCAGGATGTATATTATAGGTGACATTTAAAAAAATGTCAATTCATCCTAAAACTTTCAAATATAAAATATCTCATGAAAAATTACCAAACCACCAGAGTCCATTAAGACTAAAACTGTAACATTCTTGAAACTCATTCTCAACCCCATCCATAAAGTCCACTTCGCATCACCCGAAATCAATAATTTGATAATTTATAACCCCCTAATCACAATACCACTCGAAAAGGGTCTTTTCCCCCTTCCCTCGTCGCTTCCCGTCCAACCCTCATACACACTCACACATACATCTCGACAGTCTATTGTTTCAAAATCCACATCTCGTGTCCAGCTCAAGTTGATCCATGATTCCATATCCAGCGCACTTTTGATGTGTTTCGTGTCTCAAGGACGTACAAAAGGGTTCTGAGTTTTTAATAATAATTTACCATTTCTTGGCACTTTCAATTATTTCTTTCTACATTTTGGCTTATAGAATCTTTATTTCTAATATTATATTTTATTAATGATTCATTTAAAAAAAAACCATGTAAAACGGCTGGAACGGAAAGATCGTGAATCTTCTCGTGCAGAAATTTTTGTCGTAAGTCTTATAATTCCATCATTATTTAATTTTTTTCATCAAATTATCGAGCCTTCTTCGTACCATTGCAAAGTTGTTAGGTAAGGGAGGATGACCCTCAATTCATGGCATGTGAACCTCATATCTTCGATCTTTCTTTCTCGCAACAGTTTCGGTGAAATGTTCCATTACTGCTTTCTCTGTCTCTTTTTCCGATTTCTGTTGTGATGGATCGGCAATTCCAAGGACGTCAAGACTCCATAAGTCGGCCGGGCATAATTCTCTACTCAACATGGAAGTAACAACCGGCATTGAAGAATTGAAAGATTTTTTATTCAAAGTAACTTTGTCCATAATAGTGCATCCCTATAGCGTATGCAATGCCACAAGACCACATTTAAGTTCATGACGTTTTCCAGTGAATAACTTCCCAGCAATATCAGCTCCAATTAAAATATCAACGGGGCCATCTTTTGTATCTGTAATTTCAATTCCCAATGAACATAGTTCATCCATACAGGGTCCTTGCTTCACAGAAGTAACATTATTACAGATGACTGGTTGGTCTAGAGCTTCGAAGTTACAGGCATATTCGTCAAGGATACTACTCAATCGAATTCGGTAACAGTGATGGTTGAAAACGCTAGTATTCATACCACCAAAAAGAGCATGCACCATTTCCTCTTGTCGAATAGATTCATATAACATCTCAGAAGCCACGGATTGTTTTATGTACGACCTTTGTGAGCCGGTGTCGATGATTACTCGTGCCATTCGGGATTTATCCAAAAATACCTCTGCATATGTATTATTCGAAAGCGAATTCTCAACATTCGATTGCTTTGGAGCAGGTACAAATTTCGCAGTTCTTTCATCAGTCTTTGTACACATGATATCAACATGTCTTCCATTGCAATGTGACCATATTTAAGACAAAGATAGCAGCACCCCCCTTCAATCAGTTTCTTTTTACGGTCAGCTAGGGTCCAATTTCTTGCTTCCAAACAATCGTCACTGCAATGACTTCCGCTACAAAATTGAGATTTCTTCTGGAATTTGTTATTGATCAGTCCAGATGCAGTTGGAAGAACAGTTTTCATGGAAGGATAATCGACAATCTTTTTTGTTTTAGATTGCATGCCGAAACCAGAGACCGCCAAAGTAATGCGTTCTTCATTTTGAACTTCCTTCCTGAGAAAGATCATCAGATTATCCAAACGTATTTTCAAAGTGGATTCAATATCATAAAGACTACTCGTTTGCCATACTCTAATGAAATCTTTGGGTAGGCAAGACTCCACCAATGGGTACAACATCGCTGCACATGTGTCTGATGTGAAATCTAGGGTTTCTAAAGATCGTAATTGGGATTCTAGCTTATCATAGAGAAAACTGAGCTTATTTTTATTCCCAATACCATTCAGAACTAATTTCAGCAACTCTCGAACATAAACTTCAACAAGAAGATCTTTTCTGAGATGAAACCAACAGTTGAAGTTATATCTAGATTGTTCGTCAATAAACTAGAGTGCGTTGGTATTTTCATCGATATAACTAAATCATTCGATATAGTTTAGCGGCATAACATAATTATTCGTAAACAAGATTGCATTATTTTCATCAATATAACTGGATCATTTGGCACAGCTCAGCGACATGACACCATCAGTCATAAACAATAGAGCTTTGCTGTTGCAACGATTTTCAACATGCGAAATGACATCATTTAATCATCTTGGTCAAAATATCCTTATCCTACTGATGCACAAATGTAAAGTACTTTTACCTTTTTAGATGTGCTACCATCTATGGTTAGAAGAGAGTATTGACACTAAAATTTGACTGATTCTAGTCAAGTTGTCACTCTCTTCTTTTTATCCCTTTTTACCTTCTAAAACAGATTATGGGTATCTGTAGAGTAGGGAGGGTGAGTTAGTCCCATAGCACTTAGGCCACATTTGACCCATTGTACATCCTCACGAGGAGTTGTCCTCCTAGGTCATTGTCCATCCTGTCCTTTCTAGGAAAGTGGACAAGTCACTAAGAGACATCTTTATATCGGTAGGTGTAGGCCAAGACTCACTGAACACGCATAACGATAACTCCGGGCAATAGCATAGGACATGATTGCCCGTTTCGTCTTCCTGTTCACACATCATGCATAGAGGTGTGTCCACTAGCCCTATTGTATAGAGGTGTTTCCTTAGTTGACAGTGGCCAGTCAGAAATCCTACTGCTAGACGAAGGTTTGTCCTGGTCATCGCCAAGTATTTCTTCGACACCAGCTTCCTAGGGTCGCCCAGGGTGACCCTGGCAAAACTGCATCGTCTAAAAACAGCTTGACGTTATCAAAACGCAACTCAAAAAAAGTCCAGTCAAAAGTGTTTAATGCGAAACTGGCGAAAATCTTCTGCATCATGTAATGAGTCCAGTCTACAATTCCTTCTCAGATGACTTCAAAGATTTGCATAGAACAAACAAAATTATCAACTTACAATTCCATGAAAGGGTTAGACACATTTTAACTTATTCAAATACAATTTCCAAACCCAATAAAACTCCTGGTCCATGATCTATCACACTTTTCTAACCCTTTTAGAACGCACTCCACTGTGGCTCCTTCAAAGACTATTCGTTCGCGGTGATTAGTCAGACCGTTATACTGGATGTCACGTGACACTCTGCTCGGTGATATATGAATCGAATCATATATCAAACAATATCAGGCTAATTCGAATCGCCTCGCCGTGGAATTTGTGATCCTGGACTGTCTTGTCTAACTTCGGCATGCTGAGTAACGTCTCTCTGGTTGTTCACAAAACTTACAGGGTGGACAAATCTAATAATATCTAACAATGTAAGAAATGTTAAACGAAGAAAGAACACTTAAGTAGACATGATTAATGAACATACTAAAAATGTTCATGATAAAGACGCGAAAAAAGAAACAGAAAATGAAGAGTTAAGACAAAATGATGAAGAAATGAGAAGAATAATATAAGAAAGACATAAATGGTCTAATTGAAATGCGTGCACATATTAAAATTGGTTAAACTTTACACTTTGCCAAATTAAATTTTAAAGATTTTCATAAAAAAGTAAGCACCAGAATGTGTCGACTCTGGTTTATGCTAAAAAATATCATCAACCTACCTATTCTACTATGAATCTGCTTGAAGACGTGCGTTCCTTTTCGATACCCTTCAACAGCGGCAAAATATTGTCAATTTACTGTCAATATTGATTTTGAGTAGGTACCAAGTGATTTTATTCTTAATTAGTCACTTCGTACCAACGATGGCAGTGGCATTATTTTTTAACGTTGAATATAATGATATGGTTCTAAAGAAAGTGCACATGAAGCTCAAAATATTTATGACGAACGATTACTGTATTGTACTTTTATCGCAGCTGGTTCAGCATTTAATATAGTATGGGAATTTTACTAGATATAATGGTGATGAAGGTAAAATACCTACCAGGACGTTACTGGACCTTCTCCTTATTTAGTCTTTAGGATTCATTTTTATTGGTAAACAAAATTTTCAATTGTTCTAAAAAGGATAGAGAAAAGTAAATGGGAAATACTGAAAAAAACATCACCGAAGCAGAATGTTAATTGGGTTAACAGAATAGAAGTCTAAAAGTCTAGTAGAAATGAACGAATTAACAAGGGAGTAAAAAAGAAGAAGAAGAAGTAGATGAAGAGTACAAAAAGAGAAATAGACAATGAATAGTAGAAAAAACTATAGCTATGACATATGTAGGCGTAAATACGTTATAAGCAGAGCGTAATATCGAAATAAATATTAGGCATTTGCTGGAATAATAATACGCAATATATAAATATTATTACCTAGTCACTGAGTTCATAAGAGCTGAATATCGCAGGAATAAATTGGTAAGGATAGAATTGGCTAATCCACCTGATTCCTTTAAAAACAAGAAAACCTAACTAGATTTTCGGTAACATTGACTTATCCTGATGAGTTGTCTCCCTGTATAGCCAATGCCAACTAAGAAATAAAGGATTTTGATGTTTTGCTCGGCGAATGGCGAATGACGATAGATGAATGAATTAAAACGTCGCCATAGTAGTGACCGTTGGTATACGGTGGGTGGACAATGCGACACAATGGGTTTTCATTCCTACGCTAATGATGGATTTCTGTTTTTTGTCTTAAATAACGGGACACGTCCGAAAAGGTCGGCTGCGGCCATTTGTAAGTATTACGCTTTTGTTTTCGACCAATTCTTGATCTTTGACAAATGTCGGTGGACCAGAATAAAGAGGGTTATTTCGAGGGGTTGGCAATGATATCATACGAAGTGAGTGATTAGTGTTGGATGCCTAGTTAGATTGGGATAGATAATTATTTCAAAACTGTAGGCTACTTTTTAATAGCCCTGCATACACACTGTTTTTACACTATTGGTAAAAGTTTTTGTTGACGACTGGTCTTAGCAAAGTTCCTGATACAACGGCTAAAGGCCAATGAAGCGGAGGAGAGTATTCCACTTTTTACTAACCTGAAGAGTGTGTAAATACTTCATTTTCCATCGTTTCCAATAGTCCTGAACTATTCTATCAATTAATTGGAACCGATCCAAGTGACCGATTTTAAGAGTGGTTACATCTTCCACCGGTAGACTATTCAGAGAAGCAAGAGTTAAAAATGAGCTGAAGTCAATGCTTGGGGTACCAAAGGATCTGCGGATAATTGACACAGTGTCGAATTCAGCAGCGCCTCTATTTGGGTGAGAAACGTTGAAAACTCCTCATATGTGAGTAGCTGCTCTCCGATTACACGAAAAATGTGAGTTTTAGCCGCCTTAAAATTATAACTTCGCGTTATATCCAAATTATAACTTGGAATATATCGAACTTTGATGTCTTTCAAGGTCCTATTAAGGTGTCCAACATGGAAAAGTAATTCCAACCACGTTAAGGGTAAGTGTTATCTTGTTAACTGGTTGATATTGCTCTTGCTCCCTAGTATATAGGCTATTATCACTTTGGCGAGGCTACCAGTATACAAAGGGTCGATACACAATTTTTTTAAAACACTGATTATGTTAATTTGGCAGTACAAAACATGTATGAAAAAAATTGCCACAAACAGACGTCGTCACAGAAATCTACCTTCATTATCTGTATTGTTATTATTATTATCGTATATTAAAATGTCGCGCTATCTGAAAGAATCGCGAAATATCGTCGAACCGAAACAAATGACTTCTGGAGGAAACATTCAACATCGTCAAATATTTAGGAAGAGTTTCGAGGTCTGAGATTTGCACAATTTTACTAAAAATGAATAAACAAAGGTAAAAAATAGAAAGAAATTATATTTCACTTTAAAAAAATCCAAAAGCAAATTGTAATTGATTAAAATTAAAAAAAAATACTAAGAATTTAAAATCCAAATATCCATGAAGTACACAAACTATAGAAGAAGGCGATTCTGATATCAGTAGAGAGAATTCATATAAACCTGGATATAAAGAAAACTCATAAGAGAACTATTTAAAAGGTGTATGGAAAGACGAATGAATGTCTACATTATAGGCTTACCAAAAACAGAACATAACGAGAATATAGTCTTTGTTAAGAAAAATTCAACGAAGAAGAATAAAAAGAAAACAAAGATGAAGATAAAGCAGACAGAGACAGAGCAGAGGAAGAAGAACGAAATTAGTAAAACGCAGATAATAAACAAGGAAAGAAATAAAGCATAGATGCAGATCATTAAGAAGACGTACAGGAAAAATTAATTTCTTTATTATTAACGTTCGAGTTAAAATTTTTAAATTATATTTTTAAATATATTTCTGCACTCGCGGACCCCGAAACTCACCTTAGATATTAAACCAGATATATCGTAGAGGGTTTTGACTGATCGTTTGAGATGTGATGCGTGGAAAAAAGGAGAAAAAAATGACGAAGACAACACGCATTGTGCTCTGTTTTAATTGACAGCGACAAGAGGAAGTGAAAAATTCCCTTTTTATTGTTCAAACGGCGTATAGAAAATATACTAACTACAATGTTTAATGTTGATATTAAATGTTAAAACTTGTACATGTGTATAATGCGAAGATAAACGAACGGAAGTTACAAGAAGTACGCGTCAAATATTGGTTTAAATGGTACATTGCCTAAACAAATTGTCTACATCAGTGTTTCCCAAATTATGGGTAGGTCGCGGCGTCTCGATCCTAAAACTATAAGAAAAATGGAAACAAATCGATTTGTGTTTTGATTGTTTTCTTGGTTCTTGATTTTTGACATCTGGGGCAGACAACAGAACCACTACATCCCTCCAAGATGACTCACAGGTGGTGCACACTCTCGCAACGCCGCTCGAGGTAAGGGATAAGATACAAATAAGGTTTTTTACTCCACCATGGACTGATGGACCGTGGAGGTATTCCGATAAGGAAAGGTGGGTCGCCAGCTGAGAAAGGGGGAGACACTAGTTTACATCAATTGAAAAAAAATCTTCAGATAGTCTAAATTAGTTTCATTACCTTACCAAAGGAGGAGGAACAATTTTAATGGGATTTCCAACAATGTACGAATTTGATAAAATTTTAATATATTGTAGATATTCCGCGGGGATAGTAGGATGTGCTGCCACATTTGCAGTGTTCTTTGGTATTTAAGCAGTGGTCAAATATCCAAACAACAGTAGTGTGTATTGAAGATGTTGGTATTCCCCACGAAAACGAAGAAAATGTTTTACCAGAAATTATTTAAAAACGTTTAAATTAAGTAGTATCTTTTTAAATATTTAAATTAAGTTATACATACGATATTTACCTGTAAGGAGGTATATAATAGTATATTCTGTAACAAGGTTGGAATGAGAATACGACACGAGGATTCCGAACGCGAGCGAATGCGAGCGTGAGGAACCACGAGTGTCGGATTTTCATTCCAACAGAGTAACAGACTGTACTTTCTCCACGGCCACAGAAAGTATAAATTAAATATAGTAAAATGAAACCTCAATCTCTCAACATTGTGTAGGTAGTATTTTTACATTCAAGCTTGAATTTTTGCGGTAGCAAATTTTGAGTTATATTATCGGCATATTTTTTTATTTCTGGAGGAGTATTTTCAAATTCTACATATGAACCGTTTGATTTTCTTCTCCTTTTTAATAAATTAAAAGCTTTTACAAACCAATATTAAGACCACGTCAACTAATACTGACAGTTAATTTGACATTCATGGCAAACATTATTTTTTTAAACAATTACAGACGAAAGATTCTATCTCTAGTGATAGAATGTAATACATGTAAAATACATAAGAGACAAATGTTTCAGAATTTTCTTTTAATCTCAAGAGCGAGAATGTTTCTTTTCTGTTATTATAAGTGGTTTCAGAATAACTACATTCAGTAGTGGCCGTGGAGAAAATTATTTATGTTTTATTCTAGAATAATTAAAAAATATTTGCAAGGTGAGGGTGAACTTTGTCAGTTTTGTGTTGAGAGTATGGAAATAAATAGAATTAATATTACTTATGAGTACACCCTGTACATAAAAAATCGACACGTTACATCCGGCACAGTCGCTCAAGATCAAATTAAATTGTATCACTTTTTTAAAGAAAATACCAACCTTTATAGTATTTTTCATTTAATTCATGTTTTTCAAGATACCCCTTACCCGCCACTGTATCTCGGAAACTAGTCAAAAGATCTCTTTGGGCCCATGAGACATTTTGATCATAAGGTCGATATACTAAAATTTTATCAAATTCGTACATTGTTGGAAATCCCATTAAAAGTTTGCCTCCTCCTTTTCTTTAAATTTGATATTATAAAACAATAGCTACTTTCAGATATGATAATGCTGTCTAACTAGGGATTGAAGGTCTTCCTCGTCTGCTGAAAACGTAAAACCTAGTTTTTTTTGCTGCCCTTTTTGCTGCAATAAACAAAAACACACTGACGGTAAAATTCTTTTGGTCTTTTACAAATTGCAGTAGTGTAGCCCTGTTGTTGGCGATTTTGCAGACTCTAAAGGCATTCTGAACTAAGAAGGTCTTGTCATTTCTGCTTATGTGTGATATGGAAAACAGAGAAGCATTGATAATTATTTATTTACACTTTCATTTATATGCAATATGTCGTAATAGAATCATTATGGTTATATGTTTGGTAAAGGTATATTTGTTAATAAATATTTAATTCGAAATATAATATATTTTTTAAATTTTTTTCCTTTCGACTCAAACAAATACTGGTCATTGTTTTGGTAGAAGTAAATTGGTTTATTTGCTATGATTTTTAATCATCCTTTATCCAAATATGCCAAAAAAAAGAAAGTTCCAAATAGAATAAAGTTATAATTTCCCAGTATTTTCTCAAGGATATCAAATCGATGGAACTTTTCGTGCCCCCCATTAAAAGACTAGCAATAAACGTCTGGGAAGGCATTAATGAGTCTACGGGAAAGCAACAATAGATCCAGTCGAAATAAAATAATTTATACCTACGATAGATGGTGAATTATAGTATCGCGTTTATAGTTTTAATTCGTTAAGTTGGTATCGGCGAAAGTCAGGCACAAAGTATAAATTAGCGAAGGGGAGATTTTAAAGTAAATCATTAATACGTTGTTTTTGGTTCGAACGAAAAACGGGATCTTTTAGGTTATGCTAATCTGTATCAACTATTATAAATTTCGGTTGATTTAATAGCACGAATTAGGTGCTGTTTAGTTCTGATAGATGTATTTGAAATTTAACGAAACTGGAGATTAGATTGCGGAAAGATAGAAAAATTGCAGAATGTTAGTTATTTGCATTTGTTGCACCTGCTGACTTTTATTATGTCTATTTTAAATAATATTTAAAGAGGAAACTATAAAGCACGAAGAAATCAAATATTTTGTACCAAAATATTTTACCTTGGGAGTAATAAAACTGCACAAATGATGTGAAATAAAATCTCAAGCTTCCAAGAAAAACTACATTAAAAATGTCATACACTGCACCAACGTCTGGACTTCAACAACTACTCCTTGGGCTATATGCCTCCCGCGGTGGACTTGTGTATTTTAATATTTGTTTGGAATTATTATTCAAGGAGTAGTTGTTGAAGTACAGACGTTCGTTGGTGCAATGTATGACATTTTTAATGTCGTTTTTCTTGGGAGCTTCTGATTTTATTTCACATCATTTGTGCAATATGTACAGAATTTTTCATAACAAAAAAATTGGTTTAATTTTAATTTATTGACCGTGGACTTTAACGCAGTCCTTACTCAAAATACAATAGTCATTTATATTCATTTTTAGGAAAAAATCGATAATTCAGTCACAGGCGCCACTTTATTGAATCAGGTTAAGGATCTTATTTTAAACTAAATTATTTGTTTTTGCTGGAAAGAAAAGTTCATGCAGGTTTGTAAATTTATTTTCTAAATTGTCTACATCTACATCTACCTACAAAGTAATTTTTCTCGCATTTTTAGGAAAACTTAGATGCCGAGAAAAAGATCAAACACTCATTCATTCATATTAATGAAATAAAGGTCAAACGTTGAATTTGCAAGTGTGCCTAAATAGGTATCCTAAAAGTTATTTAAAAGCAACCATTTAAATGTAAAAAACGTCCCGGTCAAATTGGCTGAAAATTTGGTGAAAAATTCTTCAAACCTTTCTGATTAAAGAATATGAAGTCCGAATAAGATCCTATGACTCAATTTTTTGTTATAAGCATCAGAAACCTTGGAAAATGGATAAAAAACACAAATTCCTAATTTTCAATTTTTCAACTTTAACAACTTTGGGCATCTAAATCTATGAAATTGGGGGTTCAGAAGTTCATCCTGCAATTAAAATCCGAGAGTTGGCCACAATTTTTAAAAATATCACAAAACAAGTATACAGGGCCCGGCAAACCTCTGTCGTATTTCCATTGACTCTGATGGTACAAAAGTTACAGATTTATTTGAAAGGTATCTATTAATGGTGGTTAAAAACAAATATTTTAAACTAGGATTGTTCATTGGTAAACTAGACTTAATTTGTTTCAAATGGAATGCCATACTTATTTTTACATTTTTATAATCGCCATAGTTAGTACTATACACCCCCAAAATTCTTTTGTAAAAGTTCCGGCCATCTCGGAAAAAATAACTTTTTTCCCAAAAATATTTGAATTTGCACATACCTTTTTAAAAAATCGCAACTTTTTCAGATTTAACGCTAAATTTCTAAAATTACCAATGAACAAATACAAAGGACTGAAGATTTTTTAGACTGTTTGAAATTTTTATTTTGTACAGGGTGTCTAAAATAACATTCCAAAAACTTACATTGATGTTTTTTCAGTTTTTTCAAATGGGACATCCTGTATCTTCAATGGATATTGAATTTTATGCCCTTCAACTTTGCCATTTACTCTCCGTACCTATTTTTCGCCATTTAAAAGTTCTTTAGAAAATATAATTTTGCTAAAAATCTAAGTAGAGATGGCTGGGAGTAGTAGCTATGTCGGTAGTAGTAGATATGTCGGTTCTATAAAAAAATGTAAAAAAGTAAATATAAAAAAATTATGACATTTGCCTAGTTTACTAATGGACCACCCTGTATACATGAAAATAGTTTTAAAATATTTGCTTTTAACCACCGTTAATAGATACTTTTCAAAGAAATCTGTAAGTTTTACATAATAAGAGTTAATAGAACTACGTCAAAGGTTTGTCGGACCCTGTATACTTGTTTTGTGATATTTTCAAAAACTGTGACCAACCATCGGATTTTGATTTCAGAATGAACTTCTGAGTCGTCAATTTCATAGTTTTAGATGTCCAAAGTTATTAAAGTTGATAAAGTGAAAATTAGAAATTTGTAATTCATTTCGGAAGCTCATAGTGGTTTGTATTTTCATTTCTCTCTCTTTCCACTGGATTAAAACCACTTAGTTGTTAAAAAAGTTTTTTTATTGACGTTTCGGCTTTCCAGATCGAAAGCCGTTATCAAAATGACATAAAATAAATAAATTTACTAGAAACAGAACACTTGATAATCTTGCAAAAATATGACATCAACATAGTATACATAGAATAAGATTTTGAGATTGAAGATGTCAAAATCTGTTTCAATCATATTTTTGTGACGTTTCTGGGAACGAATTTTTGAAAGGATAGCGCATTTGCATATTATAAGAGAATTTATACTTCGTCATAAATGAAGTTTTCTTATTAATATTATCATAAGAAAAAACCAGATAAAAACTTATGATACTATCCCGATATAGAGGGTATCCTTTTTGCAATTAACTCTTTTTGTAAAATAGGTATCCAAATTTTTGAAATATCAACCGAACAATTAGAAACACATTCGTTATTATTTAAGCATATCAATGCAGCTTCTTTAACTTTGCGGTTATAATTATTCGGTTCTTTTAATAATCTAGTTGAAAAATTCCATTGTATTTTATGACCAGAATCCCATGCGTGTTCACATATTTTGGATTTTTCGAATTGTTTATTTTTAATGTACGATTGGTGTTCATTAAGTCTAATATGAAAAGGTCTAGATGTTTCTCCTATATAAAATTTATTACATTCGCATGGAATTTTGTAAATACAATTTTTTGTGTTTTGAATTTCATTAAAAGGTTTTGTATTTACTATTAACGATTTTAATGTATTATTAGTTTGAAAAACTGTTTTTAAATTAAATTTATTGCCAATCCTTCTAATTATTTCGGATAATTTTGGAATATAAGGGATTTTTACTATATTTGAAAGAATTATTGGGGGGTTTAAATTTTGATCTTTAGTTTTGATGTCTCGGTAAAGTTCACGATTTATAAATTTACTTGGGTAGTTGTTCTTAATCAAAAATCAAAATTACAAATTCAGATATAATGGTTAGTTTTGATGTAGTCAGTTTATTTCCAAATGTTCCTGTCGATAAAACTCTTAATCTTGTGAGAAAAAAGTTGACAAGTGATAATACATTAATAAATAGAACTAAATTAAGCGTCTCAGCAATTCTAGAATTATTGGAACTATGTATTAAAACTACATATTTTCAATTAAATAGTGATTTTTATCAGCAAAATTTTGACATGGCAATGGGTTCTCCTTTATCACCAAAATTGTGTGATATTTTCATGGAGAATTTTGAAATGGAAATTGTAAACAAACAAAATTTAAGACCTTCTGTCTGGTTTAGATATGTAGATGATATCTTTGCAATTTGGCAACACGATAGGGAAAATATTGATACATTTTTATATACTATTAATAATTCGGAACCTACTATTAAATTTACAATTGAAATTGAAAATAATAAAAAACTACCGTTTCTTGATGTACTACTACAGAATAACAACAATTGTTTTGATACATCAGTTTTTAGAAAAGAAACACATACAAATAGATATCTAAATTTTAATTCAAACCACTCAATTTGTGTTAAACGAGGTATTGTCAAATATCTTTCCGATAGAGCAAAAACAATTTGTTCAAATGACAATATCTTAAATAATGAATTATCACTTGTTAAATCTGTCTTGATTAAGAACAACTACCTAAGTAAATTTATAAATCGTGAACTTTACCGAGACATCAAAACTAAAGATCAAAATTTAACCCCCCCCAATAATTCTTTCAAATATAGTAAAAATCCCTTATATTCCAAAATTATCCGAAAAAATTAGAAGGATTGGCAATAAATTTAATTTAAAAACAGTTTTTCAAACTAATAATACATTAAAATCGTTAATAGTAAATACAAAACCTTTTAATGAAATTCAAAACACAAAAAATTGTATTTACAAAATTCCATGCGAATGTAATAAATTTTATATAGGAGAAACATCTAGACCTTTTCATATTAGACTTAATGAACACCAATCGTACATTAAAAATAAACAATTCGAAAAATCCAAAATATGTGAACACGCATGGGATTCTGGTCATAAAATACAATGGAATTTTTCAACTAGATTATTAAAAGAACCGAATAATTATAACCGCAAAGTTAAAGAAGCAGCATTGATATGCTTAAATAATAACGAATGTGTTTCTAATTGTTCGGTTGATATTTCAAAAATTTGGATACCTATTTTACAAAAAGAGTTAATTGCAAAAAGGATACCCTCTATATCGGGATAGTATCATAAGTTTTTATCTGGTTTTTTCTTATGATAATATTAATAAGAAAACTTCATTTATGACGAAGTATAAATTCTCTTATAATATGCAAATGCGCCATCCTTTCAAAAATTCGTTCCCAGAAACGTCACAAAAATATGATTGAAACAGATTTTGACATCTTCAATCTCAAAATCTTATTCTATGTATACTATGTTGATGTCATATTTTTGCAAGATTATCAAGTGTTCTGTTTCTAGTAAATTTATTTATTTTATGTCATTTTGATAACGGCTTTCGATCTGGAAAGCCGAAACGTCAATAAAAAAACTGTGGTTTTAATCCAGTGGAAAGAGAGAGAAATTAGAAATTTGTGTTTTTTATCCATTTTTCCAAGGTTTCTGATGCTTATAGCAAAAAATTGATTCATAGGATCTTATTTGACTTCATATTCTTTAATCAGAGAGGTTTTACGCATTTTTTACATAAAATTCCACACCTAACATTTTCGACCAATTAAAAGCCTTTATTTTGTATAGTTACCATAGCAACTAAACAAATTTCCGGAAATTTGTGTCTCCTCCTTGGGGAAGGAGCATGAAATTACACTGGAACTTTTTTGACATTTATAGGTAAAGTGACATTTACATTTAACTTCAGATTATGTCGAATTTATTCTATAAGGTTCCGATGCTACATTCTAATTTCACTAACTTCATTACAAAACTTGCATAAAACGTATTTCGCAAAACGCTCCATTGTTATAAACTCTACAACACAACGAATTTATTTAGATAATTTATACTCAGGTAACGTCAAAAGTTTTGCTTAAACTTGCTATAACCAATTTATATTATTATTTTTTTAAATACCTATTTCTCATTATTTTCTACCAACTTTAGTTAAACGAATTTGTAAAAAACTAAGAGATTGAGCTACTATCGACTTATTTTTTGTTATTTTGTATAACTAAAGTAGATTAATTGTATTTTATTTAACCTAATATTACGCGTGCAAATTTCATTAATCCTAAGTACCACTTCGAGTTCCTTGTAAGAAAATATATTTCTACCAACTTTAGTAAAATGAATTTTTTTTAAAACTGATAAATTGAGCTGCTATCGACTTATTTTTTATTATTTTGTGTAACTAAAGTAGATTAATTGTGTTTTATTTGACCTAGCAAAAAAACGAGGGGTAAACCGCGAGTTAAATTTTTGTACACTAATGGCTCCTCACTATTGGCTAGTAATGGCCGGTAATGGCTCACTAATGGCTAGTAATGGCTACTAATGGCCACTAATGGCCACTAATGGCCGAGTAATGGCTACTGATGGCTAGTAATGGCTGAGTAATGACTGAGTAATGTCTACTAATGGGCGAGGTCCGTACACCAAAATGGACCTCGCGGTTTACCCCTCGCAAAAAAAACCGTCATTATCCTAGTATTTATTATTAATATACTTAAACACATAAATACTTTCGGTAATTTTTATTTTGTTTTTAATTTTAAGACACAGATTTAAATATAAACAAATACTCGTACCCTCACTTTTCACTGGAAAATATTAATTCTATCCCTCTGTAGAAGTATTTGCATTGCGTCTCCAACAAATTTAAACTGTAAATCGGTTTAATGTTATTTAACATACGTTGTTCTATCTACAAGAACTTTATTTTCTGCTCGACCATGTTGTTATGTCTTCTGTCGGTGACCTTCCAATTTACGTTTTAGAGTTCTTAGACCGTACGAAAAGTTGGTCACGTTCCAAAAACTAACGCCCTCTATAATTAAATAGCGATTTGTCTCGTGAATACAATAAACAAAACGTCCAATTGACAAATTCGTATTATATTTGGCCGTTACCGATTCGCTTCTTTTTCTATTTTCGGCAGTGACTACGTGACCGAACGCGAATATTTCAATACGAACAGAATTAGAGAAGATGGTGTGAATTTAATTAATAAATTATTAAAAGTACCAGGTGGCCGAATAAGAATGACTTTCGGCTATTTTAATGATTAAAGTGGCCACGTCAAATTTCTAGAGAGTCGTAGGACAACCAAAGCTATGGTTTTCTAAAAATATGAAAATTGGAATTTCCATAAAATTTAGCATACTTTTGCCCAGATTAATTCTCTCCTATCTTGTCTTCTGTTCGTTTACCTCTTTTACCACGT
Organism: Crepidodera aurea; assembly: GCA_949320105.2. Taxonomy (NCBI): domain Eukaryota; kingdom Metazoa; phylum Arthropoda; class Insecta; order Coleoptera; family Chrysomelidae; genus Crepidodera; species Crepidodera aurea. The sequence goes on from OX439474.1 coordinate 28,845,780, forward strand.
TTTATCTATATTTCTGTGATTACAAATGAATGTTACTGCTTTTAAGAAACTCATATACAGGGTGTTTCATAGTTAAACCGACATACGTTAACTGTAAATAGAGGGTACTTAGGGGATTCCAAATAACCTTGGTTACTGGGTCTAATGCCTTTAATAACCGAGAAAAAATGTACTGGCAATAGGAGGATACTCAGGGTTATCAACACATAAGAAGCTCCTCATTTATAAGCACGATATACAACTATGTGTGTGAACCAAATAGACCAATACGAAAATAATACAACGTATCCTGGTATATCTGTAATTGAAGGCCTCAACAAGGACCTACGAATGGAGCTCATCGACAAAGGAATATAAAAGTATTATCTACGCATTGTGGATTGTTAGTAATGCTGAACTAAAAGGTGCTAGCTAATATACAATAGGTTGGTGTAATACAGTTTGAACGTCCAAATAATAATATAACTTCCTAAATAATGACTTTCGGACATTTAGCCACTGCCATTTCTTTTCGACAATAATGGATCTTAGTGGCCGGTGACAAAGATTTGTATAGGCGTTAAGCCCACGGCGACTCTGATAGATTACTTAATCTCACATGCGCTGTGTTTCTATCGTTGCTCTATTGTTAGACAATTGATGAGCTCCGGCCGCCTTGATTTTAATGCTTTTGCTCTTTTCAATGGATTAATCATTATTTTGGATAGTCCCGTCGCATAACCTCCAAATACGATCATTTTTCAAAGACGCCAGGCCTAGAAGTACCATATAAAATGCTCTAAGGACAGCGATGTGAAAAAATATAATAATTAAGCATCAACAAATATACCACTCCGTATATTCAAAAATCAAAAATAAACTCATAATTTTGTGTAGTTCACATATTGTAAATATTAAATCATACAATAAATAATGAAGCAAATCCTCTTTAATATTCAATAAGTTTTCACTAAAAATCTTCTTATACTGTCGTTTGTTTTTTCGTATATTTTATATTTTTAGTTATATTTGTGACATTAACTACAAACTGTCCCTTCATCGTTTGGGTGGTCTTCCTGGTGGTATGATTCCTGATGAATCAATGTTCTACTATGGACCTCGAGGTCTTCATTTCAATTGTCTTAAATATATTGCGAATGTTAGGATTGGTCTTACACAGGTTTGGTAGATCCGTCTTTCTCCTGCACATCTGATTTCTCTATTTTCACAAATAACATCTGCAAACATCTTGTTAGCTTGTTATCTGTCACGGTCATTGACATTTTGGTAGAAGTCTGCATACCTAGATAGTCAAATTTTAACACTTCTTCAATTGCTTTATATTTTGTAATTTTTTTCCATCATCTTAGTTCTTTTGCTCCTTTTCAATATTTTATAGTCGGTTTTAATATTATCACATAATCTTCTGTCACTAAGTTATAGGGCAGGTTTGATATCAAAATTACGTCGCCTTTTTCCACTTTTTTATTTCTTATATTAGTTGAAATCTGATATTATTTTGACCCGTTTTATCCAAATTTCATACAATCCAATAGTTTTCAAGATAAGAAACTGATCTTAGGCAGTAAAGAATATTTATGCCTTCCAAGAACAGACATAATCAACTGTTAAAGCAGGAATGAACTCAAGACCATAATAGGGCTCCTTACAGGGCACTGTGACCTTAGGAAACATCTAAATCTTCTAGGTATATCCAACGATTGCTTGGAAATGGGAATCACGAAAGCGCAAATCAGATATATCCTTGAATACATCAAGGATAATAACCTGATAAGCTTAAAGCTTCAGTACGAGTGGACTACTACACTAAGGGCCAGTCTTTTCACCTTCGGTTAAAGTAGTTTATCCTAAGGATAAATTTTAACTGAGGGATAACAGAAAATACCGTCTTTTCACCTTCAGATAGCGCTATCTACCGGTTAAAGTACCCTTATCCCCAGGATAAGCTATCTGGTGGTTTATGTGGCGGATAGTGAATTTATCTACCAGTTAAAACCCAAGAGCATGCGCACTGAATGAAATTGAGGGGCGAATTGTCAACATAACATAACCTAACAGAAACTTCATTATTATTTTTATTTGAGATAAGTAATTAAATAGTGATTATTAAAGACTAAAATATTGCTTTTAAGTTCGGAATTAAAGACATAAGTGGTGTTTTACAAACTAAAGTGAAAACTGTTGTCATTCTACAACAAAATTATTTAAACAAAATGGATTTATTATAAGATTTTGAGATGTTTGTTGATGTTGGACTAATTGACGACACAGAAGCATTAAATCGTGAACAAGACTACAATGTTAGATCAAGAAGAGAACATTTCAATGAGTGGAATAACATTTACATATTGCAATTGATCAAAATGAGAATGATTTTAAAGAAAATGAATTTGTTCTGGAAGATCTTAGAGAGTTTAATGATGGTGAAGAAAATAATGAAAATGCTCGGACAACATTTATAGATTATTTCCAAGAATTATTGAATCAAGTTAACTGAAATATGTAATTTTTAACTATTTTTTTCGTTGATTTAAATTTAAATATTCCAGTATACACTTTATTTATGATCCATGATATTAAAGTGCCTTTTTAACAAAATTTTTCAAATTTAACAATTACCTATAAATTTTGTATACCCATAGATACTGTAGTTTTTTTTCTTGATTTGTGTACCTATATTAGGATATCCTACTTCAATAAAGAATCTATATATCTATATAAATATTAGCTTTTTGTTGTATCAACGTGATTATGATGATTAAAACTGTATATATATAAATAATTTTTTAATATAAAACAGATTACATTTTTTCTAAAGTTTTTTTATTTACTAAAATCTACCCAAACAAATAACTAACGTATATTTATCACGCTCTACAAATGAACCTTACCGTGGTGCCCTCTCTTAAAGTAAAGTAATAACAACTACGGCCGTCAGCAATGTTATTTTGATTTTTATTTATAGAACATCTTTGCGATGTTCTCTTTCTCTTACTAACACATGACACTTTTATCTTTGTTTCTCTTCCTTCGGTGTTATTTCAGTTGGCTAGATTTCACTGTGAGAGTGACTATTGGTACATCTCAGAGATAGCTATCTATCAGATAACTCGAGATGAAAAGACTCGTATCAGTTATCCCTTAGATAACGAGTTCTAGTTAATTTATCTGTAGAATAGTTATCTGACGGTTAAAGCTTATCTATCTATAGATGAAAAGACTGGCCCTAAGTCATAAATAGAAGTCTAATATGATCAAAACGATGGCAAAAATTTGTATAGGTATAGATATTTTCAAAAATTTCTAAAAATGTATACAGTGCGATTCCGTTACTTCTATTTTAGGAAAATACTGTAAAACTTGTATTCAGATAAAACATTTGACACAGTGATTGTTGTAATTTTTTTTTATATTTTTCAGTTTAAATAATTTTCACAGTATGTCAGTGAGTTATGTCAAACTCTGAAATCATTTTATAGACATACTTTATATCTACGATAACCTCATACCATTAGGACACTTTCATCGATTTTTTTTTAATTATGGATATTTTAGCTCACAATAAGTATTTTAAAACCTGTACAAATAATTCAATTTAAAATTACACGTTTTGAAATTCCAGTTTCCATTGGCGCCATATATGATTTAAATTTTATAATATACCGCCCGGTCTAACTAAGAAGCGCATAAAAAACATACATTATAGTTAATGTGCAGCATTAGTTTTGTTTTTTATTGAGATTTTATCTATTGAATTGTCCTAGATGAGCTTTTGGGCGTTAGAAACGGGCATACGGGAGCTTTGGTTTTTGGTAATTCGAGACTTGAATAGGTATTTACCTTTGTGGGACAGATATTTATTCTAATATGATCAAAATGATCGTTATAAAGTCCCAGATTGAGGATGATCACTTTTATGTTTGATAGGATATATGAACAAGTTTGGGTTGAAGTATTTTTTGGTAGAGACAGAGTGTAATTTCTGATAAAGACAAATATTTGTAAGGGTCTTTCCGCTAATAATGTTGATTTATTCGCACTTATTTCCAGTATAAAATGGATTACCTTAATAATCAAAGTATCCCTCATCGTTACCTATGACTTTTCATTTGACTGTCCAACGAAGTTTTTGGATCTCATATAATTGAATTGCTGATTATTAAAAGGTACTTATGTCACAAAAAATTCTTTTCGAGATAATCGCGAAAAACCTATTTAAGCATAGGTACCTTTTAATATCCATTGCTAAATATAATCGTCAATAAAATAGACAAGGAGTGGTTGTTTTGCATTCCTTTTATCTCTCATCGATAAATATAGATACATTTCTAGATGCCATATCTGACCCTAACTCATTTTCACAAAAAATGCGACATAAGTACCTTTTAATAATCAGAGATTCAATTATATTTAAACCACGTTGAGGTTACCTGGCGAAAACGTGGTGGTGTGGTGGTCGACACTAAACACGAAACTTTGTTCATACCTCTTGTTTTTTTGATTTATGACTCGTTCTCCGTCCTGCATATTATTTCTTCCATTTTCCTTTTCTCTAACCTGACATAACTGGTAACCTAAGTAGGTACGTACTGAATAATAAATAGGTATTTCTTCAATTTTCCTTGCTTTTTCTCTAACCTAACATAACTGGTAACCTAAGTAGGTACGTACTGAATAATAAATAGGTATAATTATTATATTACGGAAATACAATAATAATGGTTTAACAATACTAAAAGGCAAAAAGCTGGAACGATTGAAAGTTTACTGTCAAATATAGGTGTTGTAGCTCGAAATATGGGTAAGCGCCATTGGAATACTTCATAATTTAAGAAAAAAGTTAAATGCTTCAAAGTGTGTGAACTTTACGTGACTACAACTAGGCAAAAATAAAATGATCTTATTCTTACTGTGTAGGGTTTTTTTTTAGGAAAACGTAAGGTCTGAAACCGAAAATGATCTACTGGTCATACCTAATGGTGGTCAGACCAATTATCACCTATGCTGCGCTTGTTTGGTGGAACAAAACAATGCAGCAAAGGGTAATAACAGAGTTGCAAAAAGTTCAATGCCTCGCTTTCTTAGGGATCACGGGTGCAATGAGATCCTGCCCTAGTGCAGCCTTAGAGGTAATGCTGGACCTTCCTCCACTACATTTACATGTAAGGAGGATCGCTCTGGAAAGTTCCTATAGGCTAACACAGGATAAATCTTTGAAATCCGGCGACTTAACGGTGCATCTTGAGAAACTAAGGGTTGGAGCAACCCAATCCATGAAGATGCCCATGGACTTTATGTCTACTAAACAAGATTTCGAACGTGAGTTAACACAAACCGAAGTCGCTCTAATTACAAGAGGTACCCTCACTTACTATACTGATGGGTCAAAAACAAACAAAGGAGTGGGAATAGGGGTTAAAGGCCCTAGAACTAGGATGTCAATAACTCTGGGAAACACTCCAATAATATTCCAAGCTGAACTATTAGCAATAGATTTATGTGCTCAAGAGTGCCTTAAAAAAGCCTCAACTCAGCCAGAATATTTATTGCATCCGATAGTCAGGCTGCTTTAAAGGCTCTGAAGTCCACAACTTATGAGTCTAAAACAGTCTAGAACTGTAAACAATTCTTTAAGCAACTGGCTAGTCACAACAAAGTAACATTGTTATTGGTGCAAGTGCATAAAGGAATTGTCGGAAATGAGATTGCTGATGGTCTCGCAAACGAAGGAGCTTGTACTCCTTTTATCGGACCAGAACCATTCTGTGGTATCCCAAAAAGCCGCATTGTGGAAGAATTCCGAAAATGGGAAAAGGAACTTAGTGCAGCCTACTGGAAAAACATTCCAGGCCAAAGACAAGCAAACAGTTTAATACGACCTTTTGCTCTATACACCAAATTGCTCTTGGAGCTTCAGAAATCTGATCTCAGAGTAATCACAGGAATCCTCACTGGACATTGCTCACTTAGATACCATATCTGTAAAATGGGCAAAGGGGACAGTGGAACATGCAGATTCTGCTGAGGCTGAGCTCTGAAATATTTACACAATAAACCCTCCATTTATTTTAATTATTTTTAATTTTAGTCCTAAACACAGTTAAAGTATTTTCTCTATTATCCCAGATTTTACGGCATGTTTTCAATATTTTAATATGCCAACAACGCTACTCTTGATACTCTTGATAGTTTTGATCCTAAATCGTCAATAGAAATATTTTCAGAACTTTCACTGCATTTATGCATTAATATAAAGTCAAATCGCTATTGGTTGAGGCTAACCCCCAACCAATTGCGGTACGCGAATTTTATGATCTCATTGCCCATAGCCAACGAGTGGATTGGACATTAACTGTCATATCTTAATCATGCGCATAAAACAAATCACTTAAATCAGTTCTCTAAGTGTTTGTGTTTATATTGTGAGTGGTTTTGAGGTTAAGTTGGCTATCAAGTTCATAAGACTGAACTACGGCAATTTTTTGTTATTTTCCTTTTGCCTCCTCTATGAGTAAGTTCACGAGCCGCCACTGCAGGGTAATTGCCCGCCAACGCCTTAGATACCTGGAACAGGTCTTCCTAGAGCCTGACCAGGTTACAGAACTAGTTCCAAAAGGGATAATAGGCTTTTTAGAAATCTTCTGGACTATAAAAACACAGATGTAGGGTATATACAAAAGATCTTATAGGTCGCAGTGTGGTAAGGCCAATTGGGCAAATCGACCCATTTATAATCCACAATCTACAAATCTACTGTGTAGGGGTAGGTTTCGTAATAGCAACCCAATCAAAGTTGGTATATCAGTTTCTGCCACTATAATGCTACTTGGGTATAGTACTATCAAATCAATTTTTTGTAAAAATTGTAAGTCGAATAAATATGCTGAATTTTAAATAATTACTTGTTCTCACCTCACCGAATACTGGCATTTTTCGGCTCACGAAAATCATAAAGGGAGATGATGGCGACAAGTTCAAACATTTCTTTGCATGAACAACTTTCAAGTATTTAAACATTTTCAGCGTAGCCCTCGTACGTGTCCATTTAATAAGGAGCAAACATATTATTCAATTCTGTCTCCCTTTCGGGATGCTTATTCCGTTTCCTTGAGTGGACATTTCCATTAATGAGTGAATAGGTCGTTAGTCCAGTAGAACGCCTCTCAGCCATATTCGATTTGTTATACACTTGATAAATAAAGCTAGTTTTCCTTCCCGTTTCCTTTTTTCCCTTCAACTCCAGTGTCTCTAACGACAATTCTTCCTCTTCATTGATTCTGATTTCAGTTCGATTTATCTCTGTTAAGTGGTCTAGTAAAAAATTAGTTTGCTTAAATAATAAAGTTAGAGTGGTTTTAAAACGTAAAAATTTTTTACGCTGTGCGAATTCACCAAAATCAATCGCCAATTCTCTTGTTATAAATTATTTTGTCCACGACTGTTCTATAAAACATTCATTGTACTTGTACTTCCTTAAGTATAATAATACCTATTATTCACTGTATGACGTCACCCAGTGAATAATGAGTCATTATTCACTGGGTGACGTCGATGACAGGTCAGCATGTTTAAACATAAAAATGTTATTTGTATTAATTTCTAGGTAATAATATGTAAGTAACAGTTTTCATTACATATTTAAAATAAATATTTAAAAGTAATATCCAAAAGTAACAACAAAAGTGCAGAGAATTTATAAATCCCCTGTGAATAAAGGTTCTAATAGATAGGCAACACATTATACTCTAATTTCCGTATCATGAAATGCTAAATTACATTTTTAATTTTCAGTATGACGGTCATGTTAGCAGCCTTCAAAGGTTTTTAGTAAAGTTATAAAAATAAAAAATATTAGAAAATGAGCTTTTTACACCTTGAAATATTTAACAAGTAGTAAAGCTTTATATAGGCAACACAAATTACTTCCTCTTATGAAAAATCTTAGCATGCCATGAGATGTCAGATTACAGAATATATTTAAAATATATTTAAAAGTTTTTAGTTAAACAATAAAAATGTCTCAAAATAATAACATTGAAGAAGGAGCAAAACTGGTGGCATCAAATTTATTGCCTGAAAAATATAAAAAATTTGATGTATCTACATACGAATCCTTTTTGCAGTGGAGAACTGCAAAAAAAAACAGATTCTTCTGGTTAAATTTATTTGACAGTCGTGGACAAAGTATAATATTCTACTCGCATATAATGGCTATTATATGCTCGTTGAATAATATACTATTTTATTCGAATATGTCAAAAAACGTCAAATTCGATACAGTACACAATAATAAGAACAATAACTTTTCGGCCTAGGTCTTTTTTTCTACTTTTTCGAACTGTCCGGAAAAGTAAAATGTGGGTATTTGGCTGACCTTTTCATTTTAGCATTAAATTAATAAATGTGTTTAATAATAATATTTGGTATATTTTATTATCAGAATAACATATTTACTTGCTGTGATGTGTTTTTTTTTAAAAACCAAGTGATATTTGTAGGTTATGTTAAAATGTCAAAATAGTTATAATTTTTTTTTGAAAGTTGACATTTCCTCCACTTGCGTTCTATTGCTTTTTATATTACACTGACAGAACCAATCAGCTATTCGCATCCTTCAAATTCAATGAAAAAGTTCTAATAACACTGGTTTAGTTTATCATAACTCAAAACTTCTACATGCTATTTTGCTTCGAAAAGTATTGTGTATATTTTATTTATTTTAGTACTTCTTACACTATACAAATCCAATGAAACGAGTTTTTTAAAAATTGTGTAGCACAAGCTGCATTGACATTGGCAAACTTCAAAACTATAAGTAGAACTAGGTAGAATTTTTCTTTATTTTATTAATATTTCTTATATTAGAATAAAAAATATTGTATGATAACATGGCCTAGAAGTTTCTTCTTCGGACTCTTATGGTTTGCCGGCTTCGACTAACGTCTTCGCCGGCAAACTCCATAATCGTCCGGAAAAGTAACACTTCTCGTCCTTGCATCATAAACTGTAAATCATAAATACCTCAACCACTTGATGAGTATAGCACCCAATACGTCAAAATTCTTTCGTTGGCCTCCAAGGTCTTCAGACATTACCCCTCTAGACTTTTTGTGGGGTTGCAAGCTTGCGAGCAGGGGGAAAAATCGAATTAGCGATAACAAGTAGATAGAAGTATTTGTCTATGTAACTAAATCCACCTCTGTGTTTATTTATGCAACCCCAATACGTCAAAAATTCTTGTTAAATCGACAATTAAAAATTTTTGTATGACAGACTCAAAAGAAGCGAGTCCTCAATCTGAACCGTTGAAAAGGCAGCGCCCTTCATGCATAAAAATTCTATAATTAATTTTTACCGTAAAAGCAATCCACTTAGTGGCTCCGGGCAAAAGCAGGTTAGGAATTCATCAACTATTCGGTATTTTCGATACCTGGGGCCCGGAGCCCGCGTATGAAATTCAGGGATTCGGGGATCAAAGCAGTAGGCTCTTCAAAGGAGCACCGAGCACGCCATCGAGAGTTCAAACTATGCGAAAAATTAATATTTAGCCCACGATTATTGTTATTAACTGCCAAAATTACGGATTAAACACTTACGTGGAACGCTTTGATGTTTGATGTCCTATCGGACGGGGCCCTTTTGCCGCCCTATGTCGATTCCGGAACAAAAGAAAATCGATTTAAGTCGGCGGAGTTCGAAATCAAGTAGGCATACGGATGACTGACGTAAACTTTAATGAATAAACGTTTTGTTAAACATTAATTGTGTGTAAAATCGTCAAATGTTAAAATTTATGTTGTTAAAACTTGATTGTTATACAAATTTTTATTTTTCTATTCTTTAAACTGGCTATGAACAACAAGGGTAAGTTGCAACAAAATATAAACAACAATGCTCCTGACACAACAAGACTTCCAAAAAAAATTTTTAAGGGGATATCCTGAAGGTAGGAATTCAATTCAATTCAATTCAAATAATTTATTTTGCTTTACTCATACATACTACAATACAATAATTACAGTAGTTTAACAAAATGCAAAAAAGGACCATTTCACGATTATTAAACCGATAACATGAGCCCATCATAAGAAGTACTCATGCGAATAGACCCTGCTAATTTATAAAAACAAATAAACAATTTTACCTATACTAATATTCAACAAAAAATGAGTGAGAGAAAAATAAAATAAAAATGAACAATAAATGCAACATACTTACAAAAAATGAGAACAGAACCGGATTGCGCATGTATGGAAGAGGATACATAAATATATATGAAATTTAAATTATAAGGGGTTGTTACTACAGGAGCCATACGGAGAGCCCAAAGTGACGCCGACGGACCGACAAAACCTCGCCACCTGGACAAAAAACTCAGACATCAAGAAACGATTTTTTGAAAAGCAATAAGTTGCTTTTGTGGATGCATGATTTTAGTATTTTCCGAAAAAGTCTACGAAAGTAAATGATATTTTTGATAGTTTATAATCGAAGTTGTTCTTGTAGAAGCATGCTTTTAATATATTTTTTAAAAGTCACAAGTGATAAGTTTTTAGTGTTTCTCGGTAAACCATTCCATATTTTAATGGCTACGAAAGTAAATGATTTTTGAATAGCTGCTGTTCTATGACGCGGAATAATAAAACTTTGAGAATTTCTAGTAGGGTGTGCCCTAGCCATAGTTAAAAATTTTTCTCTAAGATACGGGGGTTTACCAGTTGCTATTATTCTATATATAAAAGCACACATGTGCTGCTTTCTTCTATGAATCATGTCGAGAATTTGGTGTTGATTAAGATATGGTGTTATATGGTGTCTATATGGAATTTTGTAAGAAAATATTATGCAACTATTCTGTATTTTTTGAATTGACTTTTTTGTTAGCCAAGATATGGAGTCTCCATAGACAACATCGCCATAGTCAAATAAAGAAAGCACTAGGGTATTACATAAATAATATTTTTGTTTGGGGGATAGACAATTTTTATATTTGTAAATATTTTTCAATCTAAGATATGTTGCAATTAATTTATTTTTTATATGGTGTTGAAAAGTTAAATCACTATCAAAAATAACGCCCAAATTTTTTGCTTTTGTACTATAGGTATTTCATTGTTATTTATTGTAATTTGTAGGTTTTGTTCAATTTGTGCTCTGACAGTTTTATTTTTGCTAATGATTAAAATTTGCGACTTGTGTGCATTCAAAACCAAGTTGTGGTTCTTTGCATAAAGAAAGATTCTTTCTAGGTCTGAATTTAGATTTTCTTGTACTTCGATAGCATTGTATTGATTTATAGGTAGTTTAAGTTGGGAATCGTCAGCAAATTGTTTGAATTTACAAAATTTCACGTACTGATTCATATCGGAAACATATATGGCAAAGAAAAGAGGTGAAAGAATCGATCCTTGTGGGACTCCGTTTTTTATTATTTTATAATCCGATTTTTCAACACCACTCTCTTTGTTTATCATGACATAATTGTAGCGAGATGATACAAGATTTTGAATCAAATTAACCGCCGCATGAGAGAAACCGAAGAACTGTAGCTTTGCTAACAACATTTCGTGATTAACGGTATCAAATGCTTTACTAAAATCTAAAAGCGTCATACATGTGGTATTACCACGCTCTTCATTTTCTCTAATATCGTTTAAGATGCTAACCAATGTTGTTGTGGTGATCTTCTTAAATTTCTGGAGGTTGTATGCCTCGGGGAATACCTCCCTAGGCAATGTGTTCCAAAGCCTCGCTGTTCGTTGGATGAACGAGTCTTTAGAAAGAAATGGATTGGATGAAAATACCCTTAAATGATATAGTCTGTGGTTTTCAGATGACCTGTCCATTACACTGCTCTAATTTACACTTATCCACATTAATTTCCTGAAAGGTAGATATTTTTTGACCTGACAACAATAATAACTTGATGATACAATTTCTGAATTTTAAATTCCCCCATCTAATCGTTTTTATGTTAACAGCTATGTCTAAAACATCCTACGGTATATCCTAAAAATTTACTGTCTTTCCTTTTATTACTGTATATTTTTTTAGACTATGATTTAAAGAATTATCCGCTTTCCCAGGTGTTTCATTATTATCTAAGAAAGTTTGAGCCTTTCGAGACATGCGATACGTTCTCTTTGGTCGGTCGGTTGCATGTTACACAATTACATTTTGGCAGGAAAGAAATTGAGAAAATATTATTTATTTCGAATATATTTGCAGTGGTTTCAATTATAAATATGTCCAAATGGACGTTTCAATTAGCAGTGTTGCGTGATTTCCACGAATCTATGCCTCCCCCTTTTTTTTCTCCCCTTTCGTTTATTTCGCGAATAATTCTTATTACTAGTTATTATATTTATATTATTAGTAGGTTGTGTTGTATCTAACTTTAGTTGATTGCCTGTGATTATAGGTGACGGTATTGGATTAGATGCATCACGATTTGCTGCAGGAAAATAACTGGATTTTTAAAAAAAAATTAAAAAAACAAATGATTGATGGCAGAAAGGCAGAAATGTGCTGTATAATAAAAAAACCATCATGGACACGTTTGTTGCTCGAGTTAGACTTGAACCAACTACATCACCTTCTGAGCAGTTCTGGTCTTCCTTTTCGGCTATTGTCTTTCTTTTGCTTTTGAGTATAGTACACTCCTATACTATCTGTCACTTGCTCTTTGTCTCTAACATCATTTTACCGCTTTATCCGCTTCTAGTATGTTTACCCCTGGCTGGAGGTATGTCTGCTGCCTCTGTATTGTCAATTTTAGGCATTCTAACAAGGCTCCATGGTATATGTATTCTTCCTTTTCCAGCTTTTTAAATCTTTGCAGATATTTTTTGAATGCTAAGTAATAAGTATGTGTATCGAAATTCACAGTCCAGCCACTTCTGCTAATCTGGTATGAGTGTTTTCGTCCACAAGGCAACCTCTTTTGCCTGCTTCCTTTCCTCCTGCCACATCGCGATTGTTACTTGTCTTTCTTCTTATTTTCTGACCTAATAATCTAATAATAGTAATCTTCCACTTCTCCACAAGCTTGTTCTTCCAATCCTTTATTCCCTTACTTCCTCTTCATGGTTTTCAGTTCGAGTTCCCTTACAAGCCTGTCTTGGCTCCATTTGTCCTTATAAGTTAACACGGCTTTTTTAATTCGACTTCGATAATATGTTTCAGGTGGAATATACCAATTTCCACCAACTATGAGCAAGTTGCAACACTCTATCATTAAATTAAATTAATTAGATTTTTAAAGAAATATATTCCTGCGAATCTATTTAATTTATTATTCTAACTTTTCATTATCTGCCTCTTTCACGCAGAATGGGAAACATACAAATTGCAGTTTGAACACTGCTATAGCTGCATCTTGTCTTGTCAAACTGTTATGATAAGGAGATACAGAAGTGCCGGAATATTTTGATGGACGGCCGACGAGGGTGAGTTCAAGCAGGAAATGGAAAGGGTTAAAGGGGTTAGATTTGTCAACCGTCTTAACTTGACCGTCTGCGACTGTCGTTCGGAACAGAAAGGCAAAAACTGCACGATGAAATAAATATAGAGATAAAACATATAAAAATCACAGTTATGATTTTCACCCCAAAAGTCATAATTTAATTCAAAAAGAATCATTAACCCTATGTTACGAAGAGAAATATTAACTTTTTAATGAACAAAATTCCATCTGAATTCAATAAATACTATATGGAGAAACATCCATATTTACATTGCAAATTTACAAGCTACTCAAACAAAGGTTATAGAGTAATAAGTAAATGGGATCGACGGCCAATCATCTTCTGTGTTTTTAATTTCAGTTGTTCTCTTTTTGTTTGAATATTTTTTTTCCATATCAGATTTTGGTCCAAATGGAGTTCTAGATATTTGACTTCGTTTTTAGTTGGTACTGGTATTATTTATTGAGACTTGTGGACAAGCAGTGCGTTTTGTAGTGAACGTGATTTGTGTGGATTTATCACTATCTACTTTTATTCTCCATTTTGCAGCCAGTTCTGTATTACATCTTTTAGATGCTCTTGTAATTTTTCTGACGCTCTCACTGGGTCTGCATCGGATGTCGTCAGCGAAGGTGGCGATTAACATATTGTCAGACAACATCGGCAGTATGTAGAAGGTACAAAAATGGTCCAAGGACGCCACTTTGAGGAACACCTGAGTTTATGGGTTCGTAGTTGGATAGGGAGGATTGTGTTTTGACTTGAAAGGATCTATTACTTAGGTAGGATTTTATCAAAAGGAAGATTTGGTCTGATAATGCTTGTTTCACCTTGAATAGTAATCCTTTATGCCATACCTTGTCGAAGCCTTTTTGTATATCCAGAAACACTGAGGCACACATTTTTTTCTGTTCTAATGATTCTTTAATATAGTTAACTAGTCTGTGGCACTGCTGTATGGTATAATGCTTCTCTCTGAATCCAAATTATGTATTGGTATTAGCTCATCTGTAGACTTATTTTCGCTGATTCTGCTGAGGATAATTCTTTCAAAGACTTTAGATAATTGAGGCAAGAGGCTTATTGGTCTATATGAACTAGATTCATGTGCAGGTTTTCCTGGTTTTCCGAACATGATAATTTGTGCATATTTCCATTGTATTGGATAGTGACAAGTATGCAATATTCTGTTGAATATTGTGGTTATAAGTACGACTGCTTCTCTAGGTAGATGTTTCATTATCTTCCCGACGATAAGCTCATAACCTGGAGCTTTGTGAGGGTTAATTAGTTGTATCTCTCTATATACTTCCGCGGGTGAGATTGCTCTTAATGGCAGTGACAGTTGGATTGGAGAGTTCAGGTATTCTTCTATCTCATCATCTATATCCGGGTTGTTTGTTGGGAGAGGCGTAAATGTGTTGGCAAGGTGTTCTGCAAATAGGTTACTTTTTTCTTCGTTTGTTCTGGCCCAAGTTCCATCTGGTTTTCTAAGAGGTGAAACTGTTACGATGGGTCTTTTGAATTTTTTGATGGCCTTCTATATTGTATGGTCTTTAGGTGTTAGGTTGGAAACGTAATAATTGAACATATCATTTCGATTTTTGCTTAAAATGTTCTTTATGCGATCTGTTAGTCTATTAAGGATTGTTTTATCGTGAGGATTTCTAGTTCTCTGCCAAGTACGTCTAGCTCTGAGTTTTTCAGTTACCATGTGCCTTATGTGGAGAGGGATATTATGAAATTCTGTTGTTTCTTTGTAGACTTTTGGAGTTGATTGCCAAGCCGCATTTTGGATCAGGTTTGTTACGTTTGTTACGTTAATTATTGGAATTGGTTGTCTCCAAATGACGTTTGTACTCAGAGTAATTACAATTGCACTATGATCTGAATCTAAATCTAGGTTACTTTCAATATGATTGTGTGTTTCTGAAATACCCTTAGTGACAGCAAAATCTAGTAAATCTGGTATTTTATGCAAGTCAGTTGGCCAGTATGTTGGTTCTCCGGTTGACAGAACTTTTAGATTCAGTTGCTGTATATTGTGCAGTAGGTTTCTTCCCTTAGGAGTAATTAATCTAGAGCCCCAATATGTGTGTTTGGCATTCCAATCACCAGCTATCATAAAGTGCGGTCCAAGTGGTTGTAGGAAATCGATGCATTCTTGAACAGAGATGGAGTGTCTAGGTGGGCTATATAGAGATCCTCCAAGGAAATTATTTTATTTTAACCATCGTACATTGAATTTTGTTGGTGATATATGGTTGTAGCTCACAATGATCTAAAGCTGTTCGTATAATAAGCGCTGTACCTGCGTGTGCGGTCCCATCAGGATGACTTGCGTAGTAGATAGTGTAATTTGGGATTTTTATTGCTGTAAGCTGTGCAGTTACTCTCTGCTATCAGCAGTATATCTGCTATTCTAACTGAATTAGCCATTATTTTGTTAATTTATTTATAACAGTTGTAAGCATATTCAGTATCATGCTATTTTGATTTAACAGTTGTGAGAACATTGTTTTAAAGTCATTGAGGAAGCTTGAAAATTTGTCAGCTAGATCATTGTTGCTGTAACTGTTTGGCGCTGTGACTTGAACATAGGAATGCATATTTTGAGGCTGTGATTGGTTGATTGGTTGACTAAACTGTTGATTTGGTGCCATGTTAGGATTGTAGCCTGTTCTGACAGGTGATTTGTTTGTTGCCTGCCTGGGGATAATTTGTTGATTGACATCTGTCTGCAATTAATTTTATTAATCAATTTTTTTTTAAATGCGTGTAAAATCACTATAATCTATAAATTATTACCCTGAATTATTTCATTTATTGTTATTCGGTCAGCTTAATTACGATTTTGTTCACATAATTACAGTTACACCATCATCAGGCCATCATCAGAGTCAAGAACCAGACCACCGAGCATTTTCATTTGATATCAGAGGTAATTAAAAAAGTCGTGAATCAAGTGTGCATCCATAATGCCGTAATGACAAAATAATTGCGCGGGCAAGATGTCGTCTTATGGGAAGTGAAACCGACCAGTGGTGTATTGTAAATTATTCCATAGGATGAGCAAACGAAATATAGGTTTAGTTTGATTAAATAAGAAAGATTATTATTTAGTAAAAATGTGTTTTATTAAATTTACATTATTTGGTGAAATTCATTAACAATAATTTGATTTATAAATGTTATTTTGAGGCTACCAGAGTGATTTTTTTATTTTTAATGCGGCAACTTTGTATTTGTTTATTTAAAACAATATAAAGTTTTCTTCACCTAAGACTTGCCAAATAAAATTTTTAACCTTTGGAAACATCTATAGTTTTCGTCTTTTCAACAGAAAAGACAAAATCTGTATAGGTCTGAAACATTTACCAACCCTGTTTGAGAGGACTGCACAAAGGATGTGAAATGAAATCACACAAGCTCCCAAGAACAAGGACATTAAAAATGTCTTACACTGCACCTGGACTTCAACAACTACTCCTTGGGCTATATGCTGCACCAGGTATTGAATTACGAAAGTCCAGGCGTGGTTTGGTGCCCGACCAAGTCGGGGCTTTAACCCAAAAACTTCGATTTTGTCATTAAAGGAGCTTGCCATTCTTAGACCGGTTTCGGCATTATTGTGACTCATCAGTAAGAAGCAAACAAGCTCGACATCACATCTTTAAAGGATGTCTGAAAATGAATTCGACTCGCCTCGTTCTTGATAAAAGTGATTGCGTTATTGCAAGTGTATCACGAACGAGAAGAGCCCAACGCCATCTTCACTTTAATAACAAAATCAAAGTTTGCAAAACTATAGAAAACTACACGAACCATAAAAATTCCAAAAAAGGACCATGGGAGTGACAAAACTGCACAAAGGATGTGAAATGAAATCACACAAGCTCCCAAGAACAAGGACATTAAAAATGTCCTACACTGTTTGAGAGGGTAATAAAAAAATATTGTGGAGTATGACTTAGAGTTTTCTTGGAACAATCTATTCCATTCCACTTTGAGATACAATGGACTTTTTTCATAAATTATTAATATGGTTGTCAGACTTGAAATTTGAATTTGAATTTTCTTTTTTCAAACTCGATCATTCTTTTGTTTCTTCGCCACTGTTCGCAACGAGCAGAACCATCTGTGCCCAATCATTGCGATGCGATTCAAGTTAAACTCAAAGATGCTCGACCAATGGAAAGATACGGCGACTAGATGTGTTCATTTCATAGATTTATTCATTTGTTATACGGGAGTACCGGCGGTAATTAAAGATAGTAGGAAGCGTTGAACAAGAGACATATTTATTGTTTCCTTGAATTTTTTATTTATTTATAGATTTTCTTTCAGAGTTAAGAGGATTAACATAAGAAATTTTGATTGTATATAATTCGACATGGAATAGTTGGCATGAAGTCTTTATCTAATGATGGATTATAATTTTTTTCCTTGTAGATAGTTTTATTCGATGAATCAGCTCGATTAATTAATGCCTAGGTAGAAGAAATGATGTAGGAATATATTCTTTAAGGCTGAATTTTAAAATCTCGACTGGATTTTAATTGGGAAGATGAAAATGTCGAATTTTACAATATTAAAATTATAAACTTTTCTTTGAACAATCGTACTGATCTGCTTTATTTCCGTTGCAAAAATCTACTCTAATAAAAACTTTCTTTATATATAGTTCAGATCTACAGGTCTTCAAGACCCTTGGCTTCAATCTTCTTTACTATTCTTTTCCATTTCTCACGGTACTTTGCTGCTTCTTTCCACTCGATCGTTTCTATGTCCTTCTTTTCCCACCTTCTCCTCGATCCAGCACCATTTTTACCATGCTGTGATATTATGGCAATGTGCCCTAATTCGCTCTTTGTGTTATGTCCATTAATTTCTTGTTTGTACGCCTTCTCCAGATGCCTACTGCTCTTCTGATATCGCCTTATATTTTTCTGACGATTTTTCTTTCCCATATTTCCAGTTCATTTTTTTCTTATTTTTGTCATTGTCCTCGTTTCTGTTGGTTGGTTGATATTGACCCCACCGCTCTGTTGCCCTTCAGAATTCTCTTATCTCATTTTCTTCTTGATAAAAACTTTCTTTGGTAGTTGCAAATTATTAATAAATGATATTAGGGTTAACCATGATGATCTTGATATACCCTCAAAAGTCCAGCCAGTGAGCCAGCTATCAGCGATATCTAGACAAGAATCTGCAGGATAAAATTTGAACAATGTAAAACTGTGTTTTAAAAAATATAGTATTGTGCAATTTTGGACCGCAAGGCTGTACTTTGGTACCTTCTCTAATTTAGTAATGTTTGGATTGTATTTAATACTGAAGTATGAAGTGTTTTTTCGTATTTTTCGTAAGTAAAATCGACAATTGCGTTTCTTATACGAACTGCCCGTCCTACCCTAATGGATGGCGCGACTCTAGCCCATGGGTTTCATTGATGTTTTATATATCAGAAAATATGACTATGACTAATTACCTCACTATCACCCCACGCATATTTACATTTGCCTGAAGTTGACCGTCGTATTTACCTACAGAATCCAATCTGGACAAAATTGTTTTCATTTAAACATCAAGCGAAAACACAAAACGTCAAATTCAAATTAATTACGTCGTTTTTAATGAATATTCAAGATAGAGGTAGTCAAATAAAATTAATAAACAGCAACTAACATACATAGGTGCACATACACATTACAAATTGGTACAATAGAGAGCTCGAAATAAGGATTTGCTCTTATTTCTGTAAAACTTCATACATTTATACTGGAATATTTCCAGCAGCCGCATACGCATATTTCAGAATTCCCTAATGAATAGTTAGTTATTATTTTGTCCATTCTAGACGTTTCCAATTAACAATATTAATTAAAATTTCCTGACCACCTAGATAAATATAGAGATGTTATTTTGAAGCAACGGCCAACGCGATACTTATACGGGGCGAATCGCCTTCGTTTTTCATGGCGAAAAAAAGTTTTCCTATTATTACATAATTTGAGGTGAGGAATTTTTAGCATATTTTTTAGTCCACTGCGATTTTTGTTGTTTATTTATTTAAAATAGATTTCATTTTTCTTGTAAACAAACGATTTTAGGATTTGACTTAATTTTTCACACCTTTTTCTGTAAAATATTGATATTTCCAAATCGTTTTTAATCAAAATAAAAATTCATCGCTAAAATAGATTCCAAAATCTTCAAATATCGCAATAGATAGTTTCATCTGTTGATGATCCTCATTTAATAATGACCATAATATTGAACAAAAATGATACTTTGATTGAATCTACAGTGAAGGATTTCATTAATAAAGAAAATGAACCTGAAGAAAGTTGTAGTGACAGTTTGAATCATCAATAGATTCTGAAAAATGGAATCTTAATTTGTCTCTAGACTCATATAAAATGGAAATCTTGATGAAAAACCTGAATTACCAATTACCGAAATAAAGTCAGACGAATGAAAACTCTTTATTGACTAACTAGCCTAGCACATTGTGGGATTTTGGATAAAAACTTTGTCAACATGAAATATATCCTAGAAAAATTAAAATTAAAATTAATTTTTCCATCCATAATTATTCTAGGGAATAAGACCAACCCCGTGTTTTGTGAAAATTCGGCTTCAGCACATTGTGGGCTTCTGCTATTTAGACAATTCTAAGTCGGTATATACTGAAAGCTCTAGCCATAATAACAGAGTTTCATCTACCCGAATTTTTTTTAATATGAGACTAAATGCGTTCTTGAAAATCAGATAACATCCCTCCACATATATAATAAATAAATACAATAAATGATAAGCCATAAGTGCTACTGCACTTGTTTCGCAACGTTATAAATAGAATTATACCCAAAGACCAGACATCTGTATGAATCTTGACCGATCTTCTTTCCAATTAAGTATTCCCTTTTTCCAGAGCATTTACTTCAGAATTTTTCTTTACCTTTGACTTTCCAAAAATATCCATTCATAGATTTAAATTACAAAAATTTGGGAAAAATGACGTCATACTTTTATTAGTTTGACAGTTATATGACTTATTATATTATATATTATAATAATATAATATATTATATTACTTATTTTGTTGTGTTCCTTTCGTGGTACAAAATAGCGGCTCTAGGGGTGTATTTATTTTTGTTATAATCATAAATTTCCAAACCAGAAATTCGATGTAAAAAAACTGCACTAAGTTGTTTTGCTAAGAAACTAGGACTGTCCACCGAATCACCCTATATCTGACTACCTTATTACGCGGTAACGGAGTCAGTGGAGTCGGCACTTCATGACAAACTATTTTCATTTCATGATAAATTATTAAATAAATATTTGTATTCGGTAGCTGGAACGTACTTTGTATCGCTACTGGTTAACGTTAGCCATTTTCAGACTTTGGCGAGAGTTTTTAATGAAAAAGTGGATTCGTTAGCAAATCTGTTCAACCACAAACTTTTCTTACTGTAATTTATTTGAAAATCATATAATTTTGAATTATTTTATCAAATTGAAACAAACTTTTAACCAGTTATAATCAATTTAAACTTTTTTTAAGTTCTTTAGATATTAGTATAAGAGCAAAAATTTGGATGGATACTTTGTTATTACTTCGCATACATTTCTGCTTAACAGGTGCTCAAAAACTGCAATAGATAACGAAAAACTGGTAAGGCCGCAACAAGAGATGAAACGAGAGATAGATAGAGAGAGGCATCTGTAGTCTCGTAGGGCAGGAGAAAAAGATTCTCTCGTCTCGACGACAGTGAGCTTCTCTGACCCGAGAGTGCCTTTCTCTCGTCTCGTAAAGTAAAGTAAACAGATGTAAAGTGTATACTAGTAAAAAATGTTCTTGGGATTAAACATCACAATCAGTCAGTAATTTGTATCATATTTATAGAATACCAGACGTCCGAAAGTAGACCTTTTTTTGTTGTTTGAATGACTTTCTCCTCTTGGGCCGAAAGCATAGCATCTTAATTTTTATGTTTCTATCTTTTCTGCAGTTCCTTTTTCGATCTCAGAATCAGACATGTTGGTAGTTTTATCTCTTCTTATTAACGGAGATTGAATTTAGACTAAATTTGATGACAGATAAAAATTGTAACAAATGTCAAATGCACCGACTAATATATTAAAATATTTTTTCTACTCCTGTACTTTAAATTACTTATAAAATGTGCACTATCCGTTTTATATTAAACCACATTATAACACACTTTTCATTATAAAACTAATTTTGACCAATAGAAACCCCTGCTTTCTATTATAAAACTGACTTTGCACCAATAGAAATTTCTACGTTGTAATCAAGTATGTTATTGGTAGATATTATATTAACAGTTCTGTGAAAGGTAATGTCAAAATTATTCTTGTTGTGTCAAACGTATCAAATAAATTAATAGTTTTCAGTTAATATTTTGTCATAGAAAAAATAGCGCATGCAACTTTCATATAATGGCTATTAATACACTCACTTAAGATTTACGACACTCGCCTGCGGCTCATGTCGTAACTTACCTTAAGCTCGTGTATTAATAGCTATCATTACATGATTTACAATTTTTAATTAATTTTAGATTATGTAAGTCTGATTGTGAATAATATTACATTATACAACGATCATGTAATGATGGTTATTAATACACGAGCATTAACCGGGATACGAAACGAGCCGAAGGCGAGTTTCGTATGGTTTTTGCGAGTGTATTAATAACCATTACATGAGAGTTGCATACGCTATTTTTTCTACACCCGATAAATAATGAAGAACTATAAATATTATATTGTATTATTGAATAATGTGTCCATACTATATTAGATGA
The DNA here is from genome assembly GCA_949320105.2 of Crepidodera aurea. Classification (NCBI taxonomy): domain Eukaryota; kingdom Metazoa; phylum Arthropoda; class Insecta; order Coleoptera; family Chrysomelidae; genus Crepidodera; species Crepidodera aurea. The sequence continues at coordinate 28,868,086 of OX439474.1, forward strand.
TTTCATAGTTTCCATCAATTCTTGAAAATAAGCAATCAATACATTTTCGGAGAATGTCGAAATAATATTTGTATTTCTCCAGTTCATAAACCGTTGATATAGTTTTTCGTACACTTTCTTGGATTTTTGGGGCAAAATATTTTGTACTGCATTTTCTCCTTTCTCGGATATGTGTGGGGTGGCTGATATCAGACATTTTGATAATATAATTATCGAAGTTTAGCTATATTCTACAAAAAATTAATACTTACTGATTTTGACAAATAATAGAACTTTATTCACTATAAATATAAATATAAAAAAAATATAAATAAATAAATGGATTTAAAAGGATTTACAATGAAAAGCGGGGTGAACAAAGTAATAATCGATAAGTGATCTTTCACTTGTTTCGATATTTACAACAAATAGATTACAAATACATTAACAAATTAAAATGGCATATACAACAATTACATAGGAATGTAGGACAAACGTTAAATGCACAGCATGCTTGATTGAACAATTATGGGTTTCTATTTATTAAAAATCTGTATCGTTATGAAAAATCTGTATCATAATGGATCTCATTATGAAACGGATTATGAGCATATAAGTGTATTATTAAAGTACGGGTGTAGAAAAAATAGTATACAAACGTCGGGAGAAATCTCATTTTAGTCGAGCGCTAAAATGGCTAGCAGAGGTGCGAATCTCCGCTTGTAATATACTATTTTTTAATTTAGACAATATTTTGGCTATTAAATTATGAATTTTTCCTATAATTTTGGAACTAAAAGGATTTTTACTATGTTAAAGAACGATTTAAGTTTTCCTTTTTATTTTTAATAATCCCTGATCACCAATTTGGATTTAGAAATAAGCACTCGAAGTTCATAGAATAACCAACATTATAGAGAAATCAGAAGAGAAAAACATTTGTGCTATCTTTCTTGATGTAGCACAAGCGTTTGATAAGGTTTGGCATGAAGGTTTAATACATAAGCTCAAGCTTTTCCTTCCAAAACAATATACAGATATTCTCCATTCATATATATCGGAAAGATACTTTAGAATTAGGCAAGAAGAAGCCTATTCGGATCTTAAAATTAAATTAAGGCTGGAGTACCTGTCCTATATTTACTGTACACATGTGATATTCCAGAGTTAGAAAACAATACCATAGCCACCTTCGCCGACGACACTGCCATTCTAGCAGTAAGAAAGAGCAATGAAGAAGTAACCCACAAGCTGCAAACAGCTGTCCACCTTATCTATGACTGGAAAATTAAACTTAATGAAACTAAATCACTCCACATTAACTTTACCAACAAAAGGATAGATCATATTCCAGTCAGAATAAACAATAACCTGATTCCATATTCAAACACAACAAAATAATAAGGTATTACCTTAAATGCCAAACACCGATGGAAAGTGCATGTTAAAAAGAAAAGAGAAGAACTTGGACTGAAATAGAGAAAAAAAGTACTGGCTAATTGGAAGAAACTCTACTCTGTCTCTACATAATAAGCTTATGCTTTATAAGCAGATACTTAGGCCTGTATGGACCTATGGTATCCAACTATAGAGATGCACCAAAGCAAGCAACTTAGCAATCATCCAAAGATTTCAAAACAAAGCACTGAGGAACATAGTAGATGCCCCTTGGTTCATTCGCAATAGTGATCTCGACAGGGATCTGGAAATGGACACTGTTGACCAGACCATCAAGAAATTAGCCAAGAGTCATGAAGAAAGACTTCATCATCATGTCAATGTCGAGGCTATCTAGCTCCTTGACAATACAGGGTTAGATAGAAGACTTAAGAGGATCAAGCCCTTTGAGTTAGTTTAGTGTTTTTAGTGCAAAAGCAGAGCTTGTGTATGCATGTTAAAGTTTAGTGCAATCCATTCTACCGAACCTAAGAAACGCTGATGAGTATACCTTAGTTTTGAGTTTCAAACTCCATTAGATTGCTCCAAATTGTAATATGCTAAATGCCTTTATGGATGTTTAATAATCAAAAAAATTCTTTTAATATTTCGGTAAATTTCACGATCTCTAAACTTACTTGGATAGTTACGCTTAATTAAAACAGATTCAACAAGTGATGTTTCATTAGTAAAGATGTTGTCATTAGAACAAATTGTTTTTGCTCTGTCGGAAAGAAACGAAGAAGATGATATTATATTAATATATCCCACTTATTTGTTTTCTATCCCCCTTAACAGTTATATAAATATAAATTCAAATTAAATCCAATACAACTTCTACCTATTAAACAGCGATTAACTTGAAATCAAGTCAAAAAACGTCAATTCTCTAACCATCTCGTTCATTCCGGATGAACACGGTTACCACCCCTCCAACCCTTTCCGGTCTTGGAATTTCCCATGCCGGACTCGGATGACCGGGTGACCCCTAATGACCATAATTAATAACTACAATGGCCGCCATGTTGCGCTCATAACCCGTCCGATGACGACCGGAAGTCAAATTCCCTACGAAAAACGTTTTTTTTTATGTTCAGAAGAAATCAGTGCTCGATACGTTCGGTCAACCTGTTTAATGGGCGAAGATTTTGAATGGGTTGTTGAATTTCGTGTACGAGGGGACATTTAAAAGTTTGTCATAGGCAAATAAATATAAAAAAGGAAAGTACACCAAGTGGTATAGTTTTTCCATTTTCAATTGCACAAAGATAAAAACAATATTGCCAGATGTTCCTTTGATCGGCTTTGGCGGCTTGTAGATGTGCCGACAAGTTGCTTTGTCGACATTGACGGCTTGTATAAAGCGGGATCATTTTTGCTGCAACTGAAAATAGATTTTCTGGGTTGCTGATTACGATGGCAGTATCAAAAATGTATTTTGAGGGCTGCCAACTGTCAACAAGGGAAAAATGATATATATCGGATCTTATATGTTATATGCTGTTATATGCTATATAGATGGCGTTGATTCGGAAATTTTGACAATTGATAGCTGTAAATATGACCTTTGGTTATGATATATGTGAAAACGTATTTTGACTACTGCCAAATGTTAAATGGACGGTCACCCTGTTGAATATAGAATATATAATCCAGAAAACCTCCGCGTAATGTTTTAGGGGACCTTGATTACGTATTCCTGCAAGCAACGTAATTTATACTTCGCTGTAGGTTAAATTACATTTTTAACAACTGTCAATTGTCAAAGTATGTTTCCGAGATTGGAATCATCATTAGCGTCCTCAAAAACCTAGATAATAATGTCGTGATCTTATTTGATCTTATTTGACAGTGTTTTTGACAACTGTGAGTGTCAAAATACTTTTCTACATTGGCATCGAAAACAGATGGTGGGAGATTTTAAATTTAAATTGGTTTTCAAGGAAAATGTGCATCTGAAAGGGTTAAACCACTCATTACTATGATCTGAATTGTTTAACCCTTTGAATCACATGATTTTTGAATATTGACAGTATAAAAGATGTATTATTTCTTTCACATGCTGATGATTTTGTAATTCTTGTTGTCTTTTTGTTTTGATAAGTTAAATCAATTTTTTTTCAAAGTAACCTTTTGTGTGAATTTTTAATTTCGTAACACTTTTATTGTAGGATTTTCATTTGAGGGTGTCAATAAAAAATTACCCATTTCGTACGATTTTATTTTGGCATATTAATTTTTCTTGTAAAAAAATGTAAAAATTAGCTCATTTAGCATTTATTTATTCTTAAAATTTTAGAAATTATCGTTATACCCTGGTACATATCTTGACAAGAAAATAACCAAAATACGAAAAAACTACACGCACATATGAACTCGTTATGTCATTATTTCTATTATATTTTTATTCTTCGACACACACAAACAGAGACAGACCAACAAACACTTGTTATCCCGGTCATTGTCGTCCGTCTATTATGCGTGGAAAGCCATGAGCGTACCTATAAGAGACTGAAATTTATTATAACTTTTGGTCAATATAAAGTTACTGCTTACATAAAAATAAAATTTAATACCTAATGAATTGAACTGTTTTTTAAACAAGATTTTTTTTAAGGTTTATTTTTTCATTATTTCCCTGAATATTTAGTTTAAGGTCAGACCATCTCATTCAAATAAATAGACCGCTTAGTATTTGATCCCTGAAACAGATTGAGGTCCTGTTAAGTTCAACACAGTTTTCTACTATAAATTAGAAATAATAACAAAACTATGGGGGGTGGGTAGCTCAGCGGTAGAGCACTGGACTCATAATCCAAGGGTTGTGGGTTCGAATCACACCAAAGGCAGAAATCTTTTTCTGATTTTTAATTAATTAAACATTTAGAAATTGATTTTCATATACCAGGTGTGATTCCTCACTCGACCATTCACTGTTGGATTCTAATTAACAGTGCTGTTCCTAAAGTGGCGCTGGGAAACAGTAACAAAGCCTACACAGAACACGAGGCTAATGGCCATAGTAGTCGATGCCGTTGACACAGAAGTAAAAAAAAAAAATAACAAAACTATATGAAAACTAAATCATATTTGCATTGAATGGAGGTGTCTAGGATTAAGTCAAAACGCAAACAATTAAAAATTCAATGTTAATTCTCCGTAGAATTTTCTATAAAAACTAACCTAAACCAGTTTTGCAGTTTGATATTGGCTCGACCACTCTCCTAGACCTTCAATATATCGTTGCGAATAGACATCTTACCCAATTTCTATAAAATAAGCATTTAAAAGCTTATCTGAATTATTCCCTCTACATTCAACTGATTGATCAATCATTTGGATTTGTGGCATGGAAACTGAGTGTTTCTTTATCTTCTGTTGATGTAGTTCTTGAAGCCTTGGACCGTTTCTCCATTACTGTTGTATATGTGGTTGCTTTCTTAGATGGTTAAGGTAATTGATCGATCGTAAGGGGGTTAACAATCACAAATTAATTAAAATAAAAGTGTCTTTAGAAGTGTTACAAGGCTCATAATACTTGTATAAATTTCACTCAGGCATTCCTTGAAAAAACTTCTTCTCGTTGTTAACGATTTGAAATTATTTACGAGAGTAGGGTTTCGTAAACGTATCCAACTTCAGTATCAATTGCAAATATTTCTGTTTCAGTGTAACTGAACGTGAAAAAATGTCTCTTAAAAATATCGACATTTTTTAACTTGCATACTTTTGGCGTGGCTACAGCTGTAGCCGACACTGATTTCGTCGGTTTCGTTGACTGGTTCAACTGAATAGGCTTCAACTTTCGTGTAATGTGTTGGTAATAAATAATTTTTCAACAGTAACGATGCTCTTAATGATCTTCCATGTCATAGGCCCAAGTGAAAACTACTGGCTGTATTCCTAACTTTAACAACGATATTTTATAAACATTTTAACGAATTACAAAGAAATTTTTTCAACAAATTTTTAAGACTTTTATATAGCGTTAACAAAAAAATAACATTTAATGTTTAAACCGACCTTACATATACAATTTTATTGCTAAAACATCAATAATGAAAAATATTGAAAATAATCTCAAGGAACAACATTACAAAAGTCCAAGGTTTCCTTACTAACATTGGATATCACAAACATTAATTTTTTTGCTATTGCATTTATCTCAACTCCAGTATCTTCTCCCAATATCTCCGAATCGCACCCGGCCCACTTGATTAACCCAATAGATCACTGTTTTTCTTTTTACGGCTCTCCCCATTATTTTCATCCGTTATAGACCTCGTAAGAGATCAGTTTTTGATGAGCTTTCCGAAAGACGAAACGTCCTAATACTCGCATTCTGGAAGTTATCAAGCTGTTAACCATTGATTGATTATGGCATATTACCGAAACGGCCGATGCTTTCTGGCCCCCTTCGGGCGATTTATCAGAGAGGAGTATTGACTTGTTTCAAGAAATGATAGAGTCACAATCTCTGTATATTTTTTAAAAATATGGTATATATGTATGATTCAAATATTATACAGGTTATGGGTGGAATACAGAAAAATTAGTACAGCATCATCGGTGTTTGTATGATCCAAATAAATGCGTATGTGAGAGAATGTAGATTCAATTAATTCATCCCAAATGTGTTAGAGGGAGAAATACTATAATGAAGTGAGAGAAAAATATTCCTAGAAATCTCATATAGAGAGAGATAGCTTTCAAACAATACAATACAGTCCACTAAGATGCTAGATTCATATGTAAGCTAGATAAGGAATTTGGTGCCTACCAAGCGTCTGGTGTCCAAATCCCTAACACTTCGCTTGAACTGTTTTTTCCGCATTAAAAAGCAACACACGAAATTACAAAATTAGCGTCACTAAAACCCCTGTAACTTGTGAATTAAACGTCAGATTGTCATGAAATTTTGACACGTGTCTTATAAGGTTAGTAATTCCTAAAAACCGTGTGGATTTGTCAAAAAAATCAGCATTTATATATGTCATCCTACGAAATTATTGAGTGAACAGGTATTTAATAGCCTCTACTATTTTTACAACAATTTCCGAGCGGTAAACCGCGAGTAAAATTTTTGTACACTAATTGCTAGTAATGGCTAGTAATGGCTCCTCACTATTGGCTAGTAATGGCCGGTAATGGCTCACTAATGGCTAGTAACGGCTCACTAATGGCTAGTAATGGCTACTAATGGCTACTAATGCCTAGTAATGGCTACTAATGGCTACTAATGCCTAGTAATGGCTAGTAATGGCTAGTAATGGCTGAGTAATGGCTACTAATGGACGAGGTCTGTACACCAAAATGGACCTCGCGGTTTACCCCTCGACAATTTCTTGGTTCCTATTCTCATACTTATCCATTTGTTGATTTACTCTACGTACTGTCTCACTCGACTTGTAATTAAGATTGATTTCGTTAGATAAAATATTTAAAGTATGAATTACTCGGTGTTGTTAAGTTCTTTTGCACTTTTTGTCATAGAAGAGCTTTGTTCAATCTATAAAATCATTCAATGAATCTTTCAATTGTTGTTTTTATTATTAATTGACTTAAATATTTTGAGATCAACTCCATAAATTCTGAGTTGTGGAAGCTTTATCGTCGACAACTTAGGCTTACCAACTTATTATATATCTGGCAATTTTTTAGGTCAACACTATTGAATTTTTAAAGCATTTGTCAAATCACTGATTGACAAAAATCGGTCACTTAGGCTTTATTAAACGGTTCCCCAAACCGAAACAGCGTTTTATGAAACCGATTTTGTCAGTTAGCAAATGAGTAAGGCTCTTTCAGGGAACCATAATGGTTTGCTAAATTTTAATCAATTCCCAAAAGTTGATTAATCAAAGTTTTATAAAACCGGCCATTAGTCTATAAACTATTTTATCAATAATATGAAGCTGTGGAAGCAGAAGTGAATTACAGATTTGCAGTCAGGACTTAGGATAAATATTTTATATGTTAATTTTATTATTCATTTGTTTTGTTTATTGATCGTTATTTATAAATTTATTTAATTATTTGCGTTCAGGAATAATTTATGTCTATTTTGGTATAGTTTACTACGTTTCATTTTTTTCTAAAACTACAAAACCCTCTTCGGACTGGTTAAAAAGAGTCGAAAGATGACTTTATTGTTGTAAATAGACTATAAACCTCTTTTGAAGTTAGGTTTAATTCTGTTTCATCCTGTGGATATTTTAATAATTTTATGTCACCTTTCTATAACTATTCAGTAATTTATTCCTCACCAATGTCGCATTGTAGCGTCCCCCGTTAACTATAAATTAATATTATCATAAAACACAAATCCGAATGGTCTCAACAATACAAATAACAACACAAAATATCAACGTAAAAGTCGTATATCACACGGTCACAATGGTCGATGTCGCGGCCCACAGAAATCTTTAGGTGTTCTATCCGCAGCCAAGAAAATACAAAAATAAAGTACTTCTTCATTATAGTATACAGGGTGTGCCTGGAAGTTGTTCATACATGTAAATAATTAATCTGTGTATGTAAAATTTGGGTACGGAAAGCAGCCTCTGGGGATTTAAGGTTTCATGACAATAAAGCACATCTTTCTCTCATGCGTTTGACTCCACCACATAACCATAGATAGAGTAGGGAAATCATGCAAGTATAACCATCTGACGAACAAAAAGAGAGAGAGAATATAGGTGACTCCTGTTACAGATTAAACATTGTAGCAAACTAACCAGTAGTCAATCGCGACTTTAAGCATGAGCATAATAGAAAGAGTAAGATCTTCTCTTTTCATTCTTTCTGCTCTTTTGGTTGTTCATCATACTCTATCTATAATACATCTACAAAATTCACTCCGGATGATGTCGCATGTTTATTCAAAATAGCACATACGAAAACCCAAATCTAACGCCTGACGTCTTTATTAAACAAGACTTCTTGGCAGCACTATTGATGGCTGAAAATTCTAACCAATCTAAAGAGATTAATGTATTAATCAATAGTAATAGAGCAACTGATGACAATGCTGTAGTTGCCATACAAAATATATCTAACAAGGCTCTGAAACCAGAATTTAGATCCTCTGGTCGATCTAACGAGATTCTAACCAGACGCTATTAAAGAAAAGAAAGACGAACTCTTTTTTAGTTGACGATGCAACGACTACTATTACTCCACCTTCCAAGCCAGCTTTTAAGAAAAGAAAACAAGACGCTACCATAATAACTAAAACTTCTATGGAAAGTATATTAGAGAATAAACAAGAAATACAAAACTAAAAAAGCTGTGAAAGAGAAAAGTACAAAAGTGAAGTTATACAAGAAAGTTCTTGCGAAGAAGAAGGTGAAGTAAATCAGAATCTTTGTAATAATGATAGTGATGAAAGGGAAGTAGATGATGGCAATTCGGAAGAAACCAGAGTGCTCAGGAGTTTGATGATAACTTCCTGATAATTACCTAGTTATAATTTCCCCTAATAGAACTGACTGAGTCAATCGATTTCCACTTTTAAAGTATGGCACCCGCCTGTAGAGAACACTTTTTTTTTGTACCGCCCATGGATCCGAACAATATTCCGTATCTCAAGTTTCTTATGTTAAGAATCGAATGGAGTCAATAAATCTTGAGGTTGCAAATATTTTATAGCCGTAAACACATACTAAATCAAAGTAGGCTGACTATTGATCAGTTACATAGTGTGGGCTGGGGTGTTCGAGCATGGCTTTCTATATTTATCGATTATTTTTTGCAACATGGGTTTTTGCAATTTTTTTTAGAGGAGGTCAGGATGTGCTATATGTTCAAAGTTAAATATTACATGGTCAAATGTAAATATTTGTAGTGTGTTTTGAAGATATGCAATTAATTAATTTTGATTTTAATTGAAATAATGTTATTTTATTTATCAGTTGTAAAGAAAAATTTTTGAAAAATCTATATTTTTTAATAATAATAATAATAATATTCTTTATTTGCTTAAGTAACAAGTAGCAATGTTTTAACATCGTCAAAGAGAAAAGTAGGAACATCTAAAAGTCCTAACCTAAGTAATAGTAAAGTTAAAAAAAAATTGAGATAAAATTGTCACTGATGGTCATTACACAGAGCACAACATAAAATAAAATAGAAATATAAAATTCGTAGTGGTCAGATCAAGATCATAGAATTCTTGTGGATTGTATAATGCAGATTCAATTTTAAACCGATGATCATTAAGAGTTTGAATTTCAGACGGAATCTTATTGTAAAGTTTTAGGGCAGTACAGATAAAGCTTTTATTTGTTAATGTTAATAATAACTAGACTGTTTTTGTTAGTTCTTACATAGTTTAAACAATTTAATATATATTGAGGGAATAGTTAGAATTTGTAGTTGTTTAAATATAGGGCTACAAGATTCCATAGATGACATTTTTGTATTAGCTCTGACCGCTGCTTTTTGTAAAGTAAAGATTTTGTTACATTCTGTAGAGTTACCCCCAGAATAGGATACCACAGTTTATGAAATAGTCCCATATAAGCTATACGACTTACTTCAGCTGATGTTGTAGCTGAAAGTTTTCTTAGAAAAAAAAATGCTAGATAGTTTTTTTGATTAGAGGAGGTGTTGTTTCTTTAATTTCTTTTGGTATATCTTTTAAAGTAAATAACATTTTGATTCTTTTTTCCTCATTTAGGCATAACTTATTTTTGAGAACCATGATCGAGAAGTGGTTATGACACTTTCATCAGTACTTTTAAAGTTTTCTTCAAAATTAGAGCGATAGAATGTCGTATCATCTGCATATAGAATGCAAGATTACGAGTTTATATAAAAAGGAAGATCATTTATATATATAATATAAATAGAGATGGCCCAAGTACAGAACCCTGCGGCACTCCCGCCAGAACTGTTAAAGTTTCTGAACGTTAATTATCAAATTCTACAAACTGGTGTCCATTATACAGAAAATTTGTTAAAAGGTCTAGTTAGACCTTTTCCTCTAATTCCATAGTAAGTAACTTTCTCTAACAAGATATTGTGACTAACACAGTCGAAAGCTTTCGATAGATCGCAAAAAATAGTGGCAGTTTCACTTCGCTCAAAGACATCGACTATTTCAGTCACCAGGTTCGAGATCGCCTGCATTGTAGACATGTTTTTTCTAAAGCCGAATTATTGTTGTTTATTTAATAAATTATATTTGTTCAAATATTCAAACAGTCTATATAATAACGAAGTTTTTGGTTTAAAGCCCCGACTTGGTCGGGCACCAAACCACGTCTGGACTTTCGTAATTCAATACCTGGTGGGGCATATAGTCCAAGGAGTAGTTGTTGAAGTCCAGACGCTGGTGTAAGTCATTTTTAATGTCCTTGTTCTTAGGAACAAGTGTGATTTTATTTCACATCCTTAGGCAAACAGTCTATTATTGATGGCTTCCTCATGAAAATTTGGAACTTGGAGTTTTTGATGTGCGATAAACTTTTTTGCTCTTTAAGTTAACGCTATTTTCGTAAAAGAATATTAAATCCACGTTATTTTAGTAGAAAAAAAAACATACTTTTTATTACCCTCAAAACTTAACGGTTTACGGGATAATCGCATTTTAGGGATCAGCTACATGATTACACTGGTCTTAAAATTTAACCTTTAACACCCTGTATATTCCTTAATAGCAACATTTTATTAGAGCAAGTTGGTTCAAATCGTAATATTTTAAAGTGAGAAATCTACCATACTTCTATGTACAATTACTTAAGGACCACCCTGTATACACCCTCTGCTAAAAGTTTCAATGGTTTATTGCTTATTCCAAATACATCTAATGCAGTGCTATTTGATAAATCATTAATGATTTTAGTTTATTTGGTTTTTGACTAATGTAGTTTACTTACTTTTGTCTACACTCATGCATGTAAAATTATTAAGATTGTAAAAAAATCGTCTAAACAGTAAGCAGAATACACTTACCTACTCGATTTAACCACTTTTACCTAACAGTAGTGCCGACCTATAATAACTAATAGTAAAATGATACCCTGAGAATGTTAACCATTTCACTAATATGTAAATAAGGAAATCGTTAGACTAATTTTCATAATAGGAATAAAGATAATGCTCTTACGGCAAATAAAGAGGGTTCTTATTCTCATGCTCGGTAATTTCAAATTATTGCAAATATTAATGGGTAACAATAAAGAAAAGAAAAATACGATCAGCAGACGAATAACTTCCGCCGGATGTATGGACATTGTTAACGGATTTAATAATAAAATAATAAATAAAATATGATAATATATTAGTATAAGGAGCAGAATGCTTGCCTAATTTTTTAACGTCAGAATTCTCTATCTATTTAGCTTAAAATCTAAAAACTAAAAATGTCTTATATCTAATATATTTTTACCTTCCCATTCATTTGCAATCCGCAATTTATCATACAACAAACAAACGATATTATAATAATTAGCATCCACATAATAACATAACAACTATAAGATCTACAAAAACTACAATAAAATCTAGTAAAAGTGTTACCTTTTCCGACGTCCGACGTCAGCTTTATCATACAATATTTTTTATTCGAATATAAAAAATATTAATATAATAAAGAAAAATACTAATTTTACTTATAATTTTATACTTAGCGATTGTCAATGGATCTTGTATTAGAAAGTGTAGTACGGAGCTACACAATTTTTAAAATGCGCGTTTCATTGCATTTGGATATTGTAAGAAGTAATAAAATAAATAAAATATACACAATACTTTTCGAAGCAAAATAGTATGTAGAATCTATAAACAAAAAGTTTTGGGTTATGATAAACTACACCAGAGTTATTAGAACTTTTTCATTGAATTTCAAGGTTGCGAACAGCTGATCGGTTCTGTTAGTGCAATAAACACTACACTAAAAAGCAACGAACAAACAAACAAGTGTAAGAAATGTAACATAACAACATAACCTACAAACGTCACTTGGTTTTGTTTAAAAACAAAAAATCATAGTAAGTCAATATGTTATTCAAGAAAAACATAAATGGTCAACTTTTATTTTGTATTTGATACAGGAAAGAATAAAAGGGAGACCTGGACAAGAATAATTAAAGAATCAATGAAAAAGGAAATGCGATGGAAAAATATCAAGAGGTTAAAAGTAGATAAGGAAAATAAAAAATAAAAATAAAAATAAGGAAGGGAAGTAACTTGGCCTTAAAACGCCTGTCACTTAGCGGGAGAGGGCATAGAACTGAGAAAAAGAAGCAGAAGTATCTTTTCAAAAACTTTTGACTTGACTTGAGTGTGGCTCTAAGTACAGATGTTTCTGGATATTGAACGTGGTTTTGGGTATAGTAAAATTTTCTCACATTCATTTTTGCGGACAAATTTATTTTTCTTTTACGAAAATGTCTAAAAAAATCATTGTTTCTAACTCACTAGTTTCGTAAGTAATATGAAAAACACAATAAACTGTTTTCTTATTTAATATAAGAATTCAACAGTCACATTTCGGTTAGCACCCTGTATTCAAAAACCACTTGTTCATCGGTTGAACTACTCCTCATCAATACCAATTACTATAATTACAGGCTATCCGAACCGATATCCGATATCTGTCCATTCTTCTAATTGATTTTTTATTAGCTGCCCGCATACATATATCCTCTACACATATGAAGCCTGCCATAACCGAGAATACAGGGTAATACAAAATCGATACGGAAACTTTTAGAGGACTACCAAAATAAATCAGACAGTACATAAGAATGTCAAAGAGAAAAATATTACTTAAAGCTATAGCAGAAAAAATAAAACAAAAGCTTGGAGCCCGTCATGGGTCTGCAAAAACAAGACTTTATATATCGGATACACAGCAAAACACCAGAGCTCTTAGACCGGAAGAATACAGAAAATATTGACAGAAGAAACAAAGAAGATGAATCTGGAAGCTGGAATCTCAACAGAGGAAAACAAAGGCAAATGTAAAAGAAAGGGGAAATGCGTAGAAAAATGTCAAGGCCCAAAGACCTATTCGTGGTTCTGGAGAAGAGAGTGGTAGCGTGTATCTCCACATTCTAGCAAGAAACGCCTATATAGAATAAAATGATGTAGTGCAACAAGATATACAGAAAAAGAATGCATTATACAGAAAATAGTAATAAGCAGAAAAATAGAGACACACTGCAGCAAAAAATAAAGGAAAAATAAAATAAAGACAGAAAAAAAACTATTCGTAAGGTAACTCTTGCTGTATTTGAAATATTTTCATAATACTTTTCGAAACCATAACACTTTATTTCATTGTACATCTTCTCCAAAAATCGTCTGTGGGAATTCAGAATAACCCTGTACATACGCATGTGCTTCTGCCAGAGTAGAGACTATATTGAACTGATTAATATACTGGAACAGAAATTTAATTATTGGATTCGTTTTTAATTGTCATTTCTCATTAGTCACTGTTTTCGTCTCATCACTTTAATCAAAAGGCCAAATTGCGATTGATGATAAATGACTATTGGATTGACACTGAAACTTACTCGAAAAACCGTTACATTTCATTTTAGCTGTGTCCAAAAAAAATAAAATTTAGTAATCTGGCGTTTAGAAGATTTATACATCAGGTTTGTATATATGAACCCGAAATTGTTATTTGTCTTTTAATTTTTAATATTATTTTGGCTTCACTTATACGCTTTTGACGTTTCTCTCACTAGTACCTGCACCTTGTATACCTGAACAATTATGCTTGTAGTAATTAAAAAACTTAAGAGAAGCTTTAATTTTTTAAATGAAACAAAAAATTTTAAATGCATATGCATAATCACTAATTATTAAAACTTTAATAAATAATTTATATTGAATTGGTGGCTTTACTTCAATCAAAGATTTAAATAATATGAGTTATTAAAAAACCCATACGTATTATACTTCACTTAACTCCAAACACAAACTAATTAATTTCACTATTTTACCTGCCATTACCACAGCAGAGTAAACATTAAACAGCCTCAGAATCGCCTTAGCTTGAAACGGTTTGAAAAAAATTGATTGCACGGTCTAGAGAACACCAAAACTGTATTCTGAAGGACTAGCGAGTGAGTATAAAGGGCAATAATTAGTCCTGCGAAATCAGAAGGCGGTGGCGATAATGTGCCGAAGGGCCGAACCGTTGGTGGATTGCAACACAAAGGAAACAGTGGCCCTCGACCAAAGACCAGGAAATTTGACAGAAGGGTCAAAGGTACGGGTACTCCCAGCCGCCTTGAGCGTATTCATTTACTCTGTTACTCTATTTTGAGCAGCGGTAGAGCAATGTTCGTTTGCTAAAGGGTTTTTGTCTATTACACTTCTTTAAAACGGTAACATTGATGACAAAATTTGCGTCCCTAGTAAAAAACTATATTCATATATTTGTATTCCAAACACAACAGTTTTCCAATAACGTTTATTGATTGATTGATTGATTGATTATGACGATGTACCTGACTGAGGATTATAAATGCCTTGAGGTTTATAAATGCCTTAAGACTTATTGTACTATGTCAGTTACATTGTTATGTTCAGGTGAAAAGGTTTGTTACCTTTATCAGGCTCAGTAGCCTTTTCACCAGATGTTCTTTTGGAAAGTCCTCCTGTGAGTTTACTGGCCCCAGTAGCTTATACCTCCAGTGTGGGAGTGCCTGATATATATGATATAATCTACATCTTGAAAGATGCCCATTTTATATAGGTGTTCCCTAAGGTAACAATGTCCGGTTTTTAGTCCCGTGACATGCCTTCACCTGTTAGTACTTTTGATGGCGCTTTAACCATTCGTTTACTGTTTTGTTGGCACAGCACGAGATCCCAGCCTGACTGCTGTTCTTTTAACATCGACCTAGTCAGCGAGAGTCGTACTGATGATTTGGGAATGCTAAACGCCGGTTCAGGACCATTAAATTCGGTCGCTAAGGCTTTCCTTGCCAGGGCGTCTGCTTCCTTGTTGCCTTTTAGCCCTTTCCGCCTTGGGACCCATCTAAGTGTTACCTTATTTTGGTTAGCTAGAACAAGCAGGGTTTGTAGACAGTTCCAGATCAATTTTAATCTGATTTTGTAGCCTGTAGGGCACCTTGGCCGTCAGAGTAAATGAGGATTGTTTTCACTTTATACCTCCTGTCAATACTATACTGTCAACGGTGTAAATTATGATGTTTGTTATAAAAAGGTTAACTAATAAGTATTCTTGTAGTAAATTGCGAAAGAAAACTGGAAAGAGTTCAGGGAAACAAACAACGGAGAAAACAAATTATAAAATAACAAAATATGGTTGGAAACAGGGTTCTTTCTAAAATAGTATCTTTTAGCCTCCATTTGAAAGATTAATGCAGTTTTTATAGCTACTAGGTATTTAATAATATATTTTATTATGATTGTAAAGTTTTTCACTATTTCTCAATTTCCTTCTGCTTTTATAGGGTTTTTCTTTGGCTTTTTTAAGCTGAAACCCATGTATCAGCCTTGTAAATAAGCAAGGACCTGAACCATGTCTGGTGGGTAAGTCGTAAGCTAAACTAAATGCCCCAATTGTTCCCAGTTTTGCTGTGTGTGAAGGTGCATTTTGTGTTGCATATTTTGATATTCTGGTCATTTATAAAATATTGATTGGTTCACATCTATTATTTGCTGTCGATAACGTTCATTATTAACGGTTTCGCCAGGTTTAGAAGCTCTCAATAGATAACACCATTTTCATCTCATCAAATACAGAACATTGTCTTCCGCCCATAGCCATTTGGCCTTGGTCTTTTACGCTTAGGATTTTCGAAATATATCCATTTTTCGTCGCCAGTCATAATTAGATATTTAAAAACTTATCCAACAGAATTTAATCTGTAACTACGAATCTCAAACCTATGGGGTTAAAAACCCCATATAGTCTCCTACCGCCGCCTTTGATTTTGTCGGCCTGTTGCTAAATTCGGTGTGTGAACTACAAACCGGGGTTCGCCTTTGATTTCGCGGATTGTATATCGAGAAACGATGCTAGAACAATTTCGGGACTGTCTATGTGTAATTTGGAACAATTGTGGCCACAGGTAATTTACTGCGGCGTTCTCTAACGCGGTAAACACACTATCTGACAGACAACGGTGGGTCTTAGGGTTTAGACGAAGGGAGGATTAAGAATAGAGCGGTTGAAACGTACTAAAATAAATAATAAATGTACATAACAAAATATAAATATACTAAAACGATTTTGTTTTCGTATTAAATTTCAATAAGAATGTTTTTTTAAATAGCTAAATAAAAATTAAATGTACTTTGTTGTTGAAAATGTATCTACCGATAAATAGGTAAAAGTTCTTCAGGCATTTTTAGCCTACACTTTAAAACAAGAGGATATTATATAATCTTCATTAAAAGTTGAGAATTCAATTCCAAAAATACAATCTTTGGCTCTAGATTAATAATTATAAAAGGGCGAACTTCATATCATGAGGGAAATATTACAATTAGATAATTATAAATCAATGCAAAGACTGTAAGATTTTGTATATACATAAGTAGGTGAGGAAAATAAAACTTTGCATTTTTGGAGCAAAGTGAGTCAAATTTTTTATTAAATTATATAGCTAAGCGCTTTCTACATAACAAACCGATGATCTTCAGAGCTAAAACCTAGAATTCACAATTTAGTATATAACAATATAAGGCAAATATGTGAGCTTCTGTCAAAATGTAACAAATACTTCAGGAAAAACAAAAAATTAATTAATGTCTTTTTTCGTCTGAAAAGATGTTTATTTTACTAGTATCCAAGGCTTTCATAAAATATTTATTGCTGATAATGTAAGTAAGCTGAACCTAAATTTTAATCTATAATTCTTCAAATTTCTTTTCATTTTATTCTAGTTTACGAAATACGACAGCAATAGTGTCCTGTTAAACACTTTTTTGAAAGGTGTTCCCCTTCAACTTATACTTTTAGATGTTCCGCTTCAACTTACTTTTAGATGCTAGACATCATTGATGTTTGTTTTGTTTTGTTGAAATCCAGGATCTTCAAGAACTTTATTTGAAGGCTGAAAATTTTCAAAACATACCCAACTCATTTTTGCCTGTCTTGCGAATCTTTTGCCTTTCTTTCTGATTGTGAGGTTTTGCTTTAAAAACAGCTTGTGATCTATGTCTCGTTTTTTCCATTTTTCTCTAGGCACTGCATGAAATGTCTTTTAATTCTTTCGGCCATGATGCTTTACTCTTTGCAGCTCACTAATTACAGCTAGGTGAATCCAATCACATACCTGAGTATGACACGGGAACAGTCATGTCAATCACTAAAATATTTTTCAGTTCCTGCTCCAAAAACATTGTAGCAATTAATTGGATTAATTAATGGAACTTGTGATTACACCTCTACCATCTTAGGTTTGGTTCCACATAACCCCTAGTAGAAATCATTATTGGCCAGAGATTGATTAAATCTTGGCCCAATATTTTTCAATTGGGAGAATATTGCCCCTATATTGTTTATACCAATATAAATTTTCTACTTTTGGCGTTGCAGATTTTATGAATTAACTAGTCATTTTGTTATCTATGAAATTTGTTTTATTTTATACAACATACAAAAAATGCAAAATATAGTCAAAATTAAAATTATTAATAAAATCGTCAATTATCTTTTTAACATATGTGTTAAGTGAAATTATAGAATTAGAAATTCCTACTATCGCAATACTTTGGAAATAAGTTACTTCTTTTCAAAATTGTAAACCTCCGACAGCAACGTCGCAAATACCCGACTGGACCTTTTTAACTACCTAACGCAAGGGTCGCAAGGTTGATTTGGCGATTGTGAGTTGTGAGAACAAAACACAAAGCAGTCATTTTGTATTAAAATTAAAATTATTAATAAAATCGTCAATTATTTTTTTTACATATGTGTTAAGTGAAATTATAGAATTAGAAATTCCTACTATCGCAATACTTTGGAAATAAGTTACTTCTTTTCAAAATTGTAAAGCTCTAACAGCAACGTCACAAATACCCGACTGGACCTTTTTAACTACCTAACGCAAGGGTCGCAAGGTCGATTTGGCGATTATGAGTTGTGAGAACAAAACACAAAGCAGTCATTTTGTATTTGTGGAAGAAATTGTTTTGGCTCAAGTTAAGTAAGTGAATATTAGTAAATGAACAATAAACAATAATAGTTAATACCTAGAGAGTGAATAGCAGCTGCGACAGCACGCAAGTACGTTCTTAAATGTAATTACATTAAATTTGATCCCTCCAGTAAACATAACCTCAATCTCAACCACGTTGCAATATATATTTTTTTAGGAGATATTCGAGAAAAGTTCCCTTCATCTACGGACAAGGAGATATTAAAATGCGTTGGGAGCAATTTAGTCACGGCGAGTGATCGCGATGGAGGTTGCAGGTACAAAAAAATGATGATTTATAATGATTTTTTTTAAGTAAATTATCAATATTAACCAATTGATGGTAATGGTCTTATTTCAATAGTGACCCAATATTGTAAAGAAATATTTAACCAATATTGCAAAATGTTCACACTTCTATATTGGCCCAATATTGGGTTCTAATATGTAGCCAATATTCGGCAATACTTAGCCAATATTGGACCAATATTGACTTTCCACTAGGGACATAAGGCTCTTGTCTTGAAGAAATCTGAGTTTCCTCCCAAATGAGAAAGTGAATAAAACCACGTTGAAACGCTATAAACATGTCAATGGACGAAAATAGTATTTAACATTTCTTAATTGAGACAACCAGCTTATCCTGTTATACTGGCAGTGCAAAAACAAAACCAACTTAACTTGCCTAGTTTTTGCTCTAAATCCCTCTCTCCTGATAAGTTGAACAACTAGATAAGTTAATTTGCCTGGTTCTATAACTGAACTCTCCTTTTATCACTTTTTTAATTATAATTGGCGCCTAGCGTGACCGTTGCCCTTATTTAGAGAATTTTCTGGTCATCCAGTTGTAGTACTGACCTCACGATATGTAGAAATTGATCCCTTATCAAAGTATAACAGAATACGATTTTCTTGGCATCTCCCAAATAACTCCAAGGAGCAAAATCTAATAGGTCTCTTGAAATCTTCAGACAATTAATGATAATAATAAAAACCTTTTGGCGGACACGACGTTTCTTCCAATAAAAAAAAATACATTTAACTTCAAAAGATACTAAAAGTTTTTGGTTCTCCTGACTTTTTATTGCGGTAATTTAAGAAGGAAAAAACCATAGTCGATTTCGAGAAGCGACCATTACTTGTCGATACAAATCGAGATAGCCGTGGAAGGGCGATTGTTTTATCGGACTACAGGGTAATAATCATTAGTGAACAACCTGAGAGAACGTCTTTCGTTTCTCAAAAGTAGGCTCTGAACGATCCCCGATCTCGATCTGATAGTGATTTGGTCACCGGTCGAATGTTTTTACAACGTTTCCATGCCACCTTCGATTTCTTATTGGAATTTGAAGTATTCACTGAAAGGTTGTAATGTAACATACAGGGTGCTAATCAACAGAAGGAAAACTAGTAAGATATTGTTTCTTAGAAATTTATATTCGTTTTTTTAAAAATGTTTTGTAGTAAACTTACCGTATCAATTTTTATTTTTTACTTACAAAGAAGAAAATATATTTGTCATATTTTTTTTTGTTTCTATCAAGTTAAATTGTTTCAAAAACAGCCATTAGATCCGATGCTTCTTACAATAACCAATTTTCTTGGAGTTTTTTAAAGAGGATTATTAAAATCAACATTTTCCACATACGATTCATTCGAGCCATTAAATAACCGCGGATTTTTCTCTACAAAATATGATATCCAAAAGGCCGAACAATTTTAATTGGAGGAATTTCGAAATTCGAGCCGTTATTTTAACCAGCCCATTCCGACATACTATCAACACGTTATTATCTTTGTTAAAACGGCTGTAATATTGTATAAATGTGTGTTTCTGTCTCTGAACAACTATACGAGGAGCAGTCGATATTTTTGGTGACAATCAAAAGTAAAGGTATGTAGACTTCCGTACTGGATTATCTCGTGAGCTATCGCCACGAAAATATCTGCAAGGAACAAAAAAATCGAAATGTCGATATTTTTAAATTAGCGCTTACAGTCTAGTCAAATAATTTGTAAAAAGCCTTCCGTAATGAGTTTAGAAGCAAATCATATTATTTTTTGGCAAACGGTATCTTCTTACTAATTAGACTGAATCCCTACCGGACACCGTGGCCTAGTTGGTTAAGGACTCGGTCTTTATACTAGGCCAGTGTTCGGTTCGTAGGTTCGATCCCTGCGAAACTCAAGTGGAATTAAAAGTCAGATAAGACTTTGGCAAGTGCAAAAAGGTATTTGTGTCATACGCAGTTTCATTCACGCCGGTAATCAGGCCGGATGAGATCGGATATCTCGTGGAACTGATAGGGGTTGGTGGCACATTTACACACTTGTTAGTCGGTAGATCACCAGCATAACAAAGGCATAGTCCTGGGTTTAAGGTGATTGAAGACCGTGGTTTGGAGCCCACGATAAGTTGCAGGTCCCGTCCAGATTAGCCTTAGTTGCAGGAAGGAGACGTTAAAATTAAACAAGCAAGACTGAATCCAAGTCCAAAAATGCCGTTTGCCTCCCCACTTTCTTCCTCCTTACCAATTTTCCCCGTCCGAAGTGTCCCTCGCCGTGTTCTTTTTCATTCTACAGAGAAACGGTTACAGATAGAAGCAAATGTTCAAATGAGAAGTTAATCTACTGATGGTTTGAAATCAGAAAGTTTAAAATCTATAAAGGACTATATTGCAGAACCACTTACATGCTTAGTAAATCTAACTTTACAAACGGGAATTTTTCTCTCTGCCTTTAAACTTTCAGTTGTAACTCCAGTTTATAAACAGGGAGAAAAACTAGATGCAGGTAACTACAGACCAATATCCAAAATAAGTAATCTAGCAAAAATATTTGAAAAGATTTTATCCAGAGGAGATTAAATAAGTTTTTAGAACAACATAAGCTACTGTCTACATCACAGCAAATGTCAACCCAAGATGCCATTAAGTTTATTACAGAAAATATCTACAATGCCATAGATAAATCGATGCACTCAATTGGGGGTCTTCATCGATTTAACTAAAGCTTTTGATACGGTCGACCATAACATACTCCTAGAAACACTAGAAGATATGGGCGTTAGAGGTATCTCACAGGAGCTTTTTAAAAGCTACTTAACTAATAAGACACAAAAGGAATACTTTTAGCACAGACAAAAATATTTCATGTGGAGTGGAGGGAACTGTTTTCGGGCCCATACTTTTTAATATTTACCTAAATAATCTTTTTATGTAGGACAAAGTGCATTTTTTGATTCAGCGGGGTTGAATTAGTAAGAAAACACCGTTGGCCAAGAAGTCAGAAAACTTGACTAGTTTATTATTAAAAAACCCTAACTTAAATTTTGTATAAATATGCATTTCACTGTTTGGTGTTTGGGTCTTGAAATATTTTCCTGGTTTTTGTTGTGGCCATTTTAGTCATTGAATTTTTTTTCCTCGAAGCCATTCTTCTTATTGGGCAACCCGGCACTTCATCAATAAACTTTGCCTTTGTCAGCAGGGCCGGTTATAAGGAAGGGCAAACAGTGTTGCACCCCGGGGCCTCCATAATAGAAATTTTTAGGTAAGATTTCCGAACGAATACAGAATGATATGCAAAATTAACAACGGAAGAGCAGTTCTCCCACTTTTCCACTCATTTTTCGTCCAAAGCGCAATTTTCGTATTTTTGTCAAATTTAATGTAAATATTATTCTAAGAAAGCGATTGTCAACGGTTATTCCGAAATCAAAGAAGCTCTAACCAGCATATCTTCTAATAAGGAGCAAAAAACATCGTGAGAAACCAGGCATTTGATGATTTAAAGAAAAAATTTCGGATTCGAGTGTTTTTCGTTTCTTTGCATTTTTGAGAACATTTACCATAGTAATGTATATTTTTTGTACACCATCAAAAAGTAGAGATTTCAACGAACAAACAGCCCACCGAGTTTTTTTAAAAAAGCAAATATTTTGACGTGAGAATTTTCGATTTAAAATTAGGGTGCTTTTTCGATATTAAGTCAAAATAAGGTGAAAAAATAAATATTTTAAATCAAAAACATTACAGTGTGTTTGTAACATAAAATGGTAAGTTTTCACCAAATTTCGTGAAAAAAAGATAAAAATAAAAAACCAAAAACTTGGTTATTTGAATTTTTCACATACATTTTGAGGTTATGTGAGAAAAGTGTAAATTCAAAAGTTTTAGACCTTTTTATTACCTACAACTTTGCCATTTAACTTTTTCCACAGAACTTGTAGGTTTGTCGGAAATCGAGATAAACAGTTTTTTACCCTTAAAAACTCACCCCCTTGCACGTCCCTACCTCAGATCGCCCGTAAATTATTTTTCGTTTCATTTTTGTTATATTCTCTTACTTTTCCAATGGGTTTCTTCCTACTATTATTTTTTTTTGTTTCAAAAATTATCGACACTGGTCTAAAATGATTTTTCTTCGAAAAGAATCGCACGGTTCCATTCGTTTGCTGTGATTTAATTAAATTTATTTCTTGAATTTTGTATATTGTTATATTCTGTTAATTTGTTCCGTAATAATTTATTGAAACACTGGGGGGGGCCTTCACTCTTTTGTTGCCCCAGAACCTCCACACCTTTTGATCCGGCCCTGTTTGTCAGTTTTTTGTTCCCTTTTCTTACTCGATCCAGGAACAACAAATCGTAGAACGTCTCAGATCTATAAATAAGTAACTAATAAAGCGATTATATATTGTCTCAATATTGAATGTCGTACTAAAATTATCTCTAATACACTTAAAGTATAAATTGGAAAGCTGCTTCCAATAATTTACGCTAATGGGTGCTTTCGCTTAACTTTATTTCAGATATTTATTAGATGTTGGACTCACTCACGTCCGCCGAAATAAATACTACTTAACATTTTCATAATTAGAATCTCGAACGGTTTCATCGCGTCCCGATGCCAAATGAAATTATTGCCTGCCGTTATTCTTCGATTGAAATGGTTTCAATTAGCTTGTCCTTCGGTCATACTAAAATAGATTTTAATCTATAAAAGAAATTAATTACTAGTTTCTCGCTATTTCCACTACATATTTTAGAATCACATGGTAAGTAATTAGGATGTGATTAATTTTTTTTTGATACTTGAGAAACATACATGTAGCTTCACCTGTATGCCCAAAATATGCTTAAATAGAGCCAGTATTTAAAAAAACAACTGATAAATGAAGCGTAGAAGTGAATTTTGACAACTTTGCCAGCAAAAAAATTCCCAATTTGCATTGGGGGTTGCAGATTCTGGTCAAGATGTCACTCTCCTCTTCGTATTCCTTTAAGGGAAAAATACAAACTAAATTGGGAATTTTTTGCTTTTTAAAGTTGTCAAAACTCACTTATAAGCTTAATTTATACAGCAAAATATCATTACACAAAGATGAGAAAACAGTATGGAAGAAATAGATAATGAAATGAAGTAAAAATAATAAATAAACAGCAATTATGTTGAAAAATTGCTTAAATGTGCTGAAAATAAGATATGGGAAAAATTATTTTTCCCCCTACCTCTCATCAGGGAGGAAACTCATACTTCCCACCCTAGGAAGGAAAAGTACTTTCGTCCCTAGGGAGGAAAGTACTTTTCCTCCTTCTAAGTTTGAGTATGTTGTAAATGATGAAACTTGCGAATCTATTATATTCAAATTGTTTCCGTAATTTCTAGAACATATTGTTTATCCTGTATTCTGGACAAACTAAACATGAATGTTACTAACGTTAGGTTTTTAAATAAAAATTTCAACTTAAGGATTCTTAGATATGTTTTTTGGGTTAAGAATAAGAAAAACATAGTACCTATGCTGTTGCTCACTGACAGTAAACACGGCGATTTTAAATTCAGGATTCTTAGATACGTTTTTTGACTTAAAAATCATAGTATGCTGTGGCTCACTGATACTACGATTGACTTTAGTGACGTTTATTGAATATAATTGAATTTTTGAAAAATGGAGAGCGATTCAAGTGACTACTACCACAAAAATCTAAAGACAGGTATGAAAAACAATATACCCAATATAAACAATGGGCTGAAGACAATAATATAAATAATTATTCAGAAAATGTTTTACTGGCATATTTTTCACTCCAAGAAAAATCATTAAAAGCTTCAACACTTTGGTCCAAATATTCAATGCTACGCACAATGATACAAATAAAGGACAATATCTATATTAAATATCCAAAGTTGATAGACATTTGAAATGTCAAAATGCCGGATACAAACCAAATAAAGCTAACACTTTTACAAGAGAAGAAATAAATACATTCTTAATGGAAGCCCTCAATGATGTTTTATAAATTTGTTTAATAAACAATAATACTTGTGTGCTTAATTATATCGTATATTATTGATAAATTCGTTATTTGTGCTGTAAATAAATTTAAAAAAAAAAGGTTTAATAAGTGGGTAGGACAAAAAATCATATGTATTACACGGGAGTAAAGTGCCTTTTCCTCCCTCGGATGTTTACTACCCTCCGCTTCGCGTCGGGCAGTAACCTACATCCTGCTGGAGGAAAAGTTGCACTTTCCTCCCAAATAATACAAATAGCTATTACAGTTTTGTTCTCTTGATTCCAGACTCTGATTTACAGTGACGTTTAATGAAAATTTATGTGAAACGTCAAAATTGGGTAGATAGCGAAAAACTACAAAATCGTGTTATTTATGATTGTTGCGGCCTGAGGGTAGAAAATGTTACTTTCGGTCTGGTTTTTAGGGTTGATATGATTCATTTTCACATATGGTAAGCGAAAAATAAATATTTCTGGGCCATCGTAATGAAAATAAGAGAAAATACCAGAATAAATGTTAGAGGTGTAAAAGATGAACTAAAAATAAAACTTAAAGTTTTAAAAATACGGAAAACTACCACGAAATCAAATTTAAAAAAAAGAAATACAGAACAACCTATACAGCGGGGAGTGGAATATAAGAAGAAAACCTATAAGAAGAAATATTATGTCAAAATACGTGGCGGCAACTAGAATTTGAATTAAATTGAAATAGCTGCAAACATCGCTCTGAGAAGTATTAAATTTTTACATCAAATTCGAAATCCATCGATAATAAAACCTCGTCAAAAACTGTAAAAATATTTACAACCTACTTAAATTTTAAAGACCGAATTAAAAAAATTTATAATGCTGTTAATACCACCATCCCTTTGCAATAAAAGAAAATACAGGTATAACAGATTAAAGTACAACCAAACGATTCACTAATCAAAATTATATGGCCAATAATAATGTGATAACTATCTAGTTTATATTCTTTGTCTTAAGAGATAGACGATAAAATCTTCAAGTCATCATTTTTTATTGGGTACGGTAATTTTTTGTGTCTCCAAATTAAGGTACAGTGGTGATTTATTTTCATTTGCTACAAGCACAGAAGAGTTTCCTTTAAATTGATAATAAAATATTTCAATTCCTGGTTTAAAAATCATATTTTTCCATGACATTACGAAACTTCACTAATAAGAACATAAGACACGATTGCTATCCTAAACATCTATGCAAAATAAATGTAAAAGAAAATGAGAACTACGAAATTTGCGGATCACTGGGAGATCTTGACAATATCTTCTTTGTGTGTATAAAAAATACATACAGAATATCCTAAGGCTCTTTATCTAAATGCCCTATTAAATTTTTTGACGATACTAAGATTCGTCTATAAATAGAATCTTAGTTTCGTTTCATTCGTGTCTTTCCCAATTCGTTATTTTACCCCTCCTTGGCGTTCAAGGACGAAGCTAGGCACCTCCACCATGTCACGAAGTCCCATGTTTGGCCTATGTGTTGCTACTACGTATTCTGGGTAAAACTCCCTTTCGATCGAGGGGAAAAGAGGCCTCTCCCCGAATACTTAGTAGATGTACTAATACACAATTACAACAATTGTATTGAAACATCAGTTTTTGGAAAAGAAACACATACAAATAGATATCTAAATTTTAAATCAAACGGTAGAGCAAAAACAATTTGTTCAAATGACAATATCTTAAATAATGAATTATCACTTGTTAAATCTGTCTTGATTAAGAACAACTACCCAAGTAAATTTATAAATCGTGAACTTTACCGAGCCGTCAAAAATAAAGATCAAAATTTAAATCCCCCAATAATTCATTCAAATATAGTAAAAATCACTTATATTCCAAAATTATCCGAAAAAATTAGAAGGATTGGCAATAAATTTAATTTAAAAACAGGTTTTCAAACTAATAATACAATAAAATCTTTAATAGTAAATACAAAACATTTTAATTCAAAACACAAAAATTTTTATTTACAAAATTCCATGCGAATGTAATAAATTTTATATAGGAGAAACATTTAGACCTTTTTATATTAGACTTAATGAACACCAATCATACATTAAAAATAAACAATTCGAAAAATCCAAAATATGTGAACATGCATGGGATTTTGATCATAAAATACAATGGAATTCTTCAACTAGATTATTAAAAGAACCGAATAATTATAACCGCAAAGTTAAAGAAGCAGCATTGATATGCTTAAATAATAATGAATGTGTTTCTAATTGTTCGGTCGATATTTCAAATATTTGGATGCCTATTTTAAAAAAAGAGTTAATTGCAAAAAGTAACGAATTATTCACAGTTTTTAAGTTTTTTTTTCGATCCCCGTAATAACAGCATTTTTTCAACAAATTAAATAATTTGTCCATTATATCGACACCTGTTTCAACTTTTCAAGTTTCGATTCAAATCAAAAGTCAATTTTCTCCGAAACAATAATCCTGATAACAATAATCAATTTTTTCTCTGCCGACTGGATCTTAAAATGACATTCAATTCAGATGATTGCAGTCAGAGACGGATTTGCTCATTCAGCATGGTCAACTTCGAACATTGCAGAATGGCAACCAAGATAATGAAGAGGACGTGGTTGATCCCAGAACTGCACGGAATTAGGAAACGAAAGTGAATGTATAAGAGAGGCAAGGGAAACATGTAAAAAATATCTAAAAATAAATTAAATTAGAAGAAAATGGAGATTGATCTTGAGGAATCAAAATCAAAATGTATAATTTTAGGGACTTTATATAATTGATTTTATAACTCCCAAATTGTAAAACTTCTTAACATACAAGTTTAAAATTTGAAATAGATACGTAGAAAATTGACGTTTCTATTTATAAGAATTTAGATTTTTTTGCTTTTATAACCACACGATTTAAAAACGAGTTGAGATAAAAGTTGAAAATGTCCAAAAAATCTGTACAACGGATTTAGAAACATTTCTTTAAAAGCTGAATTTTAATTTTTTTACTGGTTTAGCAGTAATGAGGTGTCAAATTTTAAATATACGTTTTTAGGAATTGGCTTTATCAAACAATCCAAATTTAGAATACGAATTAATGTCTTTGACCGTCCAAATTTTTATATCTTAATTGGAAAAATAACTATATAATATCAAGACTAAACGAACTAAATAATGCAGGGCGAGTCAGTACCTGAACTGACAATTTCCATGGCCTCCCATCTAAAATTGACTAATAATTCCGATAAATGACGACCAATGATCGAATCCTTTGATTTCCGCCGCCTACTGAGGAAATAGCCTACTGTGTGACTCTCATTCAATTGATCTTCAATAAAAATCGCCACAAGGCTACCGCGTTTGAAAACGGGGGGACACGCTGCGTTTTTAATAGTTTTCAATTCAACCATCAGGTGCTTGCAAGGATAGATAGATGCTGTTTAGTTTCGATTGAATGGAGAATTCTTGAGACGTTTTTTAATTAGAGATTTTTTATTCTATTCAAATTTTTGTTAAAAAGCAGCACCAGATTTATCCAATATAAACTCTTTTATAGGTTTTGTACGAAATAAGAATATTTAAAGAAAAAGTAACAGTTAGTCGAAGTGAAATACAGAGCGTTCCATTCAAATTACTTAAGAAAACTACAAATAGGAGAGTCTCGGTAGGCTCCAGGTTAGGTAGATCTCCCTCTTCTATTTGATATTCTCCGAGGTGTTAGGATACCCGTTAGTATTCTGAGCTTGGTTTTACTTTTGCTGGTGCTGTCGTATGATCTCGTATGATCTCTTCTGGTTATAGTTCCCCAGTAGTATCTTGGCCTGCTTCATTCCTTGTAGTCCTATCCAAGTTCGTCAAGTATTGTACTGGTGCTTATTCCTCAAAATGGTTCAAGTCCCAGAAATGGTGTTTCAGTCCCTTTTTTTGCGAGTACGTCTGCTATTTCATTACTCTCCACTCCCGGAACCTATAGGGGTATAACACTGTTGTTCTTGCCTAGTTCGTTTAGATTCTCTAGGCACTCCCAAACCATCGTTGAGTTGATTACGTGGGAGGTCAAAGCATTAATGGCTGCTTGGCTGTTTGACATGATGATGATCTCTTGTCTACGAAAGTTTCTTTCTATGTTGAACTGGACACATTTTCCGATGGCGTAGATTTCAGCTTGGAAGATGCTCAGAGATTTACCTAGACTTTCGGAATATTTGGTTCCAGGCCCATATACTAATATTCCTGTTCCTTCTGTTGTTCTGGAACCATCTGTGTACCATTTAATGGACCTTGTCTTAAGTTGTGGGATGGTGTCTTTGTCCCATTCGCTTTTGTTACTTAGCTTTGTGTTGAATTCTTTCACAAAGCTAAACTTCTTTGTCATCTCATCTTGGGGTATGTCCCAGGCTTGGTGATTTCTAGGAAGGAATCGAAACTTTAATTTTGCTGGATCCTTCTCTGGTCATTCTGCAGGTTGTCCTTATCGCTATACTCTCCACCACTATATTAAGGGGTGTAAGGCTTACCTCCAATTATCTATTACAATAAACGAATAAAAAACCAGATCTTAAGATATAAATTCCTCCAGAGAGTGTAAAATAAGAAAGAAAACACCGGAAAATAAAAAGAAAAGAATGTAGGAAGAGACAAGCAATCAGACCAGAACTGTTTGATGTGATCAACTTCTGAGGTTTTTCAGTTCTTAGTGTTTTTATACACCTATCAACCATTTGATGTATACTCATTGGTTCTTGTTCAGGTTTTCTCCAAGGTTTGATTATTTGGTATTAGTAAAACTGTTTTAAATTTGCCTATAAAGAGCTATTGGTTTGAAGTAAATAGTTGGTATTGGTTGTTCCGTTTAGCATTTCAAGCGATCTTTGCCTTGGCCCTTAATCTTAGCTTAGGGGTATCATGATACTGCTCCATCTTGTTAGTAATTGGAATGATTTGCGCTTCATTTAAAAAAATAGAAGGGTTTTCTGCTTTTTGAAAGTCTACTAGTCTACCTATAACACATCTGATGCTATTGATGAAAATTTCAAGACGTCGTTGCTAATGTGGATTTGTTGTTAGTATGAGCTTGTTGTTTATTGCACTGAAGCACAGCAAGTGTGCTGTCTTCTATCTATTAATATTATTATTTTTATTATTTATAGTAGTATTTTTAATAGAAAAAAAAACGGATTAAAAAAATACTTTGGGACCATTGCCATTTGATTTCTTTTGAAATTTTACATATACATGTTCACATATTTTCTTTTCAGGTGGCGTACAGAAACACGCGATAATTTTTAAATTTGTTTTTGAAGTAAACTAAATTCGAATATTTTGGTATAAGCGATTTAAGCAAAATTGGCAGCAGAAACCGCGAAACACCAAAAACAACAAAGTAACGCGGTACAGTGAATTAACTGAAATTTAATGTTATTTCTTAAGTTAAAACCGAATCAATTTATTGTCCTAAATCCTTGCCAAATCGTTCACGTGTTTCGAGATAAACCAAACTTTGTCTCGTATTCGAACATATATATTTACTTTTTTTTTAATATTATCAAAGGCGGAACATTGAGAGGTTGTATTGGTAACAGCAATTAATAATAATAATAATAATTGTGAGATGATATTAGAAAATCCTTAGTAAAGTTTCTTTGGGACAAGTTTTATTCTTCTTTCAAACTTTAACTCCAATGAAGATAAATCCTTTTTCTTTTTTAAATTTGAAAACGTATTGTGGTGATATAAAAAAAAGGGGCATAAAAAATTGAAAAGAGGGATCGCTAAGGAAACAAAGAAGTTTGAAAGATTGAAAAATTTGGGGGTGGTAAAAAAAGATTTGGTTGGAGAATAAAAAAAAAGTTAAAGAGAAGTTAGTCATCCGACTATTTATAATTTGTGGCGACTGTCTCAGGATAATTATAAAGGCTTAGTTTGGAGATTCAGTGCAGAATATTGTACAGGAACTAAAGAAAAAAAAATAGTTTTGGACCTGGTAAAAAAAAGAGTTTTGGTCCTGGTAATGTCAAGTCAGCTGATTAAGAGGAAGGAGAAGAAATTTAGAGGTGTCATAGACTGGATGGGATTATTTTTGTTTGGTATAAACCTTAAAATATAAAATCGGGGTACGTGTCAAGGGAGTATAAGAATGATTTGATCAAGTGAAATAATAAATTAATATAGTTATTTTAATCAAAGAAAAAGAGATTTATTATTATTTAATTTTTTCCTAATTGTGGTTGGTTTTTATTTTATTGGTTGATAGATCATATAGTTTTGTTGTTTAATCAAGTATTTCTGTGGTCACATCATATTATTTGCATTTGCACGGACCCAAGGAAAATAATATGACATAGATGGTACAACTATTGACAAATCCATTTGATTTTTAGGAAAGTGTGTCTTTGCCAATAGTCAAATATTTTTTTTAGGATACGCCACTGCATAGGGCCAATCTCGTAAATAGCACTCGGTATATTAATCTCTCTGCAGACCGTTAGTGATACAAATTTATGAGTTATCAGGATTTATGAACGGGAAGTTACTATTTTGCATTGGGCACTATTTATGAAGGTAAATGTATCTATTTATTAATTGAATTATGAAGTTAGCGTTAGGTTTTGTTTTTATTGCAGTTAATATGTATAATTTGTCACATGTTTGGAAACAGCTACGTATTAACATTTAATTAATAGGAACCAAGACTATGTTGAATTTTTTTAGGTACACCATTTTCTCGCTCCCTTGGCCTCATGGGCCTTAAAGGCCTCTTGGGCCGTAAACGTCTTTGGCCATGTTTGTTTTTCATAGTATCACTATCCTTTTTGGTGTCATTGCATTGTAAAAGTTCTTATTCAAGCGGTACACTAACAGTATGTGTTTTACTGTCTGTTTTTTTACTGCACAATTTGCAGGTAAGGTCGTCATTATAAGCAAACAAACTCTGCAGTAGATTATTTTCTTCTATCTATTAAGATCAATTTTCCTAGTATAGACTTTATACCATCAGTGTGCCAAGCCACATATACGCATACCTATATACATATTCTCCCACATACATATTCCCATTTCCAGACAATATTAATTGTATATATATCGTTATTCAGCATTCGATTGTTTACATACGAAGCAGCAAAAGCAATTACTTGATAAGATTGGATGAATTTCTGACTGTTTCTACGAGATATATCAGAACAAAGCTATGCCTCATTTTATATTTGGTTGGAGGATAATTATTTAGCGCATAAGTAATTGATCTACAGGATTTGTTGTGTGCAATATTAGTTCTAAACAAAAATATAACATATTTTTAAACTCTACCAAATCAGATGATCTTTTTCAAGGCTAAAAGAATAGAAATTGGGGTGTAGGGAAGATTGAGGAAAGTTAAGTTACTTCTTTTAACAATCTGTTTTGCTACTGTGCTTCTTCATTAATTTTTGAACTAACATTGCATAAAATTCCAAATTTGCATTAAGGCTTGCATTCTAGAAAATAAATTAAAAATGTCACTTTTGTTTCAACCATCATTCATTCGCTCATCCCAAATTGCTGAAAGTAGAAACATTAAATTTGGGGAACCGTATATATTTGTTACATAGGAACCCACTAAGAACACATGTTTTTCTTATTAGAGAGAATAATTATTCATCCCATCTCTAGTAAACTGGGTTTATCTTTAATGTGCGGTGAATTACTGACTAAAAATTCAGCGGAAAATTGCCAAACGAAGTATAATATCTTTAGGTTCTTAACGTTGTGTTTTTGATTATGATATGATATGCAAATTTCGCCTTGTAGAACTGTAGAAGCTCCATACTGGGAAATATTAAGTTAAACACTTATTCAGCATTTACTGACATTTGAATTTTCTTTCAAATATTTATAATAGAAAATATCCTATGTTCTCGCAAGAAACCATAAACAAACCCAAATGTTTATGAGTTGATTGAAAATTGTTGTTTGATAATTTCTTGCTCCTGCCCGAACGAGTAATAGTGAACAACAGTGGTATCAGTACCTGTAATATGAAAGGGTTGAAATATCTAAGCATAAAAAAAATTGCAAAAATGGGTCAGATTTGTGATTCGTTCCTTTAAGATTGATTATTACTA
Source organism: Crepidodera aurea (assembly GCA_949320105.2). Lineage (NCBI taxonomy): Eukaryota > Metazoa > Arthropoda > Insecta > Coleoptera > Chrysomelidae > Crepidodera > Crepidodera aurea. The sequence continues at coordinate 28,901,043 of OX439474.1, forward strand.
TTAAATTTGTTTAAACAATAAAATACAGATCCTACCAATTTCATAGTACCCACCCGACGGAATATAACTTTGGTTTCAAATGTAGAATTGTATTTATTTTTTTCTCCATCCCTCCACGAGTGAGATATGGACGATCGTCAGCTGTTCCCTACCGAGATCCCATGCAGAGCAAACTCTAATCGAGAATCTGTTATCCGCCAACCACCAATAGAGCATGGTTGTTTGATTGAGACATATGGTCGGTATAGAAAAAAAACTGATTTATCGAATTGTTCTCGAATACATGTTTTTAGTTTAATTGGACATTTCGCTAAATAATGAATAATTAATTTACTCTTTTCTGAAAAAAAAATTGTTCCGCCACTGAACGATAAGCCATTAATCAGGATATTTAATTATTGGTGGGTGAAATATCCCATTTCCATTTTCCTTTTGGAAAACGAAAGGGGTAGATTGAAGGTGACGATAACGACAGAAGGATTTATAGGGCCTAAACTGATGCCATCGGATTATGATCCGCAATCACCGCCACAAAAATCCGCAGGGATTCTTATATAAGGTGATTTGATAATATGATTTTACCTGTTTGAAAATCCATAAGTTAAATTTATTAAAAACAAAGCATTAATTTGATTAAAAAATTTAAATTTACATTGTTTACCTAAAGTTTATTCACCTAAACTGGATATTTCAGGTGGCCGTAAACCCTATTACGCCCTGTATTGGTTCATTGGTTCATCTAGACCTATGTATTATGCATTTTTTAGTTAAACAACTTACCTACAGATCTAGTCTTAAAAATTCTATCACTACGCGTTGGATCAACGTCAGCTAGACGTTTGCTAAATATCAGGGATCGAAGAGCCGACCTGAATCTTACAAATTTTGGCTGACACTCGTAACTAAATCTAGTTTTATTTTCTAACGATATCAATACAACGTTTCGACCACATATATGTCACCGGTCGCGCGGTGTCAAACATTTTTTATGTAAAGAAAACCAACCCCGTCTATTAAGAAAGCAGCAGCTGGTCTTGAATAGGCCACAAATCAAAGATACAAATGTTGCACAACCGTGGAAGAGAAGAAGAAGAATTATAAATGAGTGTAGTTCGTATAATATCTGATCACGGGGGATAAAGTTAAGGATCAACAACCATAATTCACGGATATGTCAAGCTATCAAACCTTGGCAAATGTATCAAATCTGAATATATAGAGGATCGAATATAGCTTGGCTGGGATGTATCAAATTACTGAAATATGAGGTATGACTTGTGGAATTTTGATCAGACCTTGTACAAAATATTGAAAATATTTATAAATGACTTTATATAATTAAGTTTTAAAAACGAATAACATCCTATTTTTTATCCATATTCTTATCGTATTTTTTCTACTGCTATACTTTAAATTTCTTATTATATGTGCGCTATCCGTTTTATATTAAACTTTTCATTTAAAACTGATTTTGACCAATAGAATTCCCTGCTTCCTATTAATACAACTGACTTTGCAGCAATAGAAATTTCTACGTTGTAATCAAGTAGGCTTTTGATAGATTTTATTGACAGTACTATGAAAGCTAATGTCAAAATTATTCTTGTTGTATCAAATGTATCAAATAGATTAATAGTTTTCAGTTAAAGTACTTTTATTTATATTTTGTCGTAGAAAAAATAGTGTATGCAACTTTCATGTAATGATAGCTATTAATACATGAGCTTAAGGCAAGTTACGACATGAGCCGTAAGCAAATATACTATTGTGAAATTTTAAACTGTAACTAGTAAAACATTTGTCTCTTCTGGGCTTAATTTATTAGTTGTATTGACAGATGCTCCCATTGTTGCGTAGTTTATCCTAAATGGATATTCAAGTTTGTATAAAAATATAATACTGAGTGAAAAAAAATTTTACTGTGTTTTTAAACCAAGATACAGGGTGTTGAAGTTTATGTCAAACAACCATCTACACCCAGACAAAACTGGGCAAGCTATAAATATGAAATTCGGTGAATATACGTTGAAAATAAAAAACCACATAGTTTCCTCCATTTTCACCTAACAAATTGTTCGGTATTTGAATTCGATCTGTGTGTATGTTGATTTTTTGTGTTTATGAATTTTAAAATTCTCACTTCAGATTTTGATAGAGCATCAAAAAGTAATATTAGGGTTTGATGTGCCCCTCCGTACCTCTTCGAGAACACCTTCAAAATAGGGTCCAAAATATGAAATTTTTGAAGTTTAAAATGACATTGAATTTAAAGTAGACACATAGTGAATGACGATTTTGGTAAAAGTGAGTAGACTGTGACTGGTTTAAGTTAATGATTGTGGGTGGACCAAGATATAGGGAGAAAAAAGCTTTTATGATTACACTGACTTCAGCAAGCCTTACTGAAATCTGTGTACACTACGTCTACATTTAAAGAAACCCCCGATGCCGATGGGTTAAAAAAATAAAAAACATTTTATATTTTTTTTTAAATTCCCCTTAATTTGCGACTTTTCAAAAATAGATATAGGGGTCCAGCTGAAGTTGATTATCTGACCCTTTGACAATCGGTTCTCCCTAATTGAAATAAAATACCAAAAAACTCGAAACGGAATTATTGACTGTCGATCGGCTGGCAGGGAATTCCTGAAATGTTTAGAAGACATATGTTTGTGTTCTCATTAGAGGTCGCCGACAAAAGACCCATTTTTGGCAATCAAACCGGTCCTTTTTGTCGGACATTTCGGCCGTGATCAATCTATCGCTGGAAAAGTTGCCCGCATACCTTTTAAACATTCTAATCACTAATTTGTTTGGTAATTTTCGTTTATTTGTAGTAAAAGGATTCTGATTTTCTGATAGTGCGCAAAGGCTTGAGTAGCGGCGAGGAATATTTACTTAATGAACCAGTTCTCTGTCGTCAAATATTCACAGGGTGTTTTTTTAATCGTACTTTAACGTCGTTATCTTGGAAACTGGGAAAAAAGTTGCGTATTTAAAATATCAATAAATCTTGGGATTAAAATTTATATTTCGAGATGTGCAGGGAAAATGAAAACATTAATTGTTCGTGCTTATTTAAAAAATGTTACACATGATAGACTCCCTTCATATCATAAGTTGGTATCATCAAGAGCTTTGCTAATAGAAGTAGACTGGTTACAATAGTGACTTAGTGAGGTTAGAGGAAAATCACTAATATGTCATATAATGTAAAACGCAATAAAGGTTTTTCTGTAATTAATTGTAGTATATTGATCGACAATTGCCTAGTAGCTTCTCACTTCTTCGCAGGAGCGAATGAAGGGGTTTATCTATTTTTTATAATTTCCCAAGAAGGTTAACTAAAACACGAGGCAGATATTTTCAGCATGATGGAGCATCTCCAGATTTTACTTATAGGAAAACAATTAGATAATTTCTACCTAAATCGATGGTTAGGGTATGAGATTCCTTATTCATGGCATCCTAGGTCTCTGGATTTTAACCAGGAGGACTATTTTTAATGGCATATTTTAAAACAATGATGTACGCTGAAGATGTTCGAACTAGGACGTAGTTAATTGTATGTGTAAATAGCTATCATAAGAAATATATTATATATTATGTCATTTTGAAAACCACTTTCGATTAAGAAAGTCGAAATGTCATTAAAGCCCTTTTTATTTAAAATAAGTGGCTTTATTTCCATGAGAAGAGAAATTGAACTAAGAAACAATAATTGGAAAATCCATCTACAATTTAATGTAATGAAAAAAAATGTACGGAGGTCATTGACTACATTTTTAAATATTCTGATGAATCTATTTTTGAATCAATCACACTGAATTTTGTCTGATTGTAAAAAAAGTATCACGTGTGCCAAACGGTAGATGGTTTTTATATGTAAAGATTTCATATTTGTTTTCAGAACTTGAAAAATTTGTATAAATATTTAGATGGTAAACCTTAAAATTTAAACTTGCCTATTGATTGGTTATTCCTGACTCACCTTGTATTAATACAAATATTAGACTTTGTCGCACTGTTGGGACACCCTGTAAATTTAAAATCTCTTAACGTTGTAGATTAACATTTAAGTGATATGTAGAAACATAAAAATATTTTGTTGTAGAAAGCATTTTGATATTTTAAAATTTTTTGAGGTAGAAATATATAATTTGAAAAAAAATATGTAGAGAAGATCTAGAAATAATTTCTTGAAAACGGAATTGTTATTGGTTTTTCATTGACCGGGTCTGGAATTTGGAATTTTATTTTCTAGGTTTTGACAATTCGTTTTCGATAATAATTACTTTTTATCATAAAAAATTAGTGCAAACCCAGTTAACTAACCATTAACAGATGTTTTTTAGCAAATAAATATTAATGGACACAACTCATATTTTTACCGACAACATCCAGTTCTCCTACTGACAGCCACCTTGTCTAAATATTTACCAAAACGTCAAAACTATTTATCATAAACCAAAAACCGAATGAAATTTATCTAGAAAAAACACGTGTTTATCAACCAAAGAATCCATGTTTAAAATCTACCTAAAATTAATATTCGGGTCGTACGACATTAGTCATTTTGTCTAGTTTACATAATTTTTTCTCTCTCTCGAATTTAGACCCGGCCACAATTCGATCTCACATAAATTCTTAATAAATCAATACAAACCGAAAAATTTCTGTAAAAACGACCAATAAATATCGAGCGGCTTATCGACATTAATGATCTAGAATTTTGTGTATCTGAAGATCGGAACACCTGTATTTGCCGCGAAAGGTAGCAGGGGACAAACATTAAACATAGGCAGTCCTAAAAGGTGATTTTTTTTGTTTATTTACAAAGACAAAAGGCAAAGTGACAAAAGATGCTTTACGAAAAATAGAGGAAACATTTTAATCAAGACGGTTAAAATAGTATATTACGTAACAAGAGTGGTAAGTAACCCATTACGCACGAAGTGAAAAAGTTTACGCACGAAGCCGCGCTGCGGCGAGTGCGTACATTTTACGAGTGTGTGATGGGCTTACAACTCGAGTAACGTACTATACTTTTTCTACGCCCACTCATTTTCTTCTATTAAATAAAGGACATCGTAATTTGTGTGATGATAATTACACAATATTTTAATTCGTTACCTTTGACAACAAATGATTATCGTCTGGGGCATCTTTCAGAAACTTATTAATTTGTTCTGGAGAAAATATTTTAGCTTTTTTACTTCTAAATCCATCCGATTTCCGCTTCAGTGGGGCCATTAGTTTTGGATAATCTGCTATGTTAATGTTATTATTAATGTTTAGTGTAGTTCTCAGCATCGAATAAATGGCCCATAGAGAAGATGGTTTCATAATTTTTGATGTTTCCTCAAAATACACAAGCAAAACATTCTCCGAAAAGGATTTAACGTTATTCTTGTGTCGCCAATCCATAAATTTTCGATAGGTAATTTCGTACCTTTCTTTAGATTTTAGCGGTAACAAATTATGTGTGGCAGCTTGAGCTTTTTCTAAAATCTCCGGTGGAGTGCTCATAATTTCATCACTTTCAGACATATTCGTAGGTAAAGTTAAGAAAATCTTCGGATACAATATTTTGTGACAATATAAAAAATAATATGACGTTAAGTCAAAAAGATCCACTGAATGCAAATGTTGACATAAGAGCCCCGTAAAAATACTCTTTACCGGGCTCTTCGGCTACTTTACTGAGCGCTTTTCCTATCTGTATCAGTAAGATTGCACTTTTCGAGTTAAAAAAAGATTTTCTAAATTGACAACACAAAAAACAATTTTGTTTTTTCACCACAATTCTAATTACGTTTGATACACCTTTAAAACCGACGTGTTCCACGTCTATGGTACTACGCAACCAAAAATCTCGAGTTTTCATTCCTAGAAGGCGCCCATAAAGAATTTTGGAGAATCCGAACGGAATATTGATGAGATTCTTCGGAGATGTTAATGTTATTTTTGAAGAATGTGACAAAAATAATATACGCACTGTCGAAGATACTAGATTTTCTAACTTTGGGTCTGAAGAAATGTTATCACTCGGTATTTATTGCCCGTAGAGTTATTTTTTATTGCGGTTGCGGGGTATACCGAATTAAGTTATAAATTTTGATGCTGAGGTTTTTTTTTCTTTATGGATTTCTGGGACCGTTGAGGGATGGTTATGAGGAATTAATTCATATTTTTGGGAAATAGGGACATAGATATCGTACCGTTATTTGTTGTAGATATATTTAACAATAATTTATTTATTTTTTTCATTTCTCTTGATTGTTATCAATAGCCTACCTACCTGCTTTTTTCATAAAGATGCATTTAGGAACAATATTTCAACCCAAGAGGTTAAAAAAATTCACCAAATGAAAGCAAATCTAGTCAATAGTTACAGATTTGTAAGAAATCTTATCGCTTTACGAAACAATATGTAGAAGTTATCTATACTGTATTTAATTGATTTTGAGGTACCACGGGGATCTGTTGTTGCCCCATTTGATTTAATATCTATTTAAACATTTTGTCCTGTGGATTCATGATAACCTACAACACATAAGATACTGAAAAGAGTAGGTAATTATATAATTTCTAAAGCCTTACCTTTTGAAAATCAACAAACACGTATAATTTATCAGTTGCAATGGTTTTCATATATTTTTCTTGCTTCTCGAATGCTTTTAAATCAGTTGTTTATCACATTGTGAAAGAACTACTTTTATATCCCTTTCACTTACAAAAAGTACATACTATGATAGTAAATGATTATCCCGTACGATTTGAGTTTGCTAAGTGGTTTTTCAAAAAGAACAAGCACATAATTCATTTTTTGAAAGTTCTCTTTACTGACGAATCAGACAAGAAATAAACATATAATTATTTTTAATGGCTGGAAAGGAATAGTGGGATATAATAACTCCTTATTTTGCAACCCTAGAAACAAATACATCTACGTTCCTGGCATTATCTTAGATCCCACTTTATGTTGTTACCAAATATTCCCGAATTAATCTTCACCTACACAGTCAGCAACATCCACAATCAATAAAAAAAAGAGTAGGCCGTGCATGCGAAACAAGAAAACTCGTACCCGCGACAATATCGAATCGAATGAGTTGGTACAATAAAATAAAGAAGGCTGTGATACAGAAGTGCAAGCTTACATTATTTATCGTCTGTTAAGGTGGTTTCACTGGGAGTACGCGGCGAGGGGTGCCTGTAAGGATGACGATTTATAGCCGGCCACACACTATGATTCCGAGATGCGGAATTTTTTACGTATCGGACACGACATAGTTCGATTTATTGCTCGATCGCCAGGTTTTTAACCTGTAATTTAATCAATTATATTTCAAAATTTTAGAACAAATTGAATTATTATTTTACTAATTTCTTTTTTTATATAGTATGTGCACTTTCTTTTGCAGTTAATTAATAAGGAACTTATCGTCAATACTTAGACACTGAAATAAAGCTGTCTTGATATCCTGTAAATAAACTGCAAAGAACAAGATTTTTACAGAATAAATTCGTGTATATATATATTGTTATCCTTTAAAAAAGGACACAAAATTATGGGAAGTTTATGTTAAAAGAATTAAAAAAAAATATGTAAAGGAGTCTTAAAAAAAAGAAGTGACATGTTTGTTTACGAGATGTTTTGTTTTGAGATTAAAAGGATGTCAGATGTGACAAAAAAAAAGAATATTAAAAAGTAAAAAATATTAGAGTTTTCATAATCATCTCATATCATTTCAATTGGCGCCCAACGTGGGGCACTTATATTAATATATAAGATTCAGGAAGGACAAGGAGATACAAATTTTAATTAGGAAAATAAAAGTAGCGATAATGAAGAAGAACAGAAAATAATACAGAAGAACCGGAAAGAGAAGATAGAAGATCAGATGAACGAATTATGCAAATGTTGATTGCCATGAATCAAAATATGGAAAGAAATCAAGAAAAGAAAATGGAAGGAAATAAGGAAGAAATCAAAACAGGTATGGATATGATAGAATTGAAGAAATAAGACGTAGAAATCAGACAAGATTTAAGAAAATACATAGATAAAAAATTAGTAGAAACAAGAAAAGATAGTAAAAAGAAATGATTACAAGAATAATAGAGGTAGAAGAATTACAGAAGCAGAAAAATAAAAACGGGTTTATTGAAGAAATGTATCAAATAAAAGAGGATGGAATGAAGAATAAAAAAAATGTTATAAATTTAGACAAATCATTAAAAGAAGAAGTTTTAAAGAATAAAAACAGGAGTGAAGAAATTGATGAAATTTCGCAAATGGAATTAGCACAAATGGAAAATAAAAATGAAGAAATAAGACAACCAGAGAAGAAAAGAGAAACGTTGTTGAGAAATAAAATTAAAAGAAATTATCACAGATAGAAGAATAAATTAAAAAAATATTTTTGTAGGGATCATAGGAACAGAAAGAAAATTGGTAATATGGAAGATAAAATAAATAATATTAAAGAAGATCTGGGAAATATTAAATATGAAAAGATTAAAAACAAAGAAGAAATCAAAGAAGATTTGGGGAATATGATGAAAAAAGAAATGAAAATAAAAGAAATTGAGAACAAATTAAGTAAAGACGAGATAAAGAAAATAGAAAGAGACATTATGAAAAATAATAAAAATAGCCAAATATTTAAAATTTAAATGAAGAAATAAAAATTAATTTTGAAATAGCAGAGGAAGAGAATTTAAGAATGCGAAAAGAAATCAAAGAAAAATACAAGATAGTTTAGTGGGAAAAATAGAAATTAAAATTTGGATTTCTTATTTCTTTTTAAGATAAAAACAAATTAAGAAAACAAATTTTGGGAATGTTGTTACGGTTTAAAAAAGGACACAAAATTATGGGAAGCTTATGTTAAAAGAATTAAAAAAAAATATGTAAAAGGGACTTTAAAAAAAAGGTGACATGTTGGTTTTTGGGAGATGAGATGTGGGAGATGTCAGATGTGACAAAAATAAAGAATATTAAAAAGTAAAGAAAATCGTTGCATTTGTCATAAAAATATCAATTCATTTCAATATATTTATGAAAGGAAGAACCGCGTTTTAGATTGTAAAAATCTCGACGTTTTGGCTTCTCTTTTGAAGTCATCTTCAGGAGGGGTAAGAAATTATTCAATTACGTGGCCAAAACTATTTTGGAAACATTTAGATTGTATGATTTTCTATATAAATCAATCAATAAAACTTTTCAATCTACGTTTTAATTTCACTTATTAATTATAAAATCGTTTACCACTGAGAAATATCTAAAAGTCCATATCTGTAACTGCTGTCAGGGAAGGGAGGAGCATAAAAGTTGAGTATTTTTTCTTCTTCCAGAAAAATTAATTAAAATCCTGGGAAATCGGAAGTTTTTGTTTTAATAATTTGTTGAATTGAAAAACCGCTCGCGCGCTGCGAGTTTGTTTTTATTCATTCAATGATTTGATTAAAATTTTAATATCGTTGATTTGCTTTCGTTTGTGAAAGCTCCTTTGATAATTTAATAAATTTTTCATTTGATTGTATTGAATTCGGTCGGAATCTGATTCTCCAGAAGTTTGTTTTTTCTCGTGGAAAATATTCTGATTCGCGCATTAACTTTATCGTAAATCTGCTTAGGGTATTTAATAATTTAAAATTTTCTCTTTCTCATGGTTATGCTACATTAGTTTTACAGCTCTCACATTTTTTTTAATATCTGCACTGCAAAATATGTCTATTTGTGTAATAAATAAATTCTACATTGGAGAAACATCTAGACCTTTTCAAAAACTTAATGAACATCACTCTCACATCAAAAATATGTGAATATGCTTGGAATTAGCCATAAGTACAATGAAAGTATTATTAAATGAACCTACTTTTATTGGTTAGAGTTTCTGTTTGCTTTTTTTAATTCCCTTAACTAATACTGTTGCCTGTAGTATCCCAAAATTTATAGTGTTAGAACTAAAAGAATCATTGAATTAAACAGTTCGTTGGTTATTGCTTAAATATCTGTTTATCAATTTAGGCGAAGTTCTTCTAATTTCTCTCTTTTCTAAGGCATCCGACAGTTTTTTTATGAGAAATAGTGTCGAGCGTCCTAGCAAGGTCAATAAAACTTATAAAGTTTATACACACCATTCAATCACTCACTTTTTTATATGGAGATTTTTTAACCCAAATTTTTGACTTTTCCGTACAATTTTTCAAACATTTTCTTCAATACAAACCTTATCCTAACAATTACAAACACAACAAAAAAAGAATTAGCCAAATAGGTGCGGCCGTTCTGAAGTGTTGGGCTTAGAAAAATTCGGCAATTGATTTTTATTTATATAATAATACAGGAACAACTAAACCTTTTTTTAAACAAAATCAACTCAGACATATTTTTAATATTAATTTTTTTAAATTGCATATCCTACTGGAACATAGTTTTTAACGAGGGGTAAACCGCGAGGTCCATTTTGGTGTACATACCTCGTCCATTGGTAGCTATCACTCAGCCATTACTAGCCATTAGTAGCCATTACTTGGCCATTAGTAGCCATTACTAGCCATTAGTAGCATTACTAGCCATTACTAGCCATTACTAGCCATTACTAGCCATTCGTAGCCATTACTAGCCATTAGTAGCAATTACTCGGCCATTAGTGAGCCATTACCGGCCATTACTAGCCAATAGTGAGGAGCCATTAGTATAAATAGGTGTTAGAAATAGGTAATTGTTTAGTCTATCATCAACTCCTGATGATGACAACATAGTTGGCGAAACGCGCGTAGAGTGTTGATTAACCAAAGTTTCCAATTTCCCAATTTAATAGCCATTAGTGTACAAAAATTTAACTCGCGGTTTACCCCTCGGTTTTTAAGTTTTGTTAACATAACTAACTATTTTTGAAAACAAACATCCTTACATTACAATTTTTATCACCTTCTGACTGGGGGTAAGCCCTCAAAATGCTAAAATATTTGTTTTACTAGGGGATCAAATGAGTTTTCATCAAGCAAAAATGGAATCATTACACTTCCTAAAATATCTCCTTTTATTAATCTATGCACCGCATTCGTTCGGCTATCGCAAAACACAAATAACCCTTCCGCCCAATTAGACAGCGCCCCCCATCGCAGCAAATCAAATTATCAGGAATTCCACCCTCTTAAAGAAGTCTAAAAGCGTTGAGACGCGTAATTAAAAAAATTATATCGAATACAAATTGAGTTATAGCCGCAATTTTAACTTTAAATAAAAAGGGTTACAAAGGAAAAGTTGCAAGAAAAACTTATAAATCACAAATTAAGTGGTTTTTTTTCGTAGGTAGATAAGGGCTGAGTTATATAAAACAAGGGGTCGTCTTAAATTAAAAAAAGGGGTAGACGCGGCAATCAGGGGTACAAGAATTTAAAGCAACTGGACGAAAGGTTTCCTGGGAAAAGTGTATAACAACACTATTATTATTATTAAATGAACATTTTTGTATTTGTTATGATGTTAAAATGTAAAGTATTTTAAAATAAATTATAAAAGAAAAATTATGTGAAAAAGACTTAATAAAAAAAGATGATAGTGTGTTGAGGGATTTAAAAAAAAAATTTGAAGTTTATGTGAATGTTAATTTTTTTGAATATGTCAGATGTTAAAGAATTTAAAATAAAGATTATTAAAAGTATATAGAGAAGAGTAATTTCAAGAGCATAACAATTGGCATCCCAACGTGGGGCTCAAAAAAATAAACAGGGCCTAAAATAATTTATAAATTAAAATGGATTTAAGAAACATGATGAGATGTTTTATGGAGAAGATGGAAAATGTGGGTCAGAATATGGAAAATATGGGTCATAAGATGGAAAATATGGGTCAGAATGTAAAACAAGACATGGGGAAAATAGAAAATAAAATGGAAAGTATGGAACAGAACATCAAAGAAGATATGAGTCTAATGAGACAGGACATAATGGAAAATATAAAACAAGAAATAGAAATAAATATTAAGAAGAACAGAGAAGAATTTATGGAAAGAGTAAATAAAATTGAAGAAAATTGCATGAAAGAAAATAGACAGATACAATAAAATTGAAGAAAATTGCATGAAAGAAAATAGACAGATACAAGAAAAAGTAGTAAGCATCAGCAAAGAAGTGAACGCAATCGGATTGAGAGTTTACCAGGAATATGATGAAGTTGTCCAAAGAATAGAAGAGGTGAAACAAGATGTGGGAACTATGGCTGTTGCAATACGGGGGGAACTCAAAGAATATGGAAAAAAGATTAAAGTAGATGTTGAGAAAATGAGTGAAGACAATCAAGAAAAATTGAGAAAACTGTAACAAGAAATAGATGAGAATGGAAAACAAATAAGAAATATAAAAAGGAATATTCAAGAAGGAAATATGACAAAAGAAATGCAAGAAATAACAGAAAACAATCAAACAGATGGAAGAAGATTTAAGAAAGGATGTAGATAGGAAATGAGAAAAATAGTAAAGGGAAAATTATTGCAAGAATAATAGAAGAATTACAGGAGCAGAATAATAAGAAAAATGCTAAGAATTTAGATAAATCCTTAAAAGAAGAAATTTTAAAGAATAAAAACAGGTCAGGTCAAAACTATCACAAATGGAAGATCAAATTAAAAAAAAAAATTAAATAATTTTTTTGGATATTGTAAGAAGATTGTAATATAGAAGATATAAAAAGGTATTAAAAATAAAAAAAAGGAAATTATAGAAATGGGGGGATAAAATAAAATATATGAATATGATTATGACTAAATGAAAATATAAGAATTATTAATAATGAGATAAAGGGAAAATTATAGAAATGTGGGGAAGAATTATAAATAAATAAAATGAAATATATGATGAATATAAAGGGGCAAAATTTGTAAAATTCGTTGAATTTTTCTTATTCATTACTTTGCAAGAAAAGTTCAACGAAATTTTGGGGAATGTTGTTATGATGTTAAAATGGGGCAAAATATGTAAGTATTTTAAAATAAATTATAAAAGAAAAATGATGTGAAAAAGATGATAGGTGTGTTGACAGATTTAAAAAAATTTGAAGTTTATGTGAATGTTAAATTTTTTTGAATATGTCAGATGTTAAAGAATTTAAAATAAAGATTATTAAAAGTATATAGAGAAGAGTAATTTCAAGAGCATAACAATATGTCAAATCTAGTTTAGGCAAAAATGAAGTGTTTTTACGTCTGCCTCCATAAAAATAGGCGAAAAATTTAAAAGGACCCTAAACAAATTACATTCATCAGGAATGAAAGTGGCGTCTGAGGACGAAAAAATAAAGAAAAAAACATTATTTTCAACCTGACCCTACAGTAACTCTAGATTATAAAAAAGTTTTGGCTAAGTATACATTTCTGATAATAAACAAATGAACTATCCTTTATAAATCGTTTTCAGAAACGTCATTAATATACAGGGTGTCCGGAGATGAAACCGACAAAACTTATGGGGTTATAGGGGCTGCCAATATGATTACAAAATGCTATATACAAATGCCCAAAACTGCTTCATTACTTACATACAGAATTTAGACAAAATATTAAATCCGCCACTTTAAATACAGGGAATAGCCGATTTGGTTTAAATTTGGTACATGCATTAAACTAAAAGACTTTAGTAGCCTTTGAACGAAACCAATATGAGGACCGGAATATTCTTTTTCTTCGATGTTAAGTTCTTGTACGAATAACTCACCCTGTATAACAATTATCAAAAATCCATATGAAAGTGCAAATGAAAGGGCGGCAAGGGTAAAAGATTTAGCGCTAAATTGCTAATTTGAGGATGCTGTAATTGATATGATGCTGAGAGATTATAGTTGGGTTTGTAAAAGGGCCAGTGCAATATAAACTTTTTAAGGAAAAATTAAGTTTTAACTTTTTCCGAAGCCATTGAAACCGCTGTAACAGAAATGGCGGTATCCGAACAAAATGGGTCTAGGCAACAGCAGCCGCTAATTAAAACCGAACCAGGAGTTCATCACGTCACTACTAGAAGTAAGAAACGCAATAATCTATCATCTACACAGTGTCCACCAAGTGCTAGTGCAATTTTGAAGGAAAAATGCCGTTTTAAACATTGTGTGTGCAATTTCTGCAATTGCAGAGGTCATCTAGCTCCAGTTTGTCCAAAGAGAAAGGATGGTTGTTCGTCAAACCAAAAAGTTGTGCTGAATTACATTGAAAGCGAGGATATTTTTTCTGCTTCTGATAAAAAGGTAGAAAATCCATTTTTAAATCAAAATTTTTATTGTTTCAACTTGATACCGGGGCGAGCATTTGTGCTATATCTGAAAATTTTTGGAATGAAAATTTATCAAATTATAAATTAGATTCTTTAAATAAAACTTTAAATGTTTATACTGGTGAACAAATGCAAACCTTAGATATGCTTTCAGCAAAAATAATTTATAATAATATTGGAAACAGTTTAAATATTTATGTTATTCGTCATGGCGGTCCTCCTATTCTTGGTAGAGATTTCATGTCTATATTTAAACTTTGTATTAACGAAATAAACTTTGTAAACGGTATAGGAAATATTGATACCTTCATTAATAAATTTGATTCGGTATTTTCTCCAAAACTGGGTACATTCAATAAGGGTACAGTTTCACTTAAATTAATAGACGAAATTCGTAAAGTTTAAATTTGAAGTTTTTGTAATAAACATAATAAGGAAAGAACTTTTAATAATATTACAATAAATTTTCAAATTGAAGCCCTCCAGAGTCAATACATTTTTGAGAGCGTGGCATTAGATGTTTCAATGACTAACACTATTATATATAGCAGTAATTTTCTCTATTTCTAATTTCTTCACTATAAGCTTCTGATTTTAAATGACCTCATCAATAGTAGTCGAGGGGTGTTAAATCAGGGGATCGCGGTGGCCAATTTACTGGACCTCCACGGCCGATCCATGTATTGGGGTAAGTGGCATTAAGATGGTTTCTAACTGGAATTAAAACTGAGGTCCAGCACCATCATGCTGAAACCACATACCAAAGGTATTTAAACATTCCAATTAGGTGTTTAACTCCAAATCTAACCTCATTTGTTTTGTATTTCTAATTACTCATACTTAATTACTTTCTACATAATTGCATGTTTTTTTATGTTTTTTTGCATAAAATAGATAAAAAATAATAAGAAAAGATTTGAGATTTTATGCAACTTTTAATACAGATACGTCACTGGGACGGTACTGATTTGCTTTACGGTAAACGATTAAAAAAGAAGAAACATAACAGATCAAGACCATCACTAGTTTCGAAAAACGAAGACGAAGAAGAAGTAGAATATAGAATAACGATTTTAAAGTGGGGAAAACACAAATACACTAACTTAGAAACAAAGAAAATACTATATACTAACTAAAAATATTAATAAATCAAAAATAAATGTAAAATCAAAAACCCACGCTTCAACAAAAATCAAAGAAATGACATTATTGACAGTGACATTTAACAATTTTAACTTTGATGTCGAGTCAATTCGTTGAACTTTCGATTCGGCTTATATCTAACTTCAGTTACGCAACCAGTGACGTAATTTCAACAATTGCGCAATATTCAAAAGGATATTATAAAAATTAACAAATTGCTGGTAAAAATTATGTATGCAACTAAAATTAAAAAAACGTATTGTGTTGTTATTTAATCATATAGTACTTGTTATTTATAAGGTTTTAAATAGAATCTGAAAATTAGTTAAACACCCAATTGATCCGGTAAAGTATTAGCCAAAAAATTTAGGTAAACATCACCAGTTAACCGTCCGTCAAGTACATGAGGTCCAATCAAATGATTATTAAGGATTCCATACCATACATTGACATGGAATCTGTATTGGCAGTTTTTCGGAACAATGGCATGTGGGTTTCATCTGCTTAAATTTATTAGTAAGTAGATATAATTTACCAAAAAGACTCATTCCGGTCCTGATACGAATTTATTCTTCGGTTTTTTTGGGTTATGGGAGTATTTTATAAAATTTTACTAGGACCTAATTAAAGAGAATAACAATATTTATGTCTTAGTTTCGTAAATATTTATCCGACAATTAATTTCTAGAGTGAATAATAATTTATTACGCAATAACTGAAATGGTGTCAGAAACTTTTTTAACAATAATATTAAATTAAATTAAAAAGACTCCTGGGTATGATTTAATCAGTTTTACAAGAAGTATCAGAAAAGTGCTTACCAGTTTTCACATAGTAATAGTCAAATGTAACTTCTATCACAGGATATGGCAGCTGCACAGAAATAACATTTCGTTAACTTGTTGCAAGAATTTACTCTCATCGCGGTTATTCCGGGCAAAAATAATTCACAACTCGTTTTGTACCAATCGGCATAATCATGACATAATGTCTTTTTATCGAATGTCTATAAATTTTTGTATTAAAAAAAGTACAATTTGAATCAGACACAATCATTTATAGACTTGTTTGCTTGTGTCTTTTATATAATAATTGTGGAAGCCTAAGAATATTACCTAATTCGTCCTGCTGTCACGCATGTAAAAGTTATTATTTTAGTCACTGGTTAAACAATAAACTATTTCTGCTTGTCGTCTTTAACACTTTAACACAATTTTCTCCTTTTTGTAATCCCGTCCGACTATATTGGCATTGAAAACCTCGAAGCAACCTCTTGGTATTGGATAATAAATTTTGGATCCTATTTAAAAGTTTAATACACTTGTTAGAGTGAATATTTGAAGGCCTTTTTCGAATAAGTCACCGATTCTTTTCTGAGCTGCTGAATTCTTTGAGAAAATGAAACTTTAATTTGTTTTCCTTCAAGGACGAGGCCACAAATCAAAGGGTGATTGCAGATACTTGACTTTAAGAGAAGAGCTCTTAAAAAAGGGTTGAAAAAGAATGTTGGTGTTTTTTAGCTTGAAAAAGAAGTGAAGGTATTGACAGTTTTAAGGATAACAACTTTACTTTCGAAAATTTTATCTTTTTAATAAACAGTTTATAATTCGAAAACAAAAGTAATACTCAACACCTTGTAAGATGAAAATGTCACCTCTTTTGACAGAAATGTGCAAAAACATTCTCCAATCACCACTTCAAGATTTTTATGGGTGGAAGCTCATTTTGGAAGCATCACATTGTAGATTTCTGCTTCGCTTTAAGATCATTGTTATATATCCATGATTTGTCACCACTGACAATATTATTCTACCTTCATCAAGTCATGTATCTACACTATTCGATCTTGGCTTTTTTTAAATTCTGTAAAAAAATATGTTTATACTCGATTGTTTACAATGCTGACGATTCCATACCAAGACTGTCTGAATTTCGTGCAGCCTAACAATCTTGTCCTCAATAGCATCTACATTTTTGACGTAACATTTCTGTCATTTTCCTAAAACAATTTACACTGTCAGTAACTGTGGAAGGTCGTCCGTTGTCGGAGCTCGTCACTTAATACCTAAAAAAATTCAGCATATTCATCGTAAGACATCAAATTTACATAAATCTTCAGCCAGTTCTCTGCTTAGTTGTATAGAAAATATGGCTGTAAATGGACGCATGACAAAATAAATAAAAAATCACTTATTTATAACCTTCACTTCTTCTTTACCGTAAATCTAAAAACACTTAACTTAATCTATACCCTTCACTTATTTAAAAATAATCACAATAATCTGCAGCGCACCTAAGGAACCTTTCGAAACGTCGACCTACTCCGCCCATGTAAACAAATAACCATTACACACCGAAATCGATTTTCATCCAATAATTATGCCACCTACATCGCGCGGAAATCGGTTCGATCCAAAACGACCTTTATCCAATTCAGCTCGAAGGACCTAAGTTGATTGAAACGCACAAGTCTACCTCTCAAATTATCAATTATCTCTGGATACACGTAATAATCGACTAATATCGATATAATATCGGGTCGATCGATACCGAAACGTGCTATTAGATGCGGTATTTGCTTTCGATTTGTTGGATTACACGGTTAAATTGAAAGGTTCGGTTGCAAGTATGAGTTTTGTGGAGGCCGTGATACGGGCCAGTGAAGCACCTGGTAAATAGTAATTTCTGTATTTTTTTAGAAAATAAGGAAAACAAATGTGCATAACGTAGAAGCTACGGAATTAGACGATACGACGGATTTTGAGGTTCTAGGTGGTAGGATTCCAATATTCGAAACGGGACGTCAAATATCAAAAACGGCCTGTTGTATAAAGTTTTATAAAACGGTTCTTCGAAATCTAAATAAATGTTTCCTTACTCTTAAAATATTAACCTATCCAATCCTGACTTCTTAAAAAAACTGTCATTGGTAGTTACTTTTATCTCCTGTTTAGGGTTGTAACACCTGTTACAACTGACTCACTACCTTTACGGTTCCGTACCTCAGACGAAAATCCAGTTAGAGCTTCTAGAAAGATTTACAATTGGCATAAAAAAACTGATTTTCTACTTACAACGCTGTTATCGCCTTCAAAATGAAACTTAACTTCTTGGACTACATTAAGTTCAGAAGCTAATGTAGGAAATTCATTAATTTTAAAAGTCAAACAGATGTAATGTTTGCTGTAGGTACTAAATTCTAGCTATCATTAAAAAATAAAGTACCTATGGCTGTAAAAATTACAGTATTATGGTGGACGTTCAAAAAGATTGTTACACAGACACGAAGGTGAAATTTTTTGAACCAATAAAATTTCAAAAATGTTACCTTGGGTGTAACAAAACTGCACAAATGATGTGAAATAAAATCACACAAGCTCCCAAGAAAAAAGACATTAAAAATGTCATTCATACACTGCACCAATGTCTGGACAAGCAGACAAGCTCGAATTCCTATCTATAAAAAAGTCTGAAGAATGCAGTCGACTCGCCTTGTTCTTGATAAAACTAGTTGCGTTATAGCAAGTGTATTAAGAACGAAGAAAGCCCAACGCCATCTTCACTTTAATAACAAAATCAAAGTTTGCAGCCGGATTGTTACACAGGATTATTCAAAACAGAAAAATATTAATATCTCAGTCACTACAAGATTTTCGGTATAACCACCCGGAAAAACCGATATGCAGTACATAAAAATACAAATGAGGAAATGACAATGATTTTGAAACGTCGCGTCGTCACTATACTATGTCCATCGTAAAGAAAAGGAGTGGAAATACATCGAAAACATCTACACAGCGCGTGATTACGGTCAAAATCTTCAAGCGAACTGAATTTGTAACAGAGCTGGATTCACTTTTAAATAGTATTTTCTTTTACATGAACTAGTTAGTTGTAGGCATAGTAGATTTATTTTTTAAGCGTGCACATATTATTGGAAAAATTTGATTTTGTAATTAGATGGATTTGTGTGGTAATTTATCTTAAAATAAAACATAATTTTAATTTTAAAAATTAAATGAATTATTTTTGCTTGAAAAGTTTATATACTCAATAATATAAACTGAGTTTTTATGTCAAACTACAAAAAGGCCAATGGAGCATATTGTGACATTGAAATTAAAGACGAAGAGTTATTTTACATATACAAATAAAAACAATTGAAATTACTTAAAGTTTTTATTTATATTAAAACAAAATAATGTCTGAGAGAGAATCTGCGGAAGAAGTTACTTATAACCCTCATAGAAAGCGATAAAAAAAGCACCTAACTGTAGATATTAAGGAAATAATTTTAATTGCAAGCAAACCCCGAATTGCAACAAATTTCTATTTTGTTCCATATCCCGTATATAACTCATAAATATTGATGTGTGATTATTTACACTTACCTCAAAGTAACTACCAGCCCTTGCATATATTGCTCCTACACGGCAGCCGGCGACGACAGCAGCACGACATTGTTTTAATTGGTACAAAGTATCTGAGTACCTAAATAGTAAGGGATATTGCAATGAAAATTGAATTTAAAGTATTATTAAAAAATCAAAAATTATATTTTTTTGTGAAATCGATTACTTATTTTTATAAAACCCTTAATGCGAGCCTATATACTAGACCAGTCATGTTGTAGTGCAAGTTTGTTTACACTCATTTTCCGCGGGTATATACCAATAGCGCGCAGCGGTCAGTTTAATCCTTACATCCTTACATATAGAATAGCTTCAAAAGGGACAGGTCAATTGCGCGCGGACAAGACATAAGTACCAATATCCTATAAATGAACCATCAACAGAAAATAATAATTATTCATTTACCCACCTATATTGTTAAGAAGAAGTTTACGTGCAATATACTGAAATGGAGACAATGTTGTAAGTCCAGATATTTTTAGATTTATTAATTTATTAAAAGATGAACAAACTAATTCATATATTAAAATAAATACTGTAAATTGACCTAAGATATAAAAAACGCAGTGGTTATATAACAAATTTAATTAATTTATATGTAAATAGCAGTAGTGGAAGATTTAATTTTGTTAAGAGTGTTTGTTATGACTTTGGCAGAAGTAAAATATATTTTTAATAATCATTTTTATTAAGTTTTCTTTTCAGATGTTTTGCGCGCAATTGACCCATGCCTGGCAACATTTCTGACCGCCGCGCGCAATCGTCCGTTGCCCTTTTCCGCAGGGCGAGTGGAGTTTTCTTTAAGCAAGTAAAAGATTAAAAATATTTTTTCGAAAAAGTGGTTCTATTATCCAATTAGAAGAATATATAAACAAGCAAGCTACTATGAGCTATAAACATGAACGTATTTGTGGCTTTGGTTCGTTTTAGATTTTTTAGTTTGGCAATGAGTTTCTAAATCATTTAATGAAACTCTTTATTGGAAGAATGAGGAAGATGATTTTATTTTAATATCTTACAGGGTGTCCCTGGTTCACCGTAGTGATTTGAAAATATTATTTAATTTTGTCACAATAAGGCGTCACCCTGTACATAGGAAGAAGGTAATAAATCCAAAATCAGTGCGTATCCCACCAATAAAAAATCACCAAACAAAAAGCGAGACCTCACACAATATATTGCAGGTTAGGACTCTTATCGCACAGTAATAAATAATAATAAAATAAGAAAACAAACTAAAACCTAAAATTCACCTGTGAATTTACAAAGGGTCGGAAACGAGATTATTGGCTTCCTTGTACAAATAAAAATGAATGGTTTGGGAACCAGATTATATTTTTTGTCAAAAAAAGAGCCACAGATACTGATACGTAAAGTACCTTTCTTGAAAATATTACAGATATTTATGGTCACTATAAAAGGAAGTCAAAAAGTTTTATTGAACAATGTAATAATGCATTTCATCACTAAATACTGTAATGTTACCGCAAGCCTCAATTCTAGCACCTTTATATTTTATTATCCACAATCAGAAATCAATTACACAATCAGAAATCAATTATTTTGTTTTAAATAAAGTTAAAAATACACTTTATAATATGTAATAATACAGCAGCCGCCCCTTGATATTTTTCTGATTACTAACAGGCTAAACCTCCGTAAGTAGCTTCGGTTTGACGAGACTCCCAACTTTTTCCTCTGCGAAAATTCTGCGCAGGTGGAAAACATGTCGATTTTGTGGGGTGTCCAAATTTTACGACTAATAGTTAGTTTTGTATTTATATGTGACGATAATTTTATAATAAACTCGAAAAAACGTTTGTCCTACAAAATGCATGGTTTGACTGAAGGGTCCTCCACTGCCAACATGTCCAAATAACGAGGTCATAATAGTATATTGTGTAACAAGGTTGGAATGAGAATTCGACATGAGTGGAGGAACCACGAGTGTCGGATTTTCATTCCAACAGAGTAACAGACTGTACTTTCTCCACGGCCACAGAAAGTAGAAATTAAATATAGTAAAATGAAACTTCAATCTCTCAACATTGTGTAGTATTTTTATATTCAAGCTTGGATTTTTGCTGTAGCAAATTTTGAGTTATATTATCGGCATATTTTTTTATTTCTGGAGGAGTATTTTCAAATTCTACATCTGAATCGTTTGATTTTCTTCTCCTTTTTAATAAATTAAAAGTTTTTACAAACCAATATTAAGACCACGTCAACTAATACTGACAGTTAATTTGACATTCATGGCAAACCTTAGATTTTGTCTCTAGTGATAGAATGAAATACGTATAAAATACATAAGAGACAAGTGTTTCAGAATTTTCTTTCAATCTCAAGAGCGAGAACGTTTCTCTTCTGTTATTATAAGTGGTTTCAGAATAACTACATTCAGTAGTGGCCGTGAAGAAAAATTATTACTAACCAGCTGATTTTTTTCGTGCAACTTAGTAAATATTTGTATAATGAAATGGTCACATAATCCTACATATTGAGTGGTACGTTTTCCCCGTCATACGCTTGGAAATTGTCGATTCCATGCTAATATTTTTTTCGTTAATAACTGTAGAACAAAGATAAGATATGTTAAGTTAGTGCATTCTTTGCCCAAATAAAACAGTGTCCTACACAAAAATGGGTAGGTAACGCTAGTCCTAGAAGAATACTGAAAATAACGTATTATATCACAATTGAGGAATGGATGCATTTGAGCATGGGAAAATTTTGTGCCCTTACCACTTTGTGACAAATGACAAGTAACAGATGACAGCCGGAACCCCGGACCTAACTTTTTACGTTGTCTTCGTGCAACCTGTTTATAATTATATAATACACGTAAACATATCTAGATGGCGCCACCTAGACTACTAACCTGACATCACAGTGTTGCCAATGCAACCTGAGATCACAGGTTTGCCAAACGTAGCTAACCGGAGACTGAAATATATAGCCCAACGCACATAGGGCCTATTATCTCGCCATCCCAACTTTGTATATTTGTGCTTGTGATTTTGAACCTTTAAAAAAGTTTTACAACAAATCAAAATTTGTTCGGAAAACTTTTTTATTTCCTCTCTTTTCACGCAAGCCTTTTGAGTTTTCACTAAGTAAATTGCACAAAAATCACTCTATAATCACTCATTGAGATGAAAGTTTTCAAATGACACAAACGTACTTGACTCTTTGAAATTTTGAAAATAAAAATGGCGTCGAATGAATTCTGTAAAAACTGACTATTCTCATCTAAAATCTAAGCGAAGTTTCTCATAGAGCATATTTTCTTTTATATCATTTGTGATTATTGTCCATCGTATATCAGTAAGATTTAATCCGATTTGAATTATCGCATCAAACTATCATACAATTTCAAATCTGCTTTGATTACCCACTGTCGATATTACCGTCATTTCCTTTTGAAATCAAACTTCATATAATGCTGAGTACATTCCTACTTACTTACTTTCAGCTACTTATTTCGTACTTTGTTATTTTGTTTTCTCTTTTTTTTTTGGTTCATCAACGGAGCAATAATAACCATCCAACATCAGCATTTATTATAGATTTTTCAGTTGCGCGAATCAAATAAGTGCATTACGAGGAGCAGTCAATAAAAATGGTTAAAGGAAGAAAGGTTCATTATTTTAGTGCTATTTGCCAAAAAGGTGTAAATTAATTAAGTTTAAGAGCAATCCGGAGCTCTTGTGAAAAGCAAATTTCACTTTTATTTTATGAGGATTTTGTAATGTAAAATTGTATTTATATGCGTGCCACGGGAACACTTGACGATAGAATGTTTCTTGGCAGCTTTAAATTATTGAAACGATGAGGCAGCACTATGCAAAGATATTTAAGAAAATGGTGGGAAAGCATATTATTTAAAAACTACTTGATATTTATTAAAACAAATAAGAGCAAATTTTCATATACAGGGTGACCCAGGGGTGTGTGCATGCTCCATAACTTTTTTCTACCCAAGATATTAGCGCATCTTTCGAGATGTAAACGAACTCGGATTCGATGTTCTATCGCCTACTACGATTTTTGAAAATGACAAATTACAAATAACAATAACTCGACTTTCTCAAATGCATCATCCTACATTTTATTAAATCATTACATGGCATTTTTTAATATCTTTTTGCTGATTTAGGATTTGTGGGGTTTATTTTGTAAAACTTACGAGATTTATGTAAAATAAGAAATATTTGACGGTTTATTCGAGAACAAAAGGAATCGAGTAGACCGCTGTCGTAAAATTTGACAGATTCAAACAATTTTGAAAAGAAAATGTTTCAACAAAATGAAATTGTAATATAAACAGAAATACATTACAAAGTAAACAATTTTAGTAATACAATTTGCAAGAACATGAAAGAATGATTAATAGGAAACATTATAAACATTTTTGATTTATAACAATATCTGTATATATCCAATATCTGTATTACACGCTTTAGTTACATTTTTTATTGAACTGACCCCGTACAGCAAAATTTTCCGTCGCTCGAATCAAGTAAGCATATTAAATGAAAAACGAACATCACTTGAATCACTGATCGAGGTAGGCTATGCCGTATCGATGATAAATTCGCCGCTGCCTTTGATCTGTTGCCGACAACTCGGTACTCTTGACACGCCTCTATCGGCTAATATTGGCATTTTTATTCTGACAAAGCATGCCTTCTAGATTTTGATACGATTGCGATTATACATTAAACATATTGTTATCATTGAGGAACAATTTTATGAGTTATAGTTTAAAGTAGTACAGGATTTCATGTACCTATACGTTAACAGATGAAAAATTAAAATATATAAAAAATGTAGTTTGTCTGAATCTTAAGCAAAAATTAACAATTTTTTTGTACATTTTTTCATTCCTCATCAAAATTTAACAGTTATTTTGTTAAATTTAAATATGGACTATTTAATACTTTTTTTATAACACTAGGGGTGTTAAATCGAGTGAACAAGCAGGAAATAAATTAAAACTAATTCATAAAAAATTAAACATTTCTTAAAGCTGCGACTTAAATAAAGGTTAAGTCAATTTTCACATATCAAAACTAAATATCACGGTCATAATTTAAAATATAAATCCTATATCGCTTCATTAATAAAGGTTTATTTTAACGGCCTTAGTCGAGATTTTACAACTTCAAATAGGGCCAATAAATATTGGCGCCTGTCAGTGGTGTGCTTAATTTTGTTAAAGTAGATTAGTAAAAAATAAAAAACAAAAATCTTTAAAACTCACAAATAAAACAGCTATCCAAATAGCTATTGTGACTAACCTCATACACCAAAATCCGGAATTATCAGCACAAATATCGGTGTCATATACTTTTTTGCGTGCTAATATGTAGAAGTTTGTACCAAATAAGCGTGATTTGCCCTATCTGGTTTTTCAGGTTTGTAGTTTACAAATAACGAAGAAAATTTATTTTACTTACGAGGGGCAAACCGCTGAGGAAGTCACGTGAAGTCATAATGAAGTGCGTCGAAGTCCTTTGAAGTCACGTGAAGTCATAATGAAGTCCGTGGAAGTCCATGGATTCCATGGAAGTCATGTGAAGGCTGTTAAGATCTCCTGGAAGTGGTGGAAGTGGTGGTTTAGTTATTAGTTCAACGGAAAACGGAATACTGAATCAAAGGATAAAGGTACCCATGAGAGCTTACTCAAATGTCAAACCGATTGAATACGCTATAATCTTGAAATTATTTCGAAGCAAAAATATGGCGGGAATTCAATTTAAGGTTGACGAATACTTGTTACTCTTCTTAGGAAATGTACCTAGCTATTTTAAAAGAGATCTGAGAGCAATTTTGAAGTGTTTTTTGAAAAATTTTTATTCTAAAAATACATATTTGGACCATGTAGAACACTTATTTTTATTAGATTTTGACAATGAACTGTACTTTATGAATTTTGCTAAGTACGGTCCTATTCCATTTTCACTGAAAATATTTATAAATCTTTTTGAATAAAATTAATTAAAAATTTTCCAGAAATTTTGATCACTTTGCAACTAATTCAGCTGTCAAAAAAAATATTCACAAAGAACAATTTAGCTACGTAAAATATTTCAAAACCCCAATTTAACAAAAAAAAAACTATTCCCAAAATACAATAAATCAACACACTAAAATTAAAAAAAATCAACATTAATTAAATAACAGTTCCAACAATACATTTTCTATAATTGTATACTACTTTACAGTCCAAAAAGAAAACCTGTTCTCTTTCTTTAACTTTCTTTGGATAACAATTGTCATAGTGAAGTCCGTGGAAGTCCATGGAAGTCAGTGGAAGTCATCTGGAAGTCCAAGGAAGTCATGGAAGTTTGGAAGTCTGGTGTACAAAATTTTGGTAGCCGTTTACCCCTCGTACTTAGTAAAATAAGACAAATATGCCATTCTTAATCGTTTTATTGTAGTAAAAAAAATATAATAGATATAACATTTCCAAAACAAACAATTTAGGTAAACTGAAAAAAATAGTAATAAACAAAACTTACATGACTGGGTGCGCGAGAGGCACAAATAGCCGCAAACACGTTGCAAATTCTATCTTTCGGTTGTAACAACTGAACAGAAATATTATTTTGCACCAGATGTGTTGATAGGCGGAGACAATAACATAAACAACGAATACCTAAAAGCACAGTTTCGAAGGAATCGTCACATTTTAATTATAACCCAAAAACAAAAAGTTGCGGCAATCTGCCGCTGGCGCGCCCGCTCGAGGGTTAAAGAAAGTTATGGTAAGGCTGCTATTAGTGAAAGAACGTGTCGCGAATGGTGTTAACAGTACTACAAAAGGGCGTGGAAGACAACGAGCGGTCTGGTCTGGTGAAAGAGTTTGAAGACCAGAATTGAAGGCATTACTAAATAAAACTTGATATCAATTGCAACAAGAATTTTAGATTGATTGGGCATGATTCAACAGATCTTTTCACATCGTTCCAAAATTTTGGAAATGATGCAAAAGCAAGGAAGTTGGGCGCCATAAGAGTAGAAGCCAAGAAAGGTCAAATGTCCTTGTGAAACCTACTTGGAAACACTGAAATAGGACATCTCACCACACCCGCAGTATTCTCCAGCCATTACCCCTTTCGATTACCAACTAATTCGATCGATGATGCATGGCCTGGCTAAGCAGCACTTCCTTTGTTACGAAGAAGCCAAAAATTGGGTCGAAACGTAGAGAAAGATAGGGAAGACAATATTTTGAAAAATAATTATCTAACCATTTTCTACAATAAAGGCTCAAATTTTGGAAAAAAACAGCCTCCATTAGTTCTCAAATTTGCACATAAATTCAAGTGACATTTTAGTTTACTCACATTACAAAAAAAGTTCTTCATTGACTTGTAAGGGTTGAAGAAATATTTAGCAAAATGAATTGTACTTTTAAGATACGCCACTGGAACCTATGCTGCACCATTAATCCTACAATTTAAATTTTACAACCACCATGTTGCTGTTCTATGAGTCAATCACTAAATCTTTTGTTTTTATTGGGTATTTTATTTATTAACAATTAGTTTTTAATCTCTGCGATAATTTCGAAGAAACGGAACGATTTTAAAGGCTAAATGAATTTTATTGGTTGTAAATCAAGTTAACTCAGGTCAGTCGAAATATGCGATTGAAGTTTTATGGGGTTCTAAAATATTAATTGTTTTAAAATCTTAAGGTGTCGCCCAAATGCATTTTTATAGTAAAAAAAATGTATACATGTTCCGAATCTATACGTCAATTTCTAAAATAGCTATTTATGATATAAGTGTTAAAAGTGCAGTTTAAGGGGATTCATTAACGCGTCATAACTTCATACGATATTTCCCCTTGACCCGCGCAGCTAAAGTAGGCCTGACTAAATATAAATCTTTTCCAAAGTTTGGCAACACAGAATAATACATTTACCAAAAGATATTGCCACCGAATAAATAAATCATTTACACATCCTTG
This sequence comes from Crepidodera aurea, assembly GCA_949320105.2. NCBI lineage: Eukaryota > Metazoa > Arthropoda > Insecta > Coleoptera > Chrysomelidae > Crepidodera > Crepidodera aurea. The sequence goes on from OX439474.1 coordinate 28,928,858, forward strand.
GTAGGCAGTGGCCAGTGGCGTGCAGAACATAAGAATTAGGTGACCAAAACCAACAATGTTTTAAATAGGTAATGTATTAAGGATGTCTCAACGATTAGATCAGTTCCTCCAGTCCTATTGCTTCCTAGTAGTTCTTGGCCTGCCTCATTCCTTGTAGTCCTATCCAGTATTGGGATCTTTTGTTATTTACTTATTTTCCAAGTTCATCAAGTATTGTACTGGTACTTATTCCGCAGAAGGGTTCAAGTCCCAGAAATGGTGTTTCAGCCCCTTTTTTGCGAGTACGTGTGCTATTTCATTACCCTCCCACTGTGTCCCGGAACCCATAGGATTGTCGGATTAAACCTTTGCCATATATTTTTACATAGCTAATCCAAAGCTTTAACGGCAAAAAAAAATCAAAAAATACCCATCTTTATGTCCAAAATTTTTATCATCAACAATATTTTATATTTTATTTCCAAAAAAGACATTGAAACACACATTTATTTTTCCAACTGCAGAATTATACGGTCCCTTTAACGCTATTCTACGAATTTTTTATATAAACTTTCAAAAAATTCACCTCCCGGTGCAATCATCACTCTTAAGGGCAATCGTCGATGACAGGTGACAAACTCCAACACCCATATAACACATACCATAACAATAAATCCATGGGACTCATACATCACATTATCTCAAAAATCTAACCACAAGAGAAAAAAGAAGAATAACCCGCACAGCCACCTATTAATAAACATCTCGGACGTCTTGATCAAGGCATGCGAACGATATAAAGATGTAGTCAGGTAGCTTAGGATACAAAAATAGTTTATCTAAAATCGCTGTAAAGTGTAGATCACAAACTTTTACTTTTTCAAAAACAAACGTCATTATTTCTTAGAGAATGCTTCAAAACTTTTGAGAAATTTATTTTTCTCAAATATCAATGGGTAAGGTATAAACAATGTATTTATTAGTTTGTATTATGATAAGGGGGTTCATCCCAAAAAAATCCAGTCTAACATTATAACACAAAATTAAGAATAATTATGTTGCTTAAGAGAGAAATGGGAAATGCTATTGGTGATATGTTGACTTATTTGTTAATAGATTTACAATGTTTTAAAAATTTAAGTCTTTGTTCTTCTGCCAGATTGACCGACATATCCCAGCTAGGAAATAGTTGCCTGAAGACTAGATGTTTTGAAAATCTAAGATAGGAATCAATCCACGGACCTAAATTTTGAACTTTATCCGTAAAATGAAAATCATCCTCGTCTTTAAAACTTGCTTTGAACCAAATAATATCACCGTTGACTTAGTCGCATTTATTGTTAAATTGAGAGCGGTTAGATTTATTAAATAGTAAATGCAGATATTAGATCAAGGGACGGGGACTGGGGCTAATTTAATTTTTAAACATGAACCCTGTTACAACGTTACTAGTCGAAAGACAATTTTGTTAACTTAGATTTTTATTAACCTAACAATGTAGATGGGCATATATGTTAATATTAATATTAAATCCCAAATAGTTTCTAAACCACCGGACTACGACTCAACCAGAACCTAACCTCAAAAACAGGTAATAACATATTCAGGTAGCATAAGCCGTTCCTGAAGCTTCTTCTTTCGAAAACTTGGTTATACATCAGGTCTATAATTGCACTAAGAAAGATGTGATCTTCAGTCATAAATTTGTAAAATAAATACTGGAAATATTTTCTCGTCCTTTACGTGCAGTCATTTTATTTAGATGCCGAGTTACGATTTTGCTTTGTTTATCGCCTCGACGACTGTCTTATGTTATAGTTATGATTATTTCTTTTGTTTTTTTTTGGTTTTGAGTTCTGTGGAAACTAGTCCTTTTTGTAACGCGGCGAGTAGATGGATTTTATTATGAGTTTTATTGGTGATGTTTTGTGGGTACAGTAGCTGGTTCTAAGCTTGGATATAAATACCTTAGATTAATTGAGTAGGCGGTTGTTTTTTGTTTTGGAAGAGGTATTTCACTTAATTTTAGATGTTAAAGATACTTTAATGCTATCTTAGTTATTTCGGTGCAGCAGTTCGAAAGCATACAAGGAACATAAACCAAGTGATAAATGCAATTGAGTCACAAATTTGTAGGTAGATATGGAGGGTGGAGTATCTGCATATGACCTAGTCCAAATAAGGTCCTGTACATGCCAAATTCTTTTTTGGAATTAAGTAAAATGGAGTAAATAAAAAATTGTCAAAATAGATATAATAATCAGTAATAAACAATTATTGTTTTGGCGTGTTTCGTTATTTTTGGATAACTTTAATAAAAATTTGACGAACGCCGAAAACAATGAGGTTCGAATTTGGAAGTTGTAGAAATTTAACAATAGCAGCAGGAATTTTTCCATACTTATTTATTCCGAGCGGTTTTTCGAATACGTGTCTTTCACATACAAATTTTCAAAGTCATTTTTTGGTACTTAAAATTTAAAAAATTGCTATAAGCTTTTCATAGGATGAAAGTCTTTCCGAAAAAAATAAGCTCAATATCGTTATTCTACGATTACTCCTAGAGCAAGAGTAGCCGATTTTCGCAAGCGCCTTTTTTTCGAAAAATCGAAATATCTCGAAATTAATATATATTTTTAAAAATTTGAAATACGTACCTCTTCTACGAGACACGAGCTATATTTTTGTCAAATATCAAATAAATTTATTTTATTATAGCAAAAACAAAAAAATTTTGGACTGTTTTTTTATATATCTCGATCGAGATATAAAAAATGAATCCAAAGATATTTGTATTATTTTCAACTTTCCCATTTATCTACTTTTTTTTTATTCACGAAAAACCATTTTTAAGTTTATTTAAAAAATATATAAATTTGTGATTTATTTAAACACTATTTTGAAAATAAAAATCGCGTCGATTGAATATTTAAAAAAAAATTATAATTTTAAAACATAAATTTTAGTAAACAGAGAAAATGTTCATCATTTTAATTATATTTAAATCAAAAGTAAAAGTATAGTGATGATAAATCTAAAAGGATTTTTTTGCTGTGCCTCTATTAAGAGATTTCAGTTTTATAAAAATCAGTGAGAATTTTAGAAATTCTTCTTCTTCTTCTGGTCAAATTTTCTATAAGAAAACAAAAAAAAATAAAAACTAATCGCTTCCTGAGAAAGCTTAGAGTCTCCTCTTTAAAATGCTTTCTTTTTTTTCTTCGCATACATTTTAGACAAAGATACTTTAGTTTTTCCGAACGCCTCACCTGAAAATTTGTATTCAACGGCTCGGCGCGCGTGGAGTTTTCGAATTTGCTTTCTTATTTTTAATAATTTTTTATAGTAATACAAATTTTTTTGTAAAATAACTTATAATATAATTTTTAGTAAAATTATCCGCTCTTTTACGTGGTGCTATTAGTTTTTCGAATTTTTTTTTTCGAGATATAATGGAAAAACCAAATTTTCGATTTTATTTTCGAAATTGTGAAGTTAGCATACACTTTAGAGCAGCAAAGATTTTTTTATCGTTTTCTACACCCATTCAAGTACTTAAATGCCAAGTTTCATCGATATCACATTTTGTGCGTGGTCAAATTCTCTGACGACTGGACTACCAAAACTTTCAAACTTTTCGAAAATGATCAATAAAACAATGGTTTCCACCATGGTTACTATAGTATATCATTGACAAGTGTCCACTTCGAAAATTTAATATAGTGCCTACGATGCTGAATCCAGTTTATTTATTTCAATAGTTATTTAACTTATTTTACTCCGCATAATTATTTTTAATACTTTCACATGCGTGCCTTAAAATTATACTTTTAACAAGAGAAACAGAAGAAAATTATTTTCTTCTTCTGCCTTTTTGAATGCAGGAGAGTCCGTAGAATTTGATTCATTGCAACTTTGAACATTTTATTTAAAAAATTTCAGAAACTAAGCCCCCGAACCCTAAAGGGTCCTTGATGCTTTATTAAATTTTAGTAATTGGCAATATCTATCACGTGTAAATATCGCAACACCCTGTATTTACAATAAAGCCCAGCTTTCCACTCCTCTGACATTTTTTGTGTAAGAAAAATGGCAGTTGCACCACTGACTTTTAGTAATAAATTTTAAAATTTCCATTCGCTTTCAAACTAGAACCCGCACTTTTAACACCTGTGACTGATAAATTTGAATATTTAATTTGGAAAAGAATACTTTTATTTTCTTTCGGTGTCCGTATCGATCCTCTATATCAAGTTGGCCGGTCTTCGGAACAATCCACTCTTCACACACACCTTCGGAGCTGATTATAAAATATGGGACATAATTTGAAAGGTACCTACGACCGTATTTTGATTACCGGACAACAAAAGACAAAAATTACGAAGGCGGTCTTCGCTGGTTTTGGTTTTGTTCACACAAAAAGTAACAACAGCCTTTTGAAGAAATGTCTGATAAGTGGCAAGAATGGAGGGTGTGGATATCGCTAGTAAGTTATAGATTTTGAAAAATGCTAGTTAAACAATCACAAGGGACTACAAACTACAACGTGGATGCTCCACTAATATCAGTTTTGGGCCTTATAGAGGAAGAGGAAATAATTATTTATTTATAATTTTTTTTGTACGTACAGGGTTTTCTTTTTATTGTATTTGTATAAAAGGGTAATAAAATTGCAATATTTTAAAATGAACGCTTCTTTCTCTCTAATACCATTCGTTAATATTATAATGCCAATATCAAATTTAGTAATTGTCCAATAAACGAAGGTTCCAAACCGGGCATCAGGTCTGTCCGGCACCATTTTTTTTAATTTGCAGGTATTCATGAGTACATTCACCCCCGAAAATCTCAGCTGTCTGAAATTTGTGGAAGGGCGGGAAAATGGCCCATTGGTCTCAAAAATGTTGTTTTTTCTTCGCCTATTTTCGCCGATATTTCCGAAAATATGATACTTTTGTTTGGACCAAAATGAAGATCAGTTCATTACCTACAAAAATAATCCTCATTATTTTTGTCAAAAATATGATAACCGGCTCCAAAACGCACCCCATTTTTAGCTCCTGCCCTGCATTTAGAGAGCACGCTCTAAAGGAATGACACTCCCAAGCGGATTACAAATTTTTCAATAAATCACGTAAGAATGAATATTTTTTCATGATTGACAGTTCAGATGAAAGAAGGAACCTGTAGCTATAATACCATATTACTTTTTCCTTTTATCTATTTCTCTGAAATATTGAAAAACCGGGACAAAGTTTGTTTTTGCTCGATATTTTGACCCTCCTATAAATTTATTCATATTTTTTTTATCAAGACTAACTTCACCGAATCCTTTTGGATAATGGGGCTTTTTTTTGTATTTTTTTGGAGTTTTCGAAAATGCTCGGGTCTATCGGGAATTAATAGATAATCAAGGACCAGATCAGTTTTCAACGCACATCATTAGAAAGCTTAGCTTGTTCCCTTGTCGATGTCATTTTTCTTTTTTTTTCATATTTTTTGAGAAAATTCTCACCCATATGAAAAATAAACATTTTTTTGAGGATTATTTTCTTTTCGTGCACAGAGGCATAACTTTGGACAAGGAATTTTGTTATAGGTGCGCCACGTGAATGATTCCTGATGATGAAATTAAGTGGTATCTTTTTTTGACGAAACTTTTTAGTGCTTTTGATTAGAAAATATGACGTAAACATAATTTCTACGTAATATTGATACTCTTGTTTAAACACGATAATTTCACCATTTTCGAGAAAAACGCAATTGAACAGGTAATTTTATGTTTTCTTTGATATCCTTTATTACAAGAAAAGGCATAGAGGTCGGAGGAGGCCACATAGAACATTTAATTTAAGTTTGCTCTTTTTATGTTGAATTATTTTTAATTCTGCTTTATAAACCGTTGAAATAGAAGCCTTCTGTCACAAGTTTTTTAATGTCTGTTGTTTGAAATCCCCTTCTCCCCTGTTCAATCGCGTTTTTCTCGAAAACGGGTGAAATTATCGTGTTTAAACAAGAGTATGAATATTACGTAGAAATAATGTTTACGTCATATTTTCTAATGAAAATCACTAAAAAGTTTCGTCAAAAAAAGATGCCACTTAATTTCATCATTAGAAATCATTCATGAGGCGCCAACTATAACAAAATGTGAAATAATACATAAAATAAATAAATAATATAATAATAAATAATATTCCTTGTACAAAGTTATACCTCTGTGCCGATTTTGATAACAATTGATAAATATACAGGGACATTATCAGAAAAAAACGAAGAAAAAAATCCAACTTAGACGCCCTGCATCTTATTCCACAGCAATATTTTATTGAGGTATATTTGGTCCTATCACAATATTTTCGTCCCAATAATTTGCCCTTAGTGTGTTGTTGTAACTTTCGTGTCCCTTTCGGGATTAATGTGGACTGTACTTTCTTGGTATTATATATTTTTTGATGATTAAAACATTTTCTAACACTTACTAATAACTTTATTAAACATCTTGACAATATGACAAATCAGTTAACAATGATTAAAAAACAAAAAACTGCTTGACATCCCCTGCTACCGATAATATTTTATATGCGAGGTTGCCAAATTATATAAAAATACGATATTATAATTAAAAAAAATAAAAAAGTCAAATGAGGCCGAACCATAGCCGCCAGCCTTGAAAGGATTGCCTTTCAACATAAAACATAAAGTAAAACATAAATAATTATCAAACAGAAAAAATTGTATATAAAGTTTAAAGGTCAGAATTCACTGGTAAAGCGCACACTTTTTGAATAGACCTTTTAACTACACCCGAACAAGTTTTGACACTCACTACGCGAACAATACCATCCGTGCCAGGGTGAGTCTCAATAATGCGCCCTAATCTCCAATGTAGGGGGGCAATGTTGTCTTCCTTCAATAAAACTAAGTGACCAGCACTTAGATTGCTGGAGGAATTAGACCATTTGTTTCTCCTTTGAAGAGTAGAAAGGTACTCGTGGGACCAACGGGACCAGAAATGTTGGTACATTTTCTGGATAAGCCTATACTTGGGCAAACGGTTGTCAGGAACTTCCTGGATATTCATCTCTGGTAGAGCGGTGAGTGGGGCTCCAATAAGGAAGTGACCAGGTGTTAATGGGGTTAAATCTGAAGGATCATGGGAGAGTTCGGTAAGAGGACGAGAATTAAGAACTGCTTCTATTTGAGAAAATATAGTTGAAAGTTCCTCAAATGTCAAATGATAATTTCCGATAATACGATTAGCATGAAATTTCGCTGATTTAACAGCACTTTCCCACAGTCCTCCTTGATGAGGCGATTTAGCAGGTATAAACAACCATTCAATTTTATTATCATTACAAAACCTTGAAAATTTTTCATTGTCCGAAATATTAGATACTAATTCAAATAACTCTTTAATTTGATTGCTAGCGCCCACATAATTAGTACCGTTATCAGAATACACCCGCTTACATATACCTCGACGCGAAATAAACCTCTTAAAGGCATTAAAAAAAGATTCAGTGGATAAATCGCTAACCACTTCAATATGAACCGCCTTAGTGGCAAAACAGACAAAAATACACATATATGCTTTAATTATAGCGCGATTCCTTAATTTCCCATCCTTTATAAGAAACGGACCTGCAAAATCAGTTCCACAAACATGAAATGGCCTGATGGGCTGATTAACGCGATCAAGGGGCAGATCACCCATTTTTTGAGAAGATGAGACAGGTTTACATTTAAAACATGTCATACATTTCGAAATAACACTTCGTACTGCCCTCCTGCCATTAATTGGCCAATAATATTGTCTTACCGAATTTAACGTAGCCTGTTGACCTGCATGCAATTGTAAATGATGCTCATTTTGAATAATTAATTTACTCAGATTATGTTTATACGGTAAGATAATTTGAAATTTTCGATCAAAGTGCAGAGGCGCTTTTCGTAGCCTACCACCTACCCTTAATAAACTGTCCTTACCGATAAACGGATCCAATGATTTAATTTTACTTTTATTGAAAACAGATTTATTTTTTACTAAAGAACTTATTTCCTTTTCAAATGATTCAGTTTGTGCTATTTTAATTAATTTGTTTAAAGCCTCATTTAATTCTAACATTGATAATTCGCCGCTCAATTTAGATGTCGCATTTGATTTGCAATTTTTAACAAACCTTAGAATCCATGCAGTAAGGCGTTGTAGCCTAGTTAAGCTAGAAAATCTATCTATAAGTGAAAATGGTTCAAGTTGATTAATCAAAGTCATAGGTTTAACCTTTTTTCTCTCAGGAATGTCAGTGATATTAGAATTTATTATATTTACATTTCCAATTATGGTTTCACTTAAAAATTGTGGTCCCTTCCACCACAGGTCTGAATCTAACAATTCTCGCGGATTAACACCTCTAGATATTACATCTGCAGGGTTTTCTTTAGATTCCACATGTTTCCAATTACGAACGTCACTCATACCTTGTATTTCGCTAACACGATTGGCTACAAAAGTTTTCCAAATATGTGGCTCTTCAGCTAACCAACATAGTACAATTTTAGAGTCACACCAATAAAAGGTTGGTATAACATTATCAAATGCCTGTTGGACCCTATTCATTAAATGCGCCAATAAAAGAGCCCCTACTAACTCCAATCGCGGTAATGAAATTGTTTTCAAAGGCGCTATACGTGATTTAGCACACAATAATTTAACATTAACTGTACCATGCGAATCTATCGTTCGTACATAAATACATGCTCCGCTAGCCTTTTCCGAAGCATCACAAAAACCATGAAATTCAATGCTCTTATTAGCATTCACTGATACGTGTCTTGTAATTTTTATGTTTTGTAAATATTGTAATTGATTTTTAAATTCCACCCAAATTGTGAATATTTCAGAAGGGACTTTCTCATCCCATCCAATCTTTAATTGCCACAGTCTCTGCATTAGTATTTTTGCTCGGGTAATTATCGGACCGATTAAACCAAGTGGATCGAAGATCCTAGCAATAGAAGCTAGAATCACGCGTTTTGTCACTGGAGAATAATCCCTTACTTTGGTATCAATGACATATTCAAGTTCATCCCGTTTTGCGTTCCAAAATATTCCTAAAGTTTTAGAATTATCATTATCTGTTAAAAAATGCCCCAAATTATCTGATTTCCGGTCAGACAACTGATTTAAAACTGATATTTTATTCGAATTCCATTTTCTCAAATTAAATCCGTATTGCTTAAAAACACGCGTAATTTCCTGTGCTATAACGATTGCATCTTTATCTGTTTCACATCCAGTAATCAAATCATCTACATAAAAATCCCGTGATATGGTTTTGCTTAATTGAGGAAATTCATCCTCAATATCATCAGAAATTTGCTTAAGGCAACGAGTAGCCAAAAATGAAGCCGGCCCTGTGCCATAAGTAACTGTTTTTAATTTAAAATGTTGAACTTCGTCATCGGGACTTTCGCGCCAAATTATACGCTGCAAATTTTGTTGTTTCTCATTAACATTTATCATCCTATACATTTTTTCGATATCAGAAATAATAACTACATTATGCCATCTAAACCTACACAAAATTGAAAAAATGTCGTCTTGAATACACGGCCCTATTTTAAGTACTTCATTTAATGCTAGACCGACAAACGGTTTCGCAGTGCCATCAAATACCACTCTTAATTTTGTGGTACTACTAGCCTCGTTTGATACCCCATGATGTGGCAAATAATAAATTTTTTCATTACCCATACTTCGTGAATTAATATCTTTGTCCGATATTTTTTCCATATGACCCATGTTCAAATATTCCCTCATAAACTTAACATATTTTTCCTTGAATAAAGGATTTTTCAAGAATTTTCGCTCGACTGAAACTAGTCGCCTCTCAGCAATTCCTAACGAGTTCCCTAAATCCGAAATATTTTCCCGCGTCGGTAAAGTAACCACAAATTTCCCGACTGCGTCGCGAGTAACCGTTTCGGAAAAATGATTTTCACATTCCAATTCTTCGATTGATAGTACCTTTTTTGGCTCATTTTCCTCAATTTTCCAAAATTTCTCAATGTCATTTAATTCTTGGAATACCGATAAATTACATTTAACTTCATTTTGCTTATTTTCTTGTGTCATGGTCAATGGACCTGCTATTACCCAACCGAATAAACTATTTTGCAATATAGGCAAACCTATTCCGAGATTTATTTTACCCTCAATTAAGGTTTCATAAAATATACGAGCATTTAATAAAATATCAACTTCACTGGCCAAATTGAAGTGTTGGTCAGCCAATAAAATATTTCTAGGAATATTTAAACGTGACGTATTAAAGGAATAATTAGGAATACTTGCAGTAATTCTTTCTAACATTAAAAATTTTTCAAATGTTTCGTAGTTACCAAAAATTGATGTAATCGTAGCTTTAGTTTGCATTGTTATCATATTTCTAACTTGATTAACTCCCATTATGGGCAAATTTAATTTAGTAATTGGCAAATTTAACTTTTTAACTAAGCGTTCTGTTATGAAACAAGCTTGCGAACCGCTATCAAGCAGGCATCTTACTTTATGCTGCTCACCATTTTTTCCTGTGACATAAACTACAACCGTGGCTAATAAAATTTGTGATTCGGGAGTACAACAATGAGCGGATACTTCGTGATTTATTACATCTAGCTGAACCGGCAACGCCGCAGTTTCAGCTGATCGTTCTAATTCCGAATGTGAGGACCCTTGATTTCCAACTGATAAAAAATTTGTTTGATTTGCATTTCTTGAATTTTCGTAGTGTAACAGCGTATTGTGCTTTTTACCGCACCTTTTGCATCCTTCGGATCGACACTCTCGAGCAAAATGATTAGGTCTCAAACAATTTATACATAATTTTAAAATTTTTATTTCTTGCCAACGTTTTTCGACAGCCAAATCTTTTAACTTATCGCAAAAGTAAATAAGATGTTGACCGTTGCAAAATTTACATTTGTTATCGAAACTAGCCACACATGATTTTAATTCTTTTTTATGATTTGAAAAATGCGTCATTGAGTTACCTGGTCTCTTTTGTTTATCTTTATCTTCTAACGCCTCTATGCTTTTGAATCTCTCAGTTAGAAACAACTTAAAATCATCCATAGTGGGTTCCCCCTTAAATTTACCTATTCGCGCCTCATTCCACAATATTTTCGTTTGTCCCAATAATTTTCGGGACATTAATAAAATTAAAATTCTGTCCCAATGCTCAATAGGCTCCCCAAGTGATTTTAATGCTCTCCAATGGCTGTTTAGTTGATCCAAAAATGATCTTATGTCATTTACTGGATCCATATCTATAAGACTTTTTAGATGCTTTTGGATAATACCGGGTTTATCCTCAAACCTTTCTATTAACATGTCCCAAGCTACTTTATAATTTCCATCAGACACCTCTAATTCGGACAGTACCTTTTCTGCGTCCCCTTTTAAACATTCTAATAATCTATAGAACTTTTGAACATTATCAAATTTTGCATTATTGTCAACTAATGAAATGAATGTATTTTTAAATTTAAACCATTTATCATATTCCCCACTAAAAAAGGGCAAATTAAACTTTTTTAATTCCAAATCAATGCTTTGGCCTCTACTTGAGCCACTTGTATTTAGAGTGATCTGCGCCTGAACTGTTGCGTCATACTCTGCTAATTTCTGTTTTGCTTGGGCTATATTCTCAAATAAAAATGTCTCAAATTCGTCACGGGTATTAAGTTCTAATTCTGCAGGCTCTAGCAACTCAATTCCCAATTGTACTTCATTAAAATTATCTAACACGCTTTCTTCCAACTTTTCTAATCTAACGCGTAACTGCTGTAAACTATCATTGTTTATAGTGTTTATACCATCTAAAAAATTTTTAAATCGTGTGATTTGGCCTTTCAAGGCACCACGTTTCTGCCTTAGCGTCGCCAAATCAGTCATATTTCTAATTTAATTTTAATACCAACAAAAATAAACCTCAAATTATCGTCTCAAACAAAGCAATTCCAAATTACAATAATTCTCTTGGTAAAAAATGAAAATAAGGAACAGTTATGCACTCACCGCACCTCCCTCGATCTGATTGTATATTGTCATCAACCTTGAATCTCCATACAACGGCTTCTTTCACAAGTGTCGGCTTTTCATCCAATATTTTTTTTGACGAGTTGCAATTATATTGCAAGTAAATAATCCGGCTCGAAGGACCATTATGTGTTGTTGTAACTTTCGTGTCCCTTTCGGGATTAATGTGGACTGTACTTTCTTGGTATTATATATTTTTTGATGATTAAAACATTTTCTAACACTTACTAATAACTTTATTAAACATCTTGACAATATGACAAATCAGTTAACAATGATTAAAAAACAAAAAACTGCTTGACATCCCCTGCTACCGATAATATTTTATATGCGAGGTTGCCAAATTATATAAAAATACGATATTATAATTAAAAAAAATAAAAAAGTCAAATGAGGCCGAACCACTTAGCCTCTGTCCCAATAGTTATGAACCACCCTGTATATATCAAGTATTTTATTAAGTGCACCAGAAAAAACTCTACCTTCAAACTTTCTCAAATTGGATTTTTTTAAAATAAATTTATTAATCAAGTGCAAAAAGCGAAAAAAAGTTGGTTATTATTGACTTATCTTTTGTCTTCAGACAAAAACGGGAGGATATTCAAATTTTCCGTTTTCACCACAATAATTTTGCGAATTTTCAGATTCTCAAAATTGCGAATTTTTGAAACGCCGTTTTTGCAAAAAATATTAATGTAGCGAAAAAAATCATATAGACAACTTTTGTAAGTAATGAACTGCTCTTCATTTTTTGTTTAAACAAAAATGCCGTAAGGGTCATATTTCGGCAGATATCGTCGAAAAACGGATTTTCGGGAACTCTAAAACCATTTTCTCACCCTTCCACAAATTCCACGTAGCTAAGACTTTTGGAGGTAAATGAACCTACGAATACCTGCAAATTAAAAAAAAAATTGACGGACAGACTTGATGCCCACGTTTGGGGTTTTTCGGCGTTAATTTACTGGAATATAAATAGAACATAAATATTCTAACTCTAGAATAAGAATATTTATAATAAAACACTTGCTTCTTATGCGATTTGCATTTTCATGTTCTCAAATTAACTGAAAGAATTAGTTGACTTGGTCCTAATAGTGGTTTGTAAAAAAACTTTTAATTTATTAAGCATTAGTAGAAAATCAAACGATTCAGACGTAGAATTCGAAAATACTCGTCCAGAAATATGCCGATAACATAACTCAAAATTTGCTGGAGCAAAATCCAAGAATAAATATAAAAACTACGGAATTCTCTTCTGAAAATTGGCGATTTGCTAAAAAAATGGAAATCCTCCACTGTATCATAAATATATTCAATTTTAAAAGCAACTATGAATTTAAAGCACAATATCGATATTTCAAAATATAAAAAAGTTCAAACTTTAATAAAACGCTGTTCGGGAAAATATGTATCTAAAAAATGTAAGATTTTTACTGAAGAAAACTTTAAACATTTTTTAGAAAATGCTCCAATATTTAGCTACAAAGGTAATAAAAATTTGAAATTTTATATTAATTTTCATAGGAATCAATTATAGTCCCCTTATCATTGGTGTTTTGAGAGTTTGTCGCTAGGGTGAACTATATAATATTAACACTTCTGACAGGTGCAGATCTAACAACGTTAAAAAGATGTGGAGGATGGAAATCTTCTCAAGTAGTAGAAGGCTATATAGAAAATTCTTTGCAAAATATAGTAAAGGTATCAAATCAATTAGCTTCCTCTTTAACTGGATCTAATTCGACCGTAAACGTCCCCTCAACATCCAATTCTTCCTGCTACACAAGTATTACATCTGCCTCATCCCCAGTCTGTTCTGAAAAATATTACAGAAAATATTTCCAATGCTCTAATGTTAAATTTTAATCATTGTACCAACACTATTAATATTAATATTAATACAATGTAATAATGTATGTTTTTAATAAAAATAACTTTAGCTGTTTAAATTTAATTTACTTTCAATTAATTCTTTTTGGTTCCTCATGCTCACTCCACTCGTATCTAGTGTTTTCATTTTAACCTTGTGACAGCATCAACTATTAAATAAATACCCAAAAATGAAATACCCCAAAAAATATAAACTCAAGTGTATGAGAGTGTATCAAGTCAATCTTTACAACAGCAAGAATTTGAAAAGAATCAGGCAATCAAAAGATTACAGAAAATGAATGAAATAAAAATACTCATGGTAGGAAAGCTTCGATTTCTTCAATATGTTCCAAATACGGAAGATATACTTATTTGACACCTAAAACTAACATTCATAGTGTAAATTCATGGTATGAATTTTGATATCCTTTTAGTGAGGCAAACTTAATAACAAAACAACAGTATCATATTTATATTTTTTTATTTAATTCGGAATAACATTTTTTGACATTTACTCAAATTGAGCCATATATTGATAATTTAGACGATTCCCGTTCGTTATAATCAAACAACCACTGACATTCATTGGGAACGGGTCCATGTACGTTTTTTTCAAAAAACAAAAATATTTTGAACCACCAAGATCTGTTATAACAATTATTTTTATCGATAGATTTAAGGCTTTCGATATTAGCGTAAGTTTGGTACGTCCAAAATACTCTAGTAGTTATGTAGTAAGCAATAATAACATCTATTAGATAGTGTGAATGAGACACCTCTAGCATCAAAATTCCTAATAAGGCTAAACCCCGATAAATCCAGTGTACCATCCACAGGCTTTTAGCAGTATACTCAGACATCAGTAAGGCTATTAAGACTAGCAAGACTGTGTGTCCGCTATAGATAAGATCACCGCAAAATTGCTGAGGTCCTATAACAGACAATCCAAAATTTGGAATTAAAGAAATCGTCCTTCTACCAATATCAAAATAATTGGGATGTGTTATCTTTGGAGCACATTTGTAGTTCTTCGAAGCAGTGGGTAAAATTGTTACAGACATTGTAATGGTCCTGTAGAAATATAAAACCGACAGCATTAGAAAGGCTCTTCTTAAAACAATACTGCTATACCTGTGGAATAACAAAATAGATGTAACTGATGAAAAAAGTGTGAACATTATTATATATTCCGATATAAATAGTCCATCCTCGTAAGCATCTGTGACACTTAGAACTATATCAGGTAAAGGACCATCAGATCTCTTAGGTACTTTATCGTGAACTATACTCAAAGCAACCAAGTTTATAAAAAAAGTTGCACCAAGAATAATAGCTGCTAAGATCGTCTTTCCGATCTCTGAAGGATGTGAAGCTTTTATAGTAGACGTTGAGTTTGTTGATGTGTCAGATTCATCACTTGGTGGTGTGCTGGTTTGAGATGATTTAGTTTCAGTTGTACAGAATTCACACTCACTATCACTACAAGTAAATGTCACTACGTGATCTTTGTGAATTATACTTCTGCATCTCCTCAAGATAGACTCACATGGCGGTGACTTTGTTTCTCTACATCTAGTTTGGCAACTATCAATTTTTGGTCTCTTCTCTACAATAACAAATTCATCTTCATTTACATTGTCTTCATCTAAGTATATAGTAATTTTTTTATTGGTAAACAATTGTGCATGGGATTGCACAATATCCTTGTAAGGATCGAAAGAAGGATTTTCTTTAATGGTGGGTTTAGGAGATCTATCGTCATCATATGAATACTGAACTAAAGGTTTTAAGGTGTTAGTAGTTGAAATTTTGTTTATATCTGCGGACATTTCTAGATTTGGTGACAAGTGTCATATTCGATGATAAAAAAAATTACAACTATCTAGGTTCCAAGTTAAAGAAAAAAGAAAAGTGACAGTTCTAGAACACAGGGTCGCATTAGTATGTAATCGATTTCATAAAAACATATAATTATTTTTGATTCCTATATGATATATAATATTCATATTTTTTATCCATTTTGAATATTTGCTTCTCAAGTATCAACCCATTTTTGATTATGAGTTTTGAGATTTACAGCGCCACTAACGTGAACGTTTAGTGTGAAATTTGCTTACCGAATATTACACGTTCTTGAATTACTACCTGGAAATATCTGCTCCAGCATGAATTTTTTAAACTAAGCAGTTCATCAAATACGGTACATTTTTGACTATCTTGGTTGCGAGAGAATGAAGGCTTTAACGTTTAAAAATTTTCTACAATTATACAATAACGTCAGTTCATATAACTCAATTAAAATTCACGAACTTTTAAAAAAAATAATATTTATAAGTTGCAATGTGGTGATTGTTCTGTTTCTTATGTTGGCAGAACAATCAGATCTCTGGATATTCGAATTAAGGAACACCTTTCTAGACCTGATAAATCAGCTTTTGGTTTAAAGTTTAGTAGACACAATTGTTCTCCTTCTGACAATAGTAAAATTTTACACAATATTTCTTCATTTAACTTTATTAAATTTAATTTATACGAGGATTTAGAAATATTGAGAGAATTACAGAGGAATCCGGTTAACTGTGTCAATACTCAAGTCAATTTAAATTGCAATTTTAACACTTTGTTTAAACTGTTGTGGGAATGTCAGGATGGAACTTTTCAGATTTAATATGTCATATTTATTTCCTTTCTTTTTTGATTGAGGTTCTCAATATCAATTCTTTTGGTTTCAGAGTTGTTGAGAATCTTTGTCAAACATTGTTAGTTACTGTAGTCACTACCATTTAAAGTTAGCTGTCTCTTGTCATTTACTTAGAAATACTTTCACTACTTTATAGAATGTCGCATCAATAACAAAATTTTTTAAAAAATTTTAATATAAAAAAACCTTCAAACAGATGTCAAACGTACAGTTCACCCTCTTGAAGAGGTTTTATCAATTTTATTTTACACTTAGTCATGTTTTTCAATATATATTGGAACCCCTTTTTGAGGTATCTCAACTTTTAACGTAAGTTTTTATGTTAATGTCTTGTATTTTATATAAAAACTTGTAAACCCCATTTTAGGTTGCGGCTCTGAGGATGACCTTTAATGTTGAAAGCGCTTAGCTAATTATTAAATTAATATTTTACACACTTTAAAGTGATTTTTAATTTCTTAAAATTTACAAATTTTTTCTTCGTTTCAAAAATATAATATCTGTTGGGTAATTTATATCCATTGAAATATTACTTCTAAATAGCTATCGTGTTTCAAGTTCGGTCCTGATCACGGGCATATTTCATGAAATTGGTCATACTACTACTTTAATGCGAATGTGCGCCACTACGCTCAAATTTGCCCTTGTATAAACGCGTATGCGAAACGTCATGTCCCTTTTATCTCTGGGGTACAGTTCTATGCGTGATATATACCTTATACGCCAACCCCACATCTACCGACGCGACATCTGGGCGACCGGGTACGACAAAAATTGTATGGTATATTTCCAAGATAAAGAAAAGTGACAGTTCTAGTACACAGGGTCGCATTATGGGTGTTATAAAAATAAGTATGTAATCGATTTGATAAAAAAATATAATTTTTGATTTTTTAATAATACTTTAAATTCTATTTTCAGTGTAATATGTATTATATTATTAGTTTTACGAAAAAATTTTACTCTTTATAAAAAGTTCTGCATAGTGTAAAAACCCATGATGAAATAAAAGTAGTGTTTGGCATTAACACTTTGCAAATCGTATAAATTTTTCAATAGCGCTAATAAATAGTCTTCTTTTTGTCTCTCTTCTACCAGTCTAGCTTCTTTTCCCACTCTGCATCTTTCCTCTGCTAACACTATGTTGCTTAGCATAACATTCTCCACCAAGAAACATTACTGACGTCCTTGCACCCGTAGGTCTCACTACCTCTTTTTGATTTAATTTTGATGGTCATAGATTTGCCACTTTTATTCCGTTCTGATACACCTGCAAGTGCAGTTTGTATCCAAAACGTTTCTGTCATGATCAACCTAAAATCAATCAACTATATGATTTTTTTATTAAATGACACATTTATGGTTGGCACATCTAGAAATGTTAATGTCTTAAGGCTCGTCCATACTCATCCGAATAAACGCAACTTTTCAAATCGGAATAAAACGGCCACATCGTTATATGTTGCAGCTTATCGATGGAATACATTACACAACAGAAAAATGATTCTTTTTCTTGATCTTCATCTTATCAATGTTAACATGCATTTTTTCAGTTGTAACGAGGTGGCGGTTTTTTTCCGATTTGAAAAATTGCGTTTATTCGGATGAGTATGGACGAGCCTTTATTATTTCATCATGGGTTATACACGAAGCAGAACTTTTTATAAAGAGTAACTTTTTTTCGTAAAATTAATTTAAAAAATGTTTTCCTTGGTGCAACTGAAGTAAACACGCTGTACATATTACAAAGAAAAAATAGTATTATTAAAAAAATCAAAAATTATATATTTTTATGAAATCGATTAAGGGTGTTATAAAAATAAGTATGTATTTTTATAACACCCTTAATGCGACCCTGTGTACTTGCAAGATCAGTGACGTTTACGTTTCTTTAACTTGTCATTATATGTTTTCAGAACTTATACAATAATTATATACGTAGCTCGATTGTCGGCTTGTAAAGGTTTGTTTTCGTTTTGGTGCTTAATGCTTAGCGCAAAACAGTTCCTATAATCTCAGATGACCCATCAGTTTTTAACTCGTAGACGCCGGAAACATAATGGCTTTCGACGAGTTTCTTGCCTTTAGTGAGGCTTTTCTTTCGAAAAATTGTTAAATTTACCGACTTGAACCCGCATCTTAGCAAAACCGACATTGTGGACTGTTAATAACAATAAATAAGCGAGTTTTTCAATTAAACTTAAGCGATCGATTTAAATCCACAATCAATTATTGTTTTTCCCGGTCGATAGAGAGGCGCTCGCGTCGCGCTAGCCGATGCGGAGCTGGCCTATTGTAGGTTAGAAATCGTGTAATGCTCCCATTCTAGGTTCGGAAATGAATAATATGCCAAATTCCAAGTGTTCGAATACCCAGGAACACAGCAGACTCCCTTTTGAAGTCGTTTTTTAACAGAGACACTCATATCACAACATAGTCCACGTGAGGAGTCGGAATTTGAGATGATTTTCCCTTTTTTTCCTGACAGGGCCTACTTAGTATTTCTCCCTCGTTTCCTAGGTCGCTGAAACCGAATCTGAGGGCAATAGAAGCTTTTTCCTCGGCGTCCCCTTCAAAACGGCCAAAAACCACCGCCTGAAGGGGGTTAAACGTGCTTTACAAGGCTTCCCTGTAGAAAAACACACTTTCCACACATTTTCGAGTATGCTAAGGATGGTGGTGGTATTGGATATCGCTTCGGAACTCCACCAACCCCGCCACCGTCCAATACTATATACATATTTGCCGCTGATATTTAAAAAAAAACACACCTTTCGGGGGGAGAGTATAGGCCGGTGGAGGGGTTGGTGGTGGTCGAAAGCGATATCCATCACTACCACCGTGCTCAGCATCCTCGAAAATGGGGGGAAAGTGTTTTTTCTACAGGGAAACCTTGTAAAGCGCGTTTAACCCTTCCAGGGGTGGATTCTGGCCGTTTTGAAGGGCATGCCGAGTGTAAAAACTTTTTTTAACCTCAGATTCGGTTTCAGAGACCTCTAAAATGGGGGGGAGAGACTAAATTGGCCCTGTCCGAAAAAAAAGGTGTCAAATTCCCGAAATGTTGAAATAAAAGCTTTTTATTAAAAAAATTAACATTGATTTAAAAGGATTCGTTTTAGAGTAAACAACGAAAGAGTACTCCAGCGGCCCCAAGCCCTTTTTTTAGTTTACAGAACTTAGTTTACCCTTCGTCAAAATTTGACATCCGAAACAATTTGAGACACATGGTGCCTATTTGGCTTGATTAATAATAGATATTAGCGAAGGACATGTTCCTAATCCCGATTTTCTATGACACTAACATCAAGAAATGACATTGAGGCGAAGATACAATCCTGAGGATTAAAATGGATAGACAAGGATTCGAATGGAGTAGTGTCTTATTTTCTAGCGTAGCACTTTCGACTAGAAAATCCATCATTTTAGTAGCTCTGATTTTCTATTTGATTCAAAATACGGGGCATTATGATGTGTTTATAATATATTATAGGTGTGCGGACTTCATTTAGGGCAGGGTTTTAGAGAAAGTATCCAAGTACATTTTTATTAAAAAATTTACTGCTTATTTCAACCTCTGGGGAGGGGGTTGCTGCACTGAAAATTTTTCAAACTTGTTTAAAGTGTAAAGTAAATGTACAGAGTAAGCAAGGCTTCGGTTTATTAGTTTTTTCATTAACTAACTTTTAAATCTGCGCCAAAAGAGTTAGAAGACCTGCTTTGATTTATTAGTTAGTTATTAATGGCCCCATAGCTTCTTGGAAAGCAAGTGGACTAACAAATAATGTTAAACGAATCATCACAGTCCTAAATACAGACAAAATTGACATTGGCCTTGTAACTGCCCGAACTTTTGTTAAAATTTCCCAATACTCGTTATTACACTCTGATAGAACTGCTCACGCAGGCTCTGTATTATGGCAAATCTATTGTTAAGCACCATTAGTCTTCAATCCTAAATTATAGCTAAACTAAAGTGCATTAATAAAATTCGAAACCTTTTCAGTAATTATCTACCCCCTCCAAGGTCTCACCTGAGGAATACAACGAACTATTAAAAAACAACTCGGACACGATTTCTAGTAGCTGGATATTGCAACTCAAAAAATGGAATATGGGTTTCCAGGTTAATAACACGAAAATTTATAGAAAATAATAATAGTAACAATAGTATGTTTCCTAACAAGTGTGGAAAATGAATTTTTCCGCACAAAACTATCGTTGACCAAATAACGCGAAGGGAAGTTTGGTCAAGCAGTTGAGAAAAAAAGCTCGAAGCACTTCGAAGAAAGAATCACTACCAATATTAGTCTCGACCATAGATTAAAGAAAACCATGAATTAGAGAAAGTAGTCAATTACTTCATAAAGTTAATACAAGAAGCAGCTGAAGCAGCTAGACGTGTAATGAAATAAACTGCTTACCAAAACAATAACATACTTTACAATTAAGATAAATCCTTATCAAAAAATGAAGAGCGAGCAGTAGATTATAGACAATTTGAAACAAAGATACATCAATTTCGATCTGCCTTGCAGTAGATTCAACGTCAGAAATTCATACATTATATTATCAACCAAAGAGCTTAATAGCTCAAAAATTTCAGTACTCTACTTACTCTATTTACTCCCTAGCTGAAGTAAGTAATGAGATTGAACTATTACGCTATCGTGAAGAAGATCTAGTTTGTGTGGACAGTGTTAAAATATATGAAGAGCTGGGAAATTCATCTTTATCAATAAAGGAGTTTTAGCAAAAATATTAGCAACCATATTGTGATCTTTGACCTTGGCTAGAGTAAATTTTTATTGACATATCATTTCTTCTATAAATTTTCAATCCAATCTTTGTGTCTTTGATTAACCGTCTTAGCCGATACCTACATACAGTACTATTTATTATACAAAAAAAAATGAAATAAGAAAAAGCTTCCGTACTACACTCGGCGGCATTTTCAAATTACAGAGAACCCTTCTGATTGCATTTATTGATGACCCGCAATCATAAAAAACAATCGCTAGTATACCTGATGAAGTAATGATCCAAGATTGCCACGACCAACGACTCATCTTTGTTTGATTTGGTATCGAGGAATTTGCAGGTCACAACAGGAAAAATAAAGAAAATATTCTGTACGGATAGATGCAAATTTATAAAAAAAGAAACAAGAATAAATATTAAATTCAATAGGAAAATTTGTGAGACGAGCATTGTAACTCAGAGACGAAACTCATCGAACTAGAACATTTTACGATATACAGGGTGTTATTGAAACCAGATAAACAATTTTCCAAAATTCAGCAATATGGTAGTTTAACAAAATTATCATAATTAACTATTTAAATTGTAAAAATGTAGGTCATAGGTCATAGCGTGAATGATGTGGACTTTTACAACTAGCTGCATTTGTTTAATAGCCGTTCCACAGCTGCAGGTACAGGTTATACTTATTTTAGGATCCCTCCATTTGGCTGGATTTTGCAAGGTTGCCAGACGTTTTTAAATTTCTGTGTAGGTACTTCCTGAAATAATAGTTATTTATGGTACTAGTGTGTTATGTTCAAAATAGGTCACGCGAGAAAATTTATGTTATAAATTCTCATGTGACTTAGGAAACATAACAAGCGAGTGGCATACAATGTTTTATTCAACATAGTGGAAGAAATCGTTTTTTTTTGACATAATAATTAAGCTTTGTGATCAAATCAAAGCTACTTGCGTCTCAGCGCCCTATAAATGTCAGAATGACTTGACAGTGACTTTTTACATTCTGGTCAAAGTAGGTTGTTTTTTGGTTGCCACGGGCATGATACATTGTTAGCAAATGTTTAAATAAATTTTGAGACTTGTCAGTTTTCCTTTCAGAAAAGGGAAACTTTTTGCAGAAAAAAAGTATAGAAAATGGAGAAAACCGATGAAAATTAGGTTCCTGAGGATATCCTTATGGAAGCGGAAGGAGCAGCGATGCAGACTTTGCCAGAAAAGTCCCGAGATGTTTACGACAAGGAGTTCAAAATGTTTGGGTCTTGGATGAATTCACGGAAGATAAAAGGTATCGATGAAAATGTTCTCTTGGCTTATTTTTTACATTTGCAAAAAAAATTAGCCCCATCGTCGCTATGGCCCAAATACTATTCACCTTTATAAAAAAATCGACATTTAAAAATATGGCAAACTAACGAGCTTTTTGAAAGGAAATCACAGTGATACAAACCAAAGAAGTCCAAGACATTAGAACGACCTGAAATAGAGAAGTTTTTGAAAGAAGCTCTGTTTATGAAAGTGGCTTTGATAATGGGGATTAGCGGTGCTTATAGATGCGATGAATTGGTCAATTTGAAAATAAAAAACATTCAAGAGCAAGGGAAATATTTTCACGTAGTTTTGCCAGACACTAAAACCAATAAATCGAAAAGTTTCACCATACTTGAAGAAGGATTTCCAGTCAACCCGATCAATTTGTGTAAAAAATACGTCTTTGAGACCAGAAAATACTGCTCTAGTCGCTTTTTTGTTTTTTACAAAAATAGGAGGTGTACCAGCGAGTGTGTGGGAATAAATACGTTGTCGAAGATACCTTTAAGAATGGCAATGTTTTTGAAATTGGAGGAACCACCGCTCTACACCGGTCACTGCCTGAGAAGGTCTTCGGCGACTCTTTAGGCCAATGCAGGGGCTAACATGACTACTTTGAAGCATCACGGAGGATGGAAGTCCTCGACCGTAGCCGAAGGATACCTAGAAGAATCGGTGCACAACAAAATACAAATTGCAGAAAAATTACAAGGTTCTAATGCGTCGGCGTCTTCCAGCACTATCAGCAGCTGTACCGATATGGGAGCGTCTGGTTCCAATGGACCAACGAATTTTACAATGACTTCAAATTCGAATAAACCGTTAGCGTTTTCCTTTAATTTCAATACCAATGTGATTTCTGCTTGTAATAGTAATAAATAAATAGAATACTACTTTAAATATGAACGTGAGTTATGAATTATAAGACACTAGTGTGTTATTTGATAGTTTACTTGTCTAAAATAACATTAATAATGACAGTCATAACTGTCATGTGTTGGATAAAATATTTTATATAGGAAATTCTGTCGTTTGGCACATCCCAATGTTCTGGCCAATCCAGTTTTCCACCAGACAGGAGAAGCAAGAAAATTTTCGAAATCCGTCTTATTTAACAAACAGATTTAGACAAGATTTCTAGTATTAAGTCCTTAAATTTAAGATTATTTTAAGTAGAAAATTCATTGAGCCAATCTATATGAAAACAGTAATTTTAAATTGCAGATAGTTAAAAAAGATGCGACCAGTAGTTGCGATATTATGGGCTGTAGCATTTCAACCCTCGTACTTTAAACATAATAGTTGCTAATATCACTCTTTCCAAGATCAATATTTAATTTGTCGACTCAAACAAAGACGATAATCCATAAGTTGAATCAATATTTCGCACCGGCACCGTCGAGATAACCAAACACCATATATCAGCTTCTAATATATTAGGCTATATGTTAAATTTCAGATGATTAATTAATAAATGAGGAGAAAAGGGGTAGGACGAGCCGGCGAGTCCTTCCTAAAGGATAACTAATGATTTGTAAAGACGTTGTTCATGCCCGAAAAGGGAGCTTAAGGGGCGTTTCGTCCCTTCGTTACGCTTCTTTATTATTGTGTTTATTAATAGTCCTGTATGTAGGAAAATGAAGGACTATCATTTTCCTCGTCGCCACTGTTGTTTGAGATTGGAAAATTGGCTGCTGGTGTGAGAATACAAATTAGGGGTTCGATTGATGTTTTCCCTTTCTTGCTGGCTTGTTGTGATGGAAAGCCAAAGATTGTTTCTCCCAACTTTCTTATTGTTTGGAAACAACGATTGTAAAGTTTTTGTTTTAGACGATTACTTTTTCGTTGGTATATAGCAGTTCAGACGTTAAGTTCTGTGGATCCTGAAATCTAAATCAATCTATATTAAAGTACCTACAGGACGTTAACGAAACACGGTATCTAACCTTCTCTTTGTTAAAAATATGTAATTAAAACAGGAGTAATGAACGATGTCCAGTATTTTACCTACTGTACGTCATGAACATGAAACAATCGTTACTTTTGTGGTCGACACCAAGTCTGTTGAAAGGATCAGTAACTGAACAAATACTAAATCGGTGCTTGTAAACTTCACAAACAAGTATTATCAACTAGTATCCATAATAATTAAAAATTAAGCCATTGTAAATAATCTTTTTCTACGTTCATGCAAAAAACAAAACTTTATTGAACTATTTTTAGTGGAAAAAGTGGTTCTTTATTGCACTAGTGCAATCAAATTTTTATTACACTTATATGTCATTTTACTACAGCATATTTTGACATGACAAACATAAACGTTCAAATCGACGCCACACTGTAAAAAATAGGGTGAAATTTACATTAAACTTGTCTAAAAACACATAATTTTTAACGGATTTTTACGTTATAAAATAAAATACGTTGTATTTAATGATATTTTAATAAAATAGTATATTTTTACTTAAATATCCTACTAAATTAATAATTGTGGAATATTACACGTAAATTATCGTAATTTTTCGGTAAATCTGTTAATTTTACCATTTTCATATTTAGTTTTCCGAAAGCTCACGATATATCAGCCAATGAGCGAGTACTTGGTTATGGGAATTTAAGTGACGTCAGTTCACCATGTACCACTAGCTTGCGGCTATTCTTTCATTCTTTTCGGCAACGCAAGTGCAAACTCAGGTTACGCTTGTCCATATTTTAATCCATGTAATTGATTTTTTATAAGGTTTGTGCTTCTAGGGGCGCTCAACGTAAGCGACAGTTGTTTAAACAGCATGAATGGTGTTAGTTGCGATTTATAATAATAAAAAATGTACTAAAGGTAAGATTGATTTAGTACCACATGATTTTTTTCTATAAAGTATGGTAATTAATAGAAGTGACAAAAAATCTTAAATTGTGTGTAAATAAATCCTGTCTAAAAACCCTTAAGGTTCATTGGTGTTTTGTCTCAGAACGCAATTGTAGGTAAACCTTGACATACTTCTAAAAGATTGGTTTAATATGCATATTTTTAGAGAGCTATAATGCTGAGGCCAAATTGGAAAATCTGATATGTGACAAATACGAATCTTCAGAAAGTAATTCAAGTTTCTTTCTGTCAAAAGCGTGTAGGAAATCAATCTGACACAGAATCTCAGTCAGACGATGAAAATGACGCGAACATAGGAAAAGTAGTTCTACGAACAGCAACAAAAAATATACTTCCAGCTCCACCAAGGAAAATAAAAGTTCCAGTGATTATACCTCATTTGTTAACAGCGATCCTTCTCCAACTCTCACTTTAATGTGCTCTGATATTGTTGATAATACTAATCGCCATATTAATTTAGGTAATTTGAAATAGGGTATAAAATAAAATATATTTATTCAATTTGTCATATATTATTTATTTCAGCTTTTGAAACAACAGTGTTGACAACTTTATCAAAATTATTAGCAGTGGTAGAGCAGAACTCGTTGATCTTAAGTCATATAAAGCTCCAACTAAGCTGAAAATGTTCCAGACCGTTTTCCAATTGCAACACTAGAAGAAATCGAAGATTTTGAAAAAATCTCTCTGATAGTGCTCTTTGTTGCATAAATAACTATTTCCGAGAAAAATGACAGATAGTTTGAACACCTATCCTATGGTTAATTTTGGATATTTAATTTTTTCAACTTGTTCTATACAATCATTCCCAATATTCAAACAGTAGTTATTAATAAGTAACTCTTGTTGTACTGTTTCTTTTCCAATCAGCATAAATTTAGTTTTTGATACATTGATTTTAAACATGTTTCAGCATATATACTTAAAGTTATTAAAAATATTTAGTGAATTAGTATTTTCTTTAATACCTATTGATTAAATTAAATTGGTCAGGAATCATATTTAATAAATGGAATGAAATAACATTAAGTAATCAAAACCATTATGTAATATTCATTAAAAATATTTCAATACATATGGAAAAGGTGTTCTATCTGTAAAACAGCTGGACCAAATGATATATTTTCAATAGTTCAAATTTTGCCTATTGAACGAAACGATATACTTTAATTAGGTACCTCTTATGCGGATTACGGACGAAGCGACATTTTCAGAAATGTCCTGATAATGGCATATTTTACTGAAGTTTTCAACAGTCGTTTTAGATAAATCTATATTTATTGCATACATTTTTGAAAATATCAAATTTCATCTCACTAAAGAATCCCGCTGCATTTTTACGATATTGTGTAATAAAGCGTTTTTGCGCTAGAGATGTTTTAATTTTTGGTGGTTTTTATAATGAATGATAAAGAAATTACAATTCATTCGTTCTCCACTTTGTGTCCAACAGGCTACGCGATGGATTTGGTACATCATCTAACTTTTTCTTAATTATCTCGCTGACTATTAATGAAAAAAATATTTAAAAACCATTTTCATCCTTAAGGATGTACCTAAAAATCATTAGGAATAACTTTTTTTGAATTAATACGTACTTTTTATGATATTGGCGTGAATAATTTAATAATTTGTATATTAAACGGATTTTTCATGTATTGAGGCGAGAACTAGAATCTTGGCAAAAACTTTTCATGTTGAGTATACCGCTCCTGTTTTAGCAAATAAGGAGAGTTGTCTATCCTTGTTCGAACTTCGCGAGAGAGAAGCGATGTGAAAAATAGTCGAGGTACTATAATCACCTTAAATATTACATCTAATGCACGTTGCATTTTGGAAACTAAATTTTTTAAGTCACGTGAAGCTAAATACACAAGGGTGTCATCTGCAAAAAAATGTATGTTGATAATAATATTTAAATTTACAATATCGTCGATATACAGAACAAAGAGTATTGGTCCAAACTACCTTGCGATGCACCGTAATTATTTATTATTGTGGAAGATGAGTAACAATTCAAAAAAACTTTTTTGGCGATTAAACAAATAACTGTTAAACCACTTAAGAACACGTCCTTCTAAACCAATTTTTTGCAATTTATTAATTAACTTTTTCCGGTCTATAGTTTCGAAGGCTCTTTGTAGGTCCAGAAAAACTGCTACAACATCATTGTTATAATCTACAGCTGTAATTTTTTCTAAAACCTGATTGATTGTCACTCGATATGTCATTTTCTTTAATTTTCTTCTTTCAATTGGTTGTAAACAGATTTTACACATATTTATTGGACGTAGGTCACATGCCTTGTTTGATTTTTAACTCTGATGGAACAACATCTTGTTCAAGTGAACAGTTAATTAAATTTATAAGTTTATTATTAGTTGTCCTACAAACTTTTCCCCTTTCGTTTATAGATAAACCAAGCCAATTCTATTACTTTGATGGCAGTAATATTATAAGTACCTAATCAAAATGCTCAAATAGCTACTGCCCGACTCGATCTAAATATCAACAGTGTTAACGTAGCGAGCTTTGGCCTTTGTAAACTATCACGAATAAAAAAAATATATCATTAAGTTCTTTATAATTCTGAACCCTTATAACCTGATATACAATATATCGGCGGTCAGGATTTCAATAAGTTGGTCGCGCCCAACGTCCAGTATATCGGGTAAAAACGACCGTTATAGATTATCTGATCACCTGCATCGACTATCGTCCTCTTTATTATTCAACTTTGAACTGGACATGAAATAAAGAAAGCAATAATGATTCGTTCGTCGCCGTATCGCTTATATTGTTAGTTCACACGCACCTTGAGGGTTGAAAAACAACCTTTTCAAAAAAGGGTGAGCATAACCGATCGGGTGTAGAAAAAAATATTCTGGTTTTTGAATCGATCAGAACGATGGCCCATGCAAGATTTTGGCTGTTATTAAAGGGTATTTTTTAGGCATCGCTTAATTTTTCTACCCAATCGATAATGTAAGATACTAACAACTTACTTAATTTCACAATCAAGTTTCCCACCCCTTAATACCAAAACCACCCCCCTGTTCCGTTCGTGTAAACTAACCTTGGGCTTGCTTGCATTATTTACGTCCATAAATTAACTTTTATATTTATTAATACTCGGCGTTATTTTAACAACTTGTGGGAACTATATTTGTCCCCACTTTCTGATAAGGGAATTTTATGACACTTTTGTATGCAACTTATTTTTAACTCAACTGCTATTTACAACTGGAACAATATTAGCAAATAGAATTTATACGCTTCGAGCGTTTTTGTATTCAAATGGAATTGTACAGGAATCTTTTTTCAGTTATTTTAGATAAATGAAACCACTTATTCAGGGTGTCTCTCAATTAAAATTCTATTTTTTAACTTCCTCAAGGGAACCAGAGACTTAAAATTGGTGTAAAAATTATTTTATTCTGAGCAAAATTTTATTCTACACTGGTGGCCTATTATTCCGATAAAATTAAACCAAACTGTTTTTACTGAACTTGACGCAAGTTTACAATCTGTTGATAAAAGATTTGAACTTCGACTCGGGATACTTTTAAAAAATTCATGCTTTCGGAATTATTTCCGATAGTAATTCAAGCTCTAGGGAGATTACTAATGATAGTATTATTTATATATAGTTTAGTATTTGGTATTTGGAGTTAAATTCTGAACTTCTTGTCTTATAACTTCCACTTCAATGACACATGATTTACATGTTGGCAGGTAATTTTAGTTTCCTACAGGAATTTCTGAATCTTCCACGTTCTTGAATTACTACCTGGTAGTATCTCCTCCTTTTAAAAAAATGCATGCACTCGGAAATATTTCCGATAGTAATTCAAGCACTATGGAGATTACTAGTGATATTTTTTATTAAATTTCACCCTCTATATCTTATATGACCTCCGGCTATCAATCATCGGCTTTTTATTTAGCGATAACTGATAAATGGATGGATAACTAGTGGACAATATAAAATTACAAGGGGTTTATTTATAGCATCGAGCACGCAACTCTTTGTGTGTAAAAAAATTAGTTACATGGTGGTCTAACGCAACAAAGAAAAGAATTTCGATTTTGTCCTATTTAGTAGAAAAATATTTTATTTATTTGAGTTCTTCTTTGTAGATCGCTGCATTTTGTATTCATTGAATTTGATCTTCTCTTTAAGTTTTCAACCAATGTGTTCTGCCTATCCTAACTTACGGTGCTGAGACTTTAACATTAACAAAAAAGGCTGTACAGAAAATCAGAGTGACACCGCGTGCAATGGAAAGGTCAATGTTGGGACTGACCCTCAGAGATCAAATCACAAACGCTGAGTTACGTAGAAGAACCAGAGTGAGTGACGCAATAGAAAGAATAGCAATTCTGAAGTCAGAATTGGGCGGGACACATTGCGAGAATGCGGGACAACAGATGGACCAAGAGGATCATAGAGTGGAGGCCTAGACAGGACGCATACAGAAGCAGGGGACGACCACAAACTAGATGGTCCGATGATATTAAACGTATCCACACAAATTGGATACAGGAAGCACAAAGTAGGAGAATGTGGAAGGAATCAAGGGAGGCTTATGTCCAGCAGTGGACGAATATGGGCGGATTGATGATGATGATGATCCAGATTCTTTTAAACGATTCGCCTATTTTTTAAATACTGTTTTTAACTATAGAATGCGTTGAGATGCAAGTGGTATCATTTTGGTTACTCACAAATCGAGCTTTCAGAGTCTGTGATAAGAGTAATTTGCAAATAATTAGGAAAAATGTACCATGTTAATTCCATCTGGCAACGCTGTCAAAGAGATTATGACGCGCGCGAAATTTTAACGTATATCTATGATACCGTTATTTTTCGCTCATCTCTAGTGTCGTTTTTACTTGGCTGATGTCCCAGCCAGAGTCCTAATGTGAATTAACAAAACATGATTTCCCTGAGCTGAACAAAAAGATACCAGCTAATAGTGGAGTGAAATTAGACGAAAATATTCTGAAAATGGATGTAATAAGTCAAATTTTTTTAATTTTTTCGATTTTATACATAAAGAGAAGCTTGTATAAAAAATGCCCATCACGGTCAAGTAGAGTATCGATCCGTATAGTAGGGTTTTTAAAAATGTATCCTAACCTCAAAAAGAATTTGCGCACATTAGTTTTTTTACTGAATTGGCATAAAGAAATAAAACGTTGGATTTTCTTGGACAAAAGTACACATAAAATCCTTCTTTTTAAGATAAAAATTATTTATATACTATTGTTTTTCCAAAAATGGCGGCCAATTCAATTTTTTTTTTTGAAAAATGCCGACTTTGGTTGGATAAATACATTTTTTTTTAATTTTTACCATGTCTTCCCGACATAAAAATACATATTTTCTCCAACTTTTAAGAAAATTCGAGGATTCTTTGGTTATTTATGGCCAATTCAGTAAAAACAAAAAATAATTTGCGCGAATTCGTTTTTTGAGGTTAGGATACATTTTTTAAAAAACACTACTAAACGGATCGATACTCTACTTCATCACGGTCATTTAAATTTTTTATTTTTCCACGACTCTTAGAGCTGGAGATATTTAAAAAATAGTGAAGCAATCCACTATAAAAATACCAAAAATGCCGTTTTTGGCACATATCTCGCGAAGCTCCAGCCCAAATTTATTCAAAAATTTTGTGTATAAAATTAAAAAAAAATTGACTTAGCTCTTACATCCATATAAAATTCTAATTTCACTCCACTATAAATAGTTTTCCGGACTAATAGTTCCTTTCCCAATTGAAGAAACCCCTTATTTATTAAGACAAGTTATATAAAATTGATGATTCGAGTAATACATTAACTTATAAGTAAATTAAAAATTGCTCTCCACAATTTCTAATTTCCGGATTACTTGAGTTATTTATAACCTAATGTTACTGAAAGCATACGTCTGGCTCTTATACTTTTACGCGGCGTTGCCAAATTTAAGTACTACAGTAGTCTAATAACACAGAGCACCCATTTGACTATAGTGTGACTAAACCAACTAGATTACAGGAATTTTAAACAACGCCATCTAGTAGTGCTCGTTGAAATAACTGGCTTAAAAGATTTTTTAAAGTAATACATTTCATTTTAAGACATACTAAGTTTTTAAAAATCGCCCCTACCAGTTATTTTATTAAATAAAGCAGAAAACGTTAAATGAAATTTTCGTAAAATTTACTCAGAAATTAAAGTAATTTTTTTTAATATTTAGAAGAATATTTTTCGGCGAACTTCGGCTACACTGTTATTCATTACGCTTACTTCTCTATCTGGAATTTAGTAAACTTCTTTTTTATTAAATTTGTATTAAATTCAAAAACTGCTTCGCATTGTTGTATCATTACAGAACGATTTGTTTGAAAACAATTTACAAAATAATCTCTGATACGTTACTACTACTTGGTAAATAAGAAAGTCGCCATAACTTCCTTCAAACTATGGCGTGTAGTATAAAGCACGTCACTACAACTATCAGGAGAATCAAAACACAAATAATATGTTGCACGTATTCGTGCCAGTTCTGGATAGAGCCCACGATGTGTAAATTATTTTATAAATAGTAAAAGCATTATATTATTATGTAAACATTGTGTTTCTAAATAAATAATAGTGTGACAAGTAATAATTAAAATTAGTGTAGTTGATTAGGCAGAGTCGTGAAAAATGGCATGTTCCATCGTCGTATAATAAGGTCCATAAAGGGGTAATGGATTTTTTATGCTACCGGGATTATGCATATTAATTACATATAAATATGGCTCTTGACTCGACTGTGTTATTATAATTCTATAATAGATTGGTTCCAACAACGGAAAATTTTCTTAAGCGATGTGCAGGACCGGTTTAAAGTACTGCAACTCAAGCTGAGTTTAACGAAATATTTTCTTTTGTTTTGGTTAATAATAAATCCATAACTATGAAGTAAAAATCTAATACGTTCTTTTGTACTTGCAGAAATATTTACCGGATATTTGGATCTAGAAATATTCATTTTCTTTCATGAGATCCGTTTTACTGCTTGCCGATGTAGCTAAAATAAAAAATAGTAGAAGGTTGAAAATATGAAATATAAATGTAGATACAAGAAATACAAACGAAAGCATAAAAATACAAAAGAAAGATTAAGAAAGTTAAAGCTAGAGGCGAAAGTATAAAAAATACAAAAGAAATATAAAGGAAAAATTGGAATAGAATATTTGGGGTAACAGTGAAGTAGATCTTGATTTCGAAAACAGACTGAAGAAATCGAGTAATTTTTTCCCCAATCGATGAAGTCAGATCTCCCCATCATTCCTACATGGAATTTTCAACCGCGGCGGCGGTTGGGGGGGGGGATCCTTCATTTAAAGTACTGGAAAACGGTTTTTCCGATATATCTCAGCCAGGTTGGTCCCACAAAAAAAATATACTTATACCAAAATTGAAAAGCTTGACAAATCACGTAAGTCCGTTCCAACCTGAATCAATTAGTTCGCGATTTGAAATTGCAAAAATGAAAAAAATTAATTATTTCTTGAGACGAAGTGGAATTCGGGCCTTGATATGCCGGAGGGTGAGGGTGGTGGTGCAAGTAGGGGGGAAACAAATATTATTGAAACGCTTGTAACTTCCGTACTAATTGAGCTAGCGCAACCTGCCAGGGCTCAAATTGTTCTCTTGTTCATTCGCTAAAACATAGTACTAACTAATACTAGTAGAAACATTTTTTCCAAATGCGCGCTTGAAGCGCAAATTTTAAATTTTTTTTTTATTATTATTAAATACCATAAAGGCATTTAGTATATTACAATCTGGTCAACAGTGACCAATAATCGATTTAATTGTAATTTAATCTAATAGAGTTTGAAACTTAAAACTTAGATTCTGTAGAAAGGATTCCACTAAATTTTAACGTGCACACACAAGCTCTGCTTTTGCACTAAAGACACTAAACTAACTCAAAGGGCTTGATCCTCTTAAGTCTTCTTTCTAACCCAGTATTGTCTAGGAGCTGGATCGCCCCGACATCGACTTGATGACATGACTCTTGGCTAATTTCTTGATGGTCTGGTCAACAGTGTCCATTTCCAGATCCCTATGGAGATCACTATTGTTCCTCAGTGTTTTGTTTTGAAATCTTTGGATGATTGCTAAGTTGCTTGCTTTGGTGCATCCCCATAGTTGGATACCATAGGTCCATACAGGCTTAAGTATCTGCTTATAAAGCATAAGCTTATTATGTAGAGACAGAGTGGAGTTTCTTCCAATTAGCCAGTACATTTCTCTATATTTCAGTCAAAGTTCTTCTCTTTTCTTTTTAACATGCACTTTCCATCGGAGTTTGGTATCTAAGGTAATACCTAAGTATTTTGCTGTGTTTGAATATGGAATCAGGTTATTGTTTATTCTGACTGGAATAGGATCTATCCTTTTGTTTGTAAAGTTAATGTGGAGTGATTTAGTTTCATTATGTTTAATTTTTCATCTCTTCGTCCAGTCATAGATAAGGTGGACAGCTGTTTGAAGCTTATGGGTTGCTTCTTCATTTCTCTTTCCTACTGCTAGAATGGCAGTGTCGTCGGCGAAGGTGGCTATGGTATTGTTTTCTAACTCTGGAATATCACATGTGTAGAGTAAGTATAGGACAGGTCCTAGGACACTTCCTTGTGGTACTGCAGCCTTAATTTCTTTAAGATCGGAATAGGCTTCTTCTTGCCTAATTCTAAAGTATCTTTCCGACATATATGAATGGAGGATATCTGTATATTGTTTTGGAAGGAAAAGCTTGAGCTTATGTATTAAGCCTTCATGCCAAACCTTATCAAACAAGCGTGCTACATCAAGAAAAATAGTAGCACAAATGTTTTTCTCTTCTAATGATTTCTCTATAATGTTGGTTATTCTATGAACTTGATCGGTCGTAGAGTGCTTATTTCTAAATCCAAATTGGTGGTCAGGGATAATTTCTCTTTCTTCGATAAGTGGTTTTAGTCTTTTGAGGAGTTTCTCAAATAGTTTCGACATAACAGGCAGTAATGAGATTGGTCTGTATGACGATGCCTCATGTGGTGGTTTCCCTGGCTTGGGTATCATTATGACTTCCGCAATTTTCCGCAAGGCTGGGTACATACTTCAATCTGAAGGCAGCATTTATTAGGTTAGTTAGTTTAATTATTGCTTTTTTGGGTAATTGTTTTAAAATTTCTCCAGTAATTAAGTCAAAACCTGGAGCTTTTTCGGATTGATATTTTCTTTTATTTCGATAATTACTTCTTTGGGAGAGGTAAATTCTATTTCTTGATCAATCTGTGGCTGATCTTCTTGAGTGGGTTCTTGATCTTGATCTTCATGAGGTTGAAAGATTTTTTCTAGATGATTTGCAAATCTTGTTGCTTTTTGCTCATTATTGCTACCAACTTCCAATCTGACAGGCGGTGTTCGCATTAAGGGGTTTTGAATCTCTTAGTAGCTTTCCAGAGTAAAAAAATTTTTAAAATGCACGATTTTTTGCTCGCGTTTTTAGGCATGAAGGATCAGGGGTGGGAAAAAAGTTTGATTTGAACCATGCAGAAACTCGATTCGATAATTAGGAAGCTACTTGCCTGTATGCAGGAATGATGGGGTATCTGATTTCATCGATTGGGAAAAAAATTACTCGGTTTCA
The DNA here is from genome assembly GCA_949320105.2 of Crepidodera aurea. NCBI lineage: Eukaryota > Metazoa > Arthropoda > Insecta > Coleoptera > Chrysomelidae > Crepidodera > Crepidodera aurea. The sequence continues at coordinate 28,964,154 of OX439474.1, forward strand.
TCAGTCTGTTTTCGAGCCGTTTTTTCCGCCAGATCTACTCCATTATAAATAATGATAATGGCGCAATATTATAATCACTCTTAAATATATATTTTAAATTATTTTCCCCGAATTTCTATTACCGGCAAATATGATTTTAAACAGAAAAAATAATTTCCAAAAAATCCCAAATTTTTAAGTAGTATCAGTAAATTTTTATGTTGTGGTTTATAGTCAATACACCTCACTAGTATTGCATCGTTATCGGAACCTTCATCGAAATTATCATCATCATCAACGACATTCAACTGTCCGCATACCAATACCAATCCATGCCACCTCAGATCGTACATCATTTCTGTCTATACACATCAACGGTAGCTATGAAGAAGTCAAGACAATTCACTGTCCGACAGAGTGAGCAGCGTTCATTTGTTATGTTTCGCCTTCTTTGACTGCTTTGACTGACAAGTTCGACGCTACTGCACAGAGCGTATGCATTTTAAAAAAAAAAATTGATAAATGATCGTAGAGAGGATGAGATTTTGATTTCCATTTTGATTTTTACTAATGGTATTAAGGGAGTTTGATGGATGGATGGGTGTGTTGGTACGGATTTGATTTGGTGGTTGCTCCATTAGATAGGGAAATCAAGAGGTATAGCTTGAGGGTTTTTTTAATGAGAATTTAATATATAGGTACATATAATGAATTTGATCTCATAAAGGTGGTGTTACATGGGAAATATTTTAGGAATTAATTTTTTGGCGACCTCTTGGGGCAATAATAGTACATTAAGCAACGCATTTCATATGTTATTCTGTTATGACACGAGTCCAAGTTTAAAAAACCAATCGCGCAGCCATATAAAAATTTTATTTATTTTTTAATAAATTTATACTTTGCATGATATCGATTTGTTAGAAGGTTGTTATTTGATCTATGGTTCCAAAAGTGCATTACAATGACGCAAAAATTGATTCGTTTAAGAGTTATTCAAATTTTTTTTAACTCAATCACACTGTATTTACCTAAGTTGAATCCCTCAAAATTGAAATTCCAACGAAACGTTAAAAACCATAAAAATGCTTAAAACTATACACTACATTTAACTACGTTCGATGTATTACATTTTCATTCCTAAACTATTATTAATCTTTTATAGAATCTCTCAGCTCTCCGCTCCCCTTCCATACGTAATCACGTCAAGTTCAAGCCTCAACTTTACGAAATTTCTCAAACAACCAGAAGAAAATCGGAGATTAATAAACCCTTGATTGATTGCAATTACTATAAGATGTTTGTTTTTGATACACGTCTCAAAATCTGCATGTTTTGTGCTTATCCCAACCAATTAATGTAGCCTTCTCGCTCTGTGCGTGTATTCTGAGCTAAGAGAGGAGGAGAGATGGGATATTTGGGTTATATCTAACAGTGGCGTAGCTTTGGTGATTTGTGACACACTTAAAAATTTATAGAAACTTTTTTAAATTGACATTGTTAACTCGATCGATGAACATTATAAACAGTTTCTAAAGAAGCTTTATCTTGTTCATCAATTTGGGTGTCAAAAGGGTATCCCCTGTACAAAACTAATAGCATTTTTATTTTATAATATATTATTGATATGGATGTTTCAAAATTTTTATACCAACTTCCTCCACTGCGTAAATTTTAGAGCTTTGATCTTACTCTTATACTTATGCCTTTTCAAGCGTCTTCACCATAGCTTCTCATTCCCACTTATTTTATTACATCTGGCCATTATCTTCTTGGTTTTTTAATATTATTCGTTATTGGTGTTATTTTTCTGATGTCTTAATTTCTTTTCCTGGGGAATACAGTTATTCCTGTGTTTATGTGTATATTTTTATTTTTTAAAAGTATTGTATTTATTGTGCCATTCTCTTGTTACTTTTTAAGCTTTTTTGCATGTAGCCCATATTCATTATTGTACCTTTTATCCTAGTCATCTCACCATATTGGAAGCTTTTTCGTCCTCTCTATATACTTTTTTAATTTTGAGTTATTGTAAAGGTTCTTCTATTTGATATTTCTTGCAGTGGTTCTATTACTTCTTTGTGTATAGGGTTACATCCAGTTTCTGAAAACTGTCTTGAACGGTAATATCTTAAAAAGACTTTTCTAAAAAAAAACTTGATTTGTCAACTTTAAGAGAAAAGAAGTTTAATCCATTCCAACGCAGTCAAAAACTTATCACAGATTTAGCCAGGTATAAAAACCCAAATTCATCGAAACTTTTCCTGAAATACTTTGCACATTTTCAAACAAAACAACCATAGATGTGATAGAATGTTGAACCTAGACTTTTTCTCTCGAACTCTAGGTTTTGGACCTATAGCATTCAAGAACTGAAGGAGCCGTGCAGTTTTGTCACTCCCATGGTCCTTTTTTGGAATTTTTATGGTTCAAAAAATTCCACCTTCGTTTAGTTTTCTATAGTTTTGTAAACTTTGATTTTGTAATTAAAGTGAAGATGGCGTTCGACTCTCCTCGTTTGTGATATACTTGCTATAACGCAAGTACGATTATCAAGAGCAAGGAGAGCCGAATTCATTTTCAGACATCGTTTAGTGACAGGATGTCGAGTTAGCCTGCTTCTTACTGATGAGGCACAATAATGTCGAAACCGGTCTAAGAATGGCAAGCTCCTTTAATGACAAAATCGAAGTTTTTGGGTTAAAGCCCCGACTTGGTCGGGCAACAAACCACGTCTGGACTTTCGTAATTCAATACCTGGTGGGGTATATAGCCCAAGGAGTAGTTGTTGAAGTCCAGACGCTGGTGCAGTGTATGACATTTTTAATGTCCTTGTTCTTGGGAGCTTGTGTGATTTTATTTCACATCCTTTGTGCAGTAAAATCTTATTGTTTTTTATTAAAGGTTACACAAGAAGATAAGGATTTAGGTATTATTCCTCTTGATGTTTTTATTTGTCGCTAAGGACGAAAATAATACTGCGTCTTTGTTTAATTTTTTTAATATTCTCGCGAACCAACTAGCTCCCTAGAGAAGGTCGGGATATACAGGATGTAGGTCAGTGCGTTTTTTTCTAAAATTACACAGAATATTGAACTTCTATAACATGGTCGCGGGCGCCACTGATCGAAAGTTTTCCGGCTAAGGAGCAAAATTTGTTAGTGAATTTTGTTGCCAGTTTATACTTAGCAAGTTTAGTCATGCGGGGAATCGCAAATTTGCGATTATGGAAAATATATATTTTCTTACAAGTTAGGGATTTTATTAATTAGAAGTTTTAACGAGGTATCCAAGATTAAATAGTGGCTTTTTCTTACATTATGTGTGTATTCGTGGAAAACTGGTCGGCTATTCGGAAAATTGCTTAATTGAGCAACTTCTGTATTTTTTTTATTTACAATTAGAAATATTTTTTGAAGAATGTAAAGAGTAGGAACAATTTCAAAACATAAGAAGCAATGTTAGTTTGCAAATAACGGTAGATCTACTTAATTTAATCCAACAGGCGTAATGCACTGGAAATCTCCTTCAACTTAAATGTTCACATCCTTCGAGTGGTAGTTGTGGTTCCTCATATATCTAAACACATATACAATAAGTGCGGGAACCTTGGAGGCTACCCCTCGATCTATCAAACAAAGTCCAATTGCTCCAGTATGTGTGTGCGTGAATCCAGTTATATGGGTGCGGAAGAAGAATTGCTCGAGTACTATTAAAAAATGTAGTAGATTCCTGTTTAACTGAATCCACTTTTTATTATTCTTTATATGATCAGGTAAATTTTGTTAAGTGGGAAACAGGGGATCGCTTTTTCCACTATCTGTCAACACCGGACTTCAACAGTAAGCGTGCGATTGACCTGGAGTATAATAGCAAAAACCAGACAGGAATTATTGTAAAAAATAAGCGATCAAGAAATATAAACAGACTTCGATCGGAGTATAAAGGTCTTGTTCTGTGCCGGCCTCTCCAATTGGAATTTTATGTCTTTTTTTATTATGTCTGCGCCCTATCGAAGTATTTGGCACCTTGTGAGAATTTTCGTAATTGATGCCCGACTACTCTGATTTATTCCTATTTTGATAAAAAGAAAATAACAATTCGGTTTCGACGATAAATAACTTAACCTGAGAATAATAAGAAGGACAAAAGCACAACAAAAAACAAAATCCTGATATCGATATTGGTTGTTAACAGCCCAGCGTCCGCAAGTGTACATTTTCAATATCAATTAATAACATTTCCTCGGCAGTTGTTTCGCTTTCGATACGTATACTTAAGGCATGTTCAGATAAACACCGACTGAGACAACAATTTGTCATCCATTGAATTAATTTCGTCTGTCATCGAAGAATCTTGCCCGATGATATTTGTCATTAATTCCTGAAAGTTTCGATACTATACAGCGTGTCCTTTTATTATATACTTGGTCTAGCTGAGTATTTTTACTAGGTACATTGTGGAATACAGCCAGTTTTTGTAGTATTTAACACTCTATATGTTTTCAGTTTTTTGATATTGCTTTATTAGTATTTATTTTATTTTATTTATTTATTTATTCAATAAATACAATGAATGATAAGCGATAAGTGCTACTGCACTTGTTTCGGATGAAAGGCATCATAAAACATTATCATCAACATTATAAATAGAATTATACCCAAAGACCAGACATCTGTATGAACCTTGACCGATCTACTTTCCAATTAAGTATTGCCTTTTTTCCAGAGCATTTACTTCAGAATTTCGAGGACTCAAAAGGGTCGCCATGTGTTAATTAAGCAGGATTTTTCTTTACCTTTTATTTTCCAAAAATATCCATTCAGGCAAGTCGTTCCTGCATATACACCTACTTGAATTTTTGTTCCAGTCTTTTGGTATTGCTCAACATAGATTTAAATTACAAAAATTTGGGGAAAATGTGATACTTTTTTACAGGGTAAATTATAACTAGGATAATTTTTTATGTAGTAGAAATCCCAATAAAACGAGCATATAAGAAGATAATTAATAGGAACTGGTTCAGTTTGTTTTGAGAAATATATAAAACCTAAAACAGTTGTGACAGGGGAAAATGAATTTAAATTTTTGTTGGAAGTACCTAATTGAAAATTCACCATCAACGTAAGAATTGATGCCAGCGAACATCTTTCCTATTCCTCAGTACAAAGGGTACTATCACTTCAGGAGTCACGTCAGCTAAAAAGAAGACATGAGTATTTGGCAAGTGGGCATATTCAGCAGAGAGATTTTTCTGATTATATAGCTTTGGAGATAAGGCGACGTTTTATACAAATGTTTGCTTAGACACAACTTGCATTACTATTCATTCACTAACCCATATTTTATAATTAAAAGAGATGTACCATCACATGGCGATCCTGCCAGTCCAAAATATTTTGGAAAGAAGAAAATTATACGTTTAGAACAAGAATTTATGAAAATTACTGAGGTGGAAAATAAATGGAAGACAATTAAAAATTAAATTCAAAAACATGGCTGGGAATACAAATTCCAAAGAATTGAAGGAAGAATTAATCATTGCCTAAAGTGGAACAGTGGAGGCCAAGCAAATGGGACCAAATTTTTGACTCCTAAAAATATAGTGGAAGCAATTTTTTTGGTATTGGCATTTGTTTTTTTGTTGATGCTAGTTTACAAAAAATGCCAGAAGATGATAGAGAAAAATGTGTCCAAACAAATTAGAGTTAGCCAAGAATTAATTTAGACAAGAGAAGCACAGAAGAAATTATTTTTTTAGGTTTTTAGGTTGAAAGAAAAAAATTATTAACTATGGAATGAGTTTGCAAAAGGAATGCAAAAATTTAGACACAACTTGCATTAATATTCATTCCAAATGTTTGGGAAAGTTCATTTAGATTTTATAGAAAATTAGCCCTTAAAAATAATGTTGTATTTGCAAGATAGCGTTCAGGTTCATCATAATTAACTCATTATTGGGCTTCTTATTGATCAGTTTCCAGTAAGATGAATTGGGAGAAGAAGGTCCATATGGTGGCCAGCAAGATCTCCGGATTTAATTAGTAATTTTTTATAGGGTTATGCAAAATTTTACAAAGTTCCTCCTGAAATATAAAATGAGAAGACGATTCCTTAATATTAACAGTAGTGGTTTAGAAATTTTTCCAATAACGATTAGACTTTGAGTATATAATATCTCACTAGTTGTAAAATACATTAAACCGATTAAAAATGGTTATAAATTTGTTGGATTTCTTTAAAGGAAGCAGCTTGGTTTACATATAGAATTGGTAACATAACAAACACCCAAAACCTGAAGTCAAAACACTTGTGAATAGATACAAACAGTTTAAGCAAGTTCTATATTTTTTTAGGAAAGTTATAGAGCCACCCTGTACGTAGTGGACATTGAGTTCCAGTATTGGTCAGGTTGTGCGAGAGATATGGACGGGCAGGGCCCACCAACGTGGCCAGGTACTGTAATAATGCTATTAGAAGAAAAAAGATTACAGAGCAATGCCGGCACAGGCACAAACTGTATCGAGACTGCCGTGCTACCATTCGCGCCTCTGATCACAGGACCGGTTTGAGCTCAAAAAACCCAAAAAAAAAATTGATACGACCTGGTCTTTTGCTTTGTTGTTCTAGAAGTAGAGCAAGCCGCTATAAGTTTTCCATGCCTCTTCCGTCACACAGGAGGAATTTTAGAATTATGTCTGAGGGAATAGGTGTTGAAAAAATGGTGGTAGGTATCTGAAGTGATATTACTGACCCAGCATTTACTTATTGCATATGTGAAAACCCCCAAAAAACTCATAGTAGGTTGGGCGGCCGTGGGGATCGAACATACGATCTCATCGTTGCTTATATAAAGTGTAACTTCAATTTTTTAAAGTATCTGGCACCATCTAACGGATTATCTCGAATGTGATGGAAAGTTCCAGACACATTTCACTACAGTTAAAATGTTACTTTGTTATAGAGTTATAGCTAAATGTACATAACGAAATTGAGTAAAAATATGGTAAACAGGTGCGGATCAACAAACATTCTGACGAAAAAGCTTTACAAAAGCGTAATAGCCAACAAAATTGTTGTTAAATAAGGTGGGCCTGCTTTAGAAAAGTTTTAAAAACAGTGGATTAACATTCAAACAACCTTGTCAAGTACCTAAAGTATCGCAATTTTTCTCAATCAAATAATTTACTTATGTAACTGGTAATACAGATTGTAAATAAACTTAAGTAGTATAAGCAAAAAAAACAATAATTCAAAGTAATAACGTTTTTTTACCGCGCTTATTTAAGATTCACTTGAGGCATTACAGTGTTTTACGACTTATGAAACAGTTTACTGCCCTTAAAATAATAAAATTCGCCTGTATTTCTTCATGCCCGAATACAAAATCTTTGAGAAACCCGCATTAATAAACTTCTTTTAAAAATGACCATGGAACACGTAAATCCATAAAAAAAATACAAAATTCGAAACAGAAGATTATTTTTTTGGAAAGTTACAATAAAAGTACGGTCCTGTATCCCGATGATGCCGATCGTGATCGAAACCTCAGGCGCAACCAAGAAGACATTAATTTCACGTAATTTCAGCAAATGCTCTGTGTTTAATTAAATTTAAATTCTCTATTTATTCTGAAATTGCTCGCACTGGTATTGTTTAATTTATAAACCCATACACTATCGCCAGTTTTCATTCGCTATTGCCATTTGCTATTCTCTCCTTGTGCACAATTTTAAACTTTCAATTTTCGTTTTCAACGTTTCGGCCTCATTACGGCTTCGCTAATTATTTATAATTATTTTAATTGTTTCTTGGGAGCAGGTATGAGTGGGGAATTCGTGTGAGATTTTAGTTAGAAAAGATTGAAAGTTTTAAAAAAGATTTAAAATATTAATAATATGTAAACCTCAGTTTGGATTTAAGGAGGCCAAATCAACCCACGATACAGTTTTAGAATTGACAACCAAAATACATAAAGATTTCGATACAGTAAATCACAATATGATATTAGAAACTTTGGAAAATATTGGCATCATAAATATCTTAAAAAATACTTGCAGGGATACGGATACTCCCATTAAAATTTTTCGAATACCGAAAACCAATAGTTAGGATAAATGGAGAACTCAGTGTGGAAAAAGCTATATCGGTTAGAGTTCGTCAAGGTACCGTAGTGGGACCAATTTTGTTTAATCTATAATATATATCTATAATATATAGCGATAACATGTGGGAAAACTTAAAAAATTAAATGGAAACTGAAAACAAAAATAATAAACAAAATTATTTGATATATTCAAACACAAAATCCTTACGGTTAACTACAAAAAAACTTATATTGTTCCGTTATAAACATAAATTATCACCTTACAATAATTTTTTTTTAGGTTTTTATTATACAGGGTGGCCCTTAAGGTAATTTTACATAGAAGTATGGTAGATTCCCCACTTTAAAATATTACGATATGAACCAACTTGCTCTAATAAAATGTTGCTAATAAGGGTGTTAAAGGTTAAATTTTAAGATTCATTTTTTTGCAATAATTTTAGCGTTTTTGTATACATAAAAATTTGGATCTGGGGGTTTTTGGGCACGAGAAATTAGAATCTGGTACCTACTTCGATGTAATTTGTAGAGGGCGCTGGTTAGGCCACATTTGTGGCATAAATGTGCGATAAACTTTTTTGCTCTTTAAGTTAGCGCTATTCTTGTAAAAGAATATTAAAGCCACGTTATTTAAGTTGTTATTAATCTTAAAACTTAACGGTTTAGGCGTTTTAGGGATCAGCTGCATGATTAGATACACTGGTCGCAAAAAAAATTTTTTCTGGCTCTGCCACCATTCTTGCTGATTCTTATCTAAAATCACCCACCGATTTTTTTCATTCTTCCAAATTTTGGGTAAGTGATAAATAGCCTTCCCCCCGAAAACGGTGGGCGATGGGGGAAAACTGAGGTTATATTCGGATACAGGAGGTAATTCTACTAAAATAACGTGGCTATAATATTCTTTATTTAAAAAGTTTATCGCACATTTATACCACAAATGTGGCCTAACCAGCGCCCTCTACAAATTACATCGAAGTAGGTACCAGATTCTGATTTCTCGTGCCCAAAAACCCCCAGTTCCAAATTTTTATGTATACATATCCAAAAACGCTAAAGTTATTGCAAAAAATAAATCTTAAAATGTAACCTTTAACACCCTGAAAATTCCTTATTAGCAACATTTTATTATAGCAAGTCTTTTAACACAAATCTTCTTTTTAAATAAGCAAATGTAATGTCTTTGAGGCGGCTCTATATATTTAGTTTAATTATTCATTTATTTCAAAATCGCACTTAGTTGCAAACACTTGCTCATCATTATGATATTAGAACTAAAACAAATAATAATTATATACAAACAATTAGTGCTAAAAAAACCATATGTACAACATTTCTCGGTTTTTAGCACCACGATTATATAATTTTCTATCGGATATATATACAATGTACATAAGAAAGCTAAATTCAAGCAATCTTTTAAAATCGATTTGTAAAACATATATAACATCATTAGGATCTAAAGATATAGAAAAAATTATTAAAAATTGAAAAAAAAAACAAAAAAAAAATATATTAAAATAAATATTTCTTATATTAAAAATCAATGCAATAAACCAAAGTAGCATAGTAAACATTATATATAATAGGTCATCACTTGTCACCCATGCTCAACCTCTATGGTCTTAATGGGTTACAGTGATGAGAATATTTTTATTTAGTGTCATGTATTTTATTGTTGTTTATTTAGTCAAAATTTTCTACTACTTTTTTATGTATGTATACAATTATTATTTAGTTATTATTATTGTTATTATAAATAAATGTATTAAATTATTTATAAGGCAGTTGTCAAACCAGTTTGGACAAACAGAATAGCACTGTGGGGCTGTTTCTCCAAATAAAGAGGTGTCAATAAAAAAGCATACGTCAAATTATACTCTTCATATAGACCTTCAAATTCCAATAATCCAAAAACTGAAATTTGGAGACCACATCATACTCTATTTAAAATAATGTAGTGGGTAAACAGAAAAAAAAAGGCGTTTTAACATTTTTATTATCGGACACCGTGGCTCAGTTGGTTCAATTCAAGTGGAATAAAAGTCAGATAAGACTTTGGGCAAGTGCAAAAAGGTATTTGTGTCGTACGCAGTTTCATTCACGCCGGTATACAGGCCGGATGAGATCGGATATCTCGTAGAACTGATAGGGGTTTGTGGCACATTTACACACTTGTTAGTCGGTAGATCACCTGCATGACAAAGGTATAGTCCTGGGTTTAAGGTGATTGATGACCGTGGTTCAAAGCCCACGATAAGCTGTAGGTCCCGTCCAGATTAGCCTTAGTTGCAGAAAGGAGACGTTAAAATTAACAAAAAAAACATTTTTATTTGTTATATGCTTGAAATAAAATCACTTCATGAACTAATTGGTTAATTTTTTCGTGTCAAAAATCTCTAATTTGTATTCTACTTTTAAATATACACAAAACATTAAAAAATGTTACATAAATATCAAGACATTTTTTCTCTACAAATCTAGTAGTGGGTCACTGTCCCTCAAAATCATTTGTAAACTTTATATGAGCCAACTTGATACATCAATTTCATGATGGAATTTCCATCTTCTTGTGTTGTGAACTATTATTAAATGATTGGCTAATTGACTATCATTCAAAACCGTATTTTGATTTCTATACCTTGAAAAAGAGCGAAAGAACAGGATTGTTAGTACGAGCTCTTAAAGTTTTAAAATAAAAAGATTGCAACAAAAGTGGAAACAACTTGAAAATTTCCAATAACGCTCACCAGCAGGCCACTCATAACTCATGCATTCCCCAATTAGTTCGGGATATTTTTCAAAATCGTCCGATTCAAATCAGTTATAGATCACGTAGGCTCTGTGGAGTGTGTATAGAAAACATCTGACACACACCTGTGGCGTACACACTGGACTTCATAGGCGTGCCAAATAGAAAATATTTTAGGGTATTTATTGTTATTTGTATTACATTTAACGTACCAAAATAAAAAATTTATCCATATTGTATTCATATACTCTTTCTTGGTTTACTTATTTTATCATTTCTACAGTCAACTCAACTACCGTTATGCTTTTCCTGTTTTCGATCTATGTACAGCTCCGCGATGTTTATATTTGCTCTGCCAAAATTTCATTTAATTTCACAGTACTCATAGAACTAGAAGGCCAATACCGTGTTGCTGAAACCTTTCCCACAAGGAACAATGATGAGCATGTGCAGTGAAACCGCTGCCATGACGACAGGGGTGTTTTAAGTGGAATTCATGGCCACTGAAATATAGACTTTTACCGTGAGTATTTTCTAAAGATGGAATAGTGAAGTAAGTACAACTGAAATTATGAGGATTCAGTCAGGGACGAATTTTCGGTGGGATTATGCCTGAATAACTGTATACTGGTAAATCCTTTCTTGTCAAATGTATGTCTCTAAGTTTTCCATTTGTCGCTTTACTTTTTGGTACACATAGTTTCTTGGTAAAAATATCATTGATGTGAAAAAAGGATCAGTTTTGATAGTTTCTTCCTTTTCAGTTCTCCGCTTACATTTTCCGTTTGCATCCTAACAAAACTATAGTAACGCATTTTACTATAAATTTTTACAATAAATTTTATCAATTCCATTTTGTGGTTCATCTCGTATATTAATATGTCAAAAACACGGTTATCTAATGTAGAAAACAATTTTCTATCTTCGATCCTGATATAGAATTAAAAAAACACTGAAGCAAGAACGCAAGAAGACAATTCAACAACAACAACAGACGCAAGACCGGCTCTGAACAAAAATGTCGTCAGATTAAGTCATAGGTGTTGATGTTAAACAACAGCGTTGCCAAATGAGATGTGGGAAATCCTAATTCTTTATTACGATTCCAGCAGTTGTTATATGCTCATCCTGTATATTCTCTTCTAAATACATATGAAAAAAGAACTTAATGATCCTAAATTATCGCGAAATGATGAGTTCAGGCTCTTTTATGGGATTGTAATGTAATATATATGTAAATCAAATTGCCATTATGTTAAATTTTTGTACAAGTACATTAACAACTGGCAATGTTGTTGACGATCTATACATGTGGTTACGAATAATATTAATTTCTTCCACCTATTTTAGTCTTCTAGTTCTATGTGTTCTGTGTTTAATTTGTGCTTCTTCTTACTGATATTTTGTTGTTCATTTACTCTCTAACACACAATTCTATGGCCAAAAGTTTCTATTATCTAATATTTTTTGTCCAGCTTTTTGCAACTTTCTCGTTGCCATCGGAAAAAATATATCAGTATATTCTTCATTAAAAAATTTTTTACTATAAAATAAAATTTATAATGTTTCACTTTACATTCCGTATAAGTAGTTTTAATTATCAAAAAAAAATAAATTAAAGAAAATACACAAAATAAAGAGTATAATTTTAACCTTGATACCCATTCTGCTCTCCGCAACTGTCCAGATTACATCGCAGCGTGCGGTATGTGCTCTTAAACCACATAAATAACACTTTGACGTATCTATAATTGCACACACTACATATTAGATGGAGTTACCAATAAAAGAAGTAAAAGATCCTTTATTAATACGATCGGTAGTTTTGATTTATAAGAAACCCCCTATAAAGAATGAACCAGCAGGGCGTCCTTACCGAAGTTACGCCACTGCTAGGGCCGAGATTTACTGCGGGTAAAGGCAATGCGTGGAAGAAGGATGGGAATAAAGTGTTATTAAATTTATGTTTTGTGTAGAAGTTAAATTACGAAAACTGAAATTTGTGAGATTATCATTGGAAACTAAAATGAGTAAATATTAAAGAAAAAATCAATGAATTGGTGTGTCACAATGAACAAGTAGAAGAAAGTTGTTGGGTAAAACAAATGGACAAATCTAGTTCCTTGGATATTGCAAATCTTCAGGAGCATTTCTTGTCATTATGCCGTGAACACTGTGACTTCATATAATCTAAAGGCATTTAAGAAGAGTTGGTTAATATAAGAAAATTTACGTTAATAAACTATTCAAAAAATTTTATACATACATTTATTATCTTCATCCTTACTATTAGTCTTAACCACCTAAATTTTGACACACTAGATACAGAAATCAGGAGCTAGGTAGAAGATACAGGTGAAGAAATATACAACAACAACAACAAATTCAATCAGTTCAATTAAAACCTAACTATTTTTTACTTTCTATATTTTATTTTTATTTTTTAACTACTCGTGGTACAGTTAGGTTTGAAGTTCAACTCATTGCTGGACTCAAAAATCGTTCCTTTATTTCTTGTAATGAGTTCTCAATGATAGATTTTACTTCCAGTTCCTCGATCTTGCTTACACTCTATGCTACTTCTAGTTCCAGTTTACTGTCTTCTGAAATAGCCATGCCTAGGTATCTGAAGCTGCTTACCCGGTTGATGTCGCTTCCTTGCATTACAACTTTTCTCCTTCTTCATTAAAATTTAGGCAATCAATTTTTTCTATTATTCTTTAAGACTCTACTTTCTAACGACTGCCTCCAGCTTTCAGTTTTCTTTCTACCCTTTCCTTATTTATTTATAACGCAAATCATAAAGACATCTTTAAATATTATACTCTACTTTCTTGAGTTATGACTTCCATTACTACGTTGAACAAAAACAGGCAAAGACAGATCCTATACTACATGCTTATTTTACGGTGATCTAGTTTTTGCTTCCCTAAAGGTACATTTTCGGTTTGATTGTTTCGTACTTTTCTGGTACTATTTTCTCCCCTATGCATCTCCATGATTCTTGTCCTGGAGCTTTGCTTTTTCTAGGTCGTTTTTATTTTTCCTGATATTTTTTTATGGTATGTCTTAATAAGAAAAATGAATCCTTTACATTTTTGCCAGGCATCTGAACTGCTCTGCCCCCCTTGAAGTCTCAAGTCTTACCCTTTGTTCGGCGTCTTCTCTTTTCTCCCATATCTTCATTATGTGTGGCATTAGTTTGATTGCTATACAATTTTGAGTTCTGAATATCTCCCGTTTCTTCGTAGTCATATAATGTCTCTTCATTTACTCGAATTTTTCTCCTGCTAATAGATCTTCTGCATCAAGTTCCAAGATATATTTTTCTTTTTGCTTGCTTATTTTGCAGGATTGACTCTTGTAGTCCTTCATCCTAACGCCATATCTCTATCTGCCGCTGGAATCTTTCCTGAAGTTTTCCCAAGAACCTCATCTACATTATATTTATAGTTCGACAATCTATTTTCACCTTCCTCTCGTTTTAGTCGCCACTATTTGATTATTGGTTTTTGGCCTTATTTTATTTTCCTTCAGCCTACACCCCACTTACCAAGACCTCTCTTAATTCCTCCTCTACCCCTGCCAAGATCCTTACATAACATGTATTCTTAGGAGTTTTTGCTCTATGTACTCAGAATCTAATTTTTGAATTCTTCCTTAAACTAAATGCTTTTTTATCAGACTTCATTTAGTTTTTTTTCAGAGCACGACAATATATTCTCAAAAGCTTGAAAGTTCTTGGCTTACGTCTTTCTCAAGTGAAAGATACATTTTTGTAAATAACTGTAATTTTCTTACGCGTTCGCAATTCACCAATGCTTCATTAAATCGTCAGAAGTTAAAATGCGATGTGTTTTTATCTCTTGATTATATCAAATGCTTAAGAAAAGTTCAGAAGTCTATAAACAAATTTTTATCCTCAATCCCCGTATCACGTTACATCAAAGCATTTCCTTTGTGAACGTGTGACGTAAGTGATTAGTGTAACATTTTAGAAAAATCTAATGCCACAACTACGTGAATTTACTGCCGTGATTTTAACATAAAAAGGTAATAATAGGTATGGGGGCGAGCATGCAACCTCGGTGCCATTTATCGTGTTTGCATATAATTCAAATTAAAAAAATAAATTAAGCCGTACTAGAATTTTCCACGATACCAGTAAAACTGAAAGGTGGAAATTTCTTTTTGATTTATTCGGTCGTTTTTCAGAATAATCAAAGATTTGTATCGACTACGTGGAAAGAACCATTTTGATTTTCTGGTAAATGTTAACCTTTTACGTCGCCTGCTACCTATTCTAATTTACTTCCTGCAAAATAATAAATTATATAAATAAAAAATATTATGTATAAAATACTTAACGTAAACGTCAAAATACAGGTTTACAGACTGTGATGTGTTATAAATACAGATTTCTTCATATACCAGGACTGTAAATACACTCAAAGAAATTTACCAGGATATACATCAGGAATTCGGTGAATTCCCCCTATATAAGCGACAGCAGGAATTTTTGTTAATTGTACTTGACAATTCCGATCTTTTAATTTCTCTAGAAATAACAATAAATTAGTTAATGCAACCAAACTGCAGTTTGTCATCCAGGTATCTATTTCGTTCCTTGCATTGTGGAGATTATCTTCCGTCTCTTGAAATATTTCTCCAGCAGCTAGTATTGAAAATGTGGCTAATTTAACGTTTTCCGTAACAGGTATGTCACAAGTATATAATAAATATAGAATTGGTCCCAAAACATTGCCTTGAGGGACCCCTGCTTGGATCAACCATGGAGTATACGCTTTCTTATTTGATCCTGAAGGTTCAGTTTTTCAGGTATGAGTATACTAGCAGAACATAATTAGTAGGTATCTTTTAATTTTTAGCAATAAACCTTTGTGTCACACTTTATCAAATGCTTTCGCATTGAGTTTCTTGATGGTTTTTGTTAACTTTTACCTTTTTCTCTGATTCTATCCCATTAGTTTTATTTCATGCAGCGCCTCCCTTCCTTCCTATTTCCTGGGTACTAAACTTTTAATAATTTTTTTATTTAGTTTTATTGGCATCACCAAACTGGTTTCCATGCGTCACTAAAAATACATCAAGTCGGAAAAAAAATCACATATTTATAATTTAATTAATTCAACAGTAAAAGCAAATCGGTAAAGCAACATAAACATAAAACATAAACAGGGCCGTAAATCATAAACTTCAACTGAAAACCCAAGGTAGTTACATCTACAATTACATCTAAGTATAAATCACGAGTATGATTAACAAGAATCAACTTTATCAAGTTGTGAATTTATTATTAAATTTATTTTCTTTTCCCAAATCGAGCTCATATTAATATACAGGGTGCTTTTCAAAAGCTGAAGTAAATCTCAACTTGTGAATTTATTATTATATTTTCTCTTCTCAAATCAAACTTATATAGAGTGCTTTTCAAGAGCTGAAGATAATCTCAACTTGTGACTTTATCATTATATTGTCTTTTCCCAAATCGTGTTTATATTAATAAACAAGGTGTTTTTCGCAAGCTGAAGCAACATAGATTTAGATTGATGTGTATTGAAACGTCATTTAGTCGGTCAGATCTCAAAACTACCTAAAAATAGTTTATAGTGGAAATGTTTTCAATGCTGTCATGATATGTAATAACCGAGTAAATTGTCTTTGGACTCTTTATTCAAAAACTTGACCATACTTGTGACTAAAGTGGTTTAATAATTTTTATATATTGCTGTGAATCGCATAATGTTGTGCAGTATTTTCGAATTTATTATTCCACTAGAACAATTTTAGGTAAAATGAGAAAACGGTTCAAAACATTTTGTAGTGTAAAATTTTAGTATTCAATTTGTGTGCTCAATTTCAAAACCCCCAAGCTCTGATAGAACTTTAACTACTTTAAAATAAACTAGTTTTCATACTATTTAGTTTTAGACAATTCTGAGACACCACTCTGTATAAAATAAATAAAATATCGCGGCAAAGATCAGGACTGACGACTACTTGCGACGTTCGTAGATTTCTGGGAATTTCACTCACGGCCATCTTCGAGTTCATGGGTCATCTAGTAGCCATAGAATTATGAATATTAAAACAAAAGAAACAAGAGCGAATGTCCCAAGACTGAATATGAGATAATATAAAGAGCCGGTTCTGCCGGTAAACTTTATGACTGTATCGTGTATAAGAAATAAAACATAATTTTATTTATTTATTGTGGTTAATCCAAGGATTTTATGGCTTTATTCCCATATCTCGCGGTCCCATTATTTATTTAAATGGTCGTACTAGTTAAAGACGTCGGAAGAGATATTTCAATTAATGGAGTACATTTTCTATACTGTAACAATACAATATTACATCCATGATATACAAAAGACCTATTAACAATAATCACTTATTAATTAATATTTTTTGGAGATGATCTTAAACTTTACGCTTCTCGTCAAGGATACTTACAGCAGTGGATTAGAGTAATACAAGAAGTACACACATGCCAGTTTGAGATAGATATATATGCCATGGTTTACTTTAAGAGTAGGTGCATCTTACTATATTTAGATACAAGAATTTCCTCCAAATACCAGAGGAATAGCACCATAATCTGCTACTATGTTGACGGCCCAAATCCTGAACAGTTGACGAGCGGCGCCACCTTGATGTTATAACCTGAATAATAAAACACCTATATAGAAGTCTTCAACCTAATTCCTCCGTTGCGCGGTTATATCTCGCAATTAATCGAAAGACGGTACACTTCTGAGTTATTAGAAGTTCTGATCCTGTACTATGCGACCTAAAAAATCTATTGTGTCCTCTTCTGTCGCTATAAGGCGATGAGGATAGTTCCCATCGCTTATAGAAACCCCTCTAATTCTATGGCTCCAAGCTGAGCAGATCGCCCTCATCTATATGTCGTGCTCCCAGATTTAGAGCACTTGGATTTTATAAAGCCACACATTCCGCAAGAATGTGGATGGAGATTTCGTCCTGCTCCTTACAGAATCTACACTCATCTTCTTGTACTAGTCCAAGTTTTCTAATAATTTTTTAGTTATAGTCTCCTAGAAATCCTTCCAATTTTCCATTAAGGATTCGGGCCCCTTTTATTGCGAGATGTCTGCAATTTTTGTTACCCCCATGTGTCCTGATATCCATGTAAAGGTAACTGTATTTTCTCGCCTAGCTTATTTAGTGATATTAGGCATTTCCAGACCATCTTTGAGATGACTACATTAGACCTGAATGCCTTGATGGCTCCTTTGCTGACACGATGATAATCTCTTGTCTGTGGTAGTTTTTGTTAATATTTTCCTATGGCGTGAATTTCGGCCTGAAAAATGCTTGGGAATTTGAATAAGCTTTCAGATACACTCCAATTCCAGTTTCTCCTATGGTTTTAGAACTATTACTATACCGCTGAATGGCATGTTTCTTAGTTACAGGGGCTATGGAGTCTTGCTTTCATTCGTTCCTGTAGTAGGGCTAGCAGGGTGTTTATTCAAGACAATAAAAAATAGCAATTAATTTCATTTTAACTTGGACTTTGATTAGAAAAGTCAGCTGTTAGCATAACCCTTTTATTGCATCTTGCATATCCTATTCCCATGAATACAAACGTCTGGATGACCACAGTTTGTCTGAGAGGTTAACATTCTTATTTTTTATTGTTTATTATAGTGTTATTAACATATTAGTACAACGAAATTAAGTATGAGGTATTGAGCTTTTATTTTAGTTCTACTTTACTATTTTTCTGAATTTAAATTTTTTCATCTATTAAGTAAGTTTGTCGCATAAAGTAAGCGGTATTTATTGGAAAAAATGCTTTTTATAAACCCTTCAGAAAAATAATTGTTACAACCATGCTTTTGTCGTGGTACTGTAAAATGATTAAGCCTTATGTCTTTGTCAACTATTGTAGTATGATGATGATTGCTATGAAAGTTGTGACTTGTATATTACGAGATCACTTTGTTGATCTTTTATTAAGTACCTAACTCGAATTTTATCGTACTCTTTTACAGATAACGCTGACTCGGTAAATTGTCGTGTTCACGACTAAATATTAAAATATATTAAATGTACAGTTACGAGTGGTTCCTTTTATAATTGGGATATACTGAATTATTTCTAGAACCACTTTTTTAAGATCTCGAAGATTCATAAATGCACATTTGAGACTTCTTTCTGTCCTAGGAAGCTACATTTTAGGCTTACTTTCTCTCAGATATAGATCGTTAAAGGACTTTATATAAGATAATTTTTTTTCGTTTGAAATAAAAACGAAGACAAAAATTAATTGTTCTGCTTTTCAAGTATCAAATTATTCAACGTAAAATAACTTACAAAATGGACAGGAAAATTATTGATTGGTCGAAAATACTGATTAACATTATATTTAAGAAAACAGTAAATCATGCACAATGGTTATAACTAGTAAGAAAATATAAGTGTGATATATATTATTTTACATGCTGGAATTCATTGAAAATTCTAATTTATATTTTTGGTTGACAAGTGGTGGCTGTTAACAACAAGGATTCTGATAATTTATACCTAATCTAGAAGAACAATCAATTATCATTATGAACTCTACTAGTTACCATAATTAGATAAAGTTAGGAGTAGAAGTTAGACCAAAACAAAAACTTTTACAATGGTTAGAACTGATGTGAATGTAATGTTTATGATGCTGAACGTGGTCATAGGTTACAAACATCAGGAGTACCAATGGAAAACAGCCGTCTCCCAATAGATGGCGCCAGCTGTAAATTATGGTAAAAATGTCAGAAATGTCAGGTTAACCTATCAACAACTTCTCATCAGGCCCGAGCGCCGGGAGGGGGGGGGGTTTTAAAAATGTAGGGTACTTCTTAGAGTTAAGTTTTTATAATATATATTAAAATAAACAAGAAGTAGTGTTGAAATACCTATAGATGTTGCGAAAATAAAAAAAAGTATACAGGGTCCTCTAAGGAGACTTTAGCAATACATTTTACATAAAAGGTTATTTTTTTATGACGCACCTTGTAACCTGTAATCGCTGTCATTTAACCATCTACCATTCAACTTTTGGTGCATAAAACAAATATTTAACTTCCACACACAGACACATACACTTCTCTGATAATCGTATTAATTTAGTGTTATTTATTATTTACATTTCATAATTTTTTATTTCACACTTTAGGATCTTATCTTGAGACATAATAAGTCTTTATCCATACTAATTTTTGAATACGATATTTGTTTTATTTTCGAAAAAACTATGTTTTATCGGATAATAAATATTGTTGGATGAGTTTATTAATTTATTGCCATAGCGATAAGAAAAAAACGTTAGTTAGAATTTGTTTTGTTTAACTGCTGTAATTGCCTTCAAGCTTTAAGCTCCAACCATAAGTAACGATAGGTTTTTAAATATAAGTCGCTTATTAAGTCAAAAAACTAATTCACTATCAATTAAAATTGTTTCCTACATTTAAATATAAGATTTTAAATAGTAATGTATGCAACAAGTGCATAAAGTGGTACTTTTTTCACGAATCGAAAAGCTGTCAGCTGTCAAAATATGTCTCCGAGAATGGAATGGTCATTATCTCGAAAACTCATATAATGAAATTCTGATCCTACTTGAAAGGCATTTTCGATGTATTGACAGTTGTTTTGACACCTGTCAGTGTCAAAATATATTTGTGACATTTTCATAGTAATTAGCGACTTCAAAAAGAGATGGTGCAATATTTTCATTTGAAATCGGCATGTAAAAGGGTAAAAGCTTACTTTCTGAAGAAGAAAAAAACAGAAACGAAAATTAAAATACTTCTCTAAAAATAAAAAAATAAAATAATATTAAATTCCTTTCATGAGGTAAAAACTCATTTTTTCGGTCTCGTTCGTTTTTGATTTAGAATACTATTGCTTTGAAATATTTCATTTGCAAAATATCCTAGCGAAAATTCTGTTAATTGCTTTTTAATCCATCGGAAAAATTTCTTTTACGTGTCTGAATAAGGCAGAAATAATGCGCGGTTTTGCTAGATTCAAAGAAAATTAGAAAATTGCTGGAAACTAGTAGAGCTCGACTGAGGTTTTACGTATTTCTGATTAAATATGTAACCAAAAAAGTAAAAAATCGGACAAGTAACTCCAATTAAATGAGGGATTATTTGTAATATTTTGGAAATCTCAGCAAAACTCAAATTTAAATATATAAAAGCTTGATTAAGCAGCTAAAATTTTTCATAAAAATCGAAAATTAAAAAAAAAACGATATATTGTTAAAAAATGCTTTCATAATGTAAAGAAAGAAAGAAAGACCATCTTCATTACTAAAAGAAGACGGTGAAAGCGATTTAAAAAAATATATGATTTGACAACGCACCATATACAAATTTGATGAATTTTTTTAAAAAGACCCTCATTAATAGAGCAAACCTTAACATATTCTCATCAAACCATTTTTTTAAACTAATTTATTGATAATTTAAAATCTGTTTTATTAAACAATGAGTACTAATTATTTAAAATATATATCGAGGTGGACCTTATCTATTGACAGGACAAGGATTACTTAGCAAGGTTTTCTGCCTAGCTTTTTAGTCTTTCTATTTCTAAAAGAGCATTGTAGAAGTTTGTCAATAGTTGGTATGATCCTTGCTCTTGGTTGGAGTGTTGAGGTCGTTGTGGAGTGTTTTGGTTACTGATACACCAAGGGTCATTGCTGATCGACCGCAAGCTTCTTGATTGAAGTGCCAGTAATATTTTGGTGTTTGAAGGTTTTCTGAGTTGCACTCAATAGGCTAAGTACATTTTTTTTCAATTTCAGGATGAGTTGTTGTCATTTAGCTTTTATGTGTCTTTTTTTTTCTCAGAGTATTTATATGGTGACTTAAGGACAGGTTTCGAGTCTCGTTGTTAACGTTATCTATTGGACAAGGTGGAGAAAGTTAAGGTGATATTGCAACTGATCACGATAGGGTTTGGAGTATTGTTTTTGAATGTGAACAGTAGGGTTAGGAGTAGACCAACGACAGTTCCTTTTAATACTCCTGCTAATACGTACTGGTAGTTTGATAAACAGCTTTCGTAGTTGATTTAGAAATGTCTGTCACTTGAGTAAGATCTATAAGATTTGAGTAAGCGGAAATTCTGGTCAGATAGTCTTCTTTGTATAATTAACCTTGTCGGCTACTTGATGGACATCAAGAAATGCAGCAAGACATTATGTTTACTTCCATATTATTTTTTATATAATTAACTCATGTAGCATTGCTGAATAATTGAATGTCCTTCGCTGAAACTGGTGTAGTGAAATTAGTGGGTCTATATTGTTGATTAGTTACCATTTAAATACAATGGCTAGCTGAGGTACTGTGTTGATACGTCTGTAGGAATTCTTGCGGGGGTTTACCAGGTTTTGCAACCATAACAGGGGTTAAGTTAAGTTCTTTTGAAACTCTGGTTATAGAATTCCAGTAAGCTTTATGACCAACATTCCAAAAATGTTATTATATTTTGGGATTTATTTTTTGTAATGTACGATTGGTGTTCATTGTGTCTTATTTGTAAAGGTCTGCATGTTTCTTTAACATTGAATTTATTACATTATACGAAATTTTGTAAATAGAATTTTTTGTATTTACTTTGTAAAACCGTTCTTAAACTAAGCCTTCTAATTATTCCAATAATTTTTTAATATAAGGGATATTGATATTGTTTGCATGTTATCTAAAATTTCTGCGAGGTATTGAAAATTATTTTTTAAAAAACGCTCTTATGATTTTGATGATTTTTACTGAAGAAGGATTTGCGGTTTAATGAAAGTAAATATGCCTTATTTGTTATACAAAAATACATATATTTAGAAAATTTCATTCATTTTATGGATTAATGGGCAAATGTGGTTTATGATTTATTTTATTATTGTGTCGTTAATCGGTTCCTAATCGCCTTTCCACAATAAATAAATCGGCTGCTAGTTTTACCCTCAAAATATTCTTAAAACTCCAAATTTAGATCACATTTAGTAACACATAAAATCTCAAAGTCAATGTATGACTATTTGAATACATTTTTCTCTTAGAAAATATCAAATATCTCGAGTTACCTAGAAATTTGGATCTACCGCATTAATATCTGCTTCCTTTAACAGAATCCTCGCCGCATATGGCACAGGACAAATGATGGAAAGGGAATAAACATGAATTTAAACTTAAGAAAACTAGTCGATTTGAACGAGACATATTAGGCCAGTCAGGAAGGTATTGTGATTTATAACTTTCGCCTTTTGCTCGATAGTAAAAATAAACGCGAAGCAGTGGCGGATAATAAGAAATTTCTCAAATTTTATTCAAGAAAAAATTATTATTAGTTCATTAGTCACTTCCAACTAGTAGCCACTACCTTGTCACTCAATTGTAAGTGTCTAATGTCAACGTTAACTGTCAATTGTCTATTCCGTTTTTTCGTATTACCCCTAATTTCATATTTGAATAATTTGTCTTCCATAGCTACATTGACTCTAAGAATTTTGTTTTTGGCATTTCAGTTATTAATCTCTGAAATTTTAATTTAAATGCTTTCAAGAATAGGATTTTTCATTTGTTATTTTTTTGAATCTTTATTTGTATTGACAATAAAAGGTTATTTTTCGAGGAAAATAACAATTTTTTTTTAAATTAAATCACTAGCATAAGAATTAGGTTCTAATAAAACAAAAATTACCCAATTTTTTTGTCCCCTTAAATAATCTAATTTAATTTATGAGTGAGACTCTAGACCCTTCTTATCCCTAACGTAAGCCAATGCGCTAAATTATGCAGGAAAATAATTGATTTTATCGTAGCCATATATTTGTTGGAGCTCGAGGTGTTCAGATAAATGGCATAATTGTGTTATAGGAGATTGTTCTTACATTTATTTATGATCTGATATATGATATTGATTTACAAGTTTTTATTTTATGCGACTCCATCCGAAGTATGCAAATTATGCCGCGAATATGGTCAAAGGTGCGATGTTGTGCAACGTCTAGGGGAGAGCGGGAAAAAAAGATATGGAAGGCTGCAACAGAGTGGTGCCGATCTTAATCGTGTTGTTTGAAAATAATCTAATAATGAAACTTCGATTATTCATTTACGTGTGGATATATTTTAAAGAGTATAACAATAGTGAAATTTAATAATACAAAATTCATGTTTTACTCACATTTGTTAACTTATCTTGCGTCGCTATATAAACAAAAATAATATCCCGAAACTCCCAAAAAGACTATTAACGAACTGAAATATATTGAATTATAAACAAGTTTACTCTCACAATGATCCGCATTAATTAATATTTAACTTTTTTCTGAATTGACAGGACTTCTTTAGCTTCCTCACATAAATCATAAATCCATAAAATTTGCTTTAGTAGTCCTTATGGTGACACACTTCTTGGATTTTAAAATTTTAGCTAAAACTCAAAATAATCCAAATGAAAAATATAAATAAAATGGTGAAGCGCGCGTTTTTCAAAAAAGGAACTTACACCTTTGACCTCAACTCTAACTTAAAACAGTTTAAAGAGCCTATTGGTACGTTATTTCCGAAAACAATTCTAAAGTGTTTAATAATAAATTAAATGTACAGATCACAAGATCGCTTGAGCGAATAACTAATTAAAATCCTATTACGAGTTAAAAACCAGATAATATAGTCCACTTATTTCTACAAGATCCAGCCACCTCCAGAACTACAGATACTATCCAAAGTTTCACTGAAGGAAACACCACCTTTAGACATTTTGTTCCTTGACTATGACTAATATGTTCTCCTTGATTTGTTACAATGTAGACTATGATACCGGAAACATAATATTTTTTAAAATCAACCTTTGTTAATATAGAATTATTCCTTATATCCCAAGGTCCCAGTTAATTTTTTTAGTCTACAAACTTTGGCTTCATTCCTCATTGAAAATGTCCATTTAAGAACGCTGTCATAATATCTACATAGTCAATCTCCAAATCATTTTCTCAACTTGTTTGGATTTCAACACGTCTTTGGGCTGACTTGATTCAATGCCTATTAGGGCGGGTAGTCAGAGGAGTAGTTATTTGACACTTCGATATAATTCAAATGTTTTTGTTAAGGAAATGCAGTTTGCGCCATCAGTTCAGTTCTATGTGAATAATAATCGTTGTTACTTTTAATATATTTAATATAAGTAAATCATTTTATTCATAGTGACATAAGTTTTTGTAGCCTTCCTGAATATAGGTACATATTGTTTTGATAATAGGCACCAAATATTTTTAATCTCAGGGTTTTATAGAGGGTTTCTGACAAAATTCTATCAATTGACAACAAATCATATCATGTCAAAAACTTTTTATTATTATTTTTCAATACAGAGTGTAACAATTTTTAAATACGATACATTCGCCCCCCTTCATGTTCACATAATAATAATTATTATTATTCTGTAGGACATGAATCAAATACCTTATTCTAAATACAAATTGAATTTTTATTCAATCTTTCTAATGGTTCTCTTGATTTCTCTGTCGTTTACCAACTATCTATTCTAATAAATCTATCTATTTTAACTATAATATGGACTTCACTGTAGTCCTATTACATATTTACTTTTGTTTCATCATAGGGATATATTGATTCTATGTGGTAATTTCCAATTTTAATTTCTGTGTACGGTAGACTATTTATTTCCTCACAACCTCTTACACTATTTGCATATTTCATACCTTCTTTTTGTCTGGCTCTTTTATTTTTTCTTGTATCGATTTCTTTTCTTCAATCGTTTAACCTGTTTATTCTTTTCAAATTTAAAATCTATGATTACCTTGTTCCATCCCTTATTTATCATTTTATAATTTATTACTTTCATTTTTCTAGTTTCTCTTCATTTCTGAGCAGATCAACTTTCTCAAGTCTGTTGTTTTGACTTGCATGACCTCCATCCAACTTAAAATTCCCTGAAAAATCATTCCGCCCTCATCCCTGTAAAAACTTCTTGACCTCTCAGTACGTTTCAAATATTTCATTGGATGGTATTTTAAATCACCATAATAAAAAATATCATTCTCTCCCGAGAATGGTTCTCTGATAACTGTAGAAATCAGTTGTATTTCTCTTTCTGGTGCTTTTCGTTCCTCTATTCCCTTTTCTCTTGCTTCATTCATCTCTGCAACCTCTCTTTTTATTTTATAATTTTCTTGTTCCATAATATCGATATTCACTTGATCGTCTTGTTTCATTTCATCTCTTTTATCCTGTATATCATTAGTATTATTCATTGTCTTTAGCTCTATTATTCTTATATCACTCATATCTTCTTCTATTTGTTTTTCATTTTGTAATATTCTGTTTTCCAAAATCAGCTGTTTTTCCTGCATACCTTGTAAAGATTTCTTCAGGTCTATATTTATTTGATTTATGTCTTGCTTTATATTATTCTCCATTTTCTCCATACTATTCTGTATTTTACTTCTATTTCCTTCCATTAAGTTTTTTAATATCTCTAGTATATTCTGTTTGAATTGGTTCTGCAGATTCCTTCTCCATATCTCCTGCTCCTGCTATTTCTTCACCATTATCTTCTTCTACCTGTTCGTATTCTATATAGAAATTGTAAACTCTGGATCTTCCCCTTGATCTTGTAAAAATTTTCTTAATCTCTCCACCAATGTTGCTTTAAAGCCGATTTTCTCCAAACCTCTTTTTTCCAATTCACACATTTTAATTAATTTATCTTAAGATCCTTAAGAAACTTAACTGTATGTCCTGCCATGTTTGCTATATTCCCAAATTATATTTAACTCCAAAAAGAATTTAAAAATTCTGACAGCAAGTGACAATTTCTCCAAAAAAAAATACTATGTATCTGTGTCTTTCACTTTCCTGTTGCCAGCCTCACGTTGGGCACCATATGTTTTGATAATGGGCACCAAATATTTTTAATCTCAGGGTTTTATTGAGGGTTTCTTACAAAATTCTACGAATTTTTGGAAATTGATTGGCAACAAATCATATAATGTCAAAAACTTTTTTTTATTATTTTTCAATACAGAGTGTAAGAATTTTTAAATACAATACAATATACAGTAAAATATTATGTTTTAAAAAGTTTCGTTTGCTTACCAAACATTAAATAAAACTCAAAAATTTTCGCGAGGTTTCAAAAATAATTTTTTTAAATTTTTAATCAAAGAGTAAATGTGGGATATAAAAACTTAACACGCGATGTGTGTGGTCCTCGACTAATCAATTAATGACAGATTGATGTTCGGTTGTCCAGATGGTTGTCTTCGACATTAATTTTGTTTGTTCAATGCTAATTCGATGTATGAGAGGTGAATTGATAATGTAACGGCTATTGTTTTACTCTTTATCAGATTATACGGGATAATGGATACTGTACTATAGAATGGAATAATATATGTACTCAATTAATACCCTCTATTATTCGTTCTTTTTTTTATTTTTCATTTTTAATAGTGGAAGTACACGGTGAAACAAATTTATAATAAAAGTTGTTATTAATAAATGAATACTCTATTTTAACTTCTAACTAAAAAAATATTCTGTCTATGGTATTATCGAAATTCATATTTTTGTAAATAAAGTTGAATACGACATGAACTATAGGGTTTTTCGGTTTTCGAGCTTCAGTATTCTATACTTGAGAGCTGTTGTGAATTGATAAAATTAGAATTTTAACATTTTAAAGGTTTAATTTTTGAGATAGAGGGTATTGCAACTTTAAAATAAAAAACGACCTCAAATATATTTTTTAATAGTCAATTTGTTATTTTAAAATTACCATTTAAAAAAATTAATCTTTTTATTTTTCCAGCAATTTTAAACTAAGAGATATTTCCTAGTTATTTTTTGTACAAAAGCCATCTATAAGTCGATGCCTTCGAATTTGTTTCTTACGTATTTTAATCAGTATTTGTTCATGTAACTTCTAGCTTTTTATTAGCCAAATAATCCGATTTGCATTATTGTTTTTCAGGCATTTTGTTACACTGAAGATGATCACAGCTGCGATCGAAACATGTTTGTACCATTCCTAAATAAATAATTAAATATAACCCCTTTTTTCTGGAGAAGACTTTTAACTCGGAAAAAGATGATTAAAACCAAAACTATTACACATTTTTAGCACATTTTGACAAGTGTCCATTTTAACAGTGTTACTCAACGTTCCATTAAATATTTACATAAATCCATGATTTCTGAAATTGAATTGGCAACGTTGTATTTTCAACTTTGAATTTATGAGATGGCTGTCATTTGACAAGCAAATTATTTATGTCCCTCAAATGAACATTTTTTCCTTTTTTTATACTTTTCAGGTTTATTCTGGTTATAAATTGCTACTTGGGCATTTGTAGAAAAGTTATGTAGCTATGCGTTTGTATTGGAAAAATATGTTAAATAATCGTTTCAACGCACTGAATTTGTTTGTCTTGGGAGTGAGTATCCCAATATATATTTCTTTTTAAAAAATGTGAAAAATATTTTTCCACGCAAAAATTTCTATCGCTATACAGGGTGTCCCACGACGTACTGTACACAGTCCAATCATAAGTACTATGGACCGAGGCCATTTCATATCTGGTATTAAAAAATGCCTTGTTTCGTTTTTGACGGATATACAGGGTGATATTTGAAAATATGTAAATTATTCTACGTTAAGTATATCTAAAAGTAAAAATCTCAGACCAATCAAATTTGGCACACTGAGTGTGCTCCCTGAGCTCAATAAAATAGGATTTAAAAAAATTTTAATTTCAGGTCCGGACTTATTTTTTTTTAGATTTTTATTGGTTTTTTGAAAACAACACCCTATAAGCCAGATCAGACAATTTTTATTTTTCTCACTTTAAAGCTTAAGGATGATATTAAGCAGCAGTTAAAAAAAATTGAACGCGCAACTTTTTGTTTTCTGCAGAAAAAAATAAAACTTTGAAAAATAGTATAATTTTAATGGATTCACATTCTTCTTATGACTGATGCGGCACTACATTGATAGCACATCATCATTTTTCAACAAAAATCATAAGGAAAGTTCATTTTACTCGATATAAAGTATTATTCAATCAACCGTTGAAATTCCAGGGCCGTATTTTTTTTTTTAAGTTTTTATTGATCCTGTAAAAACAACACCCTGTAAAGCGAGCTGTACACATTTTCTTTCTGTAACGTCAAAGAAAAAACTATTACTTTTGAGAATTGATCAAATGCAAGTAGGCTTTGAATTCGCTTTGACGTCAATTTTGACAGTTTGTGACAGAACGTGGTGAGCGACTGACAGAAGACCAAAAAGAGGGTATTTTGGAAATGGTAAATCAAAATGAGAAGATAAGTACCCGCGAATATCCAGTATTTTGAATATTTCTAAGTCCACGGTTTTCAGGTCGTTAAAAAAAGATCTCCTCCATCCATATCACCCCCAACTGGTAGAGAGACTGCAAAAAATAAATACGGCCCTGGAATTTCAACGGTTGATTGAACAATACTTTATATCGAGTAAAATGAACTTTCCTTATGATTTTTGTTGAAAAATGATGATGTGCTATCAATGTAGTGCCGCATCAGTCATAAGAAGAATGTGAATCCATTAAAATTATACTATTTTTCAAAGTTTTATTTTTTTCTGCAGAAAACAAAAAGTTGCGCGTTCAATTTTTTTTAACTGCTGCTTAGTATCATCCTTAAGCTTTAAAGTGAGAAAAATAAAAATTGTCTGATCTGACTTACAGGGTGTTGTTTTCAAAAAACCAATAAAAATCTAAAAAAAAATAAGTCCGGACCTGAAATTAAAATTTTTTTAAATCCTATTTTATTGAGCTCAGGGAGCAAATTTGATTGGTCTGAGATTATTACTTTTAGATATACTTAACGTAGAATAATTCACATATTTTGAAATATCACCCTGTATATCCGTCAAAAACGCAACAAGGCATTTTTTAATACCAGATATAAAATGGCCTCGGTCCATAGTACTTATGGTTGGACTGTGTACAGTACGTCGTGGGACACCCTGTATTGAATTTATCATGTTTTATAACATCTGTGAAAATTTCATGAAAATCCCAGCCGGCCCCATATTCTTAACGTTTACCCAGAGATGTGCGTGTAAGTAGTAGTCAAAAGTTTGAAGGTTATTATGGCGAAATTAAATAAAGTCAAACCTTGACGTTGATATTTACAAAAATAGGTTATTTTCTTATGACGATTTTCCATCATCACTCCACCAACGTTTTCGCCAACCACTGCTAGACCAACATCGGAACTACCTTACTGAACGTTGCTTTGGAATACCCCTCGCACATAAATATGATGTGATTTCCATCGATGATCGATGATTGACAATTAACTGCTTCTGACAATGCCAAAAACTGACAAATTAAACTAATATTAATTTATCAGTTTCTCTTCTAATGAAAATAAAACCACTTATTTTAAAGAAAAAGGGGGCTTTAATTGACGTTCTGACTTTCTTGAATGAAAGTCGTTTTCAGAATGACATAACAAAATATATAATAAAAAATTTACTATAGATACAGATTATATTATCTCTGTGTTGTCTGCCGTTGCTAGGAAATAAAACTAAAAGCTTAACTTTTCTTAAATATCTCGGAAGATCGAATTTTCACAGACATGAGACCTGCATTTTTTGCCGATTTAGATAGGAATTAGTCTACCCTGAAAGTTTCATTGAATTCTGACGAGTGGATTTTGAGATCCTCCACACACACACACACATACATACAAACCTTGCTCGTTTAATAGTATTTGATTCGGTAAGAAAATTTCACACCGAAATATTATTAAAAAAATACTAGGATAATGACGGTTTTTGATTGTTTTGAAATTTAAATAAGTAGTAGGCTTTTGTATGTTAATTCAAAAGAATTCGACATAATCTGAAGTTAAATGTAAATGTAACTTTACCTATAAACGTCAAAAAATTTCCAATGTAATTTCATGCTCCTTCCCCCAAGGAAGAGACAAAAATATCCGAAAATTATTTTAGTTGCTATGGTAACGATACAAAATAAAGGCTTTTAATTGGTCGAAAATGTTAGGTATGGAATTTTTGGGAAAATAACTGAACTTACAAGGAACAAATTTGATACACTCCTTAATATTGTTCTAACCCCTTTCGAATAAAAATATTCCTTCTTAAAAACGATAACTCAGTAACACCCTTTTTATAGCCGAACTCTTTGACAGGAGTTTTTATAGGTAGAAGGGTTTGAGATACAAAACCTCATTTGCATACAAATATAAATGAAATTGCACATTAAATTATTGGTTCTAGTAAATCAAACAGGAAGAAAAGGCAAAAAAAGTGTCATTATTCTTATAAAACGCACCTGGATTCCGTTAGAGATTTTTTATGTTATTTAATTGGTTTTAAGAAGTATCGAGTAAAAAACATATTGAATATAAAAATTAAATTGAAAGAGGTGATTATAGTTAAGAAAAGTTTTTTATGTTAAAATATGTAGATATTTATGCCTTATTCAAAAATAAAATTGGACATTAAAAAAAAGTTCTGTGACAACAGAAAAAATCGAGAAAGTATAATTCCACTTCAATCACTTTCTATTATTGTTTGGTTTCGCATGTTATTAAACTGAAAAAATCTGTTAAGCTTATTTCTACCACGCATGACAAAATTGAGGATGACACAGAAAGCAAAAAAAAATTATTTTGGAATACATAACTTATTAAACAGCTATACTTTATACTGTAAGCACGGTCCTAAAATGAGTAGAAAAGCTTATAAAAATATATCGCTGTCTTTGACGAAACCTCATCTCACACATCGAGCACTCGTCAAATCACTGCCAAAAAATTTTTGCGGCATGTTGGAAAAGTGGGCAACTGACCAAGTTCTAAACAAATCAACGTAAAAAAGGAAAGTATTATTTGAGCAGTCGATACAAAGACACGCAAACTATGGTAGTGTTCATCATGCTAACGTTTTACTTGCAAACAACACACAGAAAAAACAGTCATCTGATTTAGATTGTGAGTATAATATCAATTTGTAATATGTTTATAAACTGTATTTTTTTTTCTTACTACATTACGTTCATATTTCTTGAAGCTTCAATTTATAATTGGAAAAAAATACCGTTAAAGTAAAGCACTGGCTTGACAACAGTTCCTCGGACCCTGCTCAATCAAGACAAATGGAAATTTCTGACATATTTTACTTTACGCACTAGTGAAAAAAGTAAACCTTTATGCACTCCGTAGCGAAAATCCCCAAAGCGACCAATGATGCAAATGTCAGCGCGTAAAGTAAAGTTTTAGTCGTATTTTGGAATGCGCAAGGTTTTTATTCATCGATTACCTGGAGAAAAGAAGAACCATCATTAGCGAATATTATGTGGCGTTATTGGTGCTTTTGAACGAAGAAATTGCCAAAAAACGACTCCGAATGAAGCAAAAAACGGTGCTCTTTCACCAAAACAATGCACAGTGCACGGTCTTATCCCTATCCACTGTATTCTCTTTGTCTTTCAGCGACAACTACCTGAATACAAACATAAAAAGAATGCCTCAGGGATTGATAGATAGATGTAAAAAGGGGTGCGACTTGCGCGAGCTTCGGCCTGAAACCACCAGTGCTGGAGGGCACAATTCCTTTGGCCAAAGTACCTAGGGGTAGTTTTCGATCAAAGGCTTACAAGGAATGCCCACAACAAAAATCGCCAGTGGCAAGATCTGGGGACTCAACCCCAAAATGACCATATACACAAGGGTAATCAGGCCTATGATATCATATGGGTCAGTGGTGTGGTGGCCAAAGACTTTTCAGTCAGGTATCATAAGGCAGTTAACAGGCATATAAAGACAAGCGTGTCTCAGTGCCACAGGGGCCATGAGAACCACCCCCTACGACCGCGATGCAGGGAGGGGCGAGAGCGGTCACCGACAGACTTATGCAAGGGTCACGACCCATCACCAAACTCCACGGGATGGATTACCAAAGGTTAGAAGAAGAGCTAAGGGCGGATCCAATTACAAGAATGCCCAGCGACTCCATGGTAACCAAATACAATTTCAACAGGAAATACGAAGTAAAAGTACAGGAGAGAGAACACTGGGAGGGAGGAGTAACCATCAGTGCAGCAACAATCTAGTACACAGACGGCTCGAAGACCGAAGAAGGAGTCGAAGCCGGAATATACGGGCAAAAACCAAGGATAATGATCCCGGTGAGTCTGTCAAAAGACACCACAGTATTTCAAGCAGAAGTAGCAGCAATACACCTCTGTGTAGGAGAAATAAACAGACAACGCAGCATAGGTTAGTCCGTTGTTATATTCTCCGACAGCCAGGCAACACTAAAAGCACTAAAGGCCACCCAAGTAAACTCCAAACTTCCAGGACACAAAGGGCATCGAGGAAATGAAAAAGCCGACGAACTGGCTAGACAAGGCTCGTCAATGGCATGTTATGGTCCAGAACCCTTCTGCGGTATAGCAAAAACAACAGTTAAAAAAGCAATCAGCAAATGGATGGAAAAACAAGCCCAATGCTGGTTGGAACAATCCTCAGAACAGAGGCAGGCAAAACGGTTTCTCAAGAAACCATCGCCTACACTCACGGCAGACCTACTAAGCAAGGACAGACGGTCCGTAAAAGCAATAGTAGGCATGCTTACAGGACACTGTAAACTCAACAAGCATATGAAAGACATAGGTCTGGCAGAAGAAACCGCATGCAAGTTTTCCCAGACAGAAGAAGAAATCTCAATCCATATTCTATGCGAATGCGATGGAATAGCAAGGACAAGGTTTTCACAGAGGCAGAGAGCTACGTTGAAGAGCCACTGTCAGGGATCCTTACCATACTTAAAAATGCTTCAGGGAAGGAGATTTAGTTCCAAGAAAGAAGTAATTATCATAAGTGAAGCTAATTTTTGGGCCAAATATACAACGATCTGCAGAGAAAGGAATCGAGATTTTCCAGAAACGTAGGAAAGACTAAAAATCATCCTACAAACATATTGAGTGACCGAGTACTTAGATCTAAATATGCCTGAAATTGAAAGAAGGAATAATTTTCTAGAAGAATTCCAAGTTTTAAAATATTAAAATTTACAAAAAAAATGAAGAAGAGTACGGATAAAAGTAGTAAAAATACTAATTTAAATTGAACGTTTTAAACATTGATATCCATAACATTATAGTCTTTTATTCAATATTTCTTTCATAAAGCAAAGTCAGTTGCATCCAGAATTGTTTTAAATTTGAAATAAATTTCGTATTATTCAAACGAAAATCAGTAAAAGAACAAGAATAAAAGTAAAGATAACAAACCAAAGAAATTATTTTATAATTTTACAACTCTAACCTCGCAGCGTCATCTTTGCAGTAAGTCATAGGCGTAGCTATACATAAAACCACGGGGAAGATAACTCATACTTTCTAAAGCTGTTTACCCATTTTTTTACTAATTTTACACGCATGTGTAACATATTTTAACATAATCGCTTCAAAACAGCTCTTTTATGGGCAAATTAAAAGCACTTAAACTAATAATATCTAAACCCAAAGGAAGCACCTTAGGCTTTTATTACACTAGGTGGCCAGGCCACGTCCAGCGACTCGTTCGTCATTGTCCGTACATCGTTACGGAGCTTATTAGACTAGGACACCAGCGACGTGGCCAGATTTTGGTGTCCGGCTGGCGATCGAGCCCCGTCGCCACACGCATGGCCAGTGGCGACGTATCTTGAGTACCGACCGTTGTACCATATGGAGCTTGTTATACCAGGACGCCAGCGAGGTGACCAGGAGACTGTCTCTACGCACTTACCTTTAAAGTGACCACAAGTTTTTCCTCTGGTGAGATACATCTCCTCATTTTTGTGTCAATTCTAATAATTCAAAAAAACTTGAGTTTCTCTTAAAGATAACATAGGGTGTACATGTATACTTCTTATGATCAATATACTTTTGCATCCGCTGGAACTTTTATAAGATTTTAATCGTAGCAAATCAGGTATACTTTAAGTAATCGCTATAGTCCAGCGATCTGAAAATTTCTTTAAAGTCGATGCCCGAGTGTTCTACTTTAATATATAGCTCGGGAGCCAGAGAATATTTCTCGAGTTGATAAAATAGAAACATGCATTCACTAAGATGTAATCAAAGCGACTAATCGCTCGGCCACCCGACCAAATCATAGTTTAACTGGTCTTTGCGTCCTGGACAACGTAGCAATATCCTTTGCGGCAGTCTCAAAGGATGCCGCTACGTTAGAAGTTGTTTTGGTAGCAACAAAGGCCTAGTTCGTGTAATACATATAGTAGCCCCAATTCAACAGCTTTAAAACGCGGCGCCTTTGATGCTACCAAAAAACCTCACTCTCGCCAACGTAATCGGCATCCTTTGAGGCAGTCAACGTGTCAACGTGTCGAGCAGTCATTGGTTGAATATTCAAACGCTAGACAATGTGGCTTACTCGATCTGTGGGTAATAGCGAATAGGCAAAGAACAGTTAAACGATGATTTGGTCAGATAGCTGACCCATTAGTCCATTACAACTTAGCGATTGCACATGATTTTATTATTTTAAGTTATACTTTCCACTCTCTGGCTCCCGAGCTATATATTAAAGTAGAACACTTGATAGAGACTTTTTTGAGCTTTTTAGATGACTGGACCATTTTCATAGATTACAAGAAAGCATTTGACAGTGTTGTGTCACTGTATCATGGCGTATGAAGTATGAAGCAGCCCTCTTCCTCATGGGTGAATGAAAGATTGTTAACTTTTTCCATGTTATCGTCTCCGGCTTGCAACTGTACTTCAAATCCTGTGTGGATCTAACCTAACAAAAAACAAAACATATTTGGTGAAGAAAAAAATACTTTTATGTAAAAAAATATTGTTGAAAAATATATAGTTAAAAAAAGTTTTATCGAGGACAATTTTGTAGAAAATAAAATGGAACAATAAATTTTGTTGTGAGATATTTTGTTGAAAAACTTTTTGGTGAAAATAAATTCTTGAATAAAAAATTGTAAAAAAAAGATTTATTACTATGTTTTTGTAGTCGAGTTTTATTAATCCTTATTGTGGCGACGGTGGCTGTTTATCTCCCAGGAAGTCATAAACAGTGTGTTGATCATATTAACTTTTACCTTTTGAAACTAAAATAGAAGCTAGAACATGTTTGATTGAAAACTTTTGCGCTGATCTCTTCATGGATTACTATTTCATCTTAACATAGGTTCAAATTGCTTACGGCAAATTCTATTTAATTAATTAGGTATATTTGATAAAAAATCTTTAGTGTCACAGTCAGCAACGTGTTTTTTATTTTATCAATACTTATTTAACCAATCCTATCTGTTTAAAACTAAATTTGTAATATTTAAATAGCTTTATCTACGATATCTACGGATGTTCTATCTAGAAGTTTTGTAAAAGTTTGAGAACTTTTGTTACACTAGTATCCCTATATTTTGATAAATCTGTTTTGCCTCTTATTTTTGGAACATTTACCAATATAATTTTTGGTCCTGGTTTTCTAGCATCTTCTCCTTTTGTGTACCTTGCTACTCTCCTTCCTCTAACAGAATAATTAATTGTAATTATTATTTTCACCGAACAAATTCTGAATTCGTTCTGTGTGTGTGTTGATTTTTTGTCTTTATGAATTTTAAAATTCTGACTTCAGATTTTAATAGAGCATCAAAAAGTAAGCTTAGGATTTTTAATGTGCCCATCCGTACCTCTTCGGGAACACCTTCAAAATATGAAAATTTTGAAGTGTTGACATTGAAAGTAGATACATAGTGAATGACGATTTTGGTAAAAGTAAATAGATTGTGGCTGTGTTAATTAGAAGAACTGCCAATCTAAACTTTTATTAATATTTTCATTACAATTTGTTCAGTCTGTGGCGATGCTAGAAGAGCATTCTCAACTGGTTTTAAATATGCCATGGCTCATCCCTGTCATTGTCTGTCTCTTCTTTTATGGAATGCATTATATTTTCTGAGTTTGTAACATCTAAATAGACTTCATCTACAGATGTTTAAAGTTTGAGAGATTCGACAACTGTTTCACCAGCATCCCTATATTTTTATAAATCTGATTTGCCTCTTAAATCTGGAACAGTTGACAATTAATTTTCTGGTAATGCTTTTCTACCATCGCCTCCTTTCATATATATCGCTACTCTCCTTTCTCTAAAAGGATAGTGAACTGTAATTATTACTTTTTTAAATGCCGCAGCTCCCTGTTATGGTCTGCCTCTTCTCTATTGGAAGATTATCCTAAAACAGCATATCCATAACCTATATTACTTGTTCCAACTCTGTGGTAGGTGGTAGATGGTATCAATATTTTACACAGATCTGTAGATCCTCGAATACTACATTTAAATAACCTGGTTTAATTGGTGAGATTGGTGTAAGGTGAAAATCTTGTCGATGGTGAGGATCAGTATTGGTTAGCAGTGATTACCAAATGCGACATCATTTTGTTTCAAACCTTTTCTACAAACACTGAACATCAATGGTATGTGGCTTAGAGCAATAAATAATCTACTTGTATTGAAAAATTTGCTCTTCTTTTTATAAATAAGAATTTGTGAAACTAGTTTATTAAAAAAAAATAGTTTTTAAACGTAATAAAGTTAGGTTGAGAAAAGGCGTTCTCAAACCTGTCTATTTTCTCTTGTGTAACTCTAATATGCCTGACTGAAGAAGAACTTGAAGAATATAAAAATATATTCTAACGTACTGGTGAAAATAGAACCATTTTTATTTAGAAAAATTAATTGACAACTTGTAGAAAATTGTTTTTTATTTATTTTCTTTTTATTCCCTATGTATTTCATCTCTGTTGCTTACAGTTAATTTTTCTTGTGTTTAATACCCAATATATGTCAACTT
Organism: Crepidodera aurea; assembly: GCA_949320105.2. Classification (NCBI taxonomy): domain Eukaryota; kingdom Metazoa; phylum Arthropoda; class Insecta; order Coleoptera; family Chrysomelidae; genus Crepidodera; species Crepidodera aurea. The sequence goes on from OX439474.1 coordinate 29,001,962, forward strand.
TGGTCTGTAGATTGATCTAAAGACACTATTTGTCTAATATTTTACTCCACAGCTACAAAATCGGTATACCATACTTCCTTGTTCCTTCAAAACCATATTTGTTCTACGACCGTGCTTTGTGTACCTCAAATGCAGAAACTTATATTTTGCATATATTAATATATTTTGCATCTCCCAACTTATAGATTACTGGGAGAAACTGCCGGTTATTTTGCTTTTATAATAATTCCTGGAACGTGCTTGAGAGAGATGGATTGTGATTTTGCTATTGGAGCTACCAAGTTTTATATAGAAATTGCGGACACTCGCTAATTTGACTGCAGTTCTTTACAGCGATAATCGACATACCAATGCTACTTAGGCCTTTTATTAATCGTTTGATTAATCTCTTCATCAATCGTTAAATCAGGAAGAATCACTCAGTCTTTTTAAATTGTGCCAATATTTATTCATTTTCCAGTGTTTAATTTGAAGTAATTATCGAAGTATTGAAGAAATTTCAGTTCCTCATTCTCCCAGTCCAAAAAATTTAGGGATTTTTGGATTGTATTGCTTTATACTTGACCTTCCTATACACTATTGTGCTTTATTTTATGCTTTTATGATGTAGTTTATGAAATCTCTCTTTAAGAGAATTACCACAAGGAATAATCCTTAAAATTTACCTTTGTTGTTGAGTGGGATCATAGAATTATAATTTAATGTTCCAATATCGTAACTAAAATAATCAAAATTCCACATGCTTTTTTTAGCCTGTATTCAATATTGAGTAATTTTTTGTTAAACCTTTGTTACGAGTAGGTTTTAAGGAGAAGGACTCTGCGATTTTAGGTTTTAAATCTTCTTTGTTGTTCACATACTGATCGTATGAGAAGTTAGCCCATTTTTTCACAACTCTTTCCTAGATTATTTTTGGTCTTTAAAAAAATAAAAAATATAGGTCCAGTTGACTTTTTCCCAAACGATAGACATCTCATTAATCCATCAGCAGCCATACGGTAGAGTTGGTAAAGTTAAAGATAATATAAGTTTGAGATAAACATGTCATGAATATGCAACAAGAACTGCCTTTCGGCGAGTTGCCTTTAATTATATTTGGAATATTGCAAATTTCCATCTATTTCCGAAGAAAATGAAACAAAAAAATAACTCTGTTATAACATGCAAAGTTGTGAACGTTAATTAAAAATTATGAAACGTATAGCGCGGTGCACTTTCTTTTATATTTCCTTGATTTTGATGTTTAATTGAAGAATGTCGTTGGATTGATTAAAGGTTTTTGTACAACGGGTATAGAATTTTTGAATAAGACATAGAAGCCTGTAATTAATAAATTAATAAAGTTTTAGAATTTACCTTCTTTTTTGAAAAACTAAATTTGACCAAATTCTTGACAGAGTCACAATCTATCTGTGAACTATTAAACGAGGTGAGAAAAAACTATAGACAACTATGTCCCAACTAACATAGCAATTGACCAAGTTTATTAGTTAAAAAAATAGTATGGGTTCAAAAACTATATAAACCTGAAACTTGGTTGAATAACGTTGGATTTATAAATCAAGGGTTCGTTTAATAGTTTAGGACAATATTGAGAACAAAAAATAAACTGTAAAAAAATTCACAACAAAACCAAAAATTTAGAAAATTTTGGTAAAATTGAATCAATTTTGTCTTGAAACACTTTTTACAAAAATTTCAAGCAACTTATCAGCTGTTATTTACCTTATAAGCTATTTGAGGCATCTCACCTGTCATTTGTCATTTGTTAGCTGTCTTCTGTACCATAACAGTGTTATTTTTTTAGCAATCATCTGTCACAGTGCTGTTTCGAAGAAATATGAATTATCACTAATTATTCGTTATAGGTAGGCAATATTCTATCACTTGTCAGCTACCATCTAAGACTTGTCAGCTATTATTTGCCACTTGTTAGTTGCCTTTTGTTACTTACATTATTAATCAGTGGTGGATACAGAAAAAACTCACGGAGGGGGCGCTAAAGATATCTTGAGCTACCTTTACTTTTGCACAAAAGATGTGAAATAAGTTAAAATCACAGCTCCCAAGAATTACATTAGAAAATGTCACACACTGCACTGACGTCTGGACCTCAAACAACTACTCCTTGGGCTAAATGCCCCAAGAGGTATTGAATTACAGAAGTCCAGACGCGGTTGGGACCCGAATCGTTTCGGGACTTAAACAACAAAAAGAGCCTGTCATTCTTAGATCGGTTTCGGCATTATTGTGCCTCATCAGTAAGAAGCAGACTTTCTATATATAAAGAAAGTCTGAAGAATGGAATCGACTCACCTCGTTCTTGATAAAAGTAGTTGCGTTAGAGCAAGAGTATCAAGAACGAGGAAAGCCCAACGCCATCTTCATTTTAATAACAAAATCAAAGTTCGCAATTGGTAGAAAACTTATCGTATGATAAAAAAGAAATATTTTGGATACCAAAACATTTAACTGGGAGTAATCAAACTGCGTCTGGACTTCTGTAATTCAATACCTGTTGGGGCATATAGCCCAAGGAGTAGTTGGTTCAGGTCCAGACGTCAGTGCAGTGTGTGACATTTTCTAATGTCGTAATTCTTGGGAGCTGTGATTATAACTTATTTCACATCTTTTGTGCAGTTTGATTACTCCCAGTAAAATATTTTGGTATCCAAAATATTTCATTTTTATCATAATTTTACCTTTATCGTAATAAAAAAATAATCAAATCACATGCAAAGTTTAAGAAAGTTTTATTTAAAGTGACATACACAAGAATTGTGGTTATCTTCCTTAAATGATGAATTTTATACGCCAAGGGGGGGGGGCGCCCCTCGCGCCCCCTATATGTATCCGCCACTGTTATTAATCAGCCATGTCACAATGCTGTTATAAACAAATATGCACTTATTAGCTGTTATTTATATGTTTTTTTCATTTGTTAGCTATCTTCTGTATCTTGTCAGCTCTTATCTATCCGCTATCATCTCTCATATAAACTGTCACGTATCAGCTACCATCTGAGACTTGTCAGCTAATATTTGTCACTTGCTAGCTGTCTTTTGTTGCTTGTCGGCTATTATTATTCAGCCATTATCTGTCACAGTCCTGTTATGTGTCACTTGTCAGCTACATTTGTCACCTGTCATATGAGACTTGTCTTTTGTTAATTGACAGCTTTTATTATTCAGCCATTCACCCTTGAAAATTTATTTTATAAAATTCCATTCGACATATCGTGCACACAAATTTTATATTTTCAAATAACGTAATTTACTCTCCATCTGATAACCTCAAAATAAGATTAATAACAACCCTCCCTCCAAAGTGAAAAATGAATATTCAACAAATTCGTTTCCATTGTTGAAACACGAAAATAAAATTAATTACCTATACAAACCGGAATATAAATTATTCCAGTCACATCAAGTATAAATAAGCCCACCACTTCTCAAATATATATTTATATATATGCAAATTATTAACCTATTCAATGAAATTGCAGCGACAGTTTATGCAGATTAAATCGTGAAAAAAGTGGATCCATCGGGTTCTGTTCATTTAAAACACCTGGCGAATGATTTGTCTTATTTTAACTTTTAAATTAAAGGAATTTCCATTTGTTTATATGAAAAAATTTATGTTTAAAGTTTAAGTAAAAAAGGAATTTTTATCGTACAATTTTAAACTCTTGAAGTGAGTAGAAAACGTTTTCTGTTATTTCTAAAATCTGTCTTTCAATATGATAAATATAAAAACCTGTTATAATTGCTATTGACATCTGAGGAACCCAAATGGTTAAAATTAGAAGCTCTAATAGAGGCCATTAAGTCATGCTTATTAGAGAACGCAGACTAATGTTGAGGAACATTACTGAAGGTTTTTCAATGCCATTGTAGCACATAAAGGCTTAAAGGATAAATAATAAACTTCTAAATTAAGGCTCCTTGGAAGAACAAAAATTGTTTTTGTATAGAGAATGCGTAACATCTAAAAAGTGGGTCCCTATAAATAAATATTTTTTTCTACTCCTGTACTTTAAATTACTTATTAAATGTGCGCTATCTGTTTTATATTAAAATTAATTATAACACACTTTTCATTATAACACTGATTTTGACCAATAGAATAGCACACTTTTCATTATAAAACTGATTTTGACCAATAGAAACCACTGCTTTCTATTATAAAACTGACTTTGCACCAATAGAAATTTCTATGTTGTAATCAAGCAGGTATTAAAACAATTGAATATGGAAATATTGTTTTGTAAGATACTTGTAATTAATGGAGATATCAATTCGTTAATATTGTTGACAAATTTATTTTAAACTAAGGATAACTATACCATGTTAAATGGTTTTTACGAATATTGACATTAGTTTATGGAGCCTTTGGAGAAAAAACTTTACTGAGAACGTTTTCCAAACCGTAGAATTCCAGACTGCCGGCTTATGGACGTTTGGCAGCAAAACGGGTAAATAAAGCCGAGAAGAGAAATTGCAATGTTTCTGATCAGTATCTCTTCCTCTTAGTATAAAAGAAAAGTATAGATTTTAATGTACTACGATATATCATTGACGAACATAACAAAAATATGGGGTCCTAGTATGGATCCTTGTCGTACTTGCACGTAATTTTTGTTGAGAACTATCGTTGTAAGAGTTTCTACTCCAGGTTTTTAATGTTTGAATAAAGCTACCTGTACCAAGGGCCCTTAAAATAAACACCACGTCGAAAACTTAAAAAAAAATAAAATTCAAGTAATGACAAATGTGAGACGGAAATTGACTAAATCGACTTTATCTGAATCGACTGATCTCCAAGGATTCAATCAAATCGAATGACCAGCATCACGAATGACTTGATGACGAATTAACCGGCTGTCTTGATTTTTTAATTTTTGTTTTCTTGTCTGTTTCTGCTTTGTCTGTGTGAACAGGGGTGTATTGAATTATCATTCCTGTTTTTATTTTAATAAAATACCGTATCTTTTTTCAATAAAATAACAAGAATAATTAAAATATTGTCTTTTAAATAGCGACTAGGGAGTTGGATATTTTTACTATTATTTACATTTCATTGACTATAGTCTGAATAAAAGAGGAGTGCTGTAAAAGTGGGGATATAACGTCACATTCCGTAGGCGTACTTTGCAAAATAAAAATAAAAATAAACCTTATGCTTCTAAAATTGTTGCACTTTAACATTGAACGAATTGTCAAAGATATAAATATAAAAGTTTAAGAACTATCTAAAATTCACTCTGTCTTCACTATAGCTACTGATTAAATAACCTTATTAAATCAAAAAGAAATCTTTTATTAGGCCGATCATTTTAACTACAAATAAGCATTGAAGGATGAGGTTAAAATAAAATTTCTACCTCTTAAACCTGTACTACGTTCTATAAATTAAATTACTCCACTCCTTTCTTCTCTAAACTATAGTTTTATTCATAATTCTGCCCGTTTTTCGGTTATAACAACTCTAGGTTTGGCGAGGTTTGAGGTGCCCCATTATGCTTTTTGCTTTACTTTCTAGAGCTAACTTGTACAGCCCTCCATGTCTACTTCTTTTACCTACTTTAGCACTAGAGTAAAAGATACTGTTCTCTTGCTTGTCTTGTACAAATAGAACAGGAAACAGATTTTTATTTATTATTGGTACATACAAAAATTTTTTTGCTATTTACTCTGATCTCAACCTTTATGTCACCTTTTTCTAAGGCTTCAACAGTTTCATCAATAGCTGTAGTCACTGCACGAATACTTCCAAATGGTTCATAACATTTAAACAAATCACGACTATTGCAAATGTAATTTGTTGTTCCATTATCTACAAACCAACTTTCTCTGTCGCATTCAGTTAATAAAGCAGCATTTGATCCTATTGATAGAGTAATTGTGGCGGAAGGATAAGCAGCAACGTTATTGGAAAGCAGCACCAAAAACAAAACTAGTGCTTGGTTTTTACATGTTTCTTCTTCTTTTTTACTTTATCCTTTATTTGAGTATTTGATAAATCTGTTTACTTTCGATTTTTATTTACATATATCTTTGGCTGTATTGTAAAAAATGATCTATATAGTTTCTCCAATTCATTATCAGTTATTTCTTGATATTTCCTTCTAAATTATAGAGTGTGTAGTGTCATGATATTGATTCATTATTTTTCTCTGTCGTTTCTCATATCATTTACTGTCAGCTTTGCTTGACAACTTTAGGTTTCGCGAGGTTGGATGTGTTTATGTCACGCTTTTTGCTTTAGTTTCTGGTGCTTCAAAAATGTGCCTATTTCGTTTCTTGATGCCAGAACATATTACGTAATAGTAGATCCTTTATATGGCAAAATTCTAGCATTATATATCGTCTCTACCCAATTTTCTATACGTTCTTAGCCCGTACTAATATATGCTACACGAAAATTCGACTTTCACAAGATAATTACTATTATACTGACCTCATCTTAGTGTATACATTTTTAACTTTGTTTTTTAGTTGATTTTTCGAGTGGAAAATGCCGATATAGGTGAACTATTTAAATGTTTAAAGTTTTTCAAATATATAAAAAAAATCTTCAGTTTAATCTTCGACCATATCTGGTACTGATCATTTTGGATAGTTTTTAATTATTTTCACTAAATAGTAACGTTATAAAAATTTTCTGGTAACAAAAATTTATATTTTAAAACTAATTCTGATTTTTATGAAAATAAGAAATTATAATTTAAAAAACATGTAAGTTTTTATTACGTGATATAAAGCCATTCATTTAACAATAAACTATAAATTTTAACATAAACTAGAACCTAGACAACCGCATACACTCTACCATTACGATATTACTTAATGAAA